>CM030889.1:26677377-27417377 GCA_018136845.1 Heterotis niloticus | reverse complement strand
TGAGACCAGTCATCCTTCTGTTTTCACAAACCATTTTAACAGCACCAGGTCATGGTGATTCTGTGATGCTGCCCCCCTACAGGGTTTCCTAACTCCCCCGTCTATTGCAGGAAACTCACATATACTTGGAGAGGTTTCAGTGACTCAATCACCTAAGCTGCATTTGGACCTTGGAACTCTGTTTCAAAACCAGACATTTTGGAAAGACCTGTACTAATTCCAGTAATTCCAAAATTGCTCTAAACAATGCCTAACAAAAAGAAAAGTTTGTATAGCACATCAATATTGGAAAAAATAACATATTCTACATATAACAAATTAAAGAATACTGGTTTGATGTAATAAACTTTTTGTGTGTGTGTGTGTGTGTGTGTGTGTGTGTGTGTGTGTGTGTGTGTGTGTGTGTGCATGTGTGCGCTGGCTTGAAGAAGATGGGCGGTGGCATGAGGGTGGGAGGGTGACATTTTAGGCTTGCTTTAATTTGGTCTCATAAATACAGTAATTCACACTGGGTTTAAGACAAACCTAATGCAAGAGAAATAGCTGTGGTTAGCTGTATCCTCTACACTTAACTACTATGCTTAACTTTTTCATCCGAGCTGCTCCCACAAGTTTAGCAGTTTGTGACCAGATACATGACAATGTGGATTTTGAGAGACAAAAAATATAGTGAATGCATTTCAACATTAATTTAACAATTAAAAGTATAATTAATTTAAAATATAACTTTAAAAATGATGCAGAAGGAAGCCCATGTGCATGCATGCAGAATATGCAAACCCAGAGTACATAATGAAAACAATGCTTAATGAAAAAATCATATCACAATATAGCATTTTGTTGGGTAATAAAACATTTTTGGTGGTTCTCCTTAATGGTGTTGCTGTTTTTTCTTGACTACAAGAACTTCTCTTATCATGACTCACACACTGACTGGCTTCATGGAGCTCATGGATCATGGCATTGTCTCCTGGGAGAACCTGTCCTCTGTCTTCATCAAGAAGGTATTGTGAAGGTGCTGGTGCCACTGCTATCACATGATCCTGCACCATGTACCTATGAGTGACATATCTTCTCCCTGTCAGATTGCCAGCTTTGTCAACGCCAAAGTTCTAGATGCCTCCATCCAGCAGCTCTCCCTGGCTATCCTGGAAAATATGGTCCTGAGCAGCAGCAGCCTCTTCCAGCTGGTCAAGCAGGAGGTGACACTGGAGAGACTTATCACCCACCTCCAAGTGTGAGGACAGCCACAGTGTGCATGCATGCACATACACAGCAACAGCCGTAACTTTCACAATAAATAAAACAGCAGTGAGTCACACAAGGCCACAAGCTCCTGAAAGACAGGAAATTAACAGAATTAGGCAAACCCCTGGGAGGGTTGCGTTTACAAGCGTGGTGACTTCTGAACATGCCACCTCTTTCATCTCAGCTCTAGATCTGTTGTGTGACGGAGTCCTTGATCACAGATTATCTTTTTAACATTGGGTAGCACTGTGGGTAGCATTAGAACTCCAAATGTACTGGGGGAAGTATTTGATTCCATCATCCCCCACTGTTTCACAGTAAAGCTAGACCTTTCATTCAAACTGAATGTATGACTTTTCCCCTGTCACCTTATAGACTTGGTAAGCCTGTTTTAAAAATTTTTTTTAATTATTTACAGTTTATTACAATAAGATTAAAATTAATATTCTATTTCAGTGTAGACTGTCTCAGCAATAGACTGAAGATTTTTCAGAAACATTGTTTATGGTGCCATTTCCATGAAATATGAGTGAGATTCACCATGATTATCTGTCACCAAAGGAATTCTTTGTGGGCAAAATCAAATAATTTAAAAAAGGAGGGAAGAAAGGTTTTCTCTGCTATTATGTGAAAGTGGCCATGGTTGTAGAGCCTCTGTGGTCCCCCATAGTTGGTTCCTCCAGTGTGTCCCACTTAAGATGTAACTTATTAGTTGTTAGTATTGAGGGTGTAGTGTGGGCTCTCCTGTCTTCACATACACTCACCTTGTATTTTCAAACCATCACATTCATGCACAGTTCAGCTGTAGTGGAATGTTGCAGAAGTTTTTACAAAGACATCCATCCCCCAAAATGAATGTCCAAGGCCCAAAAGTATGAGTAAACAGATCACAGCAGGAGTTAAACATCCGCAAGCGAAGAGAGAGCAGCTGGTGTGATGAGACAGATCAGTGCAGGGGGTGATGCCATCATGTGGGTTCTAATCTGTGGAATATCTCACCATCACAGCATCTTTTGGTATAGGAGAAGTCTGTGCTGATGTGACTGTATACAGTATTTTTACTTATCTTTCAGAAAAAGCAGCTCCATTGTAAATTTGACACTTGGATGAAATCTCAGAACACTGTTTATTCTGTTGCCTGTTTTACAAGTATATTGTTGGACTCCCATGCACATTATGGCTTGCATACGTACAGAATTATTCTGTTGTACAGCACACCATAATTTTTTAAATGTGGTAAAGACAAAGTAAAGCTTTGATTAAAAACACCCAGAACCAGCAGGTTATTGTGTCATGGAGGCAAAGACACAGTTGTGAACCTACTTCTGCTGATCTTGCACCAATCGTTGTATTCTGGATTTGTGATCCGAGTCCTTCCGCCCCCATCCTAGAGCTAACCAGCAGATCCAGACGAAAGCCATGGCTCTCCTCATGGCCCTACTGCAGACGGCTGGGGAACCAGACAGACAGGTAGGGCTTAGCGCCCAGAACCTCCAAAACTGCTATTATATGTGTATATTTAGTTCAGGCTGCATACTTAACATGAAAATAACCAGTTAAATATGTTGAATTTCATCCAGGTTGTTCACTTATTATGTTCTAGACAGATGAATACAGATAAATTTTACTCACTGCCTTTGGATCAAGAATTTGAAACTTAGTTCTTTCCAAGGTGGGTGTCAGGGAGTGAGGTTCTACGTCAGAAGTGTTTGAGTAACTATAGTGCATTGACTTGTAAAGTGTCAGTGCTGCCACCTGCCGGCACATTTGTCAGACTTTTTTTTGTATTGTATTGGAAAATTATATTTGTCCTAAATCATAAATAAATAGATTATTTTGTGCAGACCTATGTTGTAATAAAGATGTAAAATAGCCGTAAAAAATACAGTTAATAAAATGATAAATACTTATTCTTTGGATATTTTCATCAAATATTTTTCTACTTTTATTGTTCTGATTTCCAGGATCTGTTATCTTACCTTGGGAACAAAAATCTACGTCAGTACATTTACAAGGTAATATATTTTTATTTATTTATTTATTTATTAATTCAACCTGTGTGTGTGAAGTTTATGTACCAGTGTCTTTTCCCCTTTTCTTTATTGCACAGAGATGTCTGAGGAAAAGGAACATTTTGAATTCAAGTTTATAAATAAATGATCTGAAAGAGTAACTGAATTTATTCTAACTGAATTTTTTTTAAGTTACAGATAAGTTATTGTCATGCTCGACTGTGATTATTATTTTTATGGTATTACTATTGTTGAGGGTATTTCCAAATGAGACCGAGTATAAAGAATTTTGGGGAGAATGAATGTGACTTTAATGAACCCCCTGCCTTTTTTTTTGTCTGCTCACAGAACATCATCCATAGCTCGAGTTCTGTGGGTGATGAAATGGCCCATTACCTGTATGTCCTACAGTCCATTACCCTCAACCAACTGGAGCTCCGCATGAGGACACCACTGGATTCCTACAACCAGGTGACCCTTCACCTCTGTTGATTGTTCATGTTTGAAAGTAACTTGGAGCCCCAGAGGGATGCATACAACTGTATTTCTGCATAAAGAATAATTATAAAAAAAAAACAAGAACAGAATGTGGACAAAGTGATTGATCTCATGATCATGTTAATATGATCAGCTTTGTGTTGACGGTTGTTTCTTGGGTCATGTTCATCTGAAACCCCACCACCCCCTAGGAGCAAAGGGATCAGCTGCACAGCCTGCGGCAATTGGCATTTGAGACAGAGAGTGACGGGAGCCTGAGCCATGAACGTCGACGTTCCCTGTGTGCCAAGGAGTTCAAGAAGCTGGGTTTCTCTGTATGTCCTTCTACCTCTGTTTGTACCACCAGCATGGCCCCAACCTCTGTCCCTTGTCCTCTGTCAGACTGAGCTCTGTCCTGTATTCCACTGGCTGACATCCTTCATTGTAATTCAGTGCGCTCTTGTAAAACAGGTTTGAATTGTGATGTTCTGACCTTCTTCCTTTCAGAACAACAGTAACCCTGGTCAGGACCTGCTGAGGGCTCCCCCAGGGCTGCTGGCACTTGAAACCATGACGTACTTTGCCTCCCGATACCCAGATGCTTACAGCAGGGTGAGCTTGGAATGGGAAGAGGGGGCAATGGCAGCAAGGGAAGGAGAAAGTTTAGGAGGATGGATTATATTAAAGGAGTTTTTCAAAAAGGAATCCTGTCAGTTATTTTTTTTTTTTTTTTAAATTAGGGTTCGTTGAAGCAACTTATATACAGTCACCTTCCAAGATGCACCCATTCAGTTTGAGAGAATTTGACTTTACATGAAGTTTCATTTAATAATTAATACTCCTATTTCAATGTATGAAACATTTCTTGGCATTTGTGAGGACCAAATTTGGAATTCATGTTCCTCCTGACAGATGAGTGGTCTTGCACCATATGATCTTTCAGTTATACTTTGGTTTGTGCCTGCCTTAAGTTCTCAACCTCCATTACCACATTTCACCTGTTGCAATTTAGCTATTTGGGCTGTTACAAAATTGCAGTTAACCTGTTCTATGAGTGTGAACTCATATGCATTGTTTTCATTGATTTCTTTTGTCTTTCCTGTTTGTTGTGCCTTAAAGGTTAAATAATATACAATGAGTTATATCTGTTTTATTTGTGTATAAGCATACAGTATGTAACATGATAGGTGCACCAGTGCAGATACACAGACATACAGCAAGGAAACTTCCTTATTATCTTGGGTTATACCCAGTATTGATTATTGAAGTCCATTTTTATGGGATTTGGTGATATTTTAACAAGTGTTTGTTATGTTTGGAACTTAGGAACACTTTAAAAAATTTACTGATGAATTTAATCATAAATATATAAGGGCTTTTCAGCAATATGCTGTTTTTTACACCAATTTTTCTCAACTGAGTTTTCTGTTTTTGTTTCATTTCAACAGTTAGTGCTGTTTAAAATGAAAATTGTCTCCCTCTGGCAGTTTGTGTTGGAGAACAGCAGCCGGGAGGACAAACACGAGTGCCCGTTTGCGCGCAGCAGCATCCAGCTCACCCTCATCCTGTGCGAGATCCTTCACATCGGAGAACCACGTGAGTGGGGGGCCGAGGCGGAATGCCACCGGGTTGGCATGCATAACCCTGTTGTTGTTGTAGAAGAAGAGAACAGGACATCTTTATCATATATGTGGATTGGTTGAAAAGTTTACAGACTGTACCTTCATTTCATGTCTGATGATACTCTCAGCACTCCAAAAACTTCACAGACGTGCAGCAGCAGATTTCTTGACATCTTCAAGGCAGTAACTATAGCTTTACCCACCAGTTCATTAGTTCAAAATCAGTATTGGTTTCCCAGATTGACTGTAATCACTCCTCCCAGTATCCACCACCTGAATACTGTGGTCCTGGTCATTGTCTCTGTTCCATATGCTGTCAAAATTTTAAAAAATCTCTTGACCACTTTTCTTGAGTTTTACACACAGTTCAGTTGTACATATTTGAAGGAACATCACTTGTGGCCAACTTAAGAAAATATTTGAAAAACCATTGCGTGTGGGCACTGAAGGACTAAACAGTCTGATCATGTTACTGGTTTACATCCACAAGGCCTTCACCTTGAAACCCCCATAACTGCACAGCTGCAGCCATTTGAAATGAGACCATTGGGGTCAGTCTTTAAACTTGTCAACCCACGCTTGTATGTCACTGAGAGCTTCAGAGTGTTGGTAGGTGTAGAAAGAATGACAAACTTGTACTATTGTATTAAGGCTACATTACAAAGTGATCACTTTTTAGAAAGTTTTGTTGTGAAATGTCATCTGTGAGTTGTTAATCCTTCTGTTGTATGTTTTTGCTGGAAACCCTTCCGACGACCAGCATCCGAGACACGTTCAGACTACCACCCCATCTTCTTCTCGCAGGACCGCATCTTCAATGAGCTCTTTTGCGTCTGCATTCAGCTTCTCAACAAGACTTGGAAGGAGATGCGTGCCACACAGGAGGATTTTGATAAGGTAAAGCAGTCTACGTGTGCACATGTGCTGGCACGCGTATGTGAATGCGAGGGTGGTCAAAGATAGCATTCACAGCTACCAGATGTACACGTCATGGAAAATTCTAGAGGTGCCAATGGTTAATATGATTTTTGCTTATAATATGAGAGGGTTGCAGTGAGAACCCACAGCTTTCCAGTGTCAGACAGGAAGCTCAAGCCACAGGGTAACTGAACTAGCACTTAGTACTTTGTGGTTCTATACATTGTAAGAGTATTTTCTGTCACTCTGTCTCCCAAGTTGTAGGTTACTATACTTCCCCTCAACCACAGTCTTTACTCTGTCACAGAAACTGCAGTCACCTGAGCACAGTGAGCCCTGTTTGTGTCTGTAAAATGAAACATCCAAAACGATAAATCAGAGGACTTCATATCAAATTGAGGATTCATATAAATAAGTAGATAAAAAGATAATGGAAAAAAATTGATGAGTAGGTAATGTAAGATGAGGAAAAGATAACGGGGGTGTATGTGAAAAGTCTGATGATGGTGGCAGTAACAGAGGTAGTTGGTTACTGGTGGTGGTGATGCTCCATTAAGCTCTATTTGTCAAGAACACATCTAGAGTACAGCTATCCAGGTATCACTGTACTAGGAAAAGGGAAATGGATACAAGTACTTAATACAATTCAAAGGTAAAAGAGTCAGCAGTATGTACAAACAGCCCCTTGGGAGAAGATAAATTGATTTCCTAAGCTTGTTCAAATTATATAACATATCTAGTAATTTTTCTTTTCACTCTTGAGTCGGGCACATATTCATCAGGATAGCCAATAGTGAGGGACAAAAGGTACATGTCTACATCTATATTGAAGGATTTAGTATATTTTATGATATAAAAGGCAGTTATGTTTTAAAAAATGTCTGTGGAAGTCTGCTGGGTGTGTTCAGATGTTTGAGCTCAGCTGCTTCTGTCATCACATGTTGATAATTCTAAGGCTTTATCATTCTATTCTTGATGTGTGGGTATGTATGTGTGTATACAGTTTAGTAACCAAACATGCTGTACATGACACCTGTAGCAGAACTGTAGCCTGGCTCAAAGAACCATTCGTAAAATAATGGGAAAAACCATCAAATGTGTGTCTTGCAATAGTTCACCACAGGAAGCCTCATTACTACATTAATTCCTCTTGTTGGAAGCTATCATGAGTTCTGACCCAGCAGTAAACAGGGTGTTTCTGGGCCCCTATTTGGCTGCTGCAGAAACAATGTGGTGTGTCTTTTCACCAGGGTATTAATGGTAGTGAAAGAATGTCCCCCGAGGGCAGAAATGTTTTACGCTGCGAGGGCAGGAAAGTGTGTGGTGGGCCATATGGCAGCTGGTTACATCAGCACTAAATGGTGGTGTTGGCTGATAAACAGCATGGCAAACAACACAGTGGGACCACACACACACACAGTGGCAGTGTTGGGAGTGAGGTGGAATGGCCTGTGGGTCAGTTGCGCTCTCATAGCTACAAAGAAGACTGAACATCAGGACAGAGGAGGACCTGGAGTCCTGGATGAAAAGCTGAAACTACAAGGTGTTAAACTGCTGGTGTTTGGTACAATTTATTTATTTATTGTTATTATTATTAATAATTTATTTGGGAACAGGTGTTCTGTAATGTCCAGAGTATCCCTACAGTGCAAAATCTGACTTCCCGTTTCGGCTCCTCCATCTCTCATCCCCCCCAAGCTCTTGGCCTAGAAGTCATCTTGGTGTACAAATATCTAGGATCAGAGGTGGTATAAAATGTATCTTTGGAATGATCTTAATGTTTTTATCATATAGCTTTGTTTTGTTGTGCTTGTTCATCTGTGTAAATTGCGTGTTTTCAGGTGTAGGGCTGAAAGAATATTTCCTTTTTCTTGTAGTTGTCTTTCTTGTTCTTGTTGTTAATGTTTATTGTTAATTTCTCCACTCTTCTCCAGTGCAACACACAAAATGTTCTCACAACTATTTTACCCATTTAATTCAGTGTAAGGCAGCAGCACAAACCACTGTGCTGCTGATATTTTGTCTTTTGTTTTGTGGGGAAATTGGTTTACGTACTGGAATTTTTCTCTCTGTCAATTACTGTTTGAGCCCTTTGAGGGTTTAATAAAGTTTTAAAAATTTTAGGAGCACAGTAGCTTGGGGATCTAGCACAGTGTTTTTTCTTTTTCTTTCAGGTGCATTTTAGCTGCACTTAGTTGTGGGGTTGCCACGCTCCACCATGGTAAGCGTGACCACCACCAGCTGCTTGGTTGCGTTTTGCTTTTTTTGGATTGAAACTCGATTGATTTTGATTATCCTGCTTTTTGTCAGGTTTTGTCCTCCGCTTTTGTAGGAAGGTCTCTGTCCATTGTCACAGCAATTGAGTCTATCTATTTGATTTTGGATTGTCCTTTTTTTCTTTTTCTTCTTCTCTCCAAAACAAGTTTTTAGAGTCAATCTGATGACATGATTTGTCCTACGTATAATAGCTTCACATCATCATTGTGGCTCTAATGAGAACTCCAGACAGGTTGGATCCACCATCACATCGGTTTACTTTTCTGTTAAAGTCATCCTTTAATCTCTCCAGCACCACAGCTGAAAGGAGCCCTGTTTTTTTCCTCTCCTTTTTTCCTCTATTTTTACAGTCCGACTTTCACGTTACTATAGTGTTGTAGAAAACATTGCTTAAAAACTGCAATCTTTGGTCTTGTTGTTCTATCACTACATTTTGTTTGTGTGTGCCCCTGCGTGTTTGTGGGTACTGTATATATCAGACATGGCATCTTTACATGAGTGTTGGTCAGTTTTGTGCTGAAGCTTTGGGTGCTCTTATTGTCTAAAACTGACTCTCGTTCAGTCTTAATGAGCTAGTTACTAGGGTGCTTTTGTAATATTTTTTGGAAAATAATCATATCTCTGTTGCATTTCTTTTCTTACTTCTCAACAATCTGTATGGTTTTTAGCTGTGAAATACATTTCCAGCATCATTTTCCTTTCGCTCCATCTTCTGTCACACTGATGTGCATGCAGACACGTGTGCATAGACAGGCACACACACACACTCCACCCCCCCACCCCCCCTTCTCAACAGCTTCCCTGTATTCTAATAAGCCTGTGATTGCATTGCTGCTCGAAACGTTCTGTGACATTAGTGGCCACTGGTGCGTTGGTGTCAGCTGAGGGCTAGAGTCAGTGTTTACTTGTGTCACTGTGTAAGGGGGCAGGGCAGTGTTCCCTGTCTCAATGGCTGATATCTTGGCTGGAAGGGGGAGGCGGGGGTTAGAGTTGGGGGTTGGTTTGGGGTTTGGGTGGGTTTGTGTATGGGTCCTTCAGTGGCTGGTGCTCTGTGTACACTGGGGGCCAGAGGGAAACAGTGCTGGGTTCTGCTGGAGTGCACAGGACAGGAACAAGGGCAACTGGCCCCTCTTAACAGCCAAGGTAAGAGCTTGTAGTCTTGTGGGAAGCTGAGGACCCATCTAATTCCATCAGGGGCCAAGGAGTGGATGGGTACAGATGTGTGAGAACCTGTTGCCTGCAAAAGTGATCCCTGCTCTCTGTCCATCAAGTTTCCCTGCCAAGGTGTATGGGCTGAGCGCTGGGTTGAGGTGTGTGTGTATGAGACGTGTGCATCTACAGTTCCTGTACACTGATGGCTGTCTGGGCTGCTAGGTGCATCTTTAGATGGCTATTATTCATTTAAATGCAGCTTGTAGTAGTTATTATATTTACAAGTAAGAGATAGGAGGGATAAAGTTTAACAAAAAACATTTATCAGGAAATTATGAGCAAGTGTGTTGGCTATCAAAATGCTCTCTGATGTGTCTCTGTCTAATGTAATATTTCTTTAATAGTTTCAACTAGGAAATATATAGAAGGTGCTGTATGCGTGCAGAACTCTTTGTGAGAACTAGCAGTGTAATTTTGCGTGTTTGTGGTATCGTATTTGTTGAATGTACCTGTGTGTATTGTTAGATTTTAATGTTTTTGGTGACACTGGGTAGCAGACAGACCCTGAGAGCACCTCTCAGAGCAGATCTAGAGATGACGTGAGCAAGAAACTGCCATCGCCTAGGAGACGGCTGGCTGGTGTCAGCTGCAGGGTCGTGTAGAGGTGTGTGTGCGCGCATGCGTGCATGTGTGTGCAAGCCTTGATGTTTGCACAGATCCAAGGCCGCTGTGTGTTTCATTGTTGTCATGGCTAGGGAGGATTGGTTGATATATAAAAAACACACACACAAAACCACTCTCACTATCCCATTGCTGCCAGTAAGTGCTGGTAAGAGGATAATAAAGGAAATCTGTGTGAGTGAGAGTGTGACAGTGAAAACACACTATCCACATTATGCATGTTTTACAGGAAGTTTTCATCTGAGCACTGATGGGGTTCAAGATATGTTTTAGTGGTACACTCCTGTATCACTGCAGGGCATATTGACAGTGTATATTGACCGCAACTGCCCTGCTTTTTGCCCAGCTACATACAGAACGGAAAGCTTCAGTACAAGAACAACCCTGAATTGGTAAAAACAGGAGTGCCACACCAGCTCTGAGAGTTAGGCACTGGGGATTTTCTTATAGCTTGGATAAAACAATGAATGTGTTGCTATTTTAGACTCATCCCAGGAACTCGCTTGTGGATGTCTACATTCCATCACCCATGCCCTTTCTCTGTCCATGCAGGTAATGCAGGTGGTGCGGGAGCAGATCACTCGGACACTGTCCAGTAAACCCACGTCCCTGGAGCTCTTCAAGAATAAAGTCAATGCCCTCAACTACAGCGAAATCCTCAAGTTGCGCCAGACAGAGCGCTTGCACCAAGAGGAGACATTGGCGCCTCCTGTGCTGTGAGTGGCACCTGTACTTGGCATATTTGGCCCTGGCTAAACAATATACGCACTTCCCCCATTGTACAAACCTACTGCTTACCAAAAACTTGTCTGGGAGGTCCACATAGTGAAAAAGCTATTTACATTATTTCTTACAGATCTATTATCTGCTCCCTGGATAGTGCAGGTTCATTCACAGATAACCCAAAGTGTGTGCATATGTGCGTGCGTGGGTAGGTTTTGGTAGGTTTGGGTAGGTTTTGGTAGGTTTGGGTGGGTGGAGGGGCTTCCTTTGCCAAAACACAAATTGGACTCAAAACTATGTGGTATGTGAGAGAGACTAAAAGAACAACCCTCAGCATTATTCAGATGGCAAGATTTATCTCTGTATTTGGTCATTTGGAACTATTATGGTAAACAATATTGAATAATATAGCATTAATACAAAAATACCACTAATTTTTTTTTAAGAAATTTGAAGCAACTTGGATGTTATTTTAAATTCTGCTACATATGCACAGCCTTTAACAACATTATTAAAAAGTTATTGTAATTATTATATTACTCTGCTCCCATGAACAAAATTAATAACGCTCTTTGTATCTTTGGATACTCCACTGGCCGAGTACAACTTTCATTACAATTTTCAGTTGCGGTTGTGAGTTTATCAATTTCCTGCTATGTAAGAAATGTTGCCCAGTGGTCTTGACACAACTGTCTGGCCTGTACCTAATTGGCTGGATTTTACATATCTTAATTCTCCCAAGCACATACACAATAAACAAAGTAGGCATGGAGATGTAGTAATGGGTGTCATTCATCGTGGTTGTATCTAAGCTCTATTTTTATGTTTTTCACATTCATAATACCAGTAGATGAAGTGCAAGGTGACTTTTGCTCTAATGGTCTGTAGCTTTTCCACTATTAGATCTAATAGAGGTGCTTTTGCCCTCTCCTCAGTATTTGTCACTAAACAGCCAGTAGGTTTAGCCCCTCCAAGCTACTTGGTCATGCCGGTCTTCATCCAGCATGCACAGTGGCATCAGACACTTGTCACAAGGGAGATGGCACTTCGAACATCTTGCAACCCGGGTGTGACAGCATGGGTCGAGTGACTGTACCCCACTGTGAGCCAGCAAAAAGTGAGAGGGGGGAGAAGACCTGTGTGTCTGTTGGCTTTTCACACAGAACTGGGTGCTTCAGTACATCTGTGACATTTATAAATAATACATCTTTCTGTAAGAAGAGAATTTACATATCTTAATTTAGTAACTATTAAGCAGTCTCCTCTTCCTTACACAGACACTGAAATAAATGACCTCAATTGTTTTAAGTAATTGCATAGTAATTGACAGAGTTGCATGTTTTGAAAGTACATATTTATGGCATCATTTTATCAGTAACTCCATTTTTAGTTGTATATATTTATTTACTCCACATTGGCATCCAAAGGACAGGTAAACACCATTTACAGTACCAGGTGCTGTTCTTTTACCTGCCTTAGTAGATTCTAAAGTTTTGGTGATTACAGATATTTTGTTTCATAAAGAGAGCTAGCATACCAATTCAGAACTTCATCTGACCTGAATTTCAACTGTACCAATAGTACCACGGCCTTAAGTTTTTCAACACCCTGCTCTACCTCTGCCCAGGGTTTTTTACTGTGCTTTTTTTTTGTAATCTCCCAATACTGTTGCTCGGGGATTCAGAGCATACTTGGCTGTTATTGAGGCATCTCAGCTCACCAGGGGGAGGAAATGTCTGCCAGCTTGGTCTCCACACATTGCTTATTTTGAGTCAGTCTGCTCTTCCACTCTGTTTCAAACAAAAAATCCTGCTGTTGCCTCCCACCTCATGGCACTGTCTTGTTGCTGACATTTACGTTCCCTTTTCTTACGCTTTCCTCCAAAGTTGTGCACAATTCAGAGTAAATTAAAAAATTGCATTTCACCAATAGAAGAGAGCAGAGACACACAAAATAGTCACTCAGTCTAGTGCTGCTGTTTTCCCATCATGCATTGCATAAGTAGCTGTATATAAAACTGACAATGAACCCCTGACCTTACTTTGCATCACATTTGACTGTTCAATTCATTCAATACTATTTTCAAGTGACAAATCTACTTGAGGTTCAAATTAATCTTGTAGGTAGATGATGACATGTTTGCACAAGCACTTACAGCCTTGTCCTGTTACAATGCACAGCGCTGAATACAAATAAGAATTATACAGTTTATTTAAATTGTATGCATTATAATTTTGGCACAATGTCACTTCTGTGTCTTACTACATTGTGTATGTGTGTTGCTGCAGTGAGCTGAAGGAACGCCTGAAGCCCGAGCTTTTGGAACTTATCCGGCAGCAGAGGCTCAACCGGTTGTGTCACGGGACACTCTTCCGCAAGATCAGCAGCCGGCGTCGGCAAGGTAACAGCTATGCACTGTGATGTATACGGTTCACGCTGTGTCCACATACTGGGTGCCAGCAGTGGGGAAAACAGCCACTATTTATTGTGTGTACAAAGGAGAAAAAATACTAATCCAAACCAGAAGTTTGGTACCTTATTACATTAAATGTTTCAGACTTCAGGGCTCAACATTAATTTTTTATTTGATTGTCCCCAGGGTAGGTGCGCATCAAAGTTTTCACCTGTTCAGTTTTGGGATGTTCTGGAATGACAAGCATAAGTAAAGGTCTAAGTTTAATATAACCCTTAATGGACAGGAACTCAGGATGAAGAAGTTTATGCCTAGATTTTTACTTTCAATGCAATATTAATCCAAAAATTAAATTCAAATTTAAATGAATATAGAGTTAAACATACCACTAAAGTAGTAATTACTTAATCTTACCAATAGTGTTTCTTTAAAAAAAATCACCCAGAACAGCAAGGTATTACAACTCTTTCATTTTTAAGAAACTTGGGTAGTTTCTAGTAAGAAAATCGCAAAGCAGACAATGCTGCTCGTGACCTCATACAGTTTCTTTATTATGAAGGATGCTGTAAAATGCTATACATTTTACATTAATGTATAGAGTACCTATCCAGGTATTAGAACAATTTTTCCTGTCCAGCTATGAAAATGTAATGAAATTTTCTGTTCCAGACAGTCACATAGCCATAGATGTTGACTCCTGGACATAATTTTTAATTTCACCTTTAACTGCCCAGTTTCATTTAGTTTACCTGGCAGAGGAAGGTGGATGGATGTTGAACAGTTTCTGACTTTCTGTAACTGACTTTCAGACAAGCTGTGGTATTGCCGCCTCTCGCCCAATCACAAAGTTCTGCACTACGGTGATGTTGAGGAGGACACAGATACCCCTCCCATAGAAACCCTGCAGGAGAAGAGTAAGTTGTCTTCTGTATGGTCCACCCCACCTACTCATTCTGGTTTGGACTCAGCACTGCAGTAGGAGTGCCGCATGTGCACTGTGAGCCGGATGCCATCCACTACACTCACCTCTATTTACTTTGCTTGTCATCTTTTCAGTTCCTGTGGCCGACATCAAAGCACTGCTAACTGGGAAGGATTGCCCTCACATGAAAGAAAGTAAAGGCAAGCAGACCAAGGTCAGTCCCCCCCCAATGTAAATTCACATAAAATGGCAGTAAAATATTTGAGTGCACTTGCTGGAAACTAAGCATTTGGTTAACAAATTTGCAGAAAAAATTGAGCTCCATATTTCCTACCTCGTCTGCAGTAGTTCCCATAGATGTGGGACACTTTTGTGTTCTTTTTCTTTCACTCCTTAATCCAGTCTGTCCAATAAAGGTGTGTAGAGAGGAAATGTGCGCACATACTTAATAAAGTTGTTTTCATACATTTCTCTCCAGGAAGTTCTTGACTTGGCTTTCAGCATCACGTATGATGTGGAGGAGTACAGTCTCAACTTTATTGCCTCTTCTAGAACTGACGTGAGTTCCTCACAAGTCCCCTGGGTCAACCAAGTCCACTAGCCCAAATTTATGGGCGTGTTAGAGGCAGAACAAGAAGTCAATCAGAACTTAAAAGAACGCTAGAGCAAGTGAATAATAAGGTAAATCTGACCAGTCAATGATAATTTTTTACACTTACCTTTGTGTCTAAAAGTGTTCTCTACTCTGCCCCCAGTTCTGCCTGTGGACTGATGGGCTCAGCGTACTTCTGGGACGGGAGATGACCAGTGAGTGTATGCGCAGCGAGCTAGAGATCTTGCTCTCTATGGAGATCAAGCTGCGTCTGCTGGACCTGGAGAATGTTCCCATTCCAGATGCAGCACCGCCGGTCCCCAAACCTCCCAGCAGCTTCAACTTCTGCTATGACTTCAGCCAGACAGAGCAGTAGGACCTGGGCTCAGGTGGCTGTGGCCACATGAGTGGAACCAGCTATGCTCAAGAGGAATGTCTACAGTATAAAAGGCAGAGTTTTGAGAGAAGAGGAGGAACCTTCATGTTAATAGATGAAGCCAACGCAGGTAGAAGAACTGGTTAGATCAACCTTTATGAAAAGAGAGGTAGTATTATGAATTTACCTGTTCTGTTAAGGGGAGGTGGGCATCTCAATGCTCATGTGAAGTCTAACTGCTCTGGAGGGGTGCAATTCTAGGACTTACTTCCATTGCATTATGGGTAAAGAACCCTAAGGTTTTGGAACACAGTGGCACAGTACTTCAGTCTGGCAATGCCTTCAGTGTTGAAGCATTAACCTCACTGAACACTTATTTGCCTTGATTCCCATCCATGCATCTCCATCTCACCTCTCACTGCACAGATGAAGAGCAGTGCTGGTACCGTGAACAACCGGAACATTTCATTAAATTTTTTTTTTTTTAAACTAAACATCTTAAACTATATATTTTTTTTGTTTCTGGGCGATTTCTGTTTGTACATAGTGGAATAATATGCAGCAGTGTATGATGGGGTCAAACTGGGCAGGAGGTGAGGACTCGAGTCAGGGTAGATGGTTATTTACCCAAGCAAAACCACTGCACTTATGTAGTTTGACATTGATAACCACTGAGAAAAGACTTTAGCTCATACGCACAGACCTCTGTATTCATTTTCCCTACATTGCTGTGTTGTGGCATCAGGTACAGCTTTTACCCAGCAGAAGCAGGCAAAGTTAGCATTTTAATACATAATGTGGTAAATATCATTTCCTGTACAGGTGGTCCTCGACTTAAGACAACCCAGACTTACCACAGCCTCCCATTAACCTTATTATATTATTTATCTCTCTGACATTTGATCTTACTGTCTATCCATGACCGCTGTTTGATGACAATCGGTAGCACTATACTTGCCTGGGGCTCAGTCAGTGTTTGGGTGTCTATCAATGATTGTTTATTTAATAAAACATTGTTTATTTACAGAACCTTTTCTTTGTTGTTCCATTCAAATTACTTTTTATTCTCAACAACTAGCATACAAAAAATCGTGTTCCAATGGTGCCAAAAGAAATGCAAAAGATATTTTCAAGATAGTTTTAGAAATGAAAGTAGGAAATAATTGTGCAGCTGAAAATATACTGTGCTGTATTTATATTATTTTTGATCTTTGTTAGTATTTTAATTCGAGTAATGTGTGAAACTAGTGACAAAATGTTAACAAAGCAATAATATACAACATAGCATTCATGCATGTTAATCCATATTAATATTTAAACAGTTTTCATGAGGGTATATGAAGTTTAAAATTTGGTATAAGGGGATTTGTAACTCATGACAAGATTGTTAAAATGGAATCACTTTGTAAATCGAGGAACACCTGTATAGAAAAGGGTGGGCCAAAAATAATATATAATATATATATATATTTTTTTTTTTTTTTGGTCAGTCTTAATTTTATATACAGGATCACATTCCTTCACATTTAATATTGTTTTTCCCACTTTAATCTTAGATGCACCACATTTGTGCTGCGTCTGCAATTTCAACTATTAAAAGCAACTGATCTCTATTGTGTCAGTAATCTTATCGCTGGTTTTCAGTTTTGGGCTCAGAGTTTTAATCACCAGAGTTAATAACCAGTACGACCATATAGGATTGAAGCAGTGGTAGCCTGAATATATATTTACTATGGTACATGAGTTGCTGGATTGGTGGTGTTCTGTGTTGGGTGTATAATCCATCTATTTTTGTGCAATATTTTCACAAGTTTGTACAGCATTGGATTTGGCATAGCTGGTGTGCGATATTTAACTTTTTTTATTATAGTACTTTTTGAAGCTGTTCAGAAGTGTAGTGCTGCTGAACACAGTGTAGGGTTGTAGTTCACTATTGATCCTTCTTGTAACATTTATGGCAAGATCTATACTTTTGGCAGGAAGTTAAGATGGTGGCTCATTTACCTGGCTGTGCTGTTCCAGCAGGAAGAGTGTACGGTTGTATAGTACAGGTGTGACTTTTGTGTACACAGCTGTATTTGTATGGTAACATTACAGTAAAACGGTCTCAGCCTGTTAACCTTGCTTCTGCTGGACTTGTCGCTTTGCAGTAAAAATATTAACCCCACCTTGCCGGATTTTATGTGTAGAGGTATTTGTACTTGTATTTTTTTCAACACAATAATCTATATACACACACGTTAAAACACAGGAAGTCTCAAGTCTAAATCTTTTCCCGTGAATACTTTTATGCACTCTGACATTTTTGTTTTAAATACTAGTTGAAAAATTGAAAACTGAATGTTCACGGTCAGAACATGCACGCATCTAAATATACATTGCAGCAACTCAGTGCTAATGGGACTCAAGAAAATAAGGGAATGCAGTATTTTGTGTAGAAGTCAGCCTGTGCATGCTGATGTAATGTCACATTTCAGTGCTGCGGGTGCTTGGATTTGAAAATATTTACTGAAGTGTGATAATTCTATTATTGGTCTGAGCGATTTGGTAAAAATTGACGGTGATGACTGTTTGTGTTGACAGTATGAAAAAGTGGTGGCATTTAGTAGAGTGAAATTGCTCTGAGGGGAAAATATTATATTGTGTATTGTATATAAATATACTCTTCAGAGACTTTAATATGATTATTTTGATTACAGTATTTGAAATTGTCAGACCAACAATAGCAACGTAGTAAAAGCAGGTGGTAACTGAAACAGTAGGATTCATACTGTAATGTTGAAGTGGCTACAGTACAGATTTCTGTCTCTTGCCTATTAACATAGCATCTTTTATTTACTGCCTTATTTATCTGACTTTACTCAATGGCCAGTTGAGAACATCAGTTGTGACCACTGCATTGTGCTTTCATTTTCTAAATTGGTTTTAAGATGTCTTAGTATTAACAGCTTTACCCTTGTACCTTTAAAGTATAATTTTGAGTAAGAACATTCTACAATATTGTATGCTTTTTACATTATTTTAAAAACTTGTCTCGATATTTTTTATATTTTCTCACACACACACACTCAGAATTGTGAAAGGTTTTTCTCTGCCTTCCTGACCTTGCACCTCTACTTTTTTCTTTATTTGTCCTGTTCTGTGATCCCCTTTTTAGGAGCCATATTGCAAGATTACCCAGATTATCTGCAGTAAATGAAAACACTGCATAAAAGCGTCAAAGGTAAAGGAGCAGAGAAATGAGACTAACATGAGGCAGACGAGTGGTACAGTGAGCCAACTACAGTACACTCACATGGTGTAACTTCTACTTTTTCAGAGGCACAGTGATTGAGATGTGAAAAGAACTGACACTACAAGTCCAGTGTTTACAGTGACAACTCTATCTGACCTCATAAATGCGCTACTTGGATCAGCTCTGAAGTTGAAACTGTGACAATGGGACATCAATACAAAGACCTATTTTGCTGCTTAACAATGCTCTTGCTTTCTGGGTAGACATAGAATGTCTGCTGTATTCATTATTGCTTATCTTTTATTAACATTGCAGGGAAAATTGTACTTTCTCTGGCTTTGGTATATTTCTAATCCACAGGTTTATGGAGTTAAGTAAACAGACCCTGAGATCACATGCAGCATGGCATGACACACCCAGTGCAGGCGGTCTAAGTACAAATGGCCCTGTGCTCAACTGCAATTGTAAAAATACATATTGATTTCAGGGGATTAAATTACTCATTACCTTTCAGACTGTTCCAAGTAGACCACTCCACTGTCAAAATCTTACTTTTCTCATAACCACCAGTTTCCTGTGGAGACCAACTGTGCTTTTTAAAATTTTATGTGATTATTGCAAATGAAATTAAAACTTTACTTGTAAGAAATGATACAAAGGTTTCTGCACTGATTTTCTGTCAGAGCAGTATTATTTATATGTGATGTACTTCCACTGGGACAGCTGGTAATATCTTTTACTGGTTTAGCGTATGGAGCTATAGCCTGGAGGTTACTGGTTCAGGACCCAGAACTGCTGCAGTAATCCTCAGAAAGGTGTTTCAAATAAAGAATGGTGTTTAAAAAACATGGGTATAGTCTTTAAACATTGTTTTATTTCAACAGGTAAAACTGCAAGTCACTTTTAAATAAAAATAGAGTAGCCAGCATTGGCTGTGACCTGTGGAGATGTTTCCATGTCAGAGAACCTCCTCTGTTTTAGGTTAAAGGAGGAACAGACTGGGTCTCTCCCCAGCGTGACACAGAAGTTCTCAGATTTATACAAGTGACATCATCGAGCCATAAAGGTCAGGTCTGCCCCACCCACAAAGCGGCAGTGAACATTGTCCAGGAAGGGAAGCTGTGACTGTAGGTGCTCCACTGCCCTCATGGTGACATTTTTGCAACTGGAGATGTCCAAAGTCCGCAGACTCTTGCAGTGCTCTGCGAGGGCAGCAAGGGACCTGGGAGAAGGGATGGATCAGGGCATAATTTTTACATCTGCTGCTCAGTTATTTAAATCAATGTACTCTTTCCGTTCCATTTCTATTAAAAGCATGTAATGCTACAAACCTTAACAGATACTGAATAAACAGTTAGTTGGTTTTTCAAAAAAAGCATTACATTTGTATACTGAGGGACTGTTGTATTTCCGATTCGTGCTGTTTTACTATCCTCCCTGTACATATGGGTCCTTCAAACCTGTTGGTGATGAGGGGGCAGGCTGCCAGGTAGAGGTGCTCCAGCCTCTGCAGGAACGGTGCTGCATTGACCACGCTGGAGTCACTCAGCAAGGAGCAGTGGGAGAGGTGCAGGCTCGTCAGACTTCGGCAATGCCGCGCTACTGAGACCAGGCTCTCGTCTGTGATGTCTGTCAGCATGGAGAGCGAAAGCCACTGCAGGTCCGGGTACCGCAGCACCTGTCCAGGGGGATAGGGTTCAAAGAAAAAGGTGAATGTCCTACAGTGGCTCAGTCAGAGTGTTGATCTCAAACCTTCTGAGAATCTTTTGCAGTTTTAAAATTCTGATCGACAAGTGTCATAGACCCCACCTGAACAATCAGTTGCAGATTTGCCAAGATGAATGGGAGATTAAAAAAAACTCCCTAACAGTGTGCAATGCTGGTAAATACTAGCTCAAAAGGCTTAAAGCTATTATTGCTGCTAATTGTTGCTCTAGAAAATATTAATATCTAGGGTTTGAATACTTATACAAGCAATATATTTCAATTTTTCATGTTCAAAATATCTGAAAACAAGTTATTTTGACTGACAATTTAGTATTAGAGCAAATGAATTCACTGTAAAAATACTTAATGGAAAAATATGTGTAAATATAATTTAGGCAATGTTGATATGCTTCATGAGGTTTGAATACTTTTGCAGTGCACTATATATATAAGTAGAGGGTAACACCAATGTTTACATAGTGCAAGTCCTCAAAGGGTTCAAATTAATAATAAAGAAGAAAGCGTTAAAAGGAACAGTGCTACATAAAACAATGCAATGAAAGCCAGAAATTAAAGCAACTGGATTCCTTACCTGTGTGATACTAGTGTCAGTCAGCTTAGAGCAGGAAGTCAGATCCAGTTCCCGGAGGCCCCTGAGAGCCAGCAGCGACATCCCTTCATGCTTTCGGAAGGTCCCCAGGTGGTCCTCAGTGACTTGCTGGGCCTTCTCTGGGAACGGCATGGGAGGTGGCCGAAAGAAGCCCATGTTCCCAAAAGTCCGTGTAAATCTGGGTCCTTTGTCCTCCTGGAAGGATAGATAGCAAAACCCAAACCTGTGCTCCATTTCTGTGTGCAGAGAAACAGTTCATCACACCTCCTATCCTCAACCATCTCACCAGCTCTTTGGCAGGGTGGTGCTTCTTTGAGGGCTCCTTCATTCCCAGCAGTCCCCAGTCTGTGATCTCCTTGCACCAGCCAAGCCTTAGCACAACCAGAGCTGGCAGGTATGTGGCGATGGCACACACACTCAAGTCTGTCAGATATGGGCAGGAAGTGAGGTCAAGTTCACGCAGCCTGGAACCCAGCGTCTTGGCCAGTGAGAACACAGCAAGGTCCTTGGAAAAAAACCAGACATTAAAATCAGACTGATGTTCACAGTATATATGAGAACACAAATATTGAAGGGATTACATGATAACTCTGAGCTGAACTGCAGTGTAACTTAGTGCACCCTGGGTAATGAAATGTCACAATAGGGCTATTGTGAATAATGGCCAGCTGCTACAGCAGTTTTTTGTTGGGAGAGCAGCTCAGCCAGAGTCTGGTTAACAGGAGGCAGAAAAAAGGACCAGGAGCTTATGGTAAGTACTGATGCATGAGAAAAAAGCCTTAAGACTCTAAAGACAAAAATGTAGACATGCCAGTACTTTGCAACTCTGACTACCTTCTCATTTCTGACATTGAGCATATCGTTAGCCTAGTAAGAAACTTGTGGTTACCCAAAAACTTACCATATTTTTTCCACTCAAATGCCAAAGAAGGCTGTATTTTACAATGGAAAAACCCCACACAAACATCCTGAACCACTGCAGCCCACAGCTAAAATTGAAATTTCTACTTCTCAGGTTCCTTTCCATTTTTGTTTTTCTGTATACAAAAGATGTTTTCAAAAAATGACACAGGGTCCAAAGTTTGCAAACACAGTTGGGATCAGAAATCTTATTGTAAAACTTTTACTATACTCACTAAAGAGTACATAATACACACATGTACCTCTCCATTAATGAAAACTTCAAAAAACTTTTATGTAATTCCATCCATTCATCCATCCATCCATTTTCAATACCTCTTTGCTAGTGCAGTGTTACAGTGGTCCAGAACTTATGCTAGAAGCACAGGGCATGAGGCCATTAAATCAGTTTAATTTTTTTTAATAACTTCAAGCTACCTTAAAACAATAACTCATTTTAAAACACTGAAAATTCATGTAAGCACATGACAATTCAACAGCACAGACTCCTACTTGGTGTGGACCAGTTCATCTCATAAATATGTCCAACATTCATGATCTCAGTATTGATCACCAATGCTCATGAAGATCAGATACAAGCTGCAAACTGTGGCCTCAAGTTGAATTTAAGGTAGTCCCATACCCCAGTACTGTTTTGATGTGTTCTACTTCCAACTAACAGCCGGATGCAGAAATGCGGGTCACTTTCACTGTAGAAGACAAACATTTTCGAAACATTGTCAAGAAAATGCTTTTAAAAATTCACTGGGGATTTTTTGTATTTTTCTAATGTTTCCCATGTTTTGACACAGCAGCTAGAGTACTGGTATTTTACCAGTAAAATGTAACACATGTAAGAGTCTGTGGAATATACAAAAGAAGAGTGGTGTAAGCTCACCCTGATGTAGCTGCAGCTCCTGAAGTTGAGGGACACCAATGGGGCCTTAGTTTGTGGAGATGCCAGAGTCTTCGCCAGCTCCGCGCCACTGATGTGAATGCAATCTGAGAGGTCCAGAGTCTGCAGGTTCTTCATTGTGATGAGTTCAGACAGCCCTTTGTCTGTCACCTTCCAGTCCTGGGACAGGTAGAGGTGCTGGAGGTCTTTGAGGCTTGACGCCACGGCAAGTACCGCTGTGTCTGTGAGCTCAGTGCAGGCGCTGATGTCCAGGGACCTGAGTCCTGGCTGATACCTGCAGAGGGTGATCAGCGCCTGGTCGTTCAGCTCCTTGCAGCCCTGCAGACGGAGCTCATGCAGACACAGTCCTTCCACTTTGGCCAGGGACTTGAGGGACTCTGGAGTGATGCTGGTCTTGCTCAGGTCCAGGCTCCGCATCGTATGAACCTGTTTCCGTAGTAACTGGTGCAGGTTGCGCAGCGATAGCAGCGCCGAAGAGTCTGGTCCCATGGGACACCCACGGTATGGATCAAATTCGAAGGCGATGTGGCAACCGGCCAGCGAGAGGCTTCGCAGGTGAGGAGTGCAACTTGTCAGCCGGTTGAAAGTCAGATCAGACAGGTAGCGGAGGTCAGAGAGGTTCAGCTCCTCTAGGTGGCCCAGTGGAGCCTGCACTTGCCGACGCACTTCTTCTTGTGACAGGAAGGCACCAGACATGAAGAGACTGTTCAGACCACTGAGGTCCAAGCGACGCAGGCCTGTGAGGTGGGGGAGGAGGCTCAGAAGGCTGCACTCGGTCACATTGCTCCCTGGCAGAGACAGACTCTCCAGGCTCGGTCCCAGATGTTGGCCCACCTCAACTAGCACCTGGCGAGACACGTGTGAGCTGTCCAGGTGCGTGATGACCAGTCTGCAGTGAGGTAGCCTGGCCAGGCCTCGTATCACACCCAAGGAGGATGAGGATGCTGGAAACTTGAAGGTAAGATTCTTCTACAAAACAACAATACGGGCCGTGCCATCAAAAATGCTGACATTTCAATTCCAAATTTAAGGGAGACAAATGAGATAAATACACAATAAATGAGGACTGAAATAGTTCTAATGGAAGTGAGAAGGGAATCAAATTTGAACATTGTACCTGGAACTTAGGGTCCTGGCTTGCAATGTACCAACTTTTAGAGACCAAAGAGGCCACCTTTCTGTCGGGTGCAGGTAGAAATGTCAAGATGTAGGTGACAATCTGGTGTAATGGCAGGAAATCAGGTTACTGTGCCACACTCCCCAATCATATACAAAAATAAATTTTCATGAGAATGTTTACAAGGCAGTGGTGCTACATAACAAAGCATTGACCTGTAACACAAAGGAAGTTTTTCCTCATGAAAACAAGCATATTTGATCCCCGGTAATAACAATAAATGGAAATTATGAACTTAAACCATTTCAAACTGTACATAAATATATACATATTACAATTATATAATGAAATAGATATTTAATATATAATTAAGTATATAAAATGTATTAACTAAAATAAAAATTAAATACGAATAAAATATATTCCTGCTACTTCTAAGGTTTCTTTTAAAATAACAGGATAGGCGGGGGATCAGGTAAACGATCCCTTTTCTTAATAATGCCAGAAACTGACATATAAAATCGTACCTGAAGGTGATGACGCACATTTGTTAAATTAGTCAAAGAATCACAAAACTCAAAGCTGGTAAATAATAGACTATTCAGACAAAGTGAGCCGGGTTATTAACGGATCGTTCATCATACCTCAATTGGTAGTTCTGGTGTTTCCATCGTCCTTTTATTCTGGATATAAATAAAAAATTTTAATCAGTGACTAGAGATTTTTCTCTCTGGAGGTGATTGTGACAGGACAGTGTCACGGAGCCTGCCCACCAGCTTACAGTAAGCAAACTTAAAGGAAGATGGAGCGTCTGCAGATCGCTTCCTGCCTCCATACACCCATCGGCGCGGACTTCAGCACCGAAGTTCCGCCACTTGCTCTGTGACACGCGATCCGTTAAAAGACACCCCGGCAAGACTACTTCATAAACCGAAACCTTTGGAAGCTCCTAAAGTCGCGACATTTTGAAACCGCGTGGCATGCCGGAATTTGTGGTTTTGAAAGGGCGCGGCGCGGCGCCTCTGTTATCATATGGTTTGTCAGGTGATCCAAAATTTACTAGCGATTATTAGACAGTGTTCCTCTCGCAGGGGTGATGTTAGCTTTATTTATAGAGGTAGACTATTTCATAGGATGTAGAGTAATCAAAGTTGCAGATAGAAAACAACTCTTAGTTTTTCCAGATAGAAGTTATTGCTGATTTGTTACCTTTTCTTTCATTTTATCATGTTTTGTCCCAGCCTAGAATAAAATTTGAAGCATGATCTCTATGCCAATTTATTAGGAACGAGTACAGTTAGATTGGTGTTGTTATTCTTGTTGCAACATTAATGTGTTATGATACCTTAATACATTTTGATATCTATACTTTTTTTTCTCTACTATGTCTCTATACTGACATTGGAATTTTTCTTCGATTTTACATCGAGTTTATTCGTTAACTACGCGAAATTGTTGCTATGTTTACTTACTGTTTTAGTGTGGACTCCACAGAATGCTATACTTTTATTTTCAAAAAGCTGTTTTGGAGTTAAAAATTAATGTTTGTATCGTAACGCCATCCTTCTTCAATAAACCAGAGGTACCAGTAGTAATTTGTATAATTTTGTTAATTATTTATAACCGAGAATTTCTAAGCCCAGGGATATTGTACGAACACTGTTATTCTACGAACAAATATTTATTAATATGGACCTCCAGTGGGCAGCAAAGCAGATTCATACGTCATGAAAAAAGCAGAAGAAAAAGGAAGTGACGAAAGGCATGTGCGCCGGAAGTATTACTTTGGCCAATGCTGATGTGTTACTGCTGTTTCCTTCGTGTTTTTAGTCATTTTGGACTCAAAGACGTAAAGCTGCATGTGAAGAATTACAGTACAGGCTGCTGTCAAGTTTTACCTGCGCAAAACACAAAATATGGCGGTATGTACTAAATTTAAATTGAAAGTTTTAGGCTAGAAGCTTACAGTTTAAAGGCAGCTACTATGCTAGCGCCGTCGCAATTAACAGTATTATAAATAGCACTCATGTACAGTAGCAGAAACACTGTAGTGTGTGTGTGTGCAATTTCAACGTTTAAGTACAATTGAATTAATAGATAGTGACTTTATTTAGAACTTAAGTTGGAATTTAATTATGCAGTTGCACATATTAATTTGTTTAAGTGTTACCTGAATGTTGTAGTTATGGAATGTTGTGCCCACTCTTTCTGTTCTTTCTGTCTAAATGCATAGCCTAAAGGAAAGGTTGGCACAAAGGGTAAAAAACAGATACACGAAGAAAACCTCGCAACACTGAAGTTCTACACAAGAGTTATACTTGGAGCAAATGTAAGCTTATGTTTTTCCTTCTGGAACTGTTAAAATACATTAGCACTCCTTGAACATTGCTTGCGTTCTAAATAATGTCATGTATTTATGTGCCTCTTGAACAATAAAATGATTTCTTCACAGGCCATATTTGCAGCTGTAAACTTTGTCCTGTTCTACAGTTCTTCAACGATTTGGACATGGGTAATGTGTACTCGGTTTATTACATGTACATTTTATGCGCACACATTTGTTTCCAAATACTATACTTCATTTACTGTGCAGTACTAATGAATCAACAGTAAATGTTAATGTTAAATTTAGTGTTTTTTCATAGGATGTTTTGTCACGTTTTATAGTTTTTATTGTGCTTGTCATCTTTTTGTAGCTCTTGCTCGCATTTGCTCTGGTGGTTTACATGGGGAGTTACCGGTCCATGTCTGCTATGGCGAGGCCCACTTTTGCAGAAGATGGAAGCTTACTCGACGGTGGAATAGATCTGAACATGGAGCAGGGGATGGCAGAGTGAGTGTCGAGACTGCATCAGGTGAGCAGGATCTGCTCTCCCCTGCAATGATTATGTCTTTACTTGATGACTCTGGGGACAGCCTGGAGACAGCATAAAATATAGGCGTTAGGATTGTTGCCTTGTAGTCTGATCTTTGTTGGTTTGGTCTTATCCTTGAACAAGAGAGTAATTCTAAATTCCTGTAGTAATTTGAATAAGTCGCTTTGGATATGTGTAACTTAAATAACAAATAGTAATCACAGTGAAACACTGTGTTGTGTACTTTGTTTAAAGTGCTGCTGATTTGATTTTGTCTTGTCTGTATCACTGTACTTCTGTTCCCCAAAACACAAACTTTTAAGTAACAAACATTAACATTTTTAAGGAGCATTTAGTATTTATTTTTTCACAAAAAAAGATTTTTGGCATATAAATTCAAATTGCATCACAAGGCAATAGTTAAGGATTTCAAACAGTAAGTGCTCCCTTAAGTTTTTCAAAAGGTAAGGTGAACAAGCTGTTGATGAGCTTAAGGCTTCTACATCTCCCAGTTGTGAACAGTAAGTGAAACTCCGCCTCTCCACCATTCCTCTATTTACATGTGAAACCTTTGGCTCTAAGTTGATGTAAAGTAATTGTCTGCACTGCATGGTAAATAAACTTGCATTATTTTTCCTGTTTCCTATTTTGTATTTTTTTATTTGCACACATTTGTTGGGATTAGTCAAATTTCTGTCATGTGTGAGCTAAAAGAATTGATTGAGGATCTACAGATGAGCACCAATGCCCTGGGCAGAGTTCTTTTTTTGGGGTTTTTTTTTATTTACACCATGTTCTAAATATTCCTGTTAGGGGACCCAGGACTCATTTGCCAAATGGTTTTCTCCAAAATACTGTACAGCTCATAGTAAGGAAAGGTTATATCACAAAAAGACATATAAATACAGAAAGGCGATTTTCAAAGTTCAATATCACCATTTTTTTAGGCATACATAATGCCATTAATTCCACGGAGGTCTGGACCCATAATAAGGTCACTTTTTTTATTTAGTTTTTTTTTTTTTTTTGTCATGTTCTGTGACGATAGATTAACACTGTTACAATGTGTGACTGTTGTTCTCTTAATTCAGGCACCTTAAAGATGTCATTTTGCTCACTGCCATTGTGCAGGTCCTCAGCACCATATCGTCCTACTTCTGGTACCTCTGGCTTCTGGTAAGATGTGCCACAGCCTTTGATGAGATTTACATTCATCCAGGGTTTGCTGTGCAGGTCCAGCCTTGCTGAATTTAATTCCTTCCCTTAATTTTTCTCTCTCTCTGCTGTTTTGTCTCTTGGATTTTAGGCTCCACTGCGAGCTTTGTATCTGCTCTGGGTCAACTTTCTGGGACCCTGGTTTACGGCTCAGGCTCCGGCTGCCACTGAGGAGGTGAACGAGAAGAAACAGAGAAGACAGGAGAGAAGGCAAATGAAGAAATTTTAATTTGACAGAGGTATTGGTAGATTATCAGAAACAAGAATTTTAAATTATCTAGAAAAAATTTTCTATTTGATGGATTATAGTGGCACAGAGTTGGCAAACATTTGTTTGTGCTGCTAATGAAAAGATGGTTTTATAAAAACTGTTGATTTGTTTTTTGTTTTTTTTTTTGTTCTGGTGTATTTTCAGTTACCACGAGACTAAAGTGTCATGTGACGGTTGTTCTTCAAGCATGTCAGCTTTCCGCAGCTTCGCTCTGGCAGTTCTTGTCTAAAAGGCCAGGGTGTTGCCTCAGATTGTGCAGTCTTGTTTCTGTTTACTGGGCATTGTCAGAATGACAGACAATTCTTTGTATTTTTCAGTTCCTGTATACATTAAGAATATTTTGCCCTAAGAAAATTTTCAGAAAAGGTTGCTTGGAAAAGTAAAATTAAAAGCAAATATATGTGATACTGAATGCTCTGTTCTGTATTGCAATATAAGCACCACCACTTACAATTTGCCATTTATTATGTTTTTTTTTTTCCCAATTTTTTAAATTTTAATTCCTACATTTTTTTTATTAATACAACTGCTACTCTGTGCTTAAATTAGAAACCTGGTCCTGGAGGTTTCACCAACTTATCCAGCTCATATGAAACCACTGAAATGGGGTTAAATGGGGTCAGTCATGATAGTTAATTGAATTAGGTGGTTCAGTGTGAAGTTGAAACATCTTTACCTTCAGAGAACAGGCCAGGTCCGCATTATCTACATCCAGAAACACCTGTGTTGTCACAGTGTATTAAGACAGAAACTGGGACTACACTTACAGGCTGACGTTCTTTACTTTTAAATGGCAAGCGTTTTATCTAATATCTCAATAATATAAAACGTTTGGAAGTGAGCTCAATAAAGATGGAATAAAGCTCCCATCACGTGTGAGTATGAATGATTGTTTGCCATCAGCTGGGCATGTACGAAACATTAACAGAAAGTCTTCTCTGCAGCACATAAAAATAATCTGGCTCAATATTTGTACCTTTGAATATTTCTTGCATGACCAGTCAGCGTCTGCTGTGTTTTGATCACCAAAGTCATGTCCTGCATGTTTTAATCATCTTTTTTAGCAGGTAATACGATTGTTGCTGTGTTGAAGAGCAGCGCTGCTTGTCTTCTGCCTCCTTCGCTTTGGCATTAGATTCTGTCATGTCATGCTGACAACAGCTTGTTTTGTCTTACAGCTGAGATGGTGGCTGAACCCTGCATAAAATGTCCTTGAACGTAAAATTATAAACATGTAATTTAGGGAGAAGCAATTTTCGATTTTGCGTCTCACTGATCCGACAGCCTTTCCCGTCAGTTAGTGCCGCGCACATCTCTGCACTTTGTTCCTGCAACTGCAAACACTTCAATCTGTTTTTAAAATGCACAAAAATTGCAGAGATGGCAAACAAGCAGTGTAGTGCAGTATTTCAAATCCATTATTGCCTTACCGTACAGTTCAAAGAAGAACCATCAGCTGGAGCAGTACGCCATACTGCTCGGTGACAGCTGGATAAAATGAATATTCTAACAAAGAAAACTAGAAGCAGGTCCCATCTATAGGGTAAAAACGTGGCACATTTTTTTAACTGAACAGTTTCTATGATTTTTACACAATTAATAGTCACATAATAGAACAAGGCTGAATTGTATGTTACTTATTTCTGCACTTTGTTTCACCGTCATATTTACAGTTATGTACAGTAAAGGCGGGCTAATCCGGACCCAGTCACAGCGCCCCCTTCTGTTGGAGCAGAGGAAAGGTGCCGCATAGTTTTGCCGCCTTCTCAGAGGCGGTGTTTGAATAGCGTTGACAGTCCAGCTTTTGTCAAATTTAAAAGGAAAAGGAAGAATATTTTATTACAGGATTTATTTATTTACATTGCAATGACCAGAAGTGCGGCTTCAGAGGAGCGTTAAAATCCTCGCTGCTCGTCATGGTTTTTATTTTTATTTTTGCACACTTTTTAAACATAAATGTAATTTTGTATTTTTTTATGTGTTATTTTAGTAACCGTAGTTATAATAGCAAGAATAAAAAGATAAATGCATTTAAATGGAAAAAGCTGAGGCAGTTCTTAGGCCTCCAGGTGGGCCCGAACACCGCAATTAACAAACAAATTGGCGCCAATGAGGTGAACGGGCGGCGCGCGGCGACGTAGTAGTCGTCGTCGTTTTTTCCTCCTCATTTTTCCAACGGTAAGTCGTTAAAATTTTACACTTTTCCATTCTTTTCCTTCAAAAACTGTTTTACACATACATACAGTTTGTTATTTATTTAGAGAAGTCGAAAGCGAAACATTAAGGCCGTAATTCAGAGTTACGGGCGCGCTCTGTCCTCGTCACACACCTGGGTTGAGCGTTAAAACGGCGGGCAAAATGCGCCAATATATTGGCAATAAAGACGGAATGCGCCTAGCAAATGCTGTCGCTGGCAACACAAAAGAGGTTTGATTTAAAATTGCGTGCGATATATCCAACAAAATAAACGTTATTCAAATTTCGAAAGGGCACGGATAATTCATGTGCATTTTGAGGCGGAGCAAGAAAACGCCTCATCCATTCTGTGACTGTATTTGCAATAAATTTTCCTCACGTTTAAAATATAAAAACATTAATCAAGACATGCACACCGTAAACATTCAAAATTTTTGGTAAATGTATTTACACACAAAAACGATCAAATGTTACTACATATTAAAAATGACACAGTTTGAACTGCATGGCTCCTTTAAAATGTAACTAAACCCTGACGTTCTTGTTCAATTTTTAATTTTTGATTTGGTTTTATTTTTGATAATGTGCTACTTATGTGAATATTTTCATGCAGTGTTCATGTGTGTCTGTTTTATGCAGCATAAAAAAAAATTGTTTTTAAATACAGCATCTAAAAATGTCCAGAGTCCCTTGAATTCAGCTGCTGAATGTCTCCCTAAACAAAAAAATATCCTGATAATAATAAAGGCTTGATAATAGGACATGTTTATATTTATATTGTTAACAGTGGTTGTACAGAGGTGGAGGTCAGTGTGTTTTGTCTAGAATTCTGCAGTCTGGTGGTGTTGGCCTGCGAGCTGTGAGGTGGAGAGGGTGAGTTGAGCTCTTCTAGAAGTGCCGCTGTTTGTAAGTAGCAGTCAAATTCTGGTGATGGACTGAGAGGTTTTCACTGCCTGCTGGAGAGCTCCCTGGTCAGATGCTGTACGGTTCTCACACCAGACTGTGTTGCAGGAGGTCAGGGGGCTCTCTGTGGGACATCTGTAGAAACTGGTAAGGTTGGGAGTTGGAAGTTCAGCTCGCCTTACTAAGTGGAGATGCTGTTGCTCCTCCTTCTCCAGGTGGGTTTTGCTGTGCTGTGGTTCCCGGAGAAGTCATTGGTGCTGTGCACTCCCAGGAACTCGAAGCTGTGCGTTAGCCGACCAGTACACATAGGAGTGTGAGCAGTTTGAGTCCTTTCAAGTCCACAATTATCTCCTTGGTGCTGTTGATGTCGCGAGACAGACTGTTGTCCTTGCAACAGGCTACAAGCTGCCTCACTTCCCCTCTGTAGGCCAACTCGTTGTTGGTGATGGTCACCAGCGTACATGATGATGTGGTTGTTGCTGCAGTTTACAACACAGTCCTGTATTCGGCTGAGCACACACATTTGCGGAGCATCGGTATTTACAGTGATACCGTGGGCTGTGTTTCCATGGATCCTCTCAGTCTGTGACCTGTTGGCCAGCAAGTTCAGGATCCAGTTGCACAGCATCGTGACAATAATAGTCTTTATCTCCCAGAAGGGTCCGGGTCAGATGTACTATCAGTGGATCTACTGGGGTGGTAGGCATACTGGTGTGGTCTGATGTGGGACATGGTTACTCTCTAGAGGCTCTCCATGATGACTGGGGTGAGTGGGAAGTGATAGTAGTCACCGAGGTAGGATACAGGTTTTCTGTGAGACTGGGGAGATGATGGTGAATTTGGAGCATGTTTCCTTCCCCCTGTTCTGCATGCTGTGGACCTGAGGATCTTCATTTTGTGCTCCCTTGTACACCTGTTGTATTTAGGTGTCCAAAAGGAAGTGATTCTTGATATTATAAACCTGTCCCTACACACAAACATGGCACAGTGTAGGCAAAGTTTTAGCGTGACAGCTGAACGAATGTAAAAGCTGCATTTGTATTTGTGTGTGTGTGTGTGTGTGTGTGTGTGTGTGTGTGGGGGTGGTGAGGCACCTGGAAAGATGGATTTTTGCATCAGAATTAAAGATAAATCCAGTCATAAGTTGTGAATCCAGTGTTCCGTACTGGTTAGTCAGCATTTTTAACTGGATATTAAAACATTTATTATACATCATACTGAGCAGTTAACAATTGTATTTGATTATCTTAGCAGTCTGACCGTTGGGTAGAAAATGCACAGTTCAATTGGAGGTGGACTTTGCTCACTGCCCTCAGATCATATCTATGCATGAATAACAATGATTGGATGCGACTCAAACTGAGATTTGAGCAGCGGTCTGGCTCTGACGGTGCCTTAAATAAAAATCCCGGCACCTGTACATCACACCGGTTTGTCTTCAGACCAGGAAATTTTCACCTTCAGTTACCCACCGTTACAGTGCTAATAAACAGTATGCATAAACCTAACAGCAGATGTCCATCTAGGTTAGTGAAGTTGGAGTTTGAAGCAGAAAAACTAAATTCTCCAGTATCTTAAGTCTTACCCTGTTGTCTCACCATGCAGAGAATTTATCAACTGTCTTACCCCCCCATGTTCAGTCGATTGTCTATAACATTAACGGTGGTTCTAAGTGCACCTTGTTTCTCATCATATTAATGCCAGTCAAATGGAAACAAGATTTCCGTGTACAACAGGAACCCTTCAGAAACTGCACAGTTAAGTGATCCCTTTAGACAGGCTGTTAGCAACATGCTTGTGTGTGGAACTGGTCATAAATTGGTTTATTTGTACTGCATTTGGTGATACAAGCAAGGCAGATGGTAGCCGTTTCCATTTTGTTTATTAAAAGTAGAAAAGGTCAGCTTAATTTGTACAAACAAGCAAGTGTGAGCAGGTGCTCACCACAACACTGTATTTTTCAGATTCCTTTGTTCAGAGAATATTGCAAACCAACAGCAGAAATGCTGACTGGTCTTTGTGCTCCTTTTGCCAGAGTATTTACATTATAACATCCACTGCATCATATCCTTTTTTCCATGCTTTTCTGCTTTTTTTTTCTTTCCTCTTTAACAAGGCAATGATGTCCTTTAAATTTCCAAGTTGCTTCCCTCCCATGAAAAATGCATGCATTGAAAAATTACTTTGAACTAACCCAGCAATAAGATTCCATACAATCTTTTAAAACAAACACAAAAAAAAAAACTTATTGCTACAATGTACAAAATTAGTCTCCCACATCGTCAGATTAGTATCAATTGTGAATTTTTTGGTGCCGAGGAGGAAACATTTTTGACACAAATCAGCCGTTTCAAATAGTATAAAATACAAAAACAGCTTTAAAATGGTAACTTTAAAGTGCAATTTGCTTGGAAAGAATACTGTGGTTGGAAGACTTCCTGTTCAGCAGACCTCTGGAAGATGGGGTGAAGGTCCTGGAGCAACATCTGCCGCATGCTTTCCCCTCTGCCCTGCCGATTCCACACGCTGGTAATGTAGCACAGATTTCTTGTTTTTAAATCTTTTTCACTTTGTTTTTCCACATGTGAGCTTAATGTAGGACCTTAGTGTAAAGTTTAGATAACTTATGAGCAGCAGTCCCAGTGATGAAGAGCTTCTGGCCGATGTAGTCAGCCCGTTCTCGTCATCCATCACACTGTGACTTTAGTCTTTCCTAGAAGGGGAGAAAAACATGTTCTGTCTTTTGAGAATTCGTAGTTCCAGTTGCATGGAATTAACATGCAGGCCAACAATGTGGTAACAGCAGTGATGACAAAGAAAACACCCGCAGGAAGTGGCTCAGTGGTGTTAAGGCAGGTGACACAAATGGGCACCATGCAGCGCAGTTTTCATGCTGGGCTAATGGTCCACCAAAACCCACCTACCTGGCCCACTGTCACCCACCACTCCGCTGTCTCTTTCTACATGTCGTTCTGGAAATCAACCAGCCAGTGAGAGTCAAAGCTATGGCCAAAGTAGGGAAAGGACATCCTAGGAAGACTCATAGTAAAAGCAAAACGTGTCTGATAACTAGGCAGCATCTCGGCTCAGCATCCCAAACTGTCCAAAGCAGGTTAAGTTTTGAGGGTCAAGCTGCAGTACAAACTCGCTTAAGTTAAGGCTTAAACTTTCCTGTACAATGGCAACTCATGCTATGGCTAAATGCATTTCATTCCAAAATTTTCCAGTTATAGTGAAGTAAACGACCTGTAGAGGGTCTGTAAAATGCACCTTGTTTTCACAAAGTTTACTGTTTGTCTGACCTTCCTGTTGTGATCAATAATGAGGAGGAACACTACTGACCAAATTGGTAAAGGCTATGTCTTGGAATTTTAAATCAATTTTAATTTAAACCCTCAAATTAAAAGCCTTAATGCATACTCATGCATTATACTAGTTAAATCCAGTTCTCCCCCCCACCCCCCACCAGAGCCTGTCACATGAATAAATGGAAAGTCATCTGTGCTGTTACGATTTATTGATTATGTGTCAGAGTAAAAGTGGCTTTCCATTTACAAGCAAGACTTTGCTCACAATTGTTGATAAATTGAAGAGCCACTATACACCCTTAAAATGCTGTCCCTGTCCCCAGTACAGAAGGGATTAGGTGGTTTACATAGATGTTGAACTGTGATTGTAAGCTAATATTCTGTTGTTTTCCCATGACACTGGCACAAACCCAGACTAGCCTTCTAGTCTGAAATGTGAAGTGCATTCAGCTAGGAAGATTTTTAATGCTGAGGTATTAAATTGCAGTTAACTTCCTTATGAGGTATTTCCCTGCATGCAACTGATCTTTTTCCAGTTTGAAGGAGTATTTGGACATTGCACCAACCTGAGGTCTGGTAGGAGTGGGACCTCCTGCGGGTGCTGCTTGTGGACCTGGAGGAAGTTGTTAGCGTGGAACCTCCACTGCTGGCTCGGGAGAGGGGTAGAGGCACCGGCGTCACCGGCGGGGAGTCCAGCTGCAATTACCACAGTACAGTATGTTTACTGCAGTTACAGCCCAGAGGATTTACAGTAATACCTGGATTAGCTCCTGCAGTGCTGCTTCACAATAGTGCTTGTTATCCAAAAAATACACTTGTTTTAAGTTTAATGGAAAATCTGTGTAACATGTCACAAAACAATCTTCAGCCTCCATTTATGCAATATATCGCATTAGTGACCTCTTATGACCTTGTTTCATTAAGCCTCCTTTTCTCAGGAATGCATATAGAGAGCTAATCCAAGTATTACTGTGGAGGAGTTTGTCAAAGACTCCCTGACAACCAGCCTGATTTAAAGGCCAACAATGTGCCAGTTCTCACAGCAGCTCTGTGGAAGCTCCAGTGTGAGAAAAGCGCTTGGTTTCACATTCTCAACCCTGTTTTCCTCAAAGGCTGCATTGTTTCCCATTGTTTCAGTGTGTCGTAACGCTGCGTTGGGCTGCTCCAATGCTTTCAGGAGGTGCTGAAGTTAAGGTGCACCTGAGCTTAGCACCAACGCTTTTAACAGCGACGTGTTCAGTTTGACAGCAGGAAGGTCTCAGCCCTGAACCCCATGGGCTGAGTGGTGGTGTTCTTACCTCCAGGCTATCGTGGGTGGGCGAGGATGATGTAGAGGAGTGCTCGTTGAATTTGCGGCTGGTTGGGGTGCCCAGCTCCACAGTGCGCACGCGCTGGGCAAACTTGAGGGAGCAAATGGACTCACTCGCGTTGCTCTCCAGCGGGGAGATCTAGGAAGACTTCATCCATTTAGGGTGCAACCAGGACCCTTGCTTGCAGCACATCCAGGCTTACATGTAAATTGCATTTTATGTAACCCCAAGAAAGGGGCCAAAAGGTAGGTTCAGGATAAGCGATGTTTGCAGCTCAACGTAGCTTCATAGCCCTAAACAGGCAATGTTTGCCTAACGCCATACACAAAGTAGTGCTTTTTCATTAACACTTGCATCTTTGACTAGAACTGCTCAACATACTGTTAATATTTACATGTGGATTATTTACATTATGCATTTTATTGCAACACCAATCTGAGCTCCACAATGTTGTGTCCCTCCTGTCAGGCCATTAAAAACAGTGATTACACTTATTGCTGGTAAGCCAGGAAGGGTGCATGGCCTCGCTCCTCCCAGCCACAAATTAAATTAATTTTGCAATTCTGGTGCATATTTATCATATAATGTTTCAATTAAATGTATAAAGCTATTGGCCCACTGTCAATGGTACGCATCTCCTGTTACTCACCTGCACCATCATGAGTGTCTTGCTGTCCCCACTCAGTGAGTCCTGGAGCAGGTAGGTGAGGCGGGAGTTGCGGAAGGGGATGTGGCCTTGCTTTGAGCGCAAGGCGTGGATGACATCTCCCAGGGCAGACAGAGATTTATTGATGCACTGTGCCTCACGCAGGCGGCTGCCCTCTGCCCCTGACTTGCCGATGCGCTCTGACCCGGCGAGGTCCACAAGGTTGAGCTTACCTATATTGTAAAGTTCAAGAGGGAACAATCTTTTATTTGTACCTTTCCTTACCAAATATACATATATAGAAAGGTTCAGCATCTCATTGTATTTGCTGATGTAGCAATTATTTGGGTTCTTTGGGCCCTGTATGAAACAAGTTTGGGATTTTCCATTAAGAAATTATGGTATTTTATATGTTTTCATCTAACAGGAAACCTCCCTAGTGTCTCCATTTTCACACAACTCATGTAGCATTCTGCTGTGCACTTAGAGAATAGAAAATGGAGAAGGTATGCATATGGGGCATCCTCCACTGACCTGTAGTGCGGTGCCCAGTAGAAGCATTGAATCCAGCAACCGTGATGATGAGCAGGGCATGGGAACGAGAGCTATGCTCATTGAGGTTGGTGCAAGCGGTCGCCCGGTTCATATGGCCAAGGTCAAACACCTATATGGTGGAAGGACCAGCAGAATAAATTACACATAGAGCACACTCTAGTACTCCCTGTTATACAAACTGCACTTCAAATATTCTAAAGAGAAAAACTGGTTGCAAATGACTAATTTTGAATTTCAAAGTCTTGAATTCTAATGTAGGTAATTACATTTATGCATTTGACACTTTCCTCCAAAGCAACATGGAACTGAGGGTGTTGGAAAAGAGCAACCGGCTGCCTGGCAAACACATTCTGATTAAATACTTCATGTTTTTACGGATGCTGGGGATATGAACCCGTTGTTTAAACACAGGACAGGCCCTGTTCTGTCCAGAATGTGAACACACCCTGCAGAAACAATTAAGGAAATCCAAGGCAAAATTTACCGTTTGGGTGTGTACTTTACCTTATTGATGTCCTCTACACTCTGCACTGTAACCTCAGTTAATCCAGGAACGTACAACTGACCGCTACCATCTGGGCACATCTTAATGTCCAGCTTCTCGTTTGGATTGTCTGCCAGAAGGTTCCTGAAACAAAACACCAGGTACGATATTAGGACACACCTGCTGGCAGCAGCAAAACTTTCACTTGACAGACTCTCATGAGTTCCAGTACAGCAAGTCAACATTCTGTGTCTTGATAGCAGTTATGCAGTAGCTTTACACGCTCACCATTTGGTAAATGAAGATTTGGTGTGTGAAACTGACCTGGTACAAATGACAACAAATGTGACAAACATACAATGCAAAAAAAGAGTACAGCTTTCTTTAGAAAGGGGCGATACCATGAGACAGGATGTTCACCTTCATTACTAAACCCTTTTCTTAGGTTAGCAAAACCTACTGGGAGCTGCATAAACTGTATATGGTGCCATTAGGGCTGAGTCACGTGGAGAACCAAACGGAGGCTCTACACAAGCCAGATCATCAGCAATATTAAATATAATCCACTTTAAAGTTACACGCATGCTATTATCTGCATCAGCACAGAACTCTGTTATATAAAGATAAGCATTAACTAAAAAAAATTGCTTACATGGGGCCTCTGCATGCAGAGATTAGAGATAATCACAGAAATAAAAAGACACTTTCATTTCAAAGTGAGTAAAGCGTTTTAAAATGTTCCTGAGCGAAAACGAGGGTACCCCCCCCGCCATGGGAAATTATGAGGAAAAACCTTGTTTTATGTCTGCAAGTATAGATCAGTTAATGATATTTACTGGAGTGTCTCATTGTAGATCTCCACCATGCTGACGGTGATGTTGAAGTCCCAATCTGGGGCTTTCTCAGAGACCTCGGAGAATAGCAGCCTCAGAGCACGCTGGTTAATTCCTGGATTGTCCTCAACACCCTTGGAGGAAAGGAAGAACAGTGGTCGGAGTGGAAAAGCTTACTTGAGAACTCAGATTCCAATGTTTATTAGGGTCATACAGGTATGACTTGAAAGGGTACCTCCATGGTGTAGGTCTTCCCTGAGCCCGTTTGGCCATAGGCAAATATGCATACATTGTAGCCATCAATGCAGGAGGTAACCAGAGACCGGACTTCCTGAAAAACCTGTTCGTATAAAACAAAGGACACTCAATTTGTCATGTTAACTTGTTTAAAGTCCATTAGCAGGACCAGAGCCTCGCTGTCTGATACTGACCTCCTCTTGAGTGGCCTCTGGGGGGAACACCTTGTCCAGCTCAAAAGTCATGGCCTTCCCCTTGCTGTACAGCTGAAGAACAGCATCATCGTTGGAGTCAAAAGTCACCACGTTCTTGCCTGCATCTTGCTCCCCTTGCCCAATAGGACGCACTCGGCAGAACACACGGATGTTTCCTGTTAGGAATTGGGAAGAGGAGATTGGAGGGTCCCATCTTTCCTCTGTCAACCACAAGCAGTGCTTAACATCACTAGTCCAGACTACATGGAGACCTGCGCTTTACCTTTGAGGCGAACAAGCTCATTGTGACACTTCTTCCTAAGGTTCATCTCCCTCTTGTACTTGCGCAGCAGCTCCTGGTTAGCACTGCTCACCTCTCCAATCACCTGGCAGATCTGCAGGGTGGGAAATGGAGTTAATGTGGGACAGGCGCCAACGGCCATCCGCCGCAGGTCTGTAAGGTTGTCTCACCTCCTGTTTGGCTTCAGTAATGGCTTTCTTTAGCATCAAGGGGAAGTCCTGCACCTGCTTCTTGAGACAGTTGTAGTCACAAGTGAGCGTGCGCAGTGCAGGCTGCAAGGTTAGCAGGTTCATCCGTACACCTGTGTAGATGAATTTCTGCTTCATTCACATGGCACAGACATAGAGATAGGACGCGTAAGCTTACACAAATCGTGAGTGACAACTCACCGGCTAAGTTCTCATGCACAGCTTTCATCTCGCTCTCTGCTCGGATGAAGGCTTCCTCAATTATGCGGTTCTTCTCCTCCTCCAGACTCTGCATCTCAGCCTCAAGCTGGCCCTGGGCCCTCTCCATCTCGCCCTCGTACGCCAGGATCTACGAAATAAGATCAAACCTGACGTGACATCCCTACACCTGGCACAATGCGAGACTGTTCCGCAGTTCAGTTGTGCGTTGCTTCCTACTGGCAAGGTTAGTTGTGTCTGTTGGAACCAATGCTACAGTTCTGCATCAATTTGAGGCATTTCTTCATACTTACAAGAGCTGAGTTTGGATTTCCTACTCCTCCTGAACAATGAGCAGCACCACCATATATGATTGTAGTTAGGCTTGTGCTGCCTTCAGTTCTCAACCTCTTCCTGTTCACTAGCTTCACCTGTTATAACCACAGTAAACCAACTAGACACTAGACTGAAACAAAGTCAGTGTCTTTGGTGGGTGTCAATTCTTCAGCATTCTTTTCAGCGATTCTTGTATTTGCTGTTTTGTTCAACCCATCATGCAACAATTACATATGAATGAGCACGTCATACACTATTAATAATTAAATCAAAGGATCTGGTTGAGGTTTAGGAATGTGTAAGAAATGTTATTTGAAGTGATAAGTAGGCATTTATGAGACTTTACCGTACAAAGTATTTTCAAGAATGAACTACCTTTGTCGGAAGGGGGAAAACTTTACTGTGTGTGGATTCAAGTGGAGAGATGAGGCAGCGCAGAGGGGGATCTATGCAGTGACACCACAGAGAAGCAAGATCTACGTCCAGCTAAAACCCTTGAGGCAGCATCACAACCACAGGCTAGTTACACCTTCTGCTTGGAGGGAGGGGGATTCAGATGTCATACTGATGGGCATGGAGGGCAGCATGGCTTACACTAATAAGGGGAATACATGGTAAATGATGCTTTGGGGCTGTATAGCAGTGAACTGGACTCAATGAGAGACAAAGGGTGTGAAAATTCCTTTAAAAATGTTAAAGTAAAAAAATAAATAAATAAATTAAAAAACACTTTTGTATGCCAAGACTGTGACATCATTACAGTTACCATTTTAAAAGAAGGTAACTGTTCGGGTAAAAGTGACATACGTATTTGTGCTCTCATTGTAGTCCTTGCTCTGCTTTGTGATATTTTTGACCCCGTGGCAACATAATGAAAAGCCAACCTTGGACAACCTATGAATGGGCTCGCCACTGCCCTTCCCAATGGCCTTAGATAGCAGGCCGCAGAGCCGACTCCGATCCCATCTCAGCTGGAATGCAAGTGGAGAGAGTGATTAAAGAGAGACCCCGCATGCTGCCATGGAAACACGGGAGTGGAGTGAGACTCATTCCACGTCACCAACAACACCATCCCAGGAAAAAATTAAGTGGCTGGTCAGCATCATAATGGAGACCACCACCGCAACACTTTCGCTTAACTTGGTGCTGAGTGAAGACACGATACTTGAGCAAGATTGTGGACTTGCGCTGTCGACCACTTTACTATCAGGAGGGCAAGACTAGAGGTTAGGGTTTGGAAGCGGAGGCAGACAGCGGTGCCCATACTTGTGTGCGCAGTTGGCTGCTGGTCCTCTGTGATTCATGCAGCTGCTGCTCCAACTCACGAAGGAGTCGCCTCTGGGCCACCAGCTGCTCCTGCAGCGCCCGATTCTGCACCTGCACCTCCTGCAAGGCTTTCTTGGACTGAGCTGACTCCACTTCCACTGTTTCAGTGATGTACTGTGGGAGTAGACAGCATGCAGAGGACACTGCATATTCATGCTAAAACATTAATGTCAAAATGCTGGCACTGTAAATACTCTTGACTGAACACAAGCCAGGGGGAGTAATGTGCAGCTAAAACTGAACTGAGCATTTAAAGTTATAAATTAGCAGATGCTTTTATCCACACCAAACTTGTATCTCTTGTCATGAACATTCTAGTTATTTGAGAATTTTAGAAAACACAAACATTCCCAGTATTATTTATTTTCCGGGAGAGACTGGGCAATAGTACATTTTAACTATTTTAAGAGACTTTCAATGTTATGAAGACCCAAAGCTTCAAAGCGCTCACCTTGATCTGGGGTGGCTGTGCTGCCTGCTGGGATAAAGCCAGCTGGCATTCTCTCAGTCTGTGACGGAGCTGTTGCTCCACCTCTTCCTGCTCTTGTAGGAACCCCTTTAGCCGCTGCTCCTGCTCCTCTGCCTGGGCAGCTTTCTCCTGCAGCTTCCTCTCCAGCTCAAACAGCTGCTGGTCTCTCTCCCGTACCTCTTTTTCCCGGCACGCCAGCTGGTCATGCAGAGCCTCTGCATCCTGTAAAAGGTTGAGAGACCCCAGTCAGTGCAACGGTGACAAGGGAGCTCCTCGTGCATTATACACGTACTGTAGCTACAGATCCTCCCGATGTCTAGATGCATTAGGCCATTCAGTTTAATTCGTTTTTACACATCGCTCTTCTGAACAAATGACTCGGAGCACTGATCATTGGATTGGATTTTGATTTCTCCAATCAGGCAACTTCTTTCTACTCCTCAACAGTCCACTTATGATTCTCCTGTGCCCACCAGAGATGCGCTTTCTAGTTTTCTGCTGCTAGTATTGGCACCCAACATGGTCCTTGGCTGTTGCAGCCCATTCAAGACAAAGACTGATAAGTGTGAGGTCTGACATGACACTGTTCACCACATTGTGGCCTATCTGTTTCCTGCATGATTCTCACCATTTTCCTTTGGCCCCTCTGATCCATATGCTGTTTTCACCCACAGGATCACTGAGCAGTGGTGCTTTTTTTTTGCTTTTTGCATTATTCTCATTAAACCTTTGAAACAAATGCATTAAAATCCTAGGATGACAGCTATTGGGGAGACACTAGAACCAACGCACCCAGCGCAAACCACCAAATCACACTCATTTTGCCCACACAAATTGAACACCAAGTGACGCGAGAAACACCGGCGCACCTGATTTATTTCACACGTGACGTATGACTTGGTGCAGTGTACAATGTGTGAATGTGTAGTTGTCTATATGTAAACTATGTAACAGCCATCTTGCACGGCAGCGCCGAGCTCTGACCTTGCTATGCGGACAGTCCACACAGGTGCGTGTTGGTGCTGGGACTTCGAGCAGCGAGGCCTGGCAGGCGCTCAGTTCTTGCTTCAGCCGCTCATTCTCAGACACCAGGATGTCCAGGTGCTTCTCCAGGTCTGTTGCTCCCTGTAACGGGAGGGAATTGTGATTTTTCATTAGGTCCACGGCACCCAGACAAAATATTTGATATTTAAAATTAGACTTGAAGCGATGGGGGGGAGCAAGGAAAAATGTAAAAAGAAACAAAGGACCTCTTGGAATCAACAACCAAAAAGATATAAGCAAAGGTGAAATCCTGAAGAACAGGATTTTCGGGACCGTCATTCACCCACCAGCTCAGAGCGCAGTCGGATCACTTCCTGGGCTTGGTCCTGCAGCTTCTTCTTCAAATCGTCCACCTGCCAATAAAATAGACAGCAGGGCCCTGCTTACATTAAGGCTATTTCTTTTCGACTGTATACGTACTTGATGTGTCTCCACAATCCTACAAGGATTAGGATTTTGATTGCCTCTCTCCTGGACAAAGCCAGTTTCTGAAACATGGGAAAGGATACTGGGAAAATTTTTTGATTAAGCCAAGACCGCAAACAGAAACTGTTAAACCCCTACAATTTGCAAAGCCTACTGTACCATAGATATGTATGTCATGTCGGCCACACCTGACTGATGAGGGTCAGCAATGTCACTTAAATGGATTTTCTCAAGATAGCGGATGTCACACCGGCGAGCTCAGAACCGATGGGAACGCAGAAGCTGTTCCATATTTCCTCGCGCGCCTGGTCAGTCCCCAAACCCGACCCATCTGCTGTGGCCCAATGTACGGTTGCTGGACAAATTAACTTGAATCACTTTCACTCACCTGTTTGCGTAAATGGCTGACGAGAGAATGCTGCTCGTTCTCCTGACTGCGCAGTCGGTCTGACACGCTGCACAGCTCCTCCTGTAGAACTGCCCTCTCCTTGTTGGGGCTCAGAGGCTCTGCTGTCCTCTGCACTGCCTGGCCCCCACAGCTGCCCAAGCCAAGGTGTCTTGCATCTGTGCACACGCGTTGAATAAGGGACCCTTAATACGTGCAAAGGTGACAGGGGAGCTCCTCGTGCATTATACACGTACTGTAGCTACAGATCCTCCCGATGTCCAGAGCATAATATGTTCCCACCCACTGCATGTCACGTTCCAACGCTAAAATTTCTGCCAAGCGTAATAACGCTTAATTATGCCTTTCTCTGTTACTCACCAGCTGTTTTCGGATTGTCCGGCAAGTTGAGGATTGCAGACACCTGGTCCTGCAGATGCTGCTCGTGGCTGTGCTGCAGTCGTTGCACCTGGACCCTCCTGCTCGCCTCCTGGCTGCGCAAACGTGCCTGGAACTCGGACACCTTATCCTGAAGGGTCTGATCGGAAAAAGGTGCACAAATTTTAAGATACAACAGATGAAATGCCACCCAGAACACTGGTTGGTTTACAATACAGTCTGTTCGTTGGCAATTTATAACTCAACATGTGCTGCCAATTTTAGTGGAATGGAAAATTACTGTCAGACATGTAGTAAAATTAATCCAAGCATTAGAAACTCCAGAGGTGGACATAAGGATGCAATCGCCAAGCCACAGAGCAAGTGTCACACACCAGTGGTTCTCAAGAGGGCCATAGCGCCTTTCATTTTCCAAGTAATTAAATTACCTAAGGCTAATATATGTAGCAATGTAATTATAACATGTAGACCAATTATTAGAAATTGCCAGGTAAGTTATGTCCCTTTGTGACTGGAGTTAAGGTTTTGAACCACTGTGCTAGAGCCAGTAAAGTCACTCAACACAACTACAGCAGCGCTACTCCAGACTACACTAACGCACAAATCATACAAAACTGAATATGAAAAATTACATAGGCAGATGTCCAGGAGTAAGACCAAGTGACTTTCTGTGGAAAGTGCAGCGATAGAAACAGCAGTGAGAAAACGAGTGCAACACGCAGAGGAAAACAATGCATCTCTTACATTTATGAACGAGTGAGAATGCAGGAATACACCTGTATGAGTGCAGAATAGTAGTATGAAGTGGACCTTAAAGTAAGCGATGATTTAAATGTTTTTCTGTAGTCATCTATGCACAGGCTGACTTAAGCAAGCATTTGTGTGTTCCTGTTTTCACACAATCTAAAAAGCACCTTTATTCACGTGAAATTGACAGGCAGTTGTCAGCTGGATTACACATGGGTGTATCTGCAGACAGTCTAATGGTTTACATGAGTAATTTCTGACGCAGTGCGTCTTGAGTTTTATAAAAGGTATTTAGTGTTTCCCCCATAACTGCTTGTTGTGCAGAGGTCTAATCTAGCGGCGCACACACTTTCGTGGGCCTGTATTTCACCAAAATACAGAACACACCCCAACAGTGTTTGTTCATACAGATCTGGTATAGTTTTCAGGACTTCTTGCAATTTTTTTTGGAATTATGCATTATACTTATAATTATGATTAGTGTTTGACAGAAGATGCCACTGTCCTATTTAAAAACAAGAAAAAAAATGTGAGAATTTAACATGGACATGCATCCCTCCCCCCACACACACCTATACAGTGCACTAAGCTCTGGCACTTAGCCTGACCCTGAAAGGTCACAATAAGAATTTGGGACTCACTCACTAATGCGATTATCACATGAACAGTGGAGAAGTGGGTGGGTGTGTGTGTGTGTGTGTGTCCTTGTGCATAGGGGATTGGGCATTCATCTGACCACTTGCCTGTATAAGCAGCTGCTGGTCACCTGTATCTCTCGAGTCCACAAGGTCAGCGGTCATGTGGTGCTGGGGGAAGGCTGTGGTCTGAAGTGGAGAGCAGGAGTTTTCCTCCTCGCCGTCACTCATCAGGAAATCCAACGAGCTCGCTGTGGAGATCGACGCACCGCATCTCACACACGTGCTCTCCAAGCCATAAGTTACAGAAAACTTTAATAGCAATAATAGCGATACATATACAGTTTTGTCCAAGAGTTATGTAGTATACAACCCAAAAAAAATCTTATAGCAGAACAAAGTGTTAATAAATCTGAGGCAGTGAAACACTGAATGACTACATAAATACTCTTTTCCTGTCACTGCAGACATCTATCCCTGCCCTGGTGTGAGTCACAGCTAGCGAGTTTCAACTCATAATTTAGTCTGCGTCAACTTTCTGACCCCTAAGAATTTCTTCTTTCTTCTGACTGTCAGTTCACCGAAACATGTTTTTGTGTGGAGGAGTAGTTGCAGTCTTTTGTAGAAACACACACACACACACACACACACACACACACACACAGACAAGATGTAACTGTTAAATCAGATTGGCTTCTTTGAATATGTTAATGGGTAACATATTAATTTGACGGGGGGGGGGTCAGACTGTTGTTTTAAGTTCCATTTATCAGCTACCTGCCGTCAGTGCAAGCGGTCTTTTGGAGGTGAACCAGAGACAGTGTTATCAATGGCCGAACAAGTCGTTCTGTGTTTCCTATGCACTGTTTAATAACAGCCATCCTACGCTTTTTTCTTGCAACTCAAAAAACTGCACTTCACCAAGTGACACAGCTGGTTTAAGTTTATGAGCAACACTTTAACCTATCAGTCTGACCAATGGAGCACCTCTCCATCGCTGCAAGAAAAATACAAATGATTTGTCACATTCAAGCACCCCAAACAGGAAACTATAACTTCAGCAGAGTGACAGAGATATTTAAATAAATAAATTTAAAACCATTTGAAGCCAACAGCAGAAAGAAAAGTTGGCCTTACTGTACGGTACCTCCTGGAAAACCATGCTGGTTCCAGCCCCACATCAAAGCGGTGGGCACCAGGTCGTCCTTTGCCCCCTCTCCACTCTTTCCCTCTCCCTTTCACCTGAAGGAGACTCTTTTCTCACAGTACTCCGAGAAATGTTGCCGCACTGGTTTTCACCCACACACGTGACACTCACTGTCCAATGAGACGTCTTTCCTCCAGAATTCCGGCACGCAGGGGGAGTGGCCAAGGTCCCAGCTTTTTCGCGTGCTGAGCATAACTGCTCGATTAAGCAACGTGGTGGGCCGTTGTGCTGGCTGTATGGACAAATGAGAAAAACGTGTTTTACGTAACCATTAAATCACATGCATTCAAATGAATTTTAGGGAAAGCACATGACCTTATAGAGTGTAATTACAGAAGGAAAGCCATTAAAAAAAAAAAAAAAAAAAAAAAAAAAAAACTCCACCACATATACAATTGAACTAATATTTTCCATTCAGGGAACAACTCATTGAGAAAAATACACATGAGGAAGAGTAAATATACACTTAATATTTACTGAATTTGAACAACAGTTCAGAAAAATATTTTCCACAAGAGGGCGCCATTGCAAAAAAATATTACATCTTAAAGGGTAAAGATGATCCTGTAATTCAGATGTTCTTGAGAGGAGGAAAAATATCAAATATTTAATGTGGAATGACATACAATTTGTACCCCTAGTGTGACTTACAAAATGTGTAATGAAGTATCTCCTTACTATTGCATGGTTAAATATTATTTTCTAATTGAAAACCAGTAATGATTTCAATATCACAAAGCATTAAATTTAAAAACCTAAAAAAAAAAATAAATAAAAAAAAAATTAGAGCATTATTAAGAATTTGGAATTGTTTACGAAGTCTTAAACAAGAATTTGTATATAATTTATATATAAATGAGTTCCACACTAGTTGTTGAAATTTTTCACAATTGAAAGCCCTAACACTTCAGAAAATATACATGTGGCACTTGAAGTATGATACTAACTATATTTTTGACAACAATTGATTTATTTTATACAACTGCTGACCAAATTATGTCTTGATTCTCAAGAGTGCTTCTATTTTCCAGGACTGCATCAGTTTAGCTCTACTAGTAGGTTAGGCTTCATCACATTAACTGCAGGAATATCAACTAAGTTCACCAAAGAAAATGCAGATTGTTGAACCATTCTGTGAGGATAGCTGACAATGGTGGACATCAATAGTACCACCACTGTACAAACAAGGCAGATGCAAGGCAACGAATAAATAGCTCAGCCATTAAACGTGTTGCACAGCTCTACAGACTGTGAGAGAGATAAACAGATCGATTGCAATGCTGTCAGAAAAGGGAAAAATGGCAGCATCAGTAGCACAGTAAAAAGGCTACAGACACACAAACTTGGAAACCATTATCACGTCTGTTCACGTTACATTCCATTCTGTAAACACAGAGGGCCTTGGGCTAAGCTGACCTATGTCACCCATAAAAGCATGCTGGCTATTTGAAGGGTCTTAGCAAAGATGACTGACCTCTTTACTCAAAAAGCATAAATGGAATTCATTCAGAAAGATGAGGGGGATCAGAAGGTATACCTGACAAAGCCTGAAGACTTGTTCTGATCCTAGGCTTGTTATTTGCTTAACTAAGAAATCACTTTAAAAACAAAGGAAAACAATAAGCCAATATAGCATTTAAATACCGTTTCCACACATCGATTCCAACCTTAATTCAAAGTGCATCTAAAAAAAAAAAAAAAAAAAAAAAACTGCTCCACCCAGCCATACACTGAACATCTTATACAAATCAAGCACTTTTATTGTTGAAATAACTCATTAATGGGCGTCCAGGAGAGGTTCTGCAAACACGAGACAACACAACCAGGCAACTACACTATAATCAGGGCAGCCTTTTCCATAATCCAATGATAAACTTTACTCTCGTCCTGGTATACCTTGAACCACCGGCCTGCCCGGTCCCTGGTGCCATAGCACTCGGATTGGTAGATGTTCCGGTCACGCTCGTTGTCTTGCCAGCCCCTTTGGAGGAACGAGCCCATCCACCCAAACATCCTGACCTTCCTCTGCAGACTCAGACACCAAGCCCAGGGCCCTCCGGTGGCAGATGTGTGCCTTCAAGCACGCCAGTCCTAGGCACACCTCTCTACCTGTGTGAACGTTAACTATGCAATAACGCCACCTCGCCCAAACCCCGGAAAGACACCCTGACCCAGTCGAAGAGCTCCTTTTCCCATAATCCTTTAAGCTTGCCAACAGATGGCCTTCTTTATTTAAGGCTTTTCCATAGTGGATGGAAGCTGTATTGTCACTTCTCTATATACTCCATCAGTAATCATACCTGCAAATATACATATTGTTTCTAGTGTAGTTCCATGGCTCTAAAAAAAAAAAATAAATAAATAAAAATAAATAAAAGACGCTAACAGCTCATAGTTTGGAACTACTTTATGTAGGAAAAAAGATGCATTAATTAAAAATTGAGAGTATACTTATGAGCTGCACTTCTGCATCTCTCTCACTCTCACACACACACACACACACACACACACACACACACACACTGTGCTACTCCTAGGGAATTATAAGAGAAACCCCCAGGAGATGCTGTAGAAGCTTATTATGATATTTTGAGAATAGATAATTGCTTTGTTTATGAAGCTTACAAGCTGACTCACCATGTCAGCACAACACTGTCTCCCACTGCAACCCTCTTCTACCAGGTCACAGCACTACAGATGCGACACATTGACAAAAGGAAGAAGGTTCCAGTACATAGAAACTTATCCATTCCTAACAGAGTGATACACAAAAACTCAAAAAGGTTTTTGCTCCAACAAATTTAGGGGCCTTAACTGGCCCTTTTACAATAGTATTGTCATAATCAGATCATCGACACTCAATTTGTTTCAAAACACTTGTACACATTTCTGAAATGCATTGCAGCATAGATCGGACAAAGTGAGGGACTGGTTGCTGATATTCTAATGTCCAGCTAAAGCAAAAACCAGCACAAATTTCTCAAGACTGGGGTACACAAGGCTGGCAAAGACAGATTAAGCACTTATTAGCATTTTAATAAATTTTTTCAGAGACGATCTAGAAGGGATGGGGGCGCTTAGCGAAAACCCCAAGCCTCAGAAAAGTGAAAATTAGAGCATATCCTCCCCCTCACACCCACCCCCTCCCAACCCCCCCGGGCCTCGGAGTGTGTGCATCTCATTAGCCCACTTCCGTTATCTGCCATCACACAGCTCCCCGCGATCTCACCCGTTTTGTTATGGACCTTGATCCTACAAGATTAACACCAAATTGGCAGTACGGTGGCTTCGTACCTGCACAGGAATAGACACCTCTATAACTCGTGCAGAACTCTCGCTCGCATGCGGTTTATTATTGCGCCGTGGGTGTTCTGTTGTGCAGGGTGCTCTGGATTTGCATCATCGGCACAGCGGCGTGCAAGTTTGCTGGGGTGATGGCGCACACATGCAATACTTAGACCTTGGAGAGGTTGTACAAACAGAACAACTACCAATAATAGATGCTGACAATGTGTGTGTGTGTTAGATGGTCATCATTGTATGTGTGTGAAGCTGAACAAACTATGTGACCTTTTACCCATCACTTTCAAGGTTATACTAATATATTAATACTCCATTGAAAGAAAGACAAAACCTAAGTATCTGGTAGAGCTTGTGGGTCACACAAGAGCTTGGTTTTAGACCAACCTGACTACACAGGCAGACAGGTGATATGCAGGTGAGAAGAGATGGCTCACATCTCAAGTAAATTCTGTACAGTACATTTCTCACTTCAGCAGAGCTGTGCTTATGATTCCAAACAGTGGTTAAAAAAAAAAAAAAAGAGAGAGACTGCGCTCAGCAGTAAAACCAATAAACTGTTCAGTATACACATTTAGGCCTTCATTATTTATACCCGTTGTGGAAATTCTGGTCCACAGTCCTTTATAAAATAACTGGTTCTTCTATATGAAACAACTGGAAGCCACTAATTGGGTCTTCTGTATATTTCAAAATCATGTTCTGGCTGGAAAGGACCCAAATTTGTGAAAAATACTGCACAATAGCTCCAGCATCTATTTTAAACTTTTTCATCTCGAGTCTTTGTCTAATCAGCTTCCTTTCATGATACCCTAATCCTTGCTTTGATTATAGTTTACTACAATATTTAAAACTTAGCCTTTTACTTTTCACTTTTTGTCTTTCCAACAAGTTTCAAAACTGGACAGGTGTAAAAGCTGATGAGACTGTTAATGGTTAAAATATACCATCCTGTGGACAAACAAACAAGAGGTTATTGCTATTCCCTGACTTCCACGCAGCACAAGATAAAACATCTTATATTACAGTCCTGTCTCACAAGTTCTGCTTCAGGGAGACATTAAATCATCCTTTCTCACTCCTGAGTGATCGTGTTAACACAACCTGAAATTCCAGTTCTTCACCCCGTGGCACACTGGCGTCCATATCGAGGGTGTAATTTCCTAGCCTGGTAACCACTGATTCCTGGATAGGCTCCAGACCACCACAATCCTGACCATGGCAAAGTGCTCAATGATGATGGATGGGGACTGAAAATTCAATTCTCTCTTTTCCCCATCTATTAAATGAAACACTATTCACTTGTGCTGGTTACAGCTCTGTCCTTTGGACTTTGAATTTGCAGGTTTCAATACCACCTCATGCTGTATTACCCCTGAGTAAGGTATTTTCCCTGATTTGTTCATGTAAAAATTACCAATAAATGGATAAACCATTGTAAGCAGCTTAATACTGCAAGTTTTTCCAGAGAAAAGCATCAGTAAAATGAATAAATGTAAATGCATTTCCCACATCAAAAAGTGTGCATGTGCTACTACGCAAGGAAAAATATTTAGACAAGCACCTGAACAGACAGTAAGACCAGCCATCAGCAAACCCATAAAGTGGAACCACAGGACAGAAACAGCCTCTGCATCAGGGGTGAGCCTGTCCCATTGTTACTACTCTGCTGCTGCGATGGCAGAAGGATGGGAGCGCAGAAACCCATTGCCTGTGGAGCCTGGATGATTGGAGATGGATTCGGCAGGAGAGAACAAAAGGATGCTGAAGCCCTGGCAGCAAGCTGCTTCTGCGCACAGGGGGATGTAAGTGGGACAGTGTTCCTGCTCCCGTGCATCGTACTCTCCAAACTCCCCAAGCATGCATGCCAAACAGAAGCCATGCACACACTCACCTCCCTCCCCTCTCTGCTGGCTGGCCAGCATCATGGTCGTCATCATCATCATCCTGCAGAGCTGTGGCCCTCTCTTGCTTGCATGGTGCACCCGGTCACAGCACTGGTTCCCGACCGGCCGCGGATCAGCATTCACGTGCTCTGCTTTCTTCCCGTTACTTAGTAACAACGCTACCCGAGCCAATGTGGAAGTCCTTAGCGGGAACGACACCCCACCCACCCGGCCCCCAATCATCCCGCCCCTCAAAGCGCTGAATGAATATTTCATCTGCAAATGAAAACCAAGCTGCTGCTCCTCTACTGGAACAGGAACAGCTGTCTGACAGAAGAGGGGAGTGGTGTGTGTGTGTGTGTGTGCGCGCGCGCGAGCGTGTGTGTGTGTGTGGTCTGTACCAACACAACCTTTTACGTTCACAGTTGTGATCAATTTTACTGGCTGTTTATAATCTCTTTCATCTCCAAATAAGTACTGATTCTTGCTTGCCAATAACATTGCCCAAATTCTTTTGCTTTCTCCATAAAGATGATTTGAAATTTTAAATAATTTTATAATCAACAATGCTATACAGAGAAATATTTTTCTATTAAATTGTTTGGTTTTGTCAGTGAAACTAAAAAAGTGAACTATTTATTTTTAGATATGGTTAAAGCTGTTTACTAATAAATTTGACACCTTTACGCAAACACTTCCTTTCCAGTTGCCCAGTATGACAAGGTCACCCCTGTATTGCATGTTTCTTTTTTTTTTTTTTTTAAACACTGGATTATCTGCCTCCACTCTTGTTATTAAACAAAAGCAACCACAGTTTTCATTACATAGATAACAGAGTTTGGGAATGTTTTATAATAATCTAGAATTTAACATCCACACCATTACTGTCTTAAGCATTTTATTTTAGCACATTAAAAGTGGTTTCTACTGATTAAATCATTTAGTTTTGCAAGAAGCAAAAATATGGAATATGGTCTAAATATGGAAAACAAGGCTTGCTGGAATTTTGAAAATGCATGTACAATTACATATGATTTCCTGCAAAGCATGCATGAGAGGAGATGGCTTTTTCCATACAGCAGTTGCCAGGCCATGAATTATAAAACTGCTGCACATTTTCTGCAGCTCAGACCTGTTATGCTAGGATGTCCACAGGTGATCAACCCAGGAGGCTCAACACATTTACACAGCAGGGATGCCCCCCTCCTGACAGCTCTATGGCAGCACCAACAGCCCCTTCATATGGGGTCTGACACAAACAGTTCCAAATCAGGCTGCATTTCTCCCCACTGCATCATGGCTTTGCTCCATTATCCATCCTGCAGATGGCAGTGTGACCATCACCATCTCAGTTCTTTTTGTCCATCATAAAATATGCAGGACAGACAAATGCTTTAAGCAGAAAAAAGTACTGGTGCACTCCTATCAGCATGTTGGTGTGTGTATTAGTTACTATTAGCAAAGTAGAAAGTTAAAAAAAAAAAAAAAAAGGAAGGAGATATTGCTGATGTTCACCATGTATTTCTTAAGACAACCCATTTTCAACAAATACTATGAAAACAGTGTGTGAGCTGACTTGCAGCATAACTTAGTGCACCCTTGGTAATGAGATTAGCCCATGAAGGCTGCAATGAATAATGACCGTATATTACAGTGTCTTGCTGGAAGAGCAGCTCAGACAGACATCTGTTTGTTTGTTCAGGGGTAGAAAAGAAACCCAGGAGCTTATAAGCAGTAGCAGTGCACAAGAAAAAGTCCTAGTTCAAAGAGCAAAATGCAGATGTGCCAGTACTTTATGTTGCTGAGTACAAGCCCACTTCACACAGGAGACACAAAACTGGGAAATTCCAGTTTTTGTCCATTACGTAACATTTGATCCTGTCGACAACTCCCCAGGGGACACTGCCGGATTTAAATATGTCTATATTTAAAATAATTTATAAAAAAAAAAAAAAAGGGATTTGGTCAGTGTTGTTCCAATTCCATCCCATGCACCCCATTTTGGGGGCAAATGAATCAGAAAAATAAAAAATGGAAGACAAGGCAGGTGCTGCACAGACATGCAGTTTAAAAATAAAAAGACATCTCACGTGGATATGAGCATCAGAGGCTTCAGTTCCTTGTGGTTTTCCCCAAAAAATGTTTAACTCACATTCATGAGAGTAATGAGTTAATTCCTTAGACTTTTCTAAGAGATGGAGATCATATGAGACAATAATAAAGTGAGGTGGCATGAATTTTTAATGTGTGCCAAATGTACTGCAACAGATTTCTTATAGTAATAAAAAAAAATAATAAATGCATAATAGGTTAAAGACATTTCCCTTGGGAAGGGAACGAGGTAATTCTGAGGCAGCTTACAAACAGAGTTGAGTGGTAAAATAATTTCTACTACTAAACTGCAAGGTCAACAATGTGGAAAAGCACAAGACATTCAGTTCTTAAATTCTACCAAGGATTCAGTTTCTTTTACATCTCCACCTCAGCCATTATAGCCGGACCTCTGAAATCCTCACACAGCACATGCTCACCTGTGTGTCTCTGTCTGGAACATTCTCCGGCATACGTCTGCAATTCTGCTCATCCTGACTCCTTCGACTGTGCAGGACGTATGCACTGCCACAGTCTCGGGGGCCCTCCTCCTGCTCCTCCAGCAGGGGCCTAGTGCCCCACTTCCCTCCTGAATCCAGTGCCTTTTTGAGGTCCCTCAAGATGCTGTGTACAGACAGCACCACAAGGGTGCAGAGAACATACATGGTCCTGGGACACCTGTGAGGACTCCTTGTGCCCAAACGCTGCTGATGGAAAGATGAAAATACTCAGTGGTCCCCCCTGCACAAAGGCTTTACTTCTAAACCAAAACCAATGCCTACAAGTGGAGAAAAGTAAATTTTGTCTCTTCCTGTAGGAGACTTGACTCACTAAGTCATGCAGGTTTAATCAACACTGCTTCTCCATCAGGCAGCACCCCAAGGTATCATCATTCAGATGACGGATGGTGTACACTTCCTGATCATCATGAAGCGTTGAGATCTTCAGCATTGATCTTATTTGCAACAAACTGTAGTCCTCACAGCGACAGCATCCATCCATGCTGATGCCACATTCCGTGTGGGAGCCTTCTGAAATGTACGTCTGTTGATATACTCCACCTGAACCTCCGACACGCCCATTCGTCCCCGCTCACCTCACGATCTTCAGTCTCGGCTTTGACAAACAGTCACGAACAAATCACTTCCCTGATAAGAGGGCAGCCAGAGGTCTTGCATAACAAAAACAGTACAAATGATGCTGAAATCCAGGCTTTTGCTTCTCTTCTACATGCTTTTTGTGGACCTGATGCAGTCTGTCCCTGGTCCACAAATGGTTGCTGGGTACAGAAACGGTGCATCTGTCCACGTCCGCAGTCCCGCACACAGACACACACAAACTAAACGTGTCTAATGGCACGTTCTGCCCCGCTCCACAGCCCAAAGCTTGCTAGCGCTAATTGGACTGACATGTCTTGTCTATGTACTCCATTGCATAATGAGGACTGCTCGTCTGTCCCAAGCATCTGTGCAACCAGCAACAGGATTTAAACTGGTAAACGGAACGAGGAGGACACTGGTGATGTAATATAATAATATGTACATTCGGACAGGCAGGGCAGAACAAACACATGCAAACAAACACACTTGGTCCACGTGGCAGGTCTAATGCAGAGAAACGTGCCGCGATTGGCTGCTGTGTTTAAATGACCTTGTTCCCCACTGTGTCCCAGACCGACGGTATAAAGTGCCATAGGAGGCACTGTGGTGAGAAGGGGAGCATTCCTGCTGGGACCCCCACGTCCTACATTATCCATTCTCACCCTGAGATGCACACCCACTACATTTCAGTGCGAATCCTTAAATTCCTCCCCACAAAGACAATATGCCCATCTTCTCCCAAGTGTAGCCCGGCCTTCTTCTGGCAGGACAAGGGCTCTTTCTGACTGATTAAACACTTTTGCAGCCAACTGTTGGATACTCTGCCAATATGCATCAAATGCATTTATACACTATAAAAACACAATGGATGCATGGTATTTATATACGGTGTTATACTGTAATCTAGGGCATGGGTGAGTAGATAGAATGTTGTTTAACAACACAGAATGACAAAGTTCCCTTGTATCTAAAGGGAAGCAATAGTAATCACAGTAAAAATATGATGCCAAGCACTTGCCTTGCACCGATAAGATTAGCTTTTATTGCAAGATATATTTCTTCTTCATAAGACATTAACAACTGGCACATTTTTTGTTTTGCCCACACAATGAACAGGCAGCTGATACATTAGATTTGCAGACAATAAGAGTCCACATTAATTCTCTGTCAGTTCTGACCTTCCAGAAGCAGTTTTACACCACAACATAGTTTATTCTTCTATAACATTTTACTTTAAATGACTAACCAATGTAGGTCATACAAATTTAAGATTTAGAAAATATATTTATAATAGTCAAGATCAGTCAAGAGGGCATAGATGACCTAACGTTGTGTTACAACTTTTAGCCAACTACATTCCTAATCATTATCACAAGTTGTAGACTTCTTTATGAAAAAGTAAGGTTTATAAAAACAGTCCCACTTTGTGTGCGTGCCTGAGAGAGAACTGCTGAATGTGGAATTTATACTGTCTGCTGTTTTATTATAGTCTCAGCCATTTATTTCTTATGACAGCCAAATCTGGCAGAACACCAGATGTATAAAACAATCTCCAGTTTCACAAAATTTTACACATTCAGATGCCCAAGGTTACCAACATTGCAAGAAAGGGCAAACAAAAACCCCAGACTGTCATTAAAAAGAAGCAGAAAATCCTCCTGATGACAAAGTAAAAACAATACGTAAATATTCATTTACAGGCTCTGGCCAAAATGGCTGGAGGTGTTTGATCTGTCACCTTCCTATGAATTGCATGTGGAAGTTAAAAAGGAAGCTCCGCCATTAGCCAGCGAACCATACTAGGATGGCGACTCTTCCCACAGCACCTGCAGGTCAAAAACTTTTGCTCTGTGGCTCAACTGCAGGAAGCAAGTTGGTTGATGCACCCAACTGTTCCAGTTGCAGTGATTCAAAGAGGTCACTGTTGGGAGTTTCTGCAGCCACTGTGCCTTTGACCAAAGTACCACTCCTCTTGTGAAACCAAGAGGAAATGAGTCTTGATAACATTTATTACACATTGCAGTGTGCAATAAATAAGTATACATAAAAATAGAAAAGGCCTTAGAGTACATGTTTCTCCCATGCCATTACCTGTTCTTATCTATGTTGTGCAAAGCCAACCTAAAAGCACAATACAAGACTCATTTGCTTTATCAGAAAGCATGAGAATGTTGATCAGTAGCTCATGGGGGTCTAAAATGGAAATTAGTGGAAAAACAGCAAAAATCCTAATTTGTCCCCAACTACCCCTGCGGCACACTGTCAGGCGTCAGTGACAGTTGTGGTTAAGTACCATTTAGTCGATGTCTAGCCCTTGGCAACCAGATAGCGTCTCCAAATATATCTGTCGTCCAGTTGTATCTTTGGTGTTGAAAATGGTGCGCATACTGTCATTGTAACGGAGTTCATTCATTTGGTTCTTCTTTATCTTCCTTCAACTCTCCCAAATGTCACTGTCTTTTGGACACAATCCGATCTTTGTATAAAGTATAATAATCCCAGTCTCATCAACTGTCATTCTAATGAAAGCTCAAGTGAGTGGATCCAACATCTACCTGTTCCCTGATTTTCTGGCCATCAAGTGTCCTTAAATTTCTCCTCCAGCACCGCAGCTCACCTTTTTTCTTGTCCAATTTTCACCTCCACGTAATGTTACAGAAAATACCACTGCATAACTACTGTAACCCTTGTTCTTGTGGGACCGTCGGCATATTTGAGGATCTTGTGCAGCTCTTTCATTTGCAACTCCACTGTCTCCCGACTGCTACATTCCTTATTGCTAGTTACGGTGTGAACATGTGAATAAAAGAATATCAAACAATACAGAATGCAGATTTCAGAAAGCCCACTCTACCCCAAAATATTCACTTTGAGGTCTGAAAGTTTGTTGATTTACCAAATTTAAATTTTTTTCCTCTATTCAATTTCAGGTTGTCACACACAATGTTTCACAACTTAAAACTCATAAGAAACGTTTGTTTAAAAAAAAAAAAAATGTCAACACTGTCTTCAGTTCTTTAAAAATTTTATATAATGCATCATTATACCAAAGGCAATAACTCAAGAAAATCGTGAAATGTTCATGATATTTAATTTTTAATTCAAACTATTTTCTTTTTTTATTTGTAGGACTTACAGAAAAGTTTAAAGTAAAACCAAAAACCAAACATGAATACACATACATTTTAATTCAGCCTTTATCCCACATTCAAACCTAAAAATTACTGTTTAGTTTTATTTTTTCTGTATTCAAGTTGCAACATGACAAGGATAAACTTTAGCATAACTGCTAACAATTTTCCTCCATCACAGCAGTGACTAGCCATATCAGTAGCACCATGAAGTGCATTGATTTTAATAAACTGCTTTATAACTACCTATACAATTACATATAAAAGGGAAACAGGCAAATTGCAACACTGTACAAACACTCCACAATGACAGCAGTTTAGTGAGGGGAATTCTGAAATCTTAAAGAAGGAAAATTGTTCACCAATGGCTTAAAAGCAGTAGACAGCAATTATGCTTCATAATGTTGCCTTCCAGCTGCGTAGCTACATCCTGGATAAGCAGCTTAACACAACAGACTAAAGATTAAAAACCTCTCAGTAACTGACATAACTAACATCATACAAACGTCACCAAAGAAGTGCTACAGCGTACTGTCAAGAAAGCAGCACCTTCCCCCAAACATGAACAAACTGTCTAGGGGTGGGTGCTGAGTCTGTGACAGCCTAAAATAAAATTTCCAAAAATTCAGAGCAGCAACAAACCTACTGTATACAGAAACCATGCATAGACTGGCACAGAAATCCACATCAAACCTCCTCTGTCTTTCCTACATAAGGAACCAATGTGGACACAATGGAACTAACAAATCCATACATCTAAATAGTCATCTAAAACTTTAATAGGATTGGTGAAATTATAATGACAAATGTAAGGAATATACACAGGAAGATATTGGGATTTAGTGTCATGGAAAACAGAAGCGCCAGAAGGACACATGTAGCAAGTGAGGGGTTTGTGGTACACGGTACCCTGTCTGAAGGCTCAGCAGCATCATTTAGCACAGTCACTGAGCAAGGAGATGTCACAGCCCATGCACTTCCTCCATCTGTTAACCACATGGGGGCAAACAACTACTCCCCACTTTCAGAGCCATGCCAGGGCTTCATCTCCCAAATTGCTCAAAGCCTTTCTCTTACTGTTTACTGCTACTGTTTCTTTCTACAGGCATAAGGCTAGACTGCCATTAAACAAATTACACCATTTTCCACTGGCTCTGTTCTTCAAACATCGTCACAGCAGATTCCTATCACTGCTTCACAGCTTGCATTCTACTTTAGATGTTGCTGCACTTTATAAAGCCGCAAGTGCAGGAACATCTGTTTGAAATTTGGTCACTTTTCACTGTCGACAACGAAGAGCTGCATTCTGGATTTCAAAGTGGTGCAAGGGCACCGCCTAGTGGCTCCCACTGGAACTGTTCTCCTGCCGCAGCCATCTGGTTTCAATTATGTTTTATATAACAGCTGACACAGACAAGATTTCCACATTTTAAACCGGGACATTTTGGAAGAAGGAAGTGGAAAATGGTGATCCACAATCTAATTCCATGTCACAGCATTCCGTAAATACATCTACATGAGTCCCTTAAATATCGCAATCATTGCAGTAAGAATATAGAAAATGTTGACTCGTGAATATTGATTTAACTTAACCCTTTCAAAAGGCCATATGTCAAAAATGATTTCATTTTCATGAGTGATTTTATATATATATATAAAAATGATTTTTTAATATGATTTTATATATATATATATATATATATATATATATATATATATATATATATATAATCCTTCAATTTAAATGCCTGATTGATTCTTGAGAAGGCTGCGCTATATGTAAATCGAGACAGCCTTTTCCACTATTTATGAGGAAATTAATGTACTCCAGCCCAACCCAAAAACCCCAAACATTTTTCCAAAATTTCACTAGAACTTTTCTTTTTTAAAATCATACAAACACTCTGTGTACACTGTACCATAAAAAAAAAAAAATAATCACTGCAACATAAAATAGTTTTCACAACCAAGTTTGCATACAGCTTTCTTGCACAAATAAAACCCCTAGAATACAATTCTCACTTAGTGATTATTTACATCTTTATTACATTCCCCTATGCAGAATAGCACAAAAAAATCACCTATTTAGAAGAGCAAAATGATCCAATTGCATTCTAGCAAAAATGTTGTATATGTGTGCAAAAAAGAGATGACGCGTGCCTGCATGTAACTGCCTGAGCAATTCTATGAGTGTCCCAAAAATATATAAGCTTTTTTTGGGCCTTCCACAAGCATAGGGATAAGATCTGCTTGGATGACTGAGTTTTGTAAACCATACCATGATGCAGAATTAATTTTTCCATTTCCATCAGGACAGGACAAAATTCAGTAGGTCTATTCATAGTTAAGGGAATGTGATAGAGGAACTGCTGTATTCAAGGCAGACTGGACCGAGGGAAAAAGGCCTGGTGTCTTTATATGGACAGTGGTCAGAACCATCAATCCTAATACAAACATAAAAAAAACCTGTCCTAGCAGAATTTTTCAAGATTATAATTAGTGCATTTTATTAATCCATGCATTGGATTTTGTATATCAAAATATATACAGTAGTTCTAGATCAGAACATCAACCTGGTATGCAGTCCAATGTGCATCTTGATTTTTCCATCTCCGCCTGTATCGGATTAGCCATTATACTGTTTCACCGTACTATGACATTGCAATAACTTTAGATTTACTTTTTTATATCCAAACTTCTAAGAGTCAGTGATCAAACAGACAAAACAGAAGTCAGTTGTAAAAACCACCACAATGCAGGCAGAGACCAACATCCAGACAGCAACAAAACCAGATGTCACCGTTAAGCCCAAGTTCCACAGCCAAAGAATCAATATGCTCGCACACTGGCTCCTCAACTTATGAACCTTTGAGCTGCATATTTTCATAGATACTGCCAATTTTTCGTTTTTTAAACTTACATACATGCAACTGCATTTTGTCGCAAAATGTGCAACCTTTTTCCTAAACATAACAATTCACATCCATATTGTTCACAGCTCATTTGTGCTGCTCCTCAATGATACATGAACAGACGGTGCATATAGTACATTTAGTGTTTAGTAGGAGGTCATAAAGATTACTTTTTAATATTTTCAGTAGTTTTAAAGTGTTTTAAATAATAAAAGCATAGTAAGGTTAGCAGCCTGTCCACAGTGTATCCGCCATCATGCCCTATGGTTTTGCTATACAGTGAGCCAGCAATGGGTAAGTAGTTGATGAAAATAGAATAAATTTAGTTAATTTTATCTTTTTTATCTTTTTATTTCACACAACATAACCCGAGAATAAAGTACCATCTATTAAGCTCTTAATGGGGCGGAGTGGTTGAACCTGCGAACAAATTTAAGTTGTGAACTCACTTCCGGTCCCAGCTGTGTTCGTAAGTTGACGGGCCAGTTTATTTCGCCTTGAAAGCGTGGTTAAAGCTTCGGAAACTGTTGTTCTCAGTTTCCCCATAAGCACAAAACTACTGCAAAAAAAAGTGCGTTTTCATATTTTCACAAAAACCTTTTACATTGACGCCAGTTCAGTGAAATGAGCTCTGGCGCTCGTTCCTTTACTGCTCAACGCGCCAAAATGCAGTTTTACGGACTTCAATCCCACATGCGGATGCTGCCGCAGTTTAAAACTCGGACACGGCACAAAACCACACTTTTGTCCCCACATTCGGAGATTTATCCCAAGGCTCGCGTCTCATTCATGCATGTTTTACAGCGTTTCATGTCAGCATGCATGTTTTACAGTGCACTTTTGCTCCTCCGCCGGCGGGCTTGTCTGAGGCAAACCGGTTCAACCTTCAAAAAGGCAGCGAGTTCCTACAGCGGCCTTTGAAACGGCTTTGCACAACAGTTAACACTGGAGCCGCGAGATTCGCAGCAGGCTTTAAAAAGCCGAACAGGCACTCACCAAACAACCAGCAAACGGACTCTGATCCAACCGTCCGAGGCGCCTTCTCCGACGTTTCCCACACTTAAAGACTCCGGGGCGAGGAGCCGCTCAGAGTCCGAAGGCGCAGCTCGGCTACATGTTTGCCCGCTCGCCTCGCAGCCCCTGGAATCGCCCGGCTCCTTCGAGAAGCTCCGTGAGGCACCTCCCCTTTTCACTCTGTTTCATTTTCTTAGCGAAACTATAGCACGCAGTAGACTTCTGTTGCTCTCACCTATTATTATTATTATTATTATTATTATTATTATTATTATTATTATTATTATCATCAGTAGTAGTAGTAGAGGAAATAAGTACTCCTCTTTCTGCCATGTTGGCTGCGTGTCATGTGTATCAGCAAAGTATTATGTGGTGAATTTTGAATTTTTGCAGCGAATAAAACAAACGATAGGATACGGTGTATGGTCAAAATATATTTATCATCAATAAACGAATTTCGCACAAACATTAGCAATCCAGCGCGTGAGCCAACTTGCAGCGTAACTTAGTGCACTTTGGGTAATGGAGTTTATTATTACTCTTATTACTGTTATTGGTATTCGCCTTTGTCAGAGGTAACATGTTGGTACAGCAACTTTGGTTTAAAAATGTGTGCATTGCATGGTTAAATACACTGCCTGGCCAAAAAAAAAGTCACCAGCTGGATTTAGGTTAGTGTTATGATGTGGGGTTGCTTTAGTTGGTCAGGTGTAGGTTCAGCAACGTTATGTGCCCAAAAAATTAGGTGAGCTGACTACCTGAATATGCTGAATGACCAGGTTTTTCCATCAATGGATTTTTATTCGAAGATGACAATGCCAGGATTCATCAGGTTGGCTCAAATTGTGAAAGAATGCTTGAGGGAGCATGAGAGAGACATCATTTTCACACATGGATTGGCCACCACAGAGTCCAGACCTTCACCTTATTGAGAATCTTTGGGATGTGCTGGTCCGACTCTCCCATCATCAATACAAGATCTTGGTAAAAAATGAATGCAACCCTGGATGGAAATAAATGTTGTTGAAATGCTGCCATGGTGAATGCATGCTGTAATCGAAGCTAAAGGCAGTCCAACAAAATATTTGAGTGTGACTTTTTTTTTTGGCTGGGCAGTGTATAAGCATATGCATTTATTTTAATGACAAGCTGCACGGTATGTAAATCATGCTCACATACAACATTTCTGTTTGGCCATTTTTATTGAAAAACAAGCATTAGTTTTGTGAAGTCACCTACAATACTTGTAAATAAATTAACTTTATTAACAATTGTTCTGTAAATATCTAAGTTTATATACAATATGACTGGCAGTTTCAGGAGCTGGTCCTCAGAAATCTGTACATTGATGGTCAATATACAAAATCCATCTAAAAAGCCTCTATTTACAGGTAAAAGTTTGAATTTTACTGCACTATGTTGACAAAATCAAGAACTTGGTATTATCTTTTGCACCGTTATAAGCCATATTTCCAAAATAAACGTTAGTAAAAAATTTGCAGTCTATTACACAGAGTAGTTTTCTACATCACACTCACAATAACACCGTGTGAAAGGGCATTAGAATACTTTCGCTATCAACATGTTGTAGCCACACAGAATACAACTTTTCAGAGGGAAAAAAACTATTTAAATGCAAAAAATTAAGGGTTTTAATATATTTCTTAAATTCAGATATGAATTAGATCCAACACCACACAGCTGTGTTTCTCTTTAACACGTCTGTTCTCAGGAGCATGAGATACATGCAAAGAACCCAAAAAATTCATGTTAATTATTAATGCTACTATTAATTATACAGATGGAATTTGACAGGATTAATTAGTACAAAAAACAAAACTGTGTAAATGTTTGACAAGTTAAATTGAGAAATTCCTTGCCCCATGTGCACTATTGTTCCAGTTCCTGTGTTTTTCATAACTTTCTTCTCTCCATCCTGCAATTTTAAAGTTCACCTCTAAGAAATATTTCTCCTCCACACTGAATTGAAGTAGGTTCAGATTACATTATCAGAAAATAATTAAAACAAATACAACCTATATGGCTTTTGTCTTATTTATGCAAGTCAAAATACATTTCACTGCTGGCTACAATGTGTAGGTTTGCAGCATGTCTTTCAAAAGTGGTAAATGTCATTTCTCCCTTCTGACTCCAGATCATGAGCAGTGAGTTAGTGCGAGTTAGTGTGAAAGCCTCGCAAACAGCAGGTCAGACCAGACATACTTGTCCATTGAGATAATCTGCCAAGCACACAAACTGCTGTCTGCTCCTACAAGCATCCGGCTTCAACTCCAAAAAGTAGCACGGATTTCCCAGCTGCTGTTTCCCTGCTCAACCAGGAACTCAGCATATTTACACAGGATTGTTTTCTTTCATTAGTTTTCTTTTATTGTTTTCTTTTATTAGTTCCCCTCCAGAGGGTGAGTTATGCCTGCGTCAGGGATAAGTGAATTACACCCACAGGAAATTCATTATAAAGGGATTTTTTGGGGCAGAACTTACAAGAAATCTGCTGAATACATAGGGACTATGTTCCTAAATATAGTTCTGACAGTTGTAGTTCATGAAAATGAATTCATTCATTTTGGACAGCAGATGTCTTCCGAGTCATTCATCTATGGAACCATGACATATTATTATTATAATTTTAGGTTTAAGCTGGTTTCCTATTTTTGGTTTTTACAAACACTGTCTCTAATAAGCACTTAAATCAAAATACATGTGTTCAGCACCACTAATGGTATTCAAAGTACAGGCAGCAAAACAGAAGGCCACTGGCTTTCTACATACAGTATAGTGTGTAAAAGCATCAATAAACTCTTAGCTACAGTCAAAGTTTAAGCAGCCAAAAAAAGAAAGAAATATAAACAGCTTTTATAAATCCAGGTAAAAGATGCCTATATACAGTAGATTACTTTTACCAGTTTTAAAGCTGTATTTTTACAGGTAATTTCAGGTTAGACACCTTTTGCATTCCTATTACAGCAGCTCGATCCTGAAAATGAAACCCAAGCCTTTCAGTTCCAAATTTCTCATTCGCTATGTCTCCTGACATGGCAGCAATACATTACTACTTTGGACTGGTGATGGATTTAAATATTTGTTTGTTTTAGTGTCTTGTTAGGTTTGGGTCTGGTATTGGACAGATGTTGTATTTGGCATCACAGCAGGTTGGAAAAGAGCAACATACCTGGAGGTTTACTGTACCTAGAGAGCAAAAGCTGCCATAGACTTACGTTACATTACTTAGTGCTACAATTCTGAATGTGCCAACATAACATACACTGCAAAGGCATGGTGAGGACCACAACTGGTTCACCTTTCTCCTACAAGCACAACTGTGTCCTAAGTTCACACAGGTGACTGTTGTGAGTTTTGAGATTAAATCATACATTTAGTCTATTTTTAATTAGTTGTTTTATGTACACTAGGCTATAAGTTCTTGGGATAAGAAGGTGGTGAGAAAGGGTGGTTTCGGTTTATCTCTTTGATGGGGGATTACAGTAAGCATGAAGGAATCCTGCCTCTCAAGGAAGGACTTAAACTAAGGACCTTCAGTTCCCAAGCCTTTCTGCAATTCCCTCTGTTATTCCTTCAGTGTTGTTTCCTCTATCACCCCCTCCACTGACTTCCCTCCCACTTCCTCTTCCTCATCCCCAGGAACCACCTCCACAGAGAGTATCTCTTCCCCCAGTGACTGTGGCGTCATACGAATCAGCATGGAGCTGTCGGCGGTCTCTGACACCATGTCTTCATCATCCGCCACAACCTTGCGTGGAACTGGGGAGCGACGGTGGACCGGGGACGGAGGAGGGATGGGCGACGAGGTCACAGGAGATGGCTGAGAAGACAGACAGCAGAAAACTTTTCATGCTGGAAAAAAGTCAGGCTAAGTTCATTTACAGAAGGCAATAAATCATTCTTCTAAGAAGGACGCGCATTTCTCACAAATTATGTACACACTTAAAATATGAACGTGCCCTGCTGTGATGAGACTCAGTATGAACTCCCAAATTCAAGCCGTGCTGGGCTGTGCATTCAGACATGGGTTTGAATCTGGTTCATGTGGAGTTTGCATGTCCTTCCCATGTTTGCATGGATTTCCTCCCTCACTTGAAATGCGTTCATATCAGGTGAATTTGTGACTCTAAATTCCCTGTAGTGTGCATGTGTGAGGATGACTGTGAAAACACATCTGGGCTCACACACATTGTTTCTGGAATAGCTTCCGGACCGCTTCAACCCCACATTGGGAGAAGTCACTGCTGATGAATGAATCATTTGTACCTCCAGGGTTGAGCTTGACTTGTATGACTTTTCCTTCAACTTGGAGAAGGTGCCTTTAATGCCAGACTTCTCTGTCACTTCCAGCGCTGCTTTAAACAGCTTTGGTGTCTCAGGTCTTGGAGGGATTACTTGAGGGGTCTCCTTTGTGTCTCCCTTGTCACCTGCTGGCTTTTTGTTCTTGGTCAGCATTTTCCTGGAGGAACAACATGTGTCACGTTTTTGGATAGTGATTTTCAAGACCACACAAGCAGATTCAAACTACTCTCACAATACTTTTAGGGTTAGGGGCACCATGCAAATGCATCAGGGCAAAATCCCACCCTCCTCCAAGATTTTGAGCTGCACCCGATCGATGAGAATCAGATGCATTATTTATTTATTTAGGACCAGAGATATTATTTAAACTGAGCATCAAAGGAAAGGAGGTACTGCAGAGGTCAGAATTGTGCAAATGATGTCTGTATCTGGTTTAAGTTTGCTTCGCTAGTTTGTTTTACATTTCTTAATAACCTCCATAAATCTACCTTGTGCCACCTTATGTCTGGTCACTCCCCAAACCCATCACCCTGTGCATATAACAAACAGTATCTTGTGTTGTGAGAGTGTTTGTGCCTTATCTACCAACACTTTAAGACTATCATTTCCCAACATCTGATGATATGGCACGTCTTTGATGGATCACTAGCATATGAACCTTTTAAGTGAGCTCAGAGCTCTGGCTTTTTCATCTCTGTTGGTCTTGGTCCCACAAGAGCACCAGAGATGATGCATCTGAGTCAACAATAAATGCCAACATCAAATCACAAGACAGACAACTAATGAGATCCGACTGCCTCAATTCTTTCAGCTCTGTCCGTTCATGCACTAAATGTACTTTGTCTTCCTGCTCCACCACACTCTGTGCAAGAAGAGTGGTCAGCATTCTATGCTTTGACCATGTGAACAGTTGTGTGACAGGTCCTGTCACAGGACCGGTCATGTGACCCCAAGCTGTGACAAAAAGCGCTATGATGGGAGTGTGGACACTGCAGAGGACTGGCTCCTCTCTCACTTGGCCTTCTTGCGCAGCAGCTTCTGTGACTCTGGATAATGGACCAGAATCTCCGCCAGGTCCTTCTTGTCCAGAATGAAAAGGTTGGCGAAGCCGTGAGCCACCACGTTGGCTGTTCGCCGGTTCCCCCCTCCAACTGCCAACAAGCTTTCCCAGCAGATGTGTCAGGGAGAAATGCATTAGATGGAGTACAATGTAGTACATTACATTTATTCATTTAGGACAAAAGTGACATAAAAGCAGTCACGGTTCACTTTAAAACTGTGCCAGACTGAACCAGACTTCTTTCTCCAGCTCTTGTTATAACCACTGCATATGTGGCAGTAAGTGCTGGCAAGTAAAGCCATACTTTAGAACCACTTAACTGAAAATAGCAATATGACATCAGTTCCAAAATAAAACTGACTGAACATGAAAGTCATTTTAATGTACTGAACAAGCTTGTACTGGTATACATCTGGTTAAGAGTCAGGTTTGGTCATTACTCTCAAAGCATGAGGAAAAAAAAGAGGTAGAAGTCTGTAGCACAGCCCCTTACCTGATTTCTCCAAACACAGACCCTGCCCCCAGTGTCACAAATATGGTCTTCCCATCTGGTCCACCCACCACCTGTACTTCCCCAGCTTTGATAATGTACATCTCTCGCCCAATCTCACCCTAGAAAATCGAAATTTTTAGGCATTACAGTAAAAACACCAAACAAGTAATGATAGGAATCGAATTTATGACTCTTTCAAAAGGTTGTGATCTTCACTGGGTTTAACTGAGGTGGAAAATATTAAAGGAAAAACATCAACTCAACTATCCATGTGTTTGTATTAACTGCATGTCCTGGTCAGGGTCATGGTGGATCACAGCCTATCCCAAAAGTGCTAGCCACAAGATAAACAGTGCAGTGTATCTATCAGGGGTTTTATGAACAATTATTTATCACTTCTTACAGTTAATGTAAAGACATTATTTCAATATTATAAAATCACACGAAGAGTAAAATATTCATTAAATGTATAAAGGTAAAAAAATAATTTAAAAAGTTGTTGCTGTGGAAAGTGATACCCCCTTTACCTTTTTGCAAACGTAGTCACCTGGTAGGTAAACCACAGACTTGAGCCTCTTCAGCATATCAAATATCATCTGCCGGTCACATCCCTGTGAGAGAAGGGTGGATAAAGAAGAAAACATGTAGAGGTACAGTATAAAAAAACAGAGTAAGCGACCAGGATAATTTCCTGGAATAAAAGGAAATAAGTCAGTGTTCATTTAAGAGTGAAAGCTGCGTGATGATAAATCTTCTTCTTGTTCTTTTGGCTGCTCCCGTTAGGGGTCGCCACAGCGGATCAATTGTTTCCACTTCTTCCTGTCCTCTGCATCTTCTTCCATCGCACCCACCACCTGCATGTCCTCCTTCACCACATCCATAAATCTCCTCTTAGGCCTTCCTCTCTTCCTCTTGCCTGGCAGCTCCATCCCTAGCATCCTTCTCCCGATATATCCAGAATCTCTCCTCTGCACATGTCCAAACCAACGCAATCTCGCCTCTCTGACTTTGTCTCCAAACCGTCTAACCTGTGCTGCCCCTCTAATATACTCATTTCTAATCCTGTCCATCCTCATCACACCCAGTGCAAATCTTAACATCTTTAACTCTGCCACCTCTAGCTCTGCCTCCTGTCTTTTGGTCAGTGCCACCGTCTCCAACCCGTAAAGGATAGCTGGTCTCACTACCATCTTATAGACCTTCCCTTTCACTCTTGCTGGTACCCTTCTATCACAAATCACTCCTGACACTCTTCTCCACCCACTCCACCCTGCCTGCACGCTCTTCTTCACTTCTCTTCCACACTCCCCATTACTCTGAACTGTTGATCCCAAGTATTTAAATTCATCCTCCTTCGGCAACTCTATTCCCTGCATCCTCACCATTCCTCTGTCCTCCCTCTCATTTATGCACATGTATTCTGACTTAGTCCTACTGACCTTCATTCCTCTTCTCTCTAGAACATATCTCCACCTCTCCAGGGTCTCCTCAACCTGCTCCCTACTCTCACTACAGATCACAATGTCATCCGCAAACATCATAGTCCACGGTGCCTCCTGTCTGATCTCATCTGTCAACCTGTCCATTACCATTGCAAACAAGAAAGGACTCAAAGCTGATCCTTGATGTAATCCTACCCCCACCTTGAAAGCATCCATCACTCCTACTGCAGACCTCACCACTGTCACACTGTCCTTTAACATATCCTGTACCACTCTTACATACTTTTCTGGCACACCCGACTTCCTCATACAATACCACAGCTCCTCTCTAGGTACCTTGTCATATGCTTTCTCTAAGTCCATGAAGACACAATGCAACTCCTTCTTACCTTCTCGGTACTTCTCCATCAACACCCTCAGAGCAAACATTGCGTCTGTAGTACTCCTTCTTGGGATGCAGCCATACTGCTGCTCACTAATCGTCACCTCCCTTCTTAACCTAGCTTCCACTACTCTTTCCCATAACTTCATGCTGTGGCTGATCAGTTTTATCCCTCTGTAGTTACTACAGCTCTGCACATCACCCTTATTCTTAAAAATTGGTACCAGTACACTTCTTCTCCACTCCTCAGGCATCATCTCACTTTCCAAGATTGCATTAAACAATCTGGTTAAAAACTCCACTGCCGTCTCTCCTAAACACTTCCATGCTTCCACAGGTATGTCATCTGGGCCAACAGCCTTTCCATTCTTCATCCTCTTCATAGCTGTCCTAACTTCCTCCTTGCTAATCCATTGCACTCCCCTATTCATAATCCCTACATCATCCAACCTTCTCTCGCTCTCATTCTCTTCATTCATCAGCCCTTCAAATTACTGTTTCCATCTGCTCAACACACTCTCCTCACTTGTGAGTATGTTTCCATCGCTATCCTTTATCACCCTAACCTGCTGCACATCTTTCCCAGCTTGGTCCCTCTGCCTAGCTAATCGGTACAGGTCCTTTTCTCCCTCCTTAGTGTCCAACCTCTTATACAATTCACCATATGCCTTTTCTTTAGCCTTTGCCACCTCTTTCTTCACCCTATGCCTCATCTCCTTGTATTCCTGTCTACATTCTTCATCTCTCTGTCTATCCCACTTCTTCTTCACCAGCCTCTTCCTCTGTATACTCTCCTGTACTTCCTCATTCCACCACCAGGTTTCCTTGTCCTCCTTCCTCTGTCCAGATGTCACACCAAGCACCTTTCTAGCTGTCTCCCTTACCACTTCTGCTATAGATGCCCAGCTCACTGGTAACTTTTCACTGCCACCCAATGCCTGTTTTAATTCCTCCCTGAACTCCACCTTATAGTTTTCCTTTTTCAACTTCCACCATTTGATCCTTGGTTCTGCCCTCACTCTCCTTCTCTTTTTGATCTCCAATGTCATCCTACAAACCACCATCCTATGCTGCCTAACTACGCTTTCCCCTGCCACCACTTTGCAGTCTACAATCGCCTTCAGTCTGGTCCTCCTGCATAATATGTAATATATATATTATATATAATCCACCTGTGTGCATCTTCCTCCACTCTTGTATGTCACCCTGTGTTCCTCCCTCTTCTTAAAATATGTTTACCACAGCCATGTTCATCCTTTTTGCAAAATCCACAATCATCTGACCTTCTGCATTCCTTTCCTTGACACCATACCTACCCATCACCTCCTCATCTCCTCTGTTCCCTTCACCAACATGCCCATTGAAATCTGTGCGTGATGATAAATATGATGATAAATATGTAATTTTATGCTGGAAGCGTGTGGGTGGATAACTGAATAATTATTTAGGTGGTAAAAGTTCTGATTTTGTGTTGCTAAATGACTTTAAAGTTGAGACAAACCAGCTGCACTTGCCTGGAATAAAGCCACTTTGCTGATGATAGCGTAATTGACATCCACAGCAATGTCGAGCCTCATTTTGTCAGGGAGCTGGACCAGTAGTTCCTGTTCATCTGACAGCGAAAGAGAGAAAAAGAAAGACAGTGTGGTGAAGATGCTCAAACCTCCTTTCAAAACACAGGAATAATGAAAGACTAATGGACCTGGTGCCAGAAACACGGATCTCACAATACTGCTGGATCCACAAATCAACAACATGGCTCTTACCCAGCATACCCTGGGACTGCCAAGTGTAGTCATACCAGGTCTTGACTCGGTTCTGCACATCACGGGGGATGCGGTACGAGGTCATGTACTTGATGGTGTTGTCCATGCAGGTCCTGTAGTACGTCTTCCCTGCTGTTGCTGCACCCACTACATCCCTCATCTGAAAGAGGACAGGCAGTGTACAGGTCAGCCATAGACTCTCTCTATGTTCTTTATCTTTGACTGATGGCAGAATGCTGCAGTTCTCCTTTTGTTTTACAGGGGAGTAATTTACATTAAATGTTAGTTTTATCACCAGACTTGGATATAATGTCCCATTACCTCAAAATATACTGTAAAGCCAAAGGTATGTGGACCTCCCTTTTAATTTTTGAGATGAGGTGATCCTCAGGTGTCCACATACTTTTAGCCATATAGTATAGTAAGATCCCTCATCTGGGAAACCATCAAGGCTTCAGATGTTCATGTCCCAACCCAAACAGTAGCATCACACAGTCAGACTATGTAAAGTTTTCCCTACCTGTCCAATCATAATGGAGAAAGCAAACACCCCCACAAAGTAGTTGACCAACTGGAAGATAATCTCAAACAGTGTGGTGGGCCCAGGTAAGCCTCCAATGGTGATCAGGGTCTTCACAGCAAAGTAGTAACAGCGGATGTAGCTGAACGACAAGAAATCTTAGTGAAAAACTGCAAAATAAGGACAACGAATGTGTATTTTTGGGATTATATGTGATAAAACTAACATGACACACCTGTTGCCAACTCCATCATACACCCAGCTGGTAGAACCAAGGCCCTCGTAGTCGGATCCCCAGTAGAAGAGACAAGCATTACAATGGAGGGAGTACAGAAGGTAGGTGGTGGTTCGGATGACTCTGGGGATGAACGAGGACAGACAGATTAGGCAACATTAGCCCTCACGGAACCAAGTCCAACTTGAAGTGTTTTGGGTAAGAAGGGACTGTTCTACAAGGGGGATATTTCAGGTGTTCACATCATTGTCTCACCTGTAGATGTACGCTTTGCTCAGAATGGCTTCCAAGCGGTCGTTGAACTCAAAGAAAGCCATGTACTGTGAGGTGAAAAGTACAGTAGGACTCCTTTTAGGCTCATAATCACCAAAATGCATTATTATTACATCAGTAATTCAGTTAAACCACAAACCAAAGTGAACTTTTGCGCCAGATTTTAACCGCCTCACCTTCAGTAGCCGAGGGAAGCGAAGGAGAGAATTGACACCGGTCTTAATGTATAGCAACTCTAGGGGAATGAGGGAGATGATGTCCATCTAAAGTTGGCAAGTTATATATATAACACAGATATATTAGTTTCTCATATGCATAGCGAATAAGAAAAATCCACACACCCATACTTAAATTTTGAATTGTGTAAAAACTGAAATCAGAATAGATCATGACAGACCTTTTTGAACTTTAATAACTTGAAACAAACAATATGTCAGAAAGACATAAAAGGGAAAACTGAAGACAAAAAAACCTTCAATGCCTTAGTCGCACAACTGTGCACCCCATTACAAGTGGTGTTGTACTCTTTACAGATTGAAGCACTTACACTGCAGATCACTTTAAAAAGGTAATTTGAACCCACGTGATATCAAATGAAATTATTCTGATTTGCCCTAAATAAAAGAAACAGTTTCTGAAGGATTTCCCTGAAGGTGTCTTGGCTGAACAGTATTGGGAAAGTCATGGACCCTAAGAAGATCTCAAAAGCTCTCCTGGTTCCTTTTCTTTTTTTAAATCAAATCTGATTTGAAAAAGGGACTAAAGACTTTTGATATAAACTGAAGTACACATACTGGATGGAAGATGTCTTTATAGCTCTGCAGTAGCTCCCAGATACTATGTCAGACACTTGTGTTGCTTTCCTTTTTATATGCATTTAATTCAACAAAAGAAAACATACCTTAAAACGAAGACTTTTCGTGTAGTTTTGCCTCATTTCTTTTTTGTCACACTACAAATAATGATAAAAATAATAATAATAGTTAATCATTTTAAACAGAATATACTATATGCACCAAAACAACAATGTGAGTGTGTTGTTTTGTGTCTAGTCATGCTTTCAGTATTAGGTACTGTGTGTGTTATTGTGCATGTAGGTATGTGGTTTACCGTGAATGTCGATGTGTATGAATTGTGTGTGTTTGTGTGTGTGCGTGTGTGTGCGTGTGTGTGTGTCAGACCGTGTATGAGAGCTACCATTGCTGCTCTCTAATATCTCACCACAATGTCTCCACCACGGACAAACTGCAGGCGCGGTTGGAACACCAGGATGTCCAGGATGTAGACGACATCGCACAGGTAGTCGGTCAACAACCACAGGTGTATGTTATCAGGCGTCTGGTAGGGGAAGGCCCACCGCACAGGGATCAGCCACACATTCCAGTTCCAGGCCATGGTGACGAAGAAAAGCCAGAGAACATAGACCAGATCTACAGGGAAGGGGAAAGAGCAGATACTATGCATCTACACACACCTCTCTTAGACTGGAGTGGCTTGGCATGAGGGGATCATTTCAAAAATACATAAACACCTTTTATAAACTCAGTAATCATGGCCCCCATTTGGACGACCCGAACGATGCTTGCTTGTTCAGTAAATGCTTTTGCATTATTTTCACTGATCTTGTTTGTCATACTTAGTCTGTTCTGTTTTTCGGTGTGCATTAAAGGTTCAGTTCATACATAAACATGGAATATCATATGTATGTATACTTTGAGATTATTTATTAAGTGTACGGTGTACAATAACTGAACCTGAATGAGCGTAAGTAGGCAGTCATACAATAATATTAATGATGGGAAACTGCCTGGTTGTGTTGTAATACTTGGTTAATGTTAACCACTGAAGTAACTGTGTCCATTTTTTCACTTTAATGGGATTTTGTCTTTTTGATATTTTGGCATAAACAGGTGTTAATTCCTGGGCTTGGGAAAGCATAGTTTTTTTATCATCAAAACTTATCATAATTATATTTTCACTGTATTAGAATTTGGTTATTAAAGAAATAATTACCTTTGTAGGGCAGAGGATGGCTGTTCATTTCCCTGCTACCTAAATCTGTGACATCAAATTTTTCCAGCTACAGAACATCATTTTCCATGTATGCATTTGAAATATTTTGCTGAGGGCAGCTCAGTTCTGGATTTCTTTCTGGGTTAATGCATATCAGCAGGTTCTCACTACTCAGCCAGTATTGCCCTCATGAGTGTGGGCATCACCAAAGGACTGAGGGCTTCTGATAGACAGGGGGGGTTAAGGAACTGTCACGTATGCAGACATAGCACATGCTCCAAGACCAGGGTCAGTTCATACCTTTGGATTTTAAAATATGTTGGATCAGTCAAAATATTAAAGTGATACCATAATGTGTCCTACAAGGGACTATCAAGCAAAGTATAGAAAGCAACTCTAAAATTGTGTTTGTATGTGCTTGTTTTTTTTTTTTTTTTTTGCTAAACATAACATTTGTTCTCTCTATGTGAATTGGTTAGCATCATTTTTAAAATATTGACATAAAAGAATTTTTTCACACAAATATGCAAATCCCTGTCCAGGTTCCACAGGTGGCCTGGAGAAGGGAAAGGCGCTCACTGGTGAAGGGGTCGATGCTGTCCGGGAAGCGGTAGTGTAGCACCACCCTCATCCACGATGGCGGTTTCACTTTGGAGCATGACACCTTCTGGTAATACTCCTCCGCCTCCTTATCCAATGGTCCGGGGATCTCCTCCTGCTTCTTCTCCTCAGAAGGTGGGGCAGGAGGAGGTGCTGCAGAGGCTTTTGAGGGGGCTGCAAGTGAGAGGACACATAAATAAAGTCTCGAGCCATACATGTGCAGTCCCTGTTGCAGGTCCAAGTGCAAAAACAGGTATTGATGGAAAGGGCATGAATTTTATTGGTGGAATTTTTTTTTGCAAAAATCACATCTGTAGTAGTTGTGTCTTTACATTTGTAAACTTATGTTTATTAAGGACTTAGCATTCTCGCGTATGGCCTAGTATGGGCACCATTGCTGTACCTGGACTAATTCAATAGAAAACATCTTCTGTCTCCGTAACTAAGTTCCTGCCAAATTTTTTCTGAGCCTGCGCAGTGCATCTCAGAGTTTGTAAATGACGTTTCTTCATGTACAAGGTACAAACGTACAGGAAGAGGGGCTCTCATCGTCAGAAGAATCTAGATCAATGAGCTTCTCCTTGACACGCTCCGTCCTCTCCTTGAACAACTTGACCAGCTCCTGGAGCCGATCATTGACCACCGTGCTCGTCTGGCTGAGGGCCGAGGCCGGTCGCTCTTTTGTGCTACAGAGGTACAGAAAGAGCAACCGCACACAACACAGGAGTGTAAAATTATGTTCTTCGTGTTCACTGCAGCCTGGTGAAGCTCTGAAACGCATCACTCACCAGTCATCGACACTGAGAAGGCTAGTTTGGCTGGGCCAAGCCTTCATTGCCCTCTCTGGCTCTTCTTCATTGTTGTCTTCCTCTGTATAAAGCTTCTTTCTGAGCAGAGCAGAACAGGGGTCAACAGTGACAAAGCACAGCATAGAACCAGCTAACAACAGAAGGTGAGAGGAAAGCTGAGTGTAGGATGGTGTTGAAGCACTGGTGGGACCTCCAACAATAGGATAAATATCACTGAGACTGACAGAGACTGAAGGATACTAACTAAGCAAGACAGAGACAGAGAGAGAGAGCTGAATCTGATTGAGAACTCAGACTCAGAGAGACAAAATGGTGATACGTGATCATAGCAAACACAGAGAACGCCTAGAGACAGAAATATGGGCCGGGATACAAAGGACAGGTCCTAGCTGTTTAAACTAAACTTGGACCACAGGACTAGAAAGCTCATCCCTGTTATTAATATGCAGTTTTTTTTCTTATTTGGTCACTGATTATTAACACCAGTTATTATCAAATGCCCAGATTTTCATTCATCCAGTCTTTATCCATTTTGACATGATAAACTGAGATGGCATTTTTTAAACTGCACTACGCAGCATATGAACCAGTCGCTGGTGGTCCCGCTTTGCTGATGCTAATGGTTAATGTGCTGTAATTCTATCACAAACATTTCTGTGCACATGATGGATATGGTGAAGGTACAGGATAAAAGCTTGAGGTGTCAACGCATTTGGGGGAAGGAGGGGAGGAACCTTCAGGCCTTCTTATTGCATTTTCTTTGCAGTTTCTTGCATATTTGCTTGGTAAAGTTTTCTAACACAGTATATGCATATCTATGTTTGCATTGTTCATTTTTCGCCATTGTGAATTAATTTTCTAATTTTTCATTTAAATCCCACGTCATTGTCTTCCTAAGCCAGTCTACACACTGTCATACTCTTTTCTATTTAACTAATTTGTTTGTCTGTCTGTCTGTCAAACTATTACGTATATGTATATGTATATATTTATTTATTTATATACACATCTAGATCTCTGTCTGTCTTCCTCAATTTGTCTGTGTTGTCCTTTCTTGTCATCATGTTGTCTGTTTAGACTGTTGTACAACATCTCCTAACTAGAAATTTTCATTCTATCATCTACATCTGTACAAGCACAGAATTACAATAAAGTGAAACCTGAACCCTGAGCACTGAAATTTACTTTATGAAATCATCCATCCATCCATCCATTTTTGTTAACCACCAATCTTGAGCAGGGTCCTGGTGGTCCAGAGACTATTCCGGAAGTGAAGAATGCTAGGTTATGAAAGTATCCCTCGATGTGACAGCAGTCTGTCACAGTGACTACACACTCACATATACATACTATTGGAAATTTAACTGAGTGACCCATTAACCTGAAACATATGTCTTTGCACTGTGGAACGAAACCAGAGCACATTTTATGAAATGCCTGTTTCTTAAAATTTATTTTAAATATTGTTTTAGGCAACAAAAAAAAAAGGTTTGTTTTTTTTAAATGATTTTGGGGTGAACTTAGGAACAACCAGGATTTTTTCCCCTAAAGAAATAATTAGAAAGAAGAAAAAAATGTAATAATTTTTCCTTTATCTGGTTTCTTAATATTTGGTCTGTTTCAGGATTGAATTAGGATATGATAATCCAGGATAAGGTTAAATGGTTTCATATACAGAGGAGAAACATATTTCATGTGCAGGAACAGAGAATGCAGCTTGGATTCCACTGAAACTAGAAGGAAGAAAGTCTTTGTTTAGTTGGATGTAGTTGAAAAGTGGCACCATTCTTCGGAAGCCCACAAATTTTGCACAAGGTGTAAACACACAGGCATGACCCACGCCTTTGCAAATGATCGATGAGATGAGTTTGCTGAATGAACTTTATGACTCTCAACAAACACTGAAGATGCTTGGCTGATGATGGTGACAACAGTAACAAACTGCAGGACCCTAGGATAAGGCTTACATCTTGGTCCAAAAAATCTGCAGCCTGTGGTGTCTGGGTCCATCAAATTTACCATGCACATAAAGGAGAAGGAGAATTGAATAATCACTATTAGATAGTGGGAATCAAAGAAACCCAAACCGAGGGAGAGAAAAGGATAAAACTGTAAAACTCTCAAGCAACCAACAAATCAACATCTCCTGAGTTGAATCTGACTGTAAATACAAGTATGACACATGTACTTTTCATAATCTTTAAGCAAAAATACTGCATGTTGTTAACAAAATGGAAGTATGACATACTAAATTATTATTTATATACTTTAGCATACAGTTCTGAGTTGGTGTTTCCACACGAAAGCTTTAGTACAAGAAGACACAACAGCACTTATGGTAAACAAATGAGCAGCACAGAAACGTGTTACACATTTGCATCTCCAAAATAATCTCAAGCACACCAAAGGAAGAGTGTTTTGTTTTAACTCCTCCACATTACACACCTCCACAACAATGAGCAACCTAGTACTTACTTCACAAAGTAAACTTTGTATTCTTACTTTCTAATTGTGTACATTTTTTACCTTTTTTTAATATTCTTTTAGTACTCTTAAATATATGCAGAATGCATGGGTAATGCTTAAAATCCTTGTTATCTGTAGAAGCAGAATACAGTGAAGATGACGGCTAGCTCATGTGTGCTGGCTTTTTTGGCAATGCAGACACAAAATACAACAGACTGCAGTGAAAGACGGTGGAATGAGGGGTTATGCACACATCTGCAAAAATACATGCCACTGAGAAGTGCACACGCCACAATGCCAGCAATATCTAACAACCATGCTTTTTCTTACTCATTATCCGCAGCTTTGCTGTGTTTTGTCCAAAAAATGAAAAAGAAAAGGGAAGTATAAAGACACAATGAGAAAGCTGATATAGAATGATTTCTGTTATAGATGGTATATTGAAATAAGTATACATTTAACCCTCAAAGTAAAAGTCTTTCACTTGTGGGTTTTTGAGTGTGTGAGTGAAATTATTTCATGCTCTTTAATAGAAAATATAAGGCAGATTTTTTGCGTTTTTATTGACTTTTGGGGAATTTTCAAAGTCCACACCGTAATGGTGATTACATCTCCAGGGTACGAGATTTCACCTTTTGAGCCAATTTCCATTATGCTCGTAAGTAGGGAGGTACCTGTAGTTCAGTCACCTTCACAACGGCAATAGACCTAAAGGGGTGATTTCGTGGAACAAATAATCCGCTTATACAATGGATGCGTGTATTTTGTTCTGTACAGAATAGCACATGGCTGTATCATTTTTTTGCAAACAAAGGAAGACTGTGAAGGGAACTTGATAAAACTCACTTCCGAGTTGCCATGCTAATGCTGGGCACAGTAAGGGTCTTGAATTTGGATTTCTGAGGGGTGAGGATTTGAGGTATGCTGCTGGGACCCCCTCCCTGCTCTCCCTCGGAGTCCACATCCTCCACATTGACAGCTGGGTGGATGCTCAGCCTGGAGCCTTCTGAGGACACACACAAACTCACCACTAAGGCAATGTCTGGAAACACAGCGCAACACGTAGTCAAGTACCTTAGGGCACGACTGATGGTGCTGATATCATAAGTACAAATGAGCAGATTGATTCGAGCAGACAACTATGAATGGTTAACGGACATATTTATACAAAATACATACATGTGCACAAAAGTATTTGCCCCTTTTCTGGTTTTCTGTTTTTGCAGCTATTTGACATTAATTTTGGTAGGCAGTGACTTTTTCACATCTACGGCAGTGCATTTCATTTCACACCTAGGAGATAAGATAAAAACAGTACTAAAGTCACTTTTTGTCTCAGGTTCTATTTATGCAATGTCAGAGCTCAGAAAAAGATCAGACCATATATAATTTAATAAAAAATGCAATAAAAAACTGTAAGGGGGGAAATGCTTTTGCATAATCCTTACAGATAAATGTGGTCATAGTACAAAAAGTTGTATTTAAATGGTTACTCTATCTTAGTTGGAACATCAGAGTAACATAGGGTTCACCTGAGAGACGGGCCGAGGCAGGGCCTGGGCTTTCCTCACTGTGGAAACTGGGATTTGACATCCCTGAGAGCTGTCTTGGAAGGCCAATAGGGGGAAGACGGGGATAGCTGGGAACATTGGGAAGCTCCAGTGTGCTGCTGGGGGAGGACGGGGTTGGGGTCCGGGGGTGCTGAAGGGGTACCTGACGAACTAGATGATCTAACTCCAGGTCTACGTTCTGTTGTTTAGGCATCATGTTGAGGTTTTAGGCGGTTAAGGTTGTGGAAAATGTTCAGACTGTACTGATGGGCGAGATGGGGCAGTTGAACCAGCTTCTGGGGCACCTGGCTGGCACGCTGGGGCAAGTGTGTGAGTTGCTGTTGTAGCTGTTTGAGCTGTGGTGGCAGCTGTGGTTTCAGCTGAGCCAGCTGGGGGTCCAGCTGCTGCTTTATTTGCGTCAGGTGTGGCTGCAGCCTCTGACTGAACTGGTTCAAATGCTGGTTGAACTGGGCCAGATGCGGCTGCAATCTCTGGTTAAACTGGACCAACTGTGGTGGAAGCTCAGGCATCGAGGGCAGCTTTGGCACGGCAACGTCGTTCTCCTGCAGCAGCTTGCTGACGTGGTTGAGGCATTCAGGGACGTAAGGAACTTGCATCAGGCAGCTCTTTATCGAGAGGCAGCGGCTACGGACTGAGAGACAAAATGACATGGCATCACTGTCCACTGCAAGGACCACGGAGGAGAACATTCATGCAACATACAGCAAAAAAGGAAAGAGAAAGAACCCAATTCTCTGAAGCTCCTTTAGTCTTTTCTTTTTTGTGATAAAATTGTGCCAACCGTCTTCATTATTGCGTTCTTCATTTGTGCTCAAGAAACTTACTTCAACACAAATGCAAAAAATCTGGTTTTGTTCTCATTTGTTATGAATCACCCAGAACAGCTTCATGACACCGAAAGACAAACCTGTTCCATTATTAAAACTGGCAGGTTTACATGACAAAGGTGATTGACATATTTATATAAAAACTGGGGAAATGTTTTTTTATTCAGGATGTTATAATTTCTCCTGTTTAAATAAGTGCTATTTTAGGTCCCAGTTTAACAGACATCAGCTCACAAACAGGGCTAGGAGGCCCTTGCATTGGCAAACTGGGACAAACGTACCCATGACTTTGTTTAAAAAAGTTGAACTGAACTAAGACAGATTAAGGATGAGCAATAATTCATAATCTAGTGAGAACCTCTGAAACACAAATTAATTTGGGAATGAAAACTTTTCCTCATCCAGAATATGAGGGTGAATCAGTATTTCCTTACAAAGTGACATATCTGGACTGGAGGTAACACTTTATACTGTGTAATGTATAACAGTGTATTATAATAATAATAATAATAATAATAATAATAATAATAATAATAATAATAATAATAATGTCATATATAAATATATAATGTATAGTATAAATAATATATAACACAAAATTCACTTATAATTAATTCAATTATAATGAATAATTATTAAATTACTTAAATGATCCCTTTACACAGCTTAACAGTTTTACTTGAGTGACTCAAGTTCTTTGCTCCAGCATACCACAGCAGTTACAAGAGAGCATTAAAACATAATTCATTGCTTTGCTGGACTCATGAACTACTGTTATACCCTTGAGAAAGGTACTTACATTAAAGTGCTCCAGTAAAAAATACCCAACAGTATTAACTGGTTTATAACTGGAAGTAGCTTAACATTGTAAGCTGATTTGGATGAACTGGATCATCAGCTAGATAAACAAATCTAAATCGATTTTTCTGGTTTTCATACGTTTGGGGATTTGAAAATGCAGAAATGCTTACCTTCACATCCCTCTGTGTTTTTTTCTACCCCCTGTAGCAAGACAGAGGAACAACTATGAAACACTGACCAGTGACCTCAGTTGTTACTGCAGATGTGACAGTGACACGGCCCTGGGGGAACTTGTGATACCTGAGAGGCTGTAGAGACACACAACTCCTCCACAGGACCTGGCTGGTTAATCACAGTGGTGGAGTCGTCATTTAGGACCCCTGAGGATGTTGTTCCTTCTTGTTCTGATTCTTCAGCTGAAGGTGATCGTGTTCCGAATGGGTCCGGTTTCTCAGGTGGAGGAGTTGTTCTTATTTTTGTCTCATGTGCAGCAGATGACCCATATGGTTCTACCTCTACTGTCCTCGGCTGAGTAAATGGGGTTTCAGGTATATTCAGAGGTTCGTAAACAGGTAACGGTGGGTCGTCTTCCACAGATGATGGGGTTTTTCTATCTTCCTCTGGAGACCACTGCTTCTTGAAGGACTTCAGTGGTGGATCACCCAAATGAAAAATAGGTGAAGTTCCCACAGAGCAAAAGCCCAATGAGCACCTGTGGAAGCAGAACACATAGAGAACCAGGATTCAAGCCTTGAAATAAGTTAGAACTTTTATACGAATTATTTCAAGTGAAAACATTCAACACACATTTTTGCTCGTCTCCACTGACAAAAATATTCTTTTTACTGTTCGCAAAGTTTTAAGAACACAAATATGAATAATCAAAAGCCATGACAGAAATATCAGGAAATAAGTATTTGCTAAAGTTGAAATCTGGTTGGTATCAGCCCAATGTGCAAATTTATTTGAAAATCATTCTCAAATTGTGCTAAATCAAGCAAAAATTCACATATACAGTTATGTACAAAAGAAGCACAGTGCAAACATTTCCAGATTAAGTTTTCACTGTTTAAAAAAGGGTAGAAAATATGATGAATTAACAAATCTGCATTCACAAGCATAAATGACTGAATGAATTCAATAAACAGCATTTACAAAAATGTACTTACGAAATGATTTACTTGGTGATACTTATTTACAAGTCAACAGCTATTTTCACTTGAAATAACAGCAATATGTGGGATATGTGGACCTGCACCATCCTTTTGCTTCATCCGCGCACGGTATGGAGGACCTGGGCTAAGTTTCTAAGGCAACTGTCGTTACCCAGAGACGCAGTGCAGTTGCCATGACCGGGAAGACTGTTGCCATAGCACCGGGAATTTAATTAATTAGCATCCTTTGGGGGACCATCCCTAAAAAGCGATAGGCAGCTAGGATGAATGCAGCAATGGCCTGGGGAGGGCTGTCAGAACACTTTCTGCTCTGCAGATTTGGCGGCATATGGTCTAACTATTAAAAAAACGCTAAAAAAAAAGCACTGACAAAAACAAAGAGTGCATGAATATAAATGAAGCATGCTCCATGGTTCCATGATGCTGACATTAAAAAGTTATGGTGTGTAGCTACTTTTATCATTAATATGATATATCAGCAGTTTCAATTTAGTAAAGGAGGTCTTAAGATGATGAAAATCCAAGTGAGAAATGGGCTCGAGTATTAATACTAAAACAGGGCTTTTGGTCTGTTTCAAAAGTGAGAAAAAGAGAAAAGTATTGAATTAGACCATCTAAGTTTAAACTTGATTTACACTTCAAATGTACCACTGTCATTCTTTTCCTTCTCTGACATCATCACTATACAGGGATCAAGGTGAGCTGTATTGTACACAATGCGATAGAAAGGTGAAGATAATAACAATAGGCAGGCGATACTGAAGATCTCAGCTGAGGGTGAAGCAAAAAGCATTCAAATCCAAGTTTTAATTTTTTGCTTGATAAATCAGTGGGCCTCTGAGACTCTAGTATAATTCCCAACAACGCTGTTTCAAAACGCAATATTCATAACCTAAAGAAACACATGGTGTAACTATAACCTCATACACTATTATTAAGCATGAAAATATTTTCTATAACATTATCTTAACAGTTAAAGTGAAAAACATACAGTTTGTTCAACAGATGAAAGTAGTGAAAAACACACTTTTCGAAAAAATAAACATGGATGTTATGGGAGGGCTTCTTCCCTTTAATTCAATATACCTGCTGTTGTGACCCCCAACTTCTAACTGAACCACACGTCAACGGGTCAGGTGGCCAGGTGACCCACGTGAGTCTGGCATCCAGTTAGTAATCTGCAGCTGCCTGGGTGGTACTAACAAATGGATATTTCCCCCATGTTTAGGATGCCTAAGCCTTACTCTGTCTTGGTGTCTGTGATCTCCTCCTCACTCTCTTCGCGGATCTCCAGTAACCTGTACAGCACATGAGAGAACAGCATTACCCACCTCTGGCACCAAACAGCCATTCAAAGCTAGAGATCAGGCATAAAATATGCTAGCACAGCCAAAAAAAGTGGATAGCAGTGTGATCATCAGGCCTCTATTTAGAACTTGAAAGTCTCTTCTCTTCACAATTAAACTTCAAAAGTACAGAACCATTAAAAATTTAAATTAAAAGCTGGGGAAAACAGACAGGAGGTGTGGTGGTTGGACTTACTCTGGATCTTCTTCGTTCTCTTCCTCCTGGGAATTGGGCAAACTTTGCAAAACAAACAGTCATCAACTCACGTGTGAGGCATTTCTGGTTCTTTTAGATCAACTTTACAGCACCTGCATACTTACACCACACTCCTGTTCTACATAGCGCTTTTCATCACAACTCGGGGTCGTATTCCAGCCCCACACACAGATCCCGAAGAGCAAAGGTGAGCATTTTGGCGATATGCTTTTTGTGACATGCATTTGATCAGAACAGGCAACTTACTGCTCTTCACCATCAACCTTCTCCTCTGCTTCTTTCTCCATCCCCTGGGTCAGTGGTTCTTGGCTGGACCCCTGTTGCCCTACTAGCTCCCAAACTGCCATCTCCGCTGTTGTCCGGGCCACCTCCTCTGCCACACGTGCAGATTCCTGCCTCTCCTGCCTGAGTCTGGAGATGGGGGATGTGGTCAAGAGGACATAGGAGATTGTAGGGTATGAAATAAGTTGAATTAAATGTCAAGAAATAATAGGGATTTGAGATGTTTATGGTTGTGAAAGTGATACTGGCCGTGGAGAAGTGTTTCCCCACCTGTCCTCCAACGTCGCCAGGACAGCCTCTTCAGCCTCCTTCTTGATGCGCTCCACAAGGGGTGTCCAGCGGTCTGTTTGAGTCTCAGCATCCTCCTGCTGCATGGCCATCACCTTCGGCAAGAAGCGCAGTGCAGGGCTCATGGGGCTTGGGAGTCCCCAAGAAGATGGCAAGTCCTCTTTCTCATTCTCCCAGTCCGAGTCCATGTCCTCCAGAACCATCTCCCCCGCACCCTGACCAACACAAGCTGAAGAGGGGCACAGTTTGGCACCAGGAGTCAGACCCCATGGCTTGTCTCTTTGCCAGGGCTGAACATCTGGATGCAAAGTTCACTCTACAAAAGGAAGGATTCCCACCTGACTCCATGTTTAGAAAAATTAACAGAAAATTTTACATCATTCATAACATTAACTTTTCTGCAACATATGATTAATATTAAGTATTAAATTCAGTAATTAGCAGTAATAACCAGGAATTTTATACAACACCTATAAGGTTTAAATCTCCAAAATGTCTAAATTCTAAATTGAATTCTAAAAATGTCAATATGACTGATAAGCAGAAGATGGCTTGTTTTTTATACATTTATAAGATGAACAATCAGTTTTGTTATTCTTCCTTTTTTTGCCCAAACTATTTTTCATCCACTCTTATGTGCAATAAATGTAATTATTTAGCATTAAAAAAAGAAGCCTGAATGTAAATATTCCTCTTCTTCAGACATAGTGTAACACTGCTTTCCATAAAATTACATAGATATTTAATTGGTAATAGATAGCTTACGATTAATGCAGTAATGTACATAATCTGTACCTGAATCCATAAAAACATCGAAAGTGCCATTAAAATGGATGGTTGCTTATGCGTATACAGCATAGTTTGTGATGCTGTTGTGTTTACAACAACCTGAGAGCGACACCACATCAGAAAGTCAGTGTAAACATGATCATAAAAGGTCTGTGTTCATCACTTCACTCCGCAGCTCCTCCACACACAACACACCAACCTGTGGTTTAATTTCATGGTTTATTATTTGCACCATAATGCACCGCGATAGCATTACTTAATATGATTCCTTAGCTTTGTAACGGCATTTACATAGAAAAACAAATGAAAAAATACATTAAAAAAAACACACATCAAAATCTTACTAAGAATAAAGATTAGCAATGCAATTTTATAGCCATGGATGTACAGTGAAAAACTACACAGCAAATGTTTTGCCTCGGCCTACTATCCATAATCTGCTGCTGCGCATATACATGAAGACAAAAGGCATGAAAACTCCCTGAAGCTTTAGGAAAACCACCTTCATCACGGTTCAGTATAACTTTCAGGCCTCCTGACAGTAATTCTTTTTTTTTTTTTAAAGTTATGAAATAAGAAAGCCCACTCTAAACTCCTTTATGACACAGGTGTGTTTTCGACTGTGGTATAGGGTGCGAACATCTACTGACAATTTTCCAGTCAATTCACATTCCAGGTTAATAACTATTATTATATGTATTGCTTGGGTAGAAAAAAGTGCACAAAATACCGCAGGTGTGCGAAAGCTGACTGCAAAAGCTGCCCTGTTGCTCGACTGAGCCATTGTGCCAGTCTGCCTGCTCGATGTGTGGAAATGTGTCTGTCTGTACCTGTCAGTCTCCCCACTCATCTCACTGTGCATCTTTGTGCCTACACTTGTGTGTTTTGTGTGTCTTTGTGTCCATCAGTCTTCTCATTCATCCCCTTGTTCCTGGTGTGTGTTTGTGTCTATGTGTGTGTGTCAGTCTGTCTGACTCTTCACTCAGTCTTCATTCTCCTTATGTTTGAGGGGCTGCCTGCACGTCCCCCCCTGAAACAGAAGGAGAAGAGGAACCGAGTTAGGGCCTGAATCACATGTCACAGCTTTATGGTGATGCCGCGGATTTCCTTTCCTCTGCTTGGTGCCCCCTTGAGTGTGAATGTGAGTGTGGCTGTGAATGTGTGGCTGTACCTTGCCAAAGCAACACAGATGACCTATGACCCTTCATTTTCTGAAAGATCAGAGATCAACTTATTACTTCACATTCCAGTCAGGTCTCTTCTAACCTTATTTTGTCTAAGTTCTGCTGTTGCACAGAACTACACACCTGATTTATAAGGATATTTTATTATAAAATAACCCCGTAGCTCTAACCTAGAATAGAAACATAAAGTGTTTTACTTACTATTTTGGGTGATGCTGGTCCCATCCTGGAGAGGAAAAACGGATTTCTTTAGACTGAAATCCTGTTTCACACACTCACTGTGCCTCTTACAACTGTAAGATGAATGCTTATCAGCAGAGGAAAAATATAATAGTTACAGCCACTTGTCTGTATCCTGTTATGTTCATTAGTCAGGTTAAGGGTTGAAGATCATTAAATGCATGTAGCAAGGTTTAGTGGTGTATAATGCCATCCATCTAGGTGTCACCAACTTGGTCATTTCTGCCATGTGGTTTGGTTCCTGGGTGTCCAGGGCCAAAACGAAAGAATGAAAGAGCAACTTCACTCACAGCTGCATTCCCCGTAGACTTTAGAACAGGCTGTGGAATCATACGGTTCAGCTCCTGGAAGATCCATCCTACCACGCTGCTACTGGGACAGTGGAGAGAGGGACATACATTAGTTTGGCTATCCTCATGTCAAAGCAGCCCCTCCAGGACACAGTAATACAGCATTTTCAGCCAACAGCCTCAGTGCGAGAGCACTCCAAGCACTGATGCTTGCTTTCATCTGGGCAGCTGGTATGTTAAGGGTTTCTCCCGAATGATAGAAAAAATTCTTGAAATAAAACCCAACTCACTTGTAAAGAAAACTGCTCATTACTGTAAGATTCACAAGTTAACATGCATTTGCATGCAGATTGTGGTGTAAGTAGAGAAACATGATGTAACTTCCTACTACACATTTATTTTCAAAATATTGCTTTACTATAATGGTGACTTATAGAATTTTTCTTCCAATTCAGACACACAGCATTTCTCAAGAATGTCTATTTACATGCAGTTTCAAATGAATGTTCCCCTTTAGCATTTATAGAACTACAATTCCCACAATTCCACACTACCACTTAGCCTTCAGCAGCTATTTTAATTAAGGTAAGACAGGTGTTTTTTGGCTTATTTAAATAAAACATTTCTACCAATATTGACAGTGATGTCATACATATGTGGAACTGCTTCATGAACCCCCACCAACTTACTTGGGTGTTACAGGCTCCCCTGTGCCAGGTTTCAATGGCTCTGATGGAGAAGGTGTAGCTGTGAAATAATGAAAAGGACAACTTGTCTGAGACAACTGCAGCACTTACTGAACACACAAGGTAGGCTCAGACCCTGTGTCTGTAAAGTGTTTTGTTAGATATTATTGATTTACTGACCCAGTAAGGAAGAAGCACAGTCATTTAAAGTTTGGTTATGGGGAATGTTAGTGTTGAATAGGTGTACATTTTAACGGTAAGCTGTGCTTGGAGCAAATAACTCGTATTTTATGGTGATGTTATGGATGTGTTAAGGAAAAACAGGCTTTCAGGCCTTGGTAGAAGTGAAAGCAGGTTGTGTTACCTTTCACTGGTTCTGCTGGTGTTGAGGCTTGGGAAGGGCCACCAGTTGGACTAGGAGCTGTGGCGGGTGAAGGAGCAGGTGCAGAAATTGCAGCAGGAGAAGGAGCTGGAGAAACATTGGAGGTCTCGGTATTGATGGGAGCCTGAATCTCTGGTGGCTGTGGGATGACCTTCTCAAAGCTTTGCTTTAGCCAGTCAATCACTCTGTGGATACCAGTAAATGTAGTTTTAGGTGATGGTTGGATTAATGCACCTATGGCTGCTAGGTTTACTTCTTATTTTTATTGAGATCCACAGACAAAATGCAAAAAAAAAACTCATCATTTAAAACAACCTAATAATTTGACATAAAGTCCTCTTAGCTGAGCAGTTTACTAAAGCATTTGTGTTTAACATCAGAGATCCTCTTAGAAGTGACATGGGTATGTAGTGGGTGGACCTTAGATGGAGTATGTTGGGTTGCAGTAAGTGAAATGGAAGACTTACCTGGGGGAAAAGGGCTGGTTATTATTGTTTACCTCAGAAGGCTCCTTCTGAGACACCACTTCTGAAACAGTTATGCATGGGAGCAGCTCCTCATCTGTGGGCACAAACACTATTAATGACCTTGCCAACTCCAACCATCCACAGGTGGTAAAAATAAAAAAATCATACTGCATGCTTCAAAAAATTTTGAAGTCAAATGCAACATGAAGTGGTTTGGGGACTTGTCATCATTCCTAAGTGCAGTTATTTGCATTTGCTTACTTTCAAAAGAAGTTGGCCATACTTCATCACTTGTATGTGTGCATCTATATCTCTCCATCTGTTGTGAAATGTATTTTTACCCTGGGTTTTATGCTACTTTGGAGAAAAGCATCTGCTCAATTAATGAATGTAAATGTCAGCAACATTGCGGTTTTATGAGGTTGGAGGCAACAGCAGGACTTTTCAAACAGGAATAGAGCAACGATTTTGCAAGTTTGCAAATCAGGGTCAGTGATGGTGAAGGGAGACAACCCTTCCCTCTGGTGAGCCTTGGTTGGCTTGTACAAATGCCTGGGTCAGTGTTTACAACTTGGTGTAAAAAAAGAAATGCCAGCAAAAAACCCTGGCCAGCTCTGGTGTTCCCCTGATGCTCCTCAGCTCTTTTTTCACTCCACACAGCCCAGTAAATTCACTAACATCCAGTGTAGTGTTAGAAATTTTCAAAAACAGTACCATTTATTTGAATGTTTATAAGCTGGGTACCAACTGAGATAGGATGGTGATTCATTTGCAATGGATTAAGACTGTGACTTCATTACACTAAACATGTATTCATGTGGTGGTCAGCAGCAGTCACCTGGAACAGTCTTGACGTCATGGACCTTGAAATAAACAAAAATGAGTAAAAAATGAGCATGCTGTAAATCTGTAATTATGAACAATGGAATATTATGCATTCATTTTTTGCAAATAAATGAAGTTGAGGATGAGGGATGCTGGTCCACTGCCAGTCCCCATACATCTCACACACACACACACACACACACACACACACACACACAGTCACCTGAACTTGATGTTTTTGGAAATTTGGACAAATACATGCAAATATCTCCACAGACAGAGGTAAAGTTTAAATGACACCCGAATGTATGCTAGCCTGATTTAATGATAAATAATATTAGAATTTTTTTACAGAAGCTAATAGGCATGGACAGGTGTCAGCATTTAATAGGAATGATTTATTAAGGTTACACACTAGTGCAAAATTTTGACAGTGCTGTTTGGAACAACTTAGACTTATGTTATCTGAATTTCTTTCTTTCATAAAAAGTAAATGAAAGCTTTTATCTAGATTTTTAAAATTATTATTTTGGGGAAAAAGGCAACATTTGCACTGATAATAAACACCGATTTTCAAATATATATTTTGTAGGAGGACATAGGTCTACTTACTGGGGGTTCAGCCTTACATTCGGTGACTGTGTTGACATCTGACAGCTATTGGAAAAAAAATTAAGGTCTGATACCATCAGCTGTATGATGAACACTGAAGCTGCTCTTCAGTTACGCTATGCGAACCAACACAAAAATACAGCAAAATTTCACCACAATGATTTCATTATATAGAACAAAGAGTAAATATTATGGTAATAGGAGTATTTTTTAGTCCAAGGAAAAAACTGAGCAAATGATCAGTTTGGAAGTTAGTACTGAGGACTGTACTGGCTTTTGCAGTTGTCCCTAAGCCATTAGGCTATCTGGTTTTTATTGGGCCATTTCTGTTTTATTTTGGATAAGGCTCTTTCATTTTAAAAAAAAAAAAAAAGAAAAAAAAGGAAAATGAATATTAAAATAGCATAGCCGTGACAAATTCCTGTGAAATAATTGACAATGTGTTGTACATTTGTCACAAACGGAAACATTTTCCCGGTACCTGAGCTGGAGTCTGAGCCTGAACCGGCTCAGGGTCCTTGGGCTTGTCCATCTCCTTCGACTTCTCCTCCGGCTGTGGCACCACTTTGCCCAGTTCTTGGACAATCCAGCTGATGACTCCATTTCCTTGTCTGTGAACAACAGGGTCTTTACTAGCAGCAGTTTCAGTTGCTCAGCCCCAGATGGACTGTAGATGGTAGCAGAAGCAAAGGCACAGTCCTCACAAGGGAGGGCCTTCAGTTCATGCTATCAGTGTCCTTATTTGTTACTAAGCAGTCAAAAGCAGTAAGGGCTTCCTTAACTAACCACACACCTCTACTGCAGATGCTATAAACAGGCAAAGATGAAGCTACAGGAAGGGGAGGCTGCTATATATTAACAAAGGGCAGCTTTATAATCCTGTTATGCATTTATCAAAGTATTCTTCATATTCACTGAATGAACAGCCTGTGTACTGTACACAGGACTGTGGCAGCTTGCAAAGTCTGTTCTGACCTCAATATAAACGTGGAAAGTCTCACATCTTGGGCATATACAGCAGCTTCTCAGTATGCAGAATATAGCTGCTATACCACAGTATAGCCTTTCAGACTATTAAAATGCGTAAATGGCTTCCAGCTGAGCGTGGCAGTGCTTTACTAAACAATGCGAAGCCTAAGCATGAAAAATGTGTAGCCTAAACAAAGCTCACAATATTGCATTAGAGAGGAAGTGGTGTATAGACTGAATGCCCCAAAGGTACTAGAGATCTACTCACTCCTGTATTGGTTTACTGCTGGCTGCGACAGTGCTGGGGAAAACACAGAACATCAGTTCTTGTGCTATTGAAAGAACCCTTAAAATCCACCTGCTTACTCACCATGTGTTTCATTCAGGAAGACTGGAGTCTTAATATTAGTTCTTGCACTAATATCAAATAAATAGTCCAAACAAAGCCACGTCCTTGGCCAGTTTTTTATTTATTTATTTATTTATTTATTTATTTGTTTATTTATTCATTATTTCCTAAATATACTTGAACAATAGGGAATCCAAACACTGAAAATGACACAGCACTGATTCAGGCTGAGGGTGATACCTGTCTGCCGTGGTCTGCTCAGGTGCTGGCTGGTGGATGGAGAAGGAGTGTCAGAACAAAGGGAAAGTGATTACAGCACCAGTATAGCTCAGAGCAGGTTCAACACCAACCCATGTGTTTTTCCAGAATATCAAAACAAGTGGGAATTCATAAATGTCTAAGAAGAATGTGGGTAGGGTGCTTACGAGGAGAACAGCAGGGGTTCTGTTTTTCACTTATGGACTCTTAAGACCTCTGGGGGACTTATTGGTGTTTGTTGACCCAGCAACCACAGCCAGACCCATGCTAGTAAGTAGCATTCTGCTGAACACGATCACAATAGCACCAGGAACACCAACCTTGGTTTCCATGTTGGTGCTGTCACTGGGCTTAGCAAGTTGGGCATTTCCAACAGGCTGTGGCAGTGCGCTAGCCAGCCCATTCGAGAGCCAGGACAGCACCCCACCTTGGTGGCTGAGGACATGAAGAGCAAAAGAAAAACAGAGATGGAGACAGGCACCAGATTTGCTGGTGTGTAGGGATGGACCACACATAATACTGCACAGGACGCATACACATGCTCACAATAAATCAGTAAAATTACACCCCAGGCTCTCACACCACCAAATGGATAAACTAGACCTCTCTCTCTCTCTTGCTCTCTTTGTTTTACTGGCAGAACAAATCTGCGAATTTCTACTGCCAAAGCAAGATGATAATATTCACGAATCTCAGGAACACTGTCCAGCTAACAACAGGAATGGGCAGCTCATAAATCAGTCTCTCTCTCTCTCTCTCTCTCTCTCTCTCTCTCTCTCGCATACACAAAGACGTACTTGTTTTCCTCTGTGACTTCTTTGATCTTTGCACACTTTGTCTCCAGTTCAACTGATAAGGAAAAAGAGTAAACAAAAGATGTTAAACCTTCAACGTGATATACAGCCAAAGGTTGTTGGGCACCTCCTGCAGTCTAAACCTACATTTTTGGAAAGTTTTGAAGGCAAACAACTGCAATAGGCTTGATGATATAAAAAATACAGTATATACAGGATGCATTTGCACTTCTTACCATACAGTGAAGTAGGGTAGATTCTGGTTGATCTCAACACTACACTGAGATGGCTACCACATGCTTTGGCCTCATTCTTGTTGCCTCCTAATATGTAATGTTTGTGTAATTTTACATTTCTGAGATGGAAAAATATTCACCTTCTTTTTTAGTTTCATCTTGAAATGTCACTTTCTTTTCCTGGAGAGAGAGAAGAAAAATAGACATCCGGTACAATAATTAGCCGACATCATGACTCTTTATTAGTCATTTCTTTAGGTCCCATGTGTTTTATGTAGACAGAGAATCTCAGCGTTTGACATCCCCTGAACTGCTTTTCCTCCCTTCTCCCAGACAAGCACGTATCCTTAAACACACAAGCAAAAAGGTCCACTATGAAATAATCGGTTCTTACTTGGGCTGCAGCTGAGGGATTGCTCGCGTCGTCCCCTGCCAACTTTCCAGAAGGTTCTGGGGGCTGGGGAACCACTTTCACTACCCAGCTAAACATCCTGCAACGGGATGGACAACTGGAATCAAAAACCCAGGCTTTCTATAGGATAAACCAGCTTCAGTCACCTTTTATTATTTAGTGGTCAAGCTTATCCTGTGAAAGTCATTGAGTTAATGTTTAAAATAAATAAATAAATAAAGACTGGGAAACTGCTGAAAAACCAAATCAAGGCTTTCCATTAGGGTGTAAGAACATGAGTCATAGTTCTGCTGTATATACTCTCCCTCCACTTCATAAGCACCATGGTTCATGTACTGTACAGATGGCCACTGGTACCATAATGTGGCCCTTACTGCCACTCATTTAGTTGCATTTGACTGTCAGCGTGTGACTTGTGTCAATGCCTCACCGATGACAATGTTCACCCTAATCTCTTATAGGCAAGTAGAGCGGCAGAAAATAAGCAGATGACGCCTGTGATAAACCACCTGCAGTAAAGTCAGCTGCAGGAGGACTAACAGTGCAAAGAGGATGTGTGTGGACGTAACCCTTTGGTGGAAGAGGCTATTGGATTATCTGCAAAGCAGAACAGCGGGATTCTGGTCACATCCCAGAGGCCGCTGGAAAGATGTTTTATAACAAATCACTGGCTATTTTGATTCTTCAGTCTTCATCATTCATGTTTGTGGAAGATGACAAAATGCGCTGCAATTTTACATCTTTTCACCTCAAATGAACGTTCACTGAGTTTGCATGTTGGCACATGCAAAATTTGACCTCGGTATGCATTCGGACAGAGCATGCATTAAATTCCGTTTTTGCGCAAAGCCTTCACACTGCTTAGTGCAATAAGAGCTTAGCTGTGTAAACTGCTGGTTAGGTGTTCACCATGAGGCTCCTTGCTGTTCAGCTGTTTCTAATCTGCGAACATGGAGTTTGGTGTCTTCAGCAGATATTGACAAAATCCCAAAGCTGCCCTCACAATTCACATTGCAAAGACTTGGCAAACACTCACCTGTCTCATTCAGTGGACTCTTAAATGTGCTGAGTGATCGTGCATGAGAACAGCAGGGTAGCCCAGCCTTCCTGTGGGTTGTTTTCACCCTTTTTTGACCTCTCTCTCTCTCTCACACACACGTACACACACGCGTGCTGTACAGCTAAAACAACATTGCTGGTGTTTCTTGCTCAGGAAAATATGCGTCTCTGCCAGTTTTACATTCCGTTCAGTGTTTTCACCTCACCAACACACCTGTTTTACCTCCAACTGCCAGCTTCCAAAAAGATTTAACGTCATGCTTCAAATCACCTGGCTTTCCTCTCCTCTTGCAGCACTCCAAACACAATTCTAAACCACAAATTAACCCCAGAACCCTCTTTTTTTTTTTTTTTTGCCATTACACTTTGTAGGCCTGACTCTCTCAACCATAATGACTTAAGGCTGAAAGCTTATATCCACACAGTGACCTTAGCTGTCTTTGTTCCAGCAACAGCAGCTCTCAGTCCCACAGCTCGCTCACCTGAGCCCCTAAACAAGGGTCTGCAGAAGTCCTTTGAGCCAAAGGGAGTCGGGACCAGAACGGGAACAGGTGTGGTGTCCTACCTGCAGGTTCAGCTCACCAGTGGCCTGGCATTCCAGAGGGTGTGGAGGCAACGTGGTGCAGGAGGGCAACGGACTCTCTGGTCAGATTAGGATAAAGGTAAGGATCAGCTAACGGGATTAAGATCTGAAGGACAGCGGACATTTGTGGGAGGGACTATCTTAGCTTAGCCTTTAAGGATACCCAAGCGAGCCTGGAAGAACTTGGAGCACCTTGAACCAGGAACTAGAACTACAAGGTCTACCATGATGCTTAGAACTGTCACTCATTTCAGAAGCCTGCTGACGGCACCTCCGATCCTGAAGAATTAAGGGAAAATACCCACCCTATGGCTTGTTCCTCTAAAGAAGCACTTCAATCCATACTAATCTCATTTAGTGACAGGAATCTGTTTTACGAATAAATTCCCATTACGCTCCTTCATTTCGAAAAGGAGGGAATAAGAATGAAGAAAAGCCAAATATGGGGCCCCCTTACTACTCTTCAGCCTGGCTTTGTTGGAGGGGTGGCTGTGATAGGTAGATGTTCACATGCATCCATGAAGAGACCTGGGGAGCAGCAGGAGTACTTTAGCGCTTTCAACCTGACGGCCGACACATGGCAGCAATATGGACTGTCAAAGCTACAGGGACCCTTTGAAGTGTGTGGGAGTGCTCGATGACCCCTGACCTCTTTGTGCTTCTAGGGAGGCCCAGAACAGGTACCACAGCCAGGTCAATGTGTTGGTAGAAGCCTGGAGTCTAGAATTCGGACCACTGACCTGCTATGCCCTCCCTCCTTGGGTCTCAATCTCTCAGCACCTCCCTTTCCGCTAAAACAGATGTCAGCAAACATCTCCTTTCCTGGATCTCTCCTCCACTTCTTGTGCCGCAACAATTATTACCCTTCTTAACCTCTCAATCCTCCGTCTCCTCTTAGTCAGACATTGTCTGTTTCCTTCCTGTAGCCCTGTAAACTGACTCCTCCATTTGCTTCTCTTTTCCTGAGCCTCATCTGTCCCCAGTGTCTTTAGTGCTCCATCTCAAGACTGTAGTCCCTAAATACCCAAACATGTTGGTCCAATAGCTGGCAGTGATCGCTAAGGCCACCTCTATATTTCTGGTGCCACACTTTGGCTGGTAAAGTGACACATGTATGCGACTGTATTAAGAACTAAGCAGACCAAAAGAAGGTCATACACAGGGCTGGTGAGTGAGAAAGATGAAAAGAAAGGCAAGACCCATATTTTTGCATCTGTGTTTTGCTAACCGATCACACAGTGACTAGGGATAATTGAAAAATCCCAAAAAACAGTTTCAATGGACTAAATAAATGAATGATCCAAAATTGTAAATAAACTGCAACAGCTGTTACAACACACTTATGAAGGATTAAAAGTTTATTTTACTTGAAGTAAGTTATTGCCACATCTCTGCTGCTTCCAGGCAAGGGTGAGTTTTGAACATCTTAGTAGAAACATGGCTCAGTTGTGCAGAAATTGTTTTCCGCTGCAAGCAGTGATGCACTCTTGTAAACATAATTCAAAGGGCCTGTAGTTTTGTAAAAGGAGGTGGGTGAAGAATTTAAGGGAAATTCCTGGAGGTGGTAGAAATCCTTTCAGAATGGCCATGGCTCTTGTTGTTCACCATTTTGCTTGCTGCGTTGCTCATTGGAACAATGTTAGTGTGACATGTGATGTGAGATTTCTCAATATGATGTGAAGGAATTCCCAGGCTACCTGGGGGCCACAATCATTTAGTTTGTAAGGTTTGGGGTGGACTACTATATAACTGAAGGTAGTGAGTAGCATGATAGCAAAGTGAACATTTCTATTCTGAGGTGCTGCCCAACAACTCTGCTTAGGTGATAAGGAGCTTCAGTACAGCTGAGAAGGGTAGAGACAGAAAATAAGAATCTCCCCCAGATTCCAGATATAAAAAAAAAAATCCTCCAAGGACTCCAAAGAATCTGTAGCTCAGCTTTTTAGGCTCTTTCCTCAGATTTCCTGTCCACACAGTCCTCATTTCAAATCAGGTTAAACCAGAAGCATCAAATTTGGAAATTCCATATATTAGATTATATGTTAGAGCTATACATTAGATTAGTTTTTAAAAAAAAATCAAGATATCTGCCCTGTACCACTGGGGTTGCAAAACCAACAACACAGAGAGCCATGTCTTCACGAATGAATGAAGCGAGCGGAAGTTCTGAATCTGCACACAACAGAGCGACTTGGTTTCTGCAGAATGACATGGAGGGGATCAGGTGCCCCACGACAGGTCAGAGTTCAACAGGAGTGATGACGGCTTAATATCTTAAGAGGTTTTCCTCTTGAACATTAGTGGTTTTTGAAGTGAGGGCAAAGTGAAACAATCGTTGGAATCTGCTTTCAGAACAGAGAAACCTACCATTCTTAAAATTAACACCAATATGTGGAAGGCAATACATGGTAAGCAAGCTAGTGTGGAAACCACTCAGAAATACGGTTTTCCTGCAGTGTTTACAGTTTTAAGGGAAACCAATAAAACTGAGCTGTCTGAAGTAACAGAATCTCTCAAATGGTCCCACTTAAGAGCAGATGCTAAATTTTCTTAATTCCAACATCAAGAGTAACTCGTATTTGATTGAGAAACCTAAGTGGATGCATCTGTATTATATTTTTAACAGTTTTATAGAAATCTGAAAGGACAATCTAACTAAAGTCATTCTGAAAGTGTTTAATATAACCAATGTGTGAACTGTTAGTTTAGAAAAAAATGGAGAACACAATGGGATGTTTTGTAGGCAGCAAAACAGCTCTGCAAAGCCTAGTTAACCAGCCGTCTCTGAGTAGCAAATGGCCCAGTAAATGGAGCTGCAGGGAAGAGGAGCTGAAAGCCACTAGATCCTATTATTAGATAAAGAGGGTGAGGGGTTAAATGGGGGTGGGGTGATAATCCTACCTGGACAGGGAGCTCGGGAACTGATAAATTCCTGTTTTACAAATGGACAAGGACAGGCAGAGGGGGGAGTTCCCTAAACAAAACAATCACAAAAGGTGGGAGAGGAAGGGACTGCACAGTGAGGGTGCCTCACAGTCCAGCCTGCAGGCACGTGGCCAGTTCGTTCTTTGTGAAGTGTCTGTGTCTATGTGGGTTTCTTCTCACAGTCCGAAGATATGTGATCCAGGTTAAGCAGTGACTGTAAATTGTCTATAATGTGTGACTGTGAGTATTTGGCTGCACTATAAGTAACTGGTGTTACCTCTAAGTCTGGCACCCAGGATAGGCTTTAAGCTGCTGTGACCCCTGATGGGGACAAGTGGCTAAGAAAAGTGAGCGAGGAAGGCTACATCACATCATAAATTTAATTTGTATAGCAACAGACATTTATCAATGACATTTTGACGCAAAGTCACAGCAGATCCCCCTCATTTATGCTTGGTGGGCTAGTCAACATTGTTCCACTCGCAGTTTGAACATTACGATGCGTTTTCTGAACATAGTATCATACTGTGTGGCACAAGTGCAGATACAGTTGGGCTTTGCAGAACATGTGTTGTAGGTTCCTAGCGGGCCAATACAAGGAAAAAAAAATGTGTTTCAAAATAATAATCCATTACAGATTGAGAATTTTTATATGTACTCCAACTAGGAAATGTAGGTCAGTTTTCACAAACTACATTTGTGTAAAAAAATTTATTTCAAGAAGGGTGGATGTGTGGTTAGGATAAAAATGGTGAAAACTGACCATTTTTATGGTGAGCTTTGAACTCAAACTGAATTTGACCAAAAAAAAAAGAGCTTTCTATAATGAGATATATCCCAGGGATTGATGTATTTGCTCTGCTTATCCAGGGGCATAAAACGTTAAGCTGCCTGTACTATACTGTCTTCATGCACAATTTCCCACAGTATCACTGCTTCCTAATCGATAAAAGGTACATGCCCATCTGATGGACAAAATGGTGTTAGTTTGAATTTCCTGAGAGGTTTCTGAGTCAGTTCCAACACACCTTATCGACAGGCCCTGAACTGCTTTCTTTCAACCTACAAATCAGCTCTGGTGAGAAATTACCCATTTGCCATTGTGGCCTTGGACTGGGTTTCACAGTGCATTTCCCTCTGTTTACTCTGCTCTGTTTTCTTTTCCCGTTAAGATGTTCTGTGGATGTATTAGATGAGTTCTTGCCATCTTCTGATGTTTTATCTAGACACAAGCATAGATTTTTGACAAGATTGATAAAATGCTAAAGAGAATATTTTGCCACCTCACAAAGGAATCTGTGAAAAATTGCCAGTTTAATGCTTTATTGTTACCCTTAGCTGACAATGGAGAAGCATGCAATATCCATCATCCACAAATAAATGTCTTCTTTTGCTCAGTAGGGTCAAGGAGGTACAGAACCATAGTGCACAAGGTAAGGTACACCTTAGATGGGATACCAGTCAGTCACAGTTCAAATGTATATGCGTTTCTTTATCCGAACTTATGCACACCAGGGGAGTCACCAGTTCACATGAAACACAAATCTTTGGACTGAGGGAGAGATGTGCAGTAATGTCTGTTTGATCACAAGGTGGAAACATTATCAAAATTTTAACCCTGGAAAACAGAGTTTGGACTACCTCAGAGATCAGTGAAATCAGGCCTGACCGTGCTGCCCAGGGCCCACTGCATGGCCAAATCAATTCTCCCAGGTGGTGGATGTTAAATTTCTCCTCTCCCGATGGGTGCCTTTTATGTGACTTCAGAGTGAGACATAAAACACTGGGATGGTGTCTTAAGTTACCGCTGGTTCTGTGTAACTCAACCACATGCAGCTTCTGAAAAAATTCAACCTGCAATGCATCTGGGCTGGGCAAGAAGATGGGTGGGAAAGAGGGTTCAGTTGATTTGAGCTGTTTGTCTTACTTGAGCAGCTGTTGCAACCTGAAACTAGACTTCTCAGCAACTAAATTAAAATCGCTGAAGGTATTAGACCGAATAGCGCCTGCTCCGAGGAATCAGTGTCAAAAGCAATGAGCAATAAATCTATGCTTTAATGAAGGGGTGTCCCCCTGACTCCGCACATGGTGTTCATGCGTGTATCAGTGTAGAGTTGTGTTTCACTTGGCGCAGTTTGATTCTTCTTCATCTTCCAGTTATGACAATGAGCTCTATCCCCAAGTGACCAGTCAAGATTTTTCTCTGAATTTCCTTGGCTGCAATTCATCAATGTCATCTTGGTCAGGCTTACTGAAGTCCCTGCTGTTAGATGAGCACAATTGCCTCCATGACGATGATGTCATCCTACTGCTGTTTTTTAGTTCACCGGGTTCAAGTAGCCGGCCAACTTGGGCATTAGTTCTCTCTCAGGAACAGAAGCACTGTAGATGCATATGAGGTTATCAAACCTGCTTAAATGTCATTTGGTTGCCTTTGCTGTGAGAATTTTTGCTTGCCTGAAAGGTGATATTGCAGGGCAATGGCTTCTATGGAGCCGAATTGCAACACCCACCAGTGAGCTGACTTTATTGAACTTACTGAAGTGCTTGACTGGGTAGTTTAAAAACCACCAGAAAGGATCTGGCATTTAGTTTTTGTGTCTGACTTGGAGTAACACCCCTGTTGCAAGAGGGTCAACAGAGAGTGTAGCAGCATCTTAAGGGACACAGGATTGAATCCCTACTCCTGCTGTTGTATCTTTGCAGCAAATTCATATAATAAAAGGCGAAAAGTGTCAGCTGAATAAATAAATTCCAAACTAATATGTCATGTAAGCAGCTCTTGATGACTCAGCCCCCCCCCCCCCCAGAAAAGAGCTGTGATCTAACCGCTTTCCTTTAGTTTTCACATTTGCAGACAACTGGATTAACATTGACGTACATCTGCCTAACCAGGCCCATGATCTAGTACTCCAGCATGGTAGCATATAACAAGGGTCGATCTGGAGAGGTTGCTCACCCACCTGTGCATGAGAGTGGGCACACGTAGAGGCAGGCCTTGCTTTTTTATTGCATGCGTGCGTGCACACGCACCTTTGTGGAGGTGAGACCCTGAATCAGCGCTTACATTCTCTTCTGCTTTGCAGCAATGAGTAAGTGAATCCTTCCCTTCTCTGCTCTTTACTGGAAACAACTGCTTTCATCCATCTTGACCTCTCTCATACTTGTCGTACACGATCAAAGCATTACTAGAAAAGCCGTGGATGATCAAAAAGGAGGTACAGTGCAAAGAACATCACTGACCTGCTGACTATGTCTGATACGTATCAGTGGTACACGCTCTGCACATGCTTACGTTATGCTGAAATGCACAGTTCATCCAGAGGCGCACAGCTGCCCCACTCATTGCTGTTAATATGTCCATATGTTAAAGATTCACATGTGCAGATGAAATAAATTTTCCCAACAGCATGTTTCCATCAGGACACTGTTAAACGTCCCACCTCCATTCACCCCTGACCACCTTGGCAGTTCTGAACTGTTGGCTACAGGTTATCAGGCCACAGACCACTTGTACGAAATAAGCCAATGATTATTGAAGTTTCTGCTTGAGGTTTAAAAATTTGGACTCAGTCTCCAAGGGAGAGTGAGTCAGGGTTTTTCATCCAGGAAACAAAATTGGTTCAGGCCAGGAACAAAAGGAGTTGCATTGCCGCCCAAAGGCTGGGATGTCAGCAAAGCTAGACAATAGACCAACAATCTTTTATGTCTTTGCTTGTTAAGGTAGCTGTTCTGAAGCCCAGTAAACCCAACGATGCGATAATCATAGGATGTCTCAAATTTGTACAATGCACTCTTTGAAGATGTGAAAGTACATGATCAACCTATTTTAGTACCATCAATTCATTACTGCCTTTCATCCCTTCATCCCAGAACATGTCTATGATTCATGGAACAGATCAACTCTAGCTGTTGGAGATGCCACATTTGGTGCTGAAGGGCAAAGGTTTGATTCTCATCTCTTGTTCTGTTGCCCTTGATTAAAGTGTTTACTCTGCTCTGGTGAAAATTACCCTGGTGAAAATTTTCCAGGGTTAAAACCTCTTTTCTGCAGTTTGGTTCTTTTTGCTCTGGGTTGAATTATCACCGATCATCTGACAGCCCGTCAGTGAGGATCTGTGGCGCTAATGCTCTGAGCAGACACACCACATTGACGTCTCTGCTGACATTCCAGGGCGTGTCCCTTGGCAATGGATCCTGGTCCCTGAGGGCTTAATTGGGCACCGCAGACCATCTGAGGGCTGCAATGGCAGTTACCGATGGTCACTTACCATTCTCTCCAAGGCCACAGGAATTCCATCCTCATCCTGCTTTAATAATTGTGTTTGTATCAAGCAGGATGTGGTTATGGCTGCCCAGTAAATTTTAGGTTCGTGTTACGCGTGAGTGTTTTATGCTCTCCATGGTTAGTTGGGGTGAAGAGCGCAGCATGCACTTATTAATCCCTGGCCACGATGGTGAGGAGTTGGGCCAGGCACACGAGGAGGGTGTTGCAAATGAGCTTGCACTAAAGGGGCTGCTGGATGATTGTTGCAGCCAGGGTTACGGACAGGTGTGGACGTTTGAGGATTGCGGTGGGTCTGCTGTGGGAAACTGAGTTGTCTTGCAGTGTGAAGAAGGGTGGTTTTCCATCGAGTTGAGCTTTTGTCCTGGCTATTTCCTTCTATTTGTCTGACCCAGTTGATGTTGTATAAACCCCTCTGGCTTCCATGGTGACAATGGTTAATGAGGTGCTGTCCCAGTCGTCTCACAAAGCCAAATCCCTGCATCTCTCCACAGCTGTCAGGAAGCACAGCATTAAACAGACTGTTCACTGCAGCCAGGCGTAGCTCTGCTGTCAGCGCTCTGGTGTTGTGGTGCCGGGTGTGGCTATGTTTGTGGTACGACTTCCCTGGGGGTGTCTGAGAGACAGGACTGGGACTGCGGGATAGATCCAAAAAGCTTTAAATTGCACACTCTCCTTTGCACTTAATGCCCCCAACTGTTGACATCTCAGCCACTGTGAGGTCTGGGGTGACCCACCTATCCACTCGTCCAGCATCTGAAGCCTATGGAAACCAGACCAGTGTCATCACAGAAATAGCTGGAAAGCAAGTTGACTTACAAGTTGTCACATATGCGAGTCAAATAATTTTATACTTTTTTATCCAGTTACAATCAAATAGGAGGCCGATTTTTTTTTTCTCGTAACACAAAAACACTCTGGGGGTACAAACTGCCCTCTTCACAGTAGGGAGATCAGACCTATCTAGAGATGTGAGTTTTTCCAGCCTCATTCCCTTCTTTAATTCACTTTTTCCCCCCAAAATTTTCTACATTTTTTGGACCCTTTTTGCCGGATTTTTTTTTTTATGCAATTAAAACAAAGATGCTACACAAACTGTAGTAACAAAAACAAATGTGAGATATGAAACTGTAAGGATATTGGCAAAGTATGCTCACTACAGGTTGCTGTACTCCACAGTATTAGGTGGCAAAGCATTACAGCACAGGAACAAGCTATTCGTACAACACGTAAACTTTGAATTTCTTGCTAAGGAGCTTCTGGTGCTAAGTGGCTCTGCATTACAGCAGGGTGTCTATTGAACAAACAGGAAGCTGGTGTTAAAAAGTAAGCTGTGTTACAGCGAAATTGCTTGTACTGAATAGGTAGGGGGTTCCTGTAATAAGTTGCATTCTAGCTTGAATTTGATATTATCTTATGACACACACCAAACTGACCTTGAAATTTTAAAAGTAGCTGCAGATATAAACATTTTAACAGGAAACATGGCACCACTATTGCCTCCCAGAAAGGACTGGTTGTCTTGATCACTGAATCACATCCTGCCAAGGCGATAAGCAAAAGGAAGGAGATGGTTATCTTTATGTTAATGACCGTCTATTATCAACAGACTCCTTTGAATGGAAAGAGTTCAGGCTTGATCACATTCCCTCCTGTGCGAAACATCGTGTAACTACTGGATGGGATTGGTGATGAACAGACTCCTCAGTGTATGTACATGTGTGCAAACTTGCAGATCGCAGTACATTTTGTCAAAACTGGATCCAGCTGCAGAATGAAATCCTTAATCGGTGTAGGAAAGCGTTCATACTGTAGCATGAAGTAGAATGATCTAGTACTTGCCGAGCAGTCTCCGTGTGATGCTGAGCTGCAAGACAAGTAAGCTGTTCAGGAAGCTATAGGAGGGTCTAAGTAATCCACGATTTAGCGGCCCTCACCTCCATAGATTTTGCGTTTTGCGGACAATCGTAAAACTAGAAAAATTACTAATATTGAAGAAAAAATATTTTTTATTAGTGATTACCCAACACGATGCTCCATTATTGGTCAGTTCTTCAGCACTGATACATTTTATGAAGACAGAGAATTTCAGCATTTAACATCCCCTGAACCACCGTTAGTCTTTCTCACAGACATTCAACTATTTTTTCCCAGAAAAAAATCACTTGTATCTGTAATTCACTGCTCTGTGTATATGTATTTTTCAATTACAGTACAGTTAATTTTATTAGGCACATAACCTAATGCAACATCTAATAAACATACTTTATGTATGTACATACCTGCAGTAAAACATATTGTGCTGAAATTCTACTTTTGATCAGCTGAACTTTGGCCAAATCCATACACCTACACCCCCTATACAGTGTGGTCCAGAAAATCAAGGCTGGGCTATAATTTAGGTGCTTGAAGGCTCTGCAGGCAAACTTCTACTTTGTGATACCAGGAGAGGGAGCTGCTTTCCAGAATGCAAATTTATTGAGACAACATATAACTACGCCTACCCGTGAAACAATAGAGGAGCTCTGTGCGCTTTCTTTCTTGGAAGCTGAAGAATTTAATTAGTAGAGTTTAACCTTAAAACCCCCCAAAAAAAGGTTTTGTTTTTTTGTAACAGTACACACAGGCTGATGAGGCATCTGAGTCCTTGAAAGCACAGTTGGCCTGAATAAGGAACACTGGGAATCACAGGCTGGGTCGTTCTGAGTAATGCTGAATGCAGAAAATCTTGGCCGGAATGGGAGGAGAACAAGGCTAAACAATTATTTGCGCTGCATAAGCACCGGCACACAAACTTAATGCGGCTGCGAATGAGATGGTGCCCAGTGAAAGTAATTGACAATGAGCGGCGGTAGTAGAAAATGCATTGATTTTTGCTCGGATGTAGAAGGAATCGAACCCATTACGCTGTAATAATCTGAACAGCTCCAGTTTGCATGAATGAATTTTGGAAACACATAAAAGTGTATAAGAAAGGAAAGCAGGTTAAATCTTCTTGCTGTACATCCTAAGCTATTTTCAATGGCCTACTTGCTCTAATGAGGGGGCAAGGGCAAGAAGGTGGGTTTTTGGTGGGATGTGTGTGGTGGAGGGAAAAATAAAAGTTAGAATCATGCCAGGATGATCAGCGCTTGTGGAGACTGCGCTAAGGAGCGCCAGATCTCAGAACTGTTTAGCTACACCTCATTGGCAGGGTCAGTCTTAAAAACAGGAACATCCTGAGAGTTACCAGGACCCCACCTCCTCCCCCCTCATTCACCAAGGCTTCCTGTGCTGTGGGGTGCATCTTAGCGGATCGATGCCAAAAAAAACCACAGAATCGCTGTGCGAGAAGAGACATAGAAACAATCTGCTTATTTACATTTGCTTAATATGTTCACGTGCCGTCTCATCAGCTTAATGTTTCTACAAAGTTCTTCTGTAAATGCATGTGTTTGGAACTTACAATGGGAACTGGAGGGCTATCCGTAATTCAGATTTATTGCAAATCCATCCAGTTTTTCACACCAAATGAAAGGTTAATAATGCAGATGTTTTTCAAGTTATAAGTTGTATAAGCAAACATGAGATAAAGTGAAATAAAATGAATGTTTTCATCTGTTCCAGCAACCACTGAAGCAGCGTGAAGTCTATTCTAGAAATGGAGACATTGGCTGGAATGCTAGAATCACTGGGCGCCAGGCTATAAAAATGCATCTGGGTGAGATGCCTATCCATTGTAAGGTGACCATGGGCAGTTGAGTGATCAGTTAACCTGAAGCATATCTTTGGACTGTGGGAGGAAGCTCAGGGAATATGCAAACTGAGACTGAGCTGGATTCAAAGTAGAAGCGCTACGAAGCAGCAGCAAAAAGTATTTGACTTTAAATACCAAATAAATGCCACATACAGCCAAATACATGACTGAAGATATAACCTTTGCTCGCGTCGCAAAACACAGCCATGTTAGCTATGATAAATAAAAAATGTGCAAAATAAAATCGGTCCTGCAGAACTCCATGAAGCTGCATCATACAAACGGCACCACCGTGTCTTTATTCTCAGTGCATCTTGTCAGCTAACAGTGGCAGCTGGAAACACAAGTGTGTGTGTGTGTGTGTGTGTGTGTGTGTGTGTGGCTTAAATGGTCTTGGGCACTTGTAGTTTGCAAAAATTCTAAGTCAAAGGTTATAAACAGTGAAAAGGAAAGAATAAAATCTCCCCAGATGACACCACTTTCTGAGAAAACTAATAAAGAAGCTGAATCAAATGGGGTTCGATAATCCCTCCGTTCTCCCCTTCTTCCTTTATTATCTGTTCTGCTTTTAGATGTCTAATTGCAGGTGAGGCCCTTTATTTGTACAGCGATGGAGGAAATGAGACAGAAAGAGAAAAAGAAAGAGATGTCTTGTTAAACACCGGGATCCCACAACTGTATGAACTATGCTTGGCCAAATGAGTAATCTGGGTGGAGTGATGGAAATAAACATGGCCTAGAGCAGCTGGACTGCAGGGCAGCCTGTTCTACAGAATAAGTCAGATAATCTGACGTACGGATGTTGAGGACAGACAAGCTAGTAGGATCCTGAGCTGCTGTTAATCACAGTAAGGAGGGTTTGATATTAATTCAGCCAATCCTCTCACTTTCCCACCACTTGCTTTCCATTTTGTTCCATGTTATTGTGCAGCTTCGCCTCTCAGGAAGCTGTAGAAAGGGGCAGTTCAGATATCAGTCCAGTATCTGTAGAACCTGACATAATTTTTGGGAAGTGTCTCCTCCTATTCATCCAGTTGTCTTTCCTCAGATCCAACCCACTGCACACTTACCCACTAACCCAGTAACTTCTGGAGCTCCTTCTTGAGCAGGAAAGGTGTGGAGAGATGGTCTGCAATAGTCGGACCACCTGACTGTGTGCTGCAAGAGACCCCGGTGGTCTGTTGTGGATGAAGCGGGTACATGTTTTCATGGTGTTTGCACAACAGCGTAAAGGACTGCATCTTCTGAGGAAAGGCTGTAAGTTATTCACCATGAAACTCCCCTTTGAAAAGGACTGCACTGTAAAGACAAAGAAGCTTGAATTGCACCTTCCCTCCTTCGTACACTGTCCTTTGGTTGCACACGTTGCACTTTCAGTATAGGACAGATGTTGCTACAAGCTGATTCCTAGCGCTTTCTGCATTTGGACCTTGCTTTACACCCAACACCAAACACAGAGGCAGAGAAATGGGCCAGCGGAACTGACTTATTTCCGGGACTCCAGCTGCCACCTGAGATTTTGACTAATCAAATTTGGATAATATTTACAGCTGTTAATGATAAACAAAGTCTTCCCAAGACATTGACCCATTTCCTCTTGGCAGCATCTTCCTGGTGCTTAGGAGTGATGCTCACATGATACATTCCCATTATTCCTCTAAGAACCCTTATGGTCTGGCAGGTCCCCGGGGGCATGGATTCTCTGAATCAGCACCACACTTGTCCATTTGAGTGCTTTTCTTTCCCAAGCCATTTCATACCATCACCATTGCAGGGAGGTCTGTTTGCTCAACTCTCATCCTAACTGCTGTCTGTATGACGTCATTGCCACATATGCTTATTCTGTGTATTTTTCCAACAGGAAAATGCCTGTTGGTTCCCTCTCCGCCGCGCACTTTCTTTTCTATTTGACCCACTTCTGGGGAAATCATAATGTGCGTGCACACATAGGATAGAAAGGATGCAGAACGTATGTTTACAGTTATGACTGAGAAAGGTGGCAGCTGAAGCAGATGTGAAAAAGATATCAAGAGCAGAGAGGAGAGAGAGAAAAAGAAGACAGTGGGAGGGAGAGGAAGAGAGATGAAGGTATAGGTCACTATTTTCATGGTGCTTTGTTGTCCCTGTTGTGCAAGCACCTCTGAAGGCCTCCATGCATGGAAACACCTCGGCACTGCCCAATAAAAGGAAAACTGCTGTACAGTAACCATGAATACTCTATGTATTTACACATAGAGTTTTTCTACTGTATCTCAGGAGATATGAGGGGAGGACGTGTGCAGATACAGCAGAAGTTTGGAAAATTGAAAACGTAATTTAAGTGTTTTTTTTTCTCTACTATTGCATTGTATATTGCACTTTTATAACCTAATGTATTGTGTAGTGAACATGTAATAACGTTCATAATGCTTAATATTCCTAATACCTAATAATATTAAACAAACTCTGCTGTAATTAAAACACGCATTCATAGAGTTCAGTGAATTATATGCAAAAAAATTGCAAATAATGTGTTATAAATTCTGATCAGAATCCCGCTATAGAGGAGTAGCTGGTGTCACCTTCTTCATTTTATGCATTATTTTTATTTATTTATTTATTTATTTATTTACATTTATGGTTGTTCTGTTTTGTTTCCATAATGTTTTTTGCCCGTCTGTAAAATCAAGAATCTATAAAATTAAGGTCTGGAAAGTTAAAGATGTATTATTTTACTTTTAGATGTGAGGACCGAACACTGGCGAGCAGGCCTACAACCACATTTGCAGGCATGACCCTGTCAGAAGGTGAATCCTTAAATTCTCCATGTTTCAGCATATTTTCTGCTTCATGCCCATGTCTACATGGTTCACATCACTGACCACCTATTCTCTCACTGCTATGGCCAACGAATTCCTGTAAAACGTTTAAGCACAAAGTAAAGTTCAGCGTAGCAAAGGGGTGTGAAGTCAAAGACAAAGGCAAGGATTTTGCTTCAAATAAAATGACTCGGAGTCTCAAATTGCATAAATGAGTAACAGGTTTGAGTTTTTTGTGGAGCGATGCCAGTGAACACAGAAAACGCTGTAAGCTCTCTGGTAATTGCCTAACTTGCCACATGGTGTTACAACATTTTTATGGGATTCATTTTTGAGTACTAACATAGCGGATTGCCCAACTGCCCAGCTGACAAAGGTGTGAGGACAGCAGGCCAGGAGAACAAACAAGAATTCATTGCACAACACAACTAAATCAGCCAGGGATGTGGCCCCTTTTAAAGCATAAGGTGAAACAAAGGCAAACTGACGGGCACAGAAACTGGCCAGTTTTCGCACCCTGACCAGCTAGCTCTCTTAGACTCTCTCCCCAAAAGTACGTCTCTATATCTTCAGACCAGCTGCTTGAAAGGCCTCATTGCTTTCATGTCATCTGGAACCAGCTTGTCTGTGTTCAGTTCAGGCTGTGGTGGGGAGTGGGGAACCCTCCTTCGTGGCATTGCCACATCCTGCTGCGACTGCAGCATCCACATGCTCACAATTTATAAATATATTTGTAAAAATATTCCATTTTCAAAGAAGGATTTGGGCTTTAAATCGCGTGCTTCTCCTCCTGTTCCCACCAAATCACCAGCTCCTCTGTACACTGCCCAGCTGAGGTGATCTTTGCTTTGACACCCTGTCTTCTATTTCTTGCCACCCACACTGCACTGGGGTTAAGCATGTGAAGGCTGCGACTGATCTGTGGTGCTCTTAGCTGGCTGCTGTGAGGGGAACCCCAAAATATCCGTTGGACCCTGTCCCACAGAGACTTAAGTTCCCTAACAAAAAAAGCTCATTTATAGACTTTACTACAAGCCATTCCCAAAACTGCTCCTTTGGACTTTTTCTTCCGCTGGTCCATCCTGCGGTTTCGCCTTATGATTGAGGAAGCTTGTCATGTTGTTTTTCTCACCCACCACATCTCAAGCTTCTTCTTAAACAAATATGTCACATCCTGCCTTTTTTGTGGCATCTTTACCATGTAATGCGTAATGAGGTAATCATCTTAAAGTAGTTTCTGAGAACATCGAGACCAATTTTTTTCTTTTATTGAAAGTTGTGTAAAGATTTTCGTGTTGCATTGTCAAACCAAAGAGTTCTCTCATCTGCATTTCACTGCCCCCCCCGCTTTATTAAAAAAAAAAAAAACCTTGTTTCCACAATTCACAAGAGGAGGCTCTTTTGAGCCACAAAATGTTGCTGCGTGCTACAATGTGCAAGGAAGACCAAGTGAAGGGGTGCTTGTTATAGTACTGTTTGGATTTGCAATGGGTGCTCAGGCTTCCTCCTTTTCCCCAACGTGCCACCTACGCAGACCGCAGATTCTGAATTACTGCTAACCTTGTGTTTCTCCTGTCCTAATGTCTCCATGGGGTGGGAGCCTTTTCATCCCGTTTAATATTTATGGCAACAAATCCGTATCAGGACTGCAGTAGTGGGATTTCGAAGGCTAAAAAACTAAGGTGGTGAGACGGTGAGAGTTTTGCAGACTAAATAAATGGAAAACATTACAAGTTAGATGAATAATACAAAGAAGGGAAAGGATAGAGAGGAAAGATGCAAGGTATTCACCCCCTTTCCCTTTCTAGGTATTTCTAGTGTCTACATCTGGAGGTCCTATGGCTAAACTCCAGCTGGATGCTGAAGTCTGCTTTCCAGCTGGCTGTAGACGATACAAATGGGAGCCAAATTTGAAGAGGCTCGCTAACATTAACACACATTTCTTTGAGTTGACCCGCTTGCTTGTTGAGGATGCTGAGGTGGGGGCTAAGGTGACTTTGGGTAAAGTTTGGGCACCAGAGTCTCCCACAGGAAAACGGTGTTTAGTGATCCTTGGTAGGCATGCAAGAATGTTCCACACTATCCTGGGCCCTTCAGCACATCCCTGCAAGAAAGGGAACTTCTTGCAAAGTGCCAGGTGTCTCCTGCAGCCTTCAAATAGAAGGGTAAGCTGGACAGTGTCAGTGTTGTTCCCTGCAAAGTGGCTGCCAAAATGACATGTTGGAGATGTGAAGTATGTGTTCTGTGATTCATGGACTATTTTTGAACAGCAAATGAACTGTAGTTAATCTGCAAGGTTGCATACACCAATGTACAGCTCTGTCGGATTATGTGGACCCTCTGTCTCATTATAACCTAAGTTAGTGGTTTCCTCTGGCTTTTACTATTAAACAAAGGCAAATGAATTGATGGGTGCAGCAGTAACCAAGGACACCCTTTCCCTCACAAACAATCATTGCTATCGTGAACCATTCAAAAGCCCTCCCACACCAGAAGTGACAGACATAAGCATGGAAATACTGTATACAAGGCAGCCTTGTCCACAAGATCAACCATGGGGTGTCAGCATGTAGGCCTGGTTACCACAGTAACGTGATCTGGACAGGGAGTCTGTGTCCAGCTGCACTGCCTGTTGGTTCCAAGACTAGCTCAGGACCCGAAGCTCTGTGGGGGTTTAGGGGGTCCATCGGCCAACCAGCCATGTAACTCTCACTTTCTCCATATGTGAAGGCCAAAAGTCTCGATTTCATTCCTGTACTTTATGGATGCCTATGATCTTATTCACCCTCCCTCCATCAATGACCATAACATGCAATTCAAGCCATCTGCATGCTTAGTTTGAGTTCTGAGATCACTGTTGCCACCCACTTTCTGCCCATATTCCCCTCACTGTTCAGGTCCCTGCAGCTCCATGCTGTCTTCAGCAGCTCTTAAAAGTCTTCTCAGCTCCAGAATGTGTCCGGAGAGAAACCGCTGCTTGTCTGCCTTCCTTTGTTCTGGGCCTGGCTTGTATGTCAGCCAGGAAAAATACAGCCAGAAATGTCCCAAATTAACTCTTTCCTTTTTTTCCACATCCATACAAACAAAGGAGATGGTAGCTCTGTCTCCAGTTAAACACACTGAGGTCTTCCATTACACCAAGGAGATGTTAGAGATCCTTGCTACACATGCTGCATGTAACTAAAAACACTTCTGTCCACTTCTCTGAAACTCCTGCTCTAAATGCTCAACATTTAGAGCTTTTTATTCAGTTTAACCTTGTACAGTCTTACATTCTGTTTCCTTAGTTACAGGTTTCATTATATTACAAAAATTTTTTCATCTGTATGTGACAAAAATATTGCTCATCTTGCATGAAATACTGTATAGACTATGATGGAGGAAAGAACACTGAATGGAGCAGAAATGATTTTACAGTGTAGAAACATCCATGGGGCTAGAAAGCATTTGTGAAAAACGTATGAAAAAATGAAAAGAGAACGGAAAGACTTTACAGCTGAAAGACATGTCCTCTTCTGACTCTCTGAAAAGCATCCAAATTTCCACACTTGCCTTTTCCATGTGGAAATAAATCACTACCAGGTCCCTAGAGGAGACAGACACTGCAAGTGTTTGTGTGTGTGTGTGCGTGTGTGTCAAAGAGGTGGCACTCACCCCTCTGACAATATTCTGGTTTGCTGCCTCACCACCTTAAACCCTCATCACTGCCTTCATCGACGGATTAACAATCGCAGGTAACATTTGCCCTGCTGTGCATGCGCTCCTACATTCCTGTACTCTTCTCCTCTGCCCTTTCCCAGTGTCCTTCTCCTTCTCCTTTGGCATGCACTTGATGCACAGCGTGGCCTGATGAATTCCAATGGGTTCCCACAAAGATGAGGCAGCACCCAGATGGGCTGGGTTGGAGGGGGGTGGTCAGCCCAGCTACGGCTCCATTAGGCTGATGGGGCTTTTATTAAATTAGTGGAAGGCTCTGTGGATTCTGAGATGCAACCTTTTACTAGGCAGGCTACAAGAGGCCCACTCAATCACATTTAGAAGCCTTATCTTATTTAGCCCAGGGACTGGGAATTATGATACACTATCGACAGGAAAAGACAAAGAGCTCATAAAAAGAGCAGGAAAGAGAAGATGGGGGTGGTTCAGATTAAGGAGGTAGCAGTGGATTTTTGTCTCATCGTTGTGGCTTTAAAAGGCCCTTGTTTTGTTTTTTCTTCCCAACAAAGGAATCTGTAAATTGATCATGGCCCCTTCCTGCACAATTATTGCCCGGGCCATGCGTTTACACTCCATGTGTGTAGAGGGTAGAAAAGACGACTATAAGCACATTGCCCAAATCCTTTCAGATAAAATAATGCAAAGGAGATTTTCGGTTTACAAGTGCCTGTCACGCTCTGTGTAAGGAAGGATAATGAGCACCTACAAGATGCCCGAGGAAAACGGTCTCAGAAAACACATTCCGTCATGTGTATCATTACTGGGGGGCAAGGCGAGGGTTGCTTTAAAACAAGTGCAGATTATGACACAGGACTGGCAGGATGTTGTGGACTTTCTGACTTGCAGGTGACCAACTAGGTCGGCCAACGTAGATGCAGCACTTGTCAACACTTAGTCAGTTATTCTCAGATGAAAACAAGATCAACGCATGCTGGCTGGTAAACGGTTCCTTGGCGCCATCCTCTCCCAGAGAGCATGTGAACCCAGTCAGTCTCACCTGCTTCTTCGTGTTAGTGGTGATGTTGCAATGGCACTGATCGAATCCTTTTGACCACTGTCAGAGGCACATGGGCCATTTTAGGGGAAGCGAGTGGAAGAGTGCAGGAAGAGCAGCAAAGCACGTGGGGAAACTTTCTTGGGGAAGACTTCCACCCACATGCAGGAGACACCTTTACAGGTTTCTTGTCAAAGCAGCACGTTGCTACATAAGAAAAATACGCAGTTATCTCTAAAAAAATGTTTGCCCTATTTTAAATTTATATCTATAATTAATTCAGAGATTGGTTGGCAGAAATACACTGCCCAGCCAAAAAAAGTCACCACCTGGATTTAACTTAGTGTTATGATCTACGGTTGTTTCAGTTGGTCAGGTCTAGGTTCAGCAATGCTATGTGCCCAAAAAATTAGGTGAGCTGACTACCTGAATATACTGAGTAACCAGGTTTTTCCATCAATGGATTTTTTTCTTCATATTCTAAGATCACGATGCCAGGATTCATGGGGCTCAAATACTGAAATAGTGCTTCAGGGAGCGTGAGACATCATTTTCACACATGGATTTGCCACCACAGAGTCCAGACCTTAACCCCATTAAGAATCTTTGGGATGTGCTGGAAAAGACTTTATGCAGCGGTCCGACTCTCCCGTCATGAATATGAGATCTTGGCGAAAAATGAATGTAACTCTGGATGGAAACAAATGTTGTGACATTGCATAAGCTTATCGAAATGATGCCATGGCGAATGCGTGCTGTAATCGAAGCTAAAGGCGGTCCAACCGAATATTAGAGTGCGTGACTTTTTATTTGGCCGGGCAGTGTATTTTATCCGTTGACTTTAGAGAGCATTTTTGTTGTTGACCAATGTCAGAATTCAAATGTAGATGGAAGCCGTTGTAAAACAATAAAACATGCCAAAAGCCTAGCGGGTAGGGGTGAAAACTTTTTGTAGGTATTGTAATCAAATGGAGGATGAAGGTTTTTCTTGAACAGATGTCAGGGATGTTCACAGAACACTTAAATTTTTCCTCCTTTTAAGCTTGGCCTGATTTAGTTACAAACAAAAACAAACCCTCTGTTGTACTTTGATCGCACTCAGTTCCACACTCATGCTCTGTGTACACTTGCAATGTACAGTCAAACAGAACAAACACCCGCGGGTTAAATGGCAGTGCTAAAAGTGCAGGGACGTCTGCCATGGTCATGTGTAATGAACTGGGTTAATAATAAACCTGTAGATAAGCATTCCTCAATGCAGGTTTCGCCTCAACCGCTTGTAGGCATAATAGCCATCTCTGTGTAGAGGGAATCTGATGTGTGAGCAGCAGTAAATAATGTGCAGTATCTCTGAAAACCAAGGACTTTTATGCACTTGATCATCTGATAATTTATGTTTCTATTTTTTGACCAAACTGTTTTAGTTTCTTGGCCCAAAGCTCACTAAACATTATTAATTTATGGATGCAAATATTAGACTTTCGATGTCAAACCATATATTTTCAACATAGTACAGTATATTTAGCAAAGCCACAGCAAAGCAGGATTATGCAAATAAGCCCTCCGTCTCTTTATGAAACAAATGCAAGAACATTTATATGCTAAACCTTTCAACCTGGAAAGGGCAGTCTCAATCTGGTTGGCTTTGTTTCAAGTTCGGTTCTAGCAAAAGGCAGAAAAATCTACTCAAGATCTGAGCAAAACCCCCAGTGGAGAAAAGGTTTATTTCGCAGCACGCATCACAGCGATATCCTGGGAAGAAAAGGGGAGAAGAGGAAATTGTGCAAATCATATATCCTTCCGAGTTGAGGTGGCCATCTGTCAGTAAGCACCCTAGCTAGGTTCCTGGAGGCCATTGTAAAGTGTTTGTGGGATTTCGGAGGGAAGTCCATTGTTCAGGCTGTTCCCATGTTCAACCCAATCCCCCGAGCTGACCATCTTCAAGCCACAATTTTTACACCTGTAGATCAAGCACTTCATATTCTCACCATCTTGCCAAGATAATGTACAGCAGTAATGAGGCACCTGTTTTTATTCATTTTTGCAGAGCTGATATTTTTATTTAAAGGGACTTAAAGTATTTGACCCATCCGTGTTGCTCAATGTTGGTACCATAGAAGTTCAGGGTAAATATCTTGCTTGAAGGTACTAATGCAGAACAGGAGAGAGGGTCCTTAACAAGCTGCTTGAATGTTACAGTTCCATGTCCTCTGTCTTTAAACACTACCTTACTATAAGGGGAAAAAAATGTCCATAGTCTTGCCACCATTATGTTAAAACAATGAATTAGTGCAATCTGCTGGCTCAAGTAGAAGATCTATTAGAAGAGATTCAGAGTGCCACATTCTTGACCCAAAGGCTATGATGGTGGCATTCACTTTCGCAATACAAGATTATGAACTTCTGAGGTTGTTATGCCGTTTGCACTGCTGAAATATTTCTGAAATTGGGGGCGTGGGTTGAAGTACAAGCTAATATGAATCCTATATTAAAGGACTCATATTAAGGACGGGTACTGTGTCTGTAACTGATGCTGTGTGACCGTGTGGAGTGGTTGACTGAGTACTAAAATGAACATTAATGCATTGCTTGGAGTTATTTGCTATAAAGTGTTTATTGGACTGATCCCAATTTTCTAGAAAGTTAATGAAGTATTTTCACAGTACAGCAAGAAACACGTCGATAGAGTGTTTGCCACCCATAGCGCTACCAGTCCCTTTGCTCTTTAGCTGCAAACACAGCACTTTCATGTCACCAAATATGGTTAATAAATACACTTGGTTTCCGATCTAATGTTTTCATAGGTACTTTACTGAATTTCACCACTACGTCAGCTTGACAGACACATATTAAGTCATCAGAATCAGGCCAGTATGAAAATATCAGGCAAAAGCAGTCTTTTTATGTGTGTCAGCCTTTTCAAAGTCACAATTACATCAGCTGCAGAACAGGAATATATCCATTGTGTTTCTAGAAAATCTCCAGAATGAGCACAATGGGCTCGTACATTTCCTCCATTGAGGCGCTTGTGCATAAGAGAAGCCATTGTTGTCAGGAAACTCCCCCCCTCACCAGCATGGGGAAGTAGGCTGAAACTCAGAACTCCCCTTTAACTCAGCACACAGAAATTTTTACTGCCCTGTGGTCTGAAGCAGCTGTGTGCATCCATACCCTATAGTGTTAGTGGCTGTAATGATAACATCTACAGGCAACCAGTGGTCAACTCAAAATTTGCACTATATTAAATTGCACTAAACCTGAAAAGGTTAAGAAACAGTAAACAACAGGTTTGGGGGACATTGGTGCTGTGGGTAACCTGAGAGGTGCGTTTGCCTCTCCACTTTGTCCTATTTTCCTCGTGTTTGCATGGGTTTCCTCCCACAGTCCAAAGACATGTGAAAGAGCGCAATGGTATACGTTTCTGGCCTCTGCTTTAGAAACCACCCGAATGGTCACCTTCTGTCAGTTTCAACTGGATGACACTTACCTCACATTATGCAGAACAGTCCAGTCCGTAATTGTAGCACCCTTCATGAAAATGAACAAAAAATAACGTAGAAAACAAACAATATCAACAGTAAACTATTTTTGGGGTTAAATTAATGGGGAAGCCACATTTATTTTAATACAAATTTTCAAACAAAAACATTTTATTGCGTTGTTCATTTTTCCCTGCAAAATGAAGGTTTCAAAATTATTGAAAGAGTATTTTAAATAATACTGAACAAAATGACATCTGTTGAGAAAATCTGTGCTTTGTAGTTGGTATCAGTCTTCAAGAACTGTAATGCTGCCTTTTACCAGTGTCTGTTTTTCTAGGGTATGAATATGAGGTTGTGTGCATGTAAAATCCCTGTCATCCAATGCCATAGGTGAAGAAGATGGTTGTTGACCTACAAAGCTCAGGTAACCGATATTAATTAAGGAGTAAACAGTTGAAGACCACTAAGCGCAGTCAAGGTAATGAAAAGTCTAGAGGAGATGTAGGTTTGCCAAGAAGAGGAGCCATGTGCATGTTGAGGGGGACAAAGAAGAAACCAAAGATCACAGTTTCAGAGTTGCACAGTTTAATAGAATCCTGGGGTTTTCAAGCTTCAGAATCAACTGGTTGCACCTTCATGTCAGTAAGCTCTTCGGAACAGTTTCACAGAAGAAGCTCTTAGTGAGTGAATTGTCAAGCATCGTTGGAACTACAACTGGATCAGATGAGACCATGTTTAAATGTTTTGGCCATTGGCATCTTTGGCAAAAAAGAGGACTGCATACAAGGAAAAGTACCATTAGTCACAGTTGAAATATAGTCGTGGGTCATTGATGCTTTGGGGCTGTTGTGCCGCTAGTGGTCCAATGGCTATTTTTAAGAGTATCCTGGCACAATGAATTCCATAAGGTGCCAGGATATTTCAGAGCAAAACCTGGTTTTCTCTGCTGGGAGGTTGAGACTTATGACCCCAAACATACATCCAAGTCAACGCAGACATGTTTTGCAGCGAAAGTCTCAGGCTCCAAATTTGAGCCTTATTGAAAACCTGTGGTCTGAACTGAAGAGGCCAAACACAAGTGCAGACCCAAGAATATAAAGAATATACAATTTATACATTAATTTCAATAATTCATGAAGGGTGGTTATTGTTCTGGAATTGACAGTGCATTGTCTTTTTATTTTGTCTGCATGCTGTAAGATGTGTTCAGCTTGTTTAGCTGATTAAATAAATTTAGTATAACTTATATCTTATTCCATCTGAATACCACTGTGGCTGTCATACAACCCCTGAGGAATTTTCTTTAAGTTCTCTGTAGCGGAAACTAACCGTGCTGGTAAAATCTCTCTCTGAGTCCTGCCGGCTTCTGCTTGTAGAATTAAAACAGCATCGTACACAATAGAAACAATCAAAATAATACTTGCATTTAAACCATGTTAGCTTTAAATGTGTACCTCCATGGCATTAAAACGAAAATGTAGGAAGACTTTAATTTTTGGATGAAGGTCAGCAATGTGCCGAGCGAGCAAAGCAAGGTGAAGAGGCAAAAATCACAGAAATATGTTTTTCAGATATTGTTGATGGGAAGAGAATAATTACAGGAAGCATCACCCCTCTGAGAAGAACCACCAGACCTAAAGGGAGGAGCCGACTCTTAAAAAGGTGCCTAACTGGGGAAAGTACACCATTCAGAGGCACAAAAGAGACAGCGGTGAGCCAGCTCTTGTTTAAATGCCACACACAAAACCAGAGCATGTGAATTTGTGACAAGAAATTAGTAATAGGAAGTCATTTCCTTTCGGGGAATGCAATCGATGTCGAAAAGAAGTGAGTAAGTGGAGGTCTGTGTTCCTTTGCTATTGCTGATGGACAGTTTCACAAACCACACAGCTGCCAAACACAAACTATTAAACCATGGCGGTCAATGACGTCACCAGTTTGTGGGAGGTCTAGGGATTCATCTTTTTGCGGTAAGAACTGGCACATACTTCCTTCCTTGGAGAAGCGATGAGGTCAGGATTCTTACCTTCCTCTGCACAATAGCTGAGACCACGGGAGAGTAAAGTCAGCGGTGATATGTCGTTCAGTAGATCTTGACATTTTGATTTAAAGGATTCCTAACAAGTTTATTCTTTGAGGATTATAAGGATTCAGCCCCATTTCCGAAATGATCACAGCGCAATGAGATCCAGCTGGTCAGCAGCTATTTACTCTTTTGTCAATGCCATTCATGAGTCAGAGTTGATAAACAGTTTCTTAAAATCTTGGGCCCTTGCTCTCTTTATGCAGATATGCTTGGGTCTGGACCATGTGGTAGTGTAAAAGATGGGACAATGAAAGATTTAAAGCTTGAACAGTAATTTGGCGGGGGGTTTCTCCAGATCGCGTGTCACGTACTGTATGTAAGGGGCTTCCTTGGTGCATTCAATTGTCTGTTAAGCTACCTTGATCTGTGGAAGATGTGACTTCCAGCATTACATCATCCAGCAAGGAAGTGCAAACCAATAGCCAACAGTCCCTTTTCTTTAGATGGTTTGTCACTGACAGGATGTCACCTTTGACATGGCCCCCTTCCCCCGCTGTCTGCCTTCATTCTCTGTCTTGGCTTCTTTCTTCTGACAGCTCCATTTGATTTGTCTCAGAGAAGGGCGGAGCGAAGCTTTCTGGTGGGCTGGTCAGAGTCACAAACAATGGGGCTCCATTTTTCGGATCTTGGCTCAAGGGGCCTGGCTGGAAAGCTCCACCAGAAAGTGGGTCCTCCTCTCTTTCCCCGTACCGATGTTTTCCGTGTCTCAGCTTAGCTCATCTAGCTGCCAGCTCTTCTGACTTCCTTCCAGTTAGCCCTACCTATTCAAGGTGATTAACAGAATCTTTTCTCAGTGCACAGAAGGACAGAAGAAGGACTTTGAAGGAGAGAAAAGCGCAGAGTGGCTGCTGTGGAAAATGCAGCTGTCACCAAACAGCCAGTGCTACTTTTCCAAGTGGCTCATCCTAACCCCAAGGCTCAAATGGGGCTCATGCTCAACAAACAGACCCCTGGGCTTTTTTTCCACATCCTGCAGTGAGATCCTCGCTGACCCTATGGCATACGAACAAAAGCCCTGCCTCTCAGAGACTGGATCTGATTAACCGAGGCTGCACATCCAGCGGTTCAGTGACAGTAAAGCTCTCACCCTTCGCGCGGGCCTTGGTCAGTAAATTATCAGCAGTTGCTTTTGGTAACAACGTTCCTAATGGGGAGTTACTGTAACCTTATGTTGCCCGGGCTCCCCTTTGCATTCCTGTATGCAGATGGCGTTTGTGATTTTTAAATAACCCAATATCTGTCAAGTAGCAAACTATAATTTTGTTATTTATGACCGGGAATCAGTCTGTATGTGGTTTAGCTGCAGATGTCTTTGATATTACTTTAACCATGGTTGCGAGCTGGCAGGAGGCCCGAGGACAGTTTCTTTAGTGCTGAAATGGAAAGGGAGGGAGCCGATGGCTGAGATGCATCAACCAGTCTAACTTTGGAGCGCTGTAGAAATGAGAATCAAGATGTAAAACAATATAAATTTTAATAGCATCTAAATGGACTCCAGTTATAGAAGATCTTCACCGCGTGCATCATGTCTTTGGACAGACACAGAGATTGGTATCAGGATTGAATTTAGCTGCTGGAACACAAAAAGGCAAAAAATCTTTTACACTGAGCACAACAGATTGAATCCATCAACAGAAACTGTTTTGGTGATAAAATAGTTTCCTGACCTTTTGAAGGGAATAAAGGTCTTATGTTGGGTTGCAACCATATGCTCATGCAAAGTGTGCAGCTGTGATGTGGTCTGGCCTTGATGTACATTCGTAGTTTTGTACTCTGGTTTAACTGGCATGAGGTATGCGTCGGTACATCAGTGCAGGTGTGAGGGTGAGGAGAGCTCCACAGCAGTATCTCAGGACCCCCCTGTCCAGCTTCTTCAACCCAGCCGTAAGGCGAGCATTCTTCATCTATCAGGTTTTCCAGCTTGGAGCAGGCAGCAGCTCTGCGATCATGTCAATGTGGTCTGATCAGTCCATATAAGTGCACCAGCCATAGGGTTTTGGAGCAGGACATTGAGCTGCCAGCAAACAGCAAACTTCATGGATGGAGGTTATCAGTGCATTCTTTAGTCATCATTCTCCACAGAAATCACCAAAACAGAAGTTCCATTATCCCCTTAGGGGGGTAAACTATTTTTTACTGACAGACAGCCAGCTGCCTTGATAAAATCATTTTGTTCATAACAGTAAAGCAATGAAGTATCTCTCTGCAGAACCGCTTGCTGAGGTCATGCACCAAATATGGAGATCTGCTGTACCTGGGGAGGTCTGTAGCAGAATTTATGTGCTCTGATACATCAACTTTTCATGCCCATTTTACATAGAGCAGATCTTTGTTCTCATTCCATTATTATTTGTAATCACCCAGTATGAGGAGGAACACTAGCCATCTAATCCTAGGGAGATCCAGAGGATTTATTCAGGGTGCTGTTGTGTGGTCCAGTCCCGCAGCCCATGGTAAAAATGACCTCCGGGGTGGGCAAAAGAAAGCTCTGTGCTTCACCCCTCTGCACAGAAAAGGTGTTTTGCAGCTACAGCTCCTTGAGGATCCTCTTACAGATGGACCAAACATGTCAGCAGCTTTAGGATCAATGCTGAAGGCAGGGCAGGTTTATCTTCTGACATGCGGCAGTTACAAGTGCAGTAAGATTAAGTGGCTTAACATTCTGTCAGTCGAATGTCACCTCTCTCCCCTGTTCTGTCCCAGTTCAATTGAAATTGATCCGCTGTCATTAATTAACACCGCACAAATTATTGCAAGAAATGTTGGAGATTCACCCTGACCTTCAACATTGTCGCTGGTTCTACCGCTGCCGTCATTTGACGCTCCCTTAAATTTCCAAGCCGAATTTTGAATGATGTCAATAATTTGTCCGCTGCAAGAATATGAAGTCTAGTGTTTAGCTTTCCTTCTGCTATTTACTTTGAAAAGCACAGATAGTAAGATACAGAGCATAGTTGGGCCTGTGAGAGGGAAAGAAACAGAAATTCCAAAACTCTTTCCATGGTGACACCCTAAGGACTTTAAAAGTTCTGCTGGACACCCCAACATAAGACACATCTATATTTCTATAGTATAAGGAAGTAAAAATGAATGATTTTCTACATTTTGTGACTCATAACTGACTGGTGGGTGGAAGGGTTTACACATCTCTTCACTGTTAAGGCAGATGTCAGATGATGCTTACATTTCATTTAAAGCATTTTTAAACTTCCTCAATTTATCGCTTTTATATTTGTCATCACAGAAAAACCAGCCTCACGTAAATAAGTGGCTGCAAACTGCAGTAAAATATCAAGAACTCATTCAGCCAAATAAGGAAAGTTTTCTTGCACTGAAATCCAGAAGCTGTCCAGAACTGTTTCTTTGGTATTTCAGCTTCATGCTCTGGTTGTTTCTCCGCTCTGCGAACCACTCTATGTTTTTCATTGTTTTAGCATGATATTGAAATATTGGTTTTTCCCACTAAATGACCATGTTTAGTAGAACAATGTCGAGAAAGAAACGTTCTTGCATTGGCCAGTTTTTCTCCAGGAGCTGAATACAAGGGCATATGACTGAAAATCATGTTTTTGCTGTAATGAAACTAGCACAGGATTCTAACAATGCCCCCCAAACAAGAGCTGCTAGGGGAATGTCTGAGACAGACAGGGGATGTGGATAACAGGTAAGTAAAGTACTAATTACTGAGCTGTTTCAGCCGCACCCACGGAGCATACAAACACATTTTAGACAATTGCATGCTTACAGCTTTGTGGCCACAGTTTGGGGAACAAGCTCCTTTCCTGCTCCAGCATGACTGTGCCCCCCGTGCACAAAGTGAGCTCCATAAACACATGGTTGGCTCAGGTTGCCATGGAAGAAGTTGAGTAGCTTGCACAGAACCCTAACCTCAACCCTGGGTCTTTTTTGCGGAAGGCAGCAGCTCTTACCGCTATGCAACCTGCCACCCCATTGCTGACTGCCACCCCACACTTTTTGAAGGAGATGCTTCACGGCCAGCAAATATGCACCAAGTAGGCTGCATGTTTGCCTTTTTTTTCTTTGTTGCTGACACCAGTTAAGTGCATGGGAGATGGTGTAATAAGCTATCTTGTGACTGACCTACTGTATCTGGCCTTCCCCTTCCCTCTCACATGATGCTTTCATCTCTCAGTGCCCAGTACTCACTTGGAGAAGGAATGTCTTCAAGCAGCAGGGACATGCCCACTCCCCAGCTTCCCTATAATTCAGGGGTTTCTAACTATCTGCTCCAGTTACAGAACCTCTGTGGGGGTCTTTATCCTGCTTTACTTATCCTGGCAACATATGTCATACTCTTGGCTTGCAGACAGCAAACATCAGAACATCAAAAAAATACTCATTAAACTCAGCTGTAAGGGAGACAGAGACACACTTCATACTTCTGACCTACATCCTGCATGTCTGACCCTAATGTCACCCACCCACACCCAAAACTGAGACATCACCACCAGCTGCTCAACTTTGATCTTCTGTACTGTCTCAGACACAGCAGTGTCTGCCTGAGAAGTCATATTCGTCTTTTTCACATTAGAACTGCAGCTCGAAGCACAGTTTGAGACAATGGATTTATTCAGTCTGGACAAAAAAATTGCCCTGGAATGGGACAAGGAATGTAGCCTACAGTGAGAAATATTCTACGTGTGCTCACACGCGAAGAAGGGCCTGTTTTTGGTAATGCCCCACAAAAAAATGGCTTCCCAGCTGCTGGTGAGTGAATGTTAAAACTGCCAGGTGTGCAGCATAAATGGAATTATGGCCCCACATGGAGTGAGTGGGACCGAAGCTTTAATGGTGTTCAATGGCCTCTCACCTGATGTTTAAGGTGTGGGAGTTACATGGTTTCCTCACCTGTGCTCTTGCAGGTTTATTGAAGGAGACTGGGAGAGGCAGCATGGGAAAGACCCACTGATTCACAGCAACCACCACAGAGGTCATGCAGGGGGTACGGTGCTTTATCATCACAGGGTTGAAAAACAGCTTTGAGGAGCATCGCAATTCTTTAATGGAAACCGACACTGCTCAGCTTATACATCAGTCTCTGTTTGCGGGCTTTGACGGTTGGCGCCGCAATCAAAGCAACATGGCAGCGCAGGAGCTAATGATCAGAAAACAAACAATAGACAATTGTAAAATATTTTATTTGAACTACAAAGCTGTATAAATGGTTTAGTGTAATCCAGGCAATCTGCTTTGAATATTTTTTTTAATCTTGAACTGAACCATTCCTGCAAGTAATCTTGGACAAAGGTTTCAGGTAAATTAACAATTAATAGTCATAATGGTAATTATTCTAATTATTAGCAATTATAACAGAAGTATTTATTTAAAAAATTAGACATTGGGAATATTAAGGACGTGATAGCTACACTATAAATTATTAAATAAAATAATACCGAGTGGAGTCAAATGGCACTTCGTTTTACAGTTTCCTTCGCGAAAGCACAGCTGCCGATTTGTCACACCTCGGAATTCGACTGAAACACCAAGAGTGAAATAAACAAGGATGGAAGACAGGCCAAGAAAGATCAAGTTATGGACCAACTAATCAGATCATCCTCGGTGGTGCATTTGCAATGTCGCTGCAGGAGTTATGGTCCCAATCTCCTCTCCTCCTTGCTCTCCAGCCCTTTTAAATCCTCTGTCTTTCCCCGACTGGCTTGCAAATGTCGACCAACCTGAGCTGTATGGCATCCAGATGTGACTTTCCTCCAGGTGTGACCTCACGGTGGACAGACGCTGTGTACATCATGGCTGGAGAATGTCTGTTTGAGCGACCCCACAGTTTGTCTGCCTGTGTGTGTTGGCCCATTTTTACAGCTCTTTCTGGTTACAAAATGCACATAACCAGGTGAAGGTGAACACACTGCAGAAACAGAATGCCTTGAAATCGTGAAAACAAATAGCAAATTTTAAAGGCAACATTTGAGCTGAACTGTAAAACAGTTCTGCTTTCAGAGCATGATGTCCTGGTACAGCAGACTGAGCTCTGAACAACTTAAAGTATTACATGTGGTGTTTGAATTTAAACAGTGTTTTCTCCTTCAAAACAGCTAGCGACATCGCAGAAGCACCAATGGGCCAGTTGTGGTCTCCGTTCACCACAGATGGGCACTGCTGACCGTTACTACAGTAACACCTGGTTTCCCTGTAATGTTCTGAGCCCGTTTACATCAGTCTGTGGAACGTATGATTATGAAGAAAGAGCACAGCTTTGTTCAAAATCGCAATAAACAAAGAAATGGAGACTTTCAGTATAAACTGTCAAAAATGATCTTGCTTTTGCTGTCCAGCAAGCTGGTCAGCTGATGTTTTGTCTGAGTAAGATTGTTTCGGATTTCATTTTAAGCTGATTTTTCTGCAAATGGAGGAATTTCAGCTTTAAGCCTTGTTTTATTACTCAATATGCATGTAATATACTGTACATACATTAATACTTAGATTACAGCTTTAAATGTGTTTTTGAGAAATGGAGGCTTAAAGAAACACAACCATAAGAGGTCATTGATACAGTATATTGCATAAATGGGACTGAAAACCTGTACATACTGCATTCAACTATGGAAATGTGTAAAAAAGGTCAATTATTATGACAGATCACTAAAATAAAACGGCTGAGACTGATGCTGTCCTTATTGGGATCTGATGGAGCTGTTCTTTCATCTTAACGTTCACAGACCCAAGTGTTCCTGTCATCAGTGGGACTGCCTTGGTTTTCACCTTCCACATTCTCTCTAATTCCTCTCTCAGTGCTTGGCGCTTCTCCAGCTTCTCGTATTCCCTCTTTTTTTAATGATTCTTTCACTTAGATCTATGACCAATGCTGTTTTGCCCTCTTGATCTATTACCACTGTCTCTGGGGGGTTCATCACTGATGTGGGGCGAGAAGGCATGCCTTGCAGTCAGCATTTGAGTTCATCCCAAAGATATTCAATGGTGTGGAGGTCAGGGCTCTATGCAGCCACTCAGGTTCTTCCACATCAGCCTGGGCAAACTATGTGTCTGTGAAGCTCACTTTGTACATGAGAGGGACACAGCCATTCTGGAGCAGGAAAGGAGCTTCTTCCCTAAACTGGCCCCAAAGCTGGAAGCACATGATTGTAGTTGTCCTCCAAGTATAGTATGAGGCCTTATGGTAGTTTAGTTCCCTCTGTCCTTATCACTTACCCTCTTTTTACTGTCATCTTGTGGCACTTCTCCAGTCAAAATGACTTCCCAGTATATTCGGTGTAGATCTAGACCAAGTGGATGAGGAAGTCAATGTCTTTGCTCACTTTGATTCATATGCAAGGGGTGGCTGAAGGTAGCTCAACCTGATTCTGCAACTACAGTTAGGGTTGATCTTTCTGAGGGGGTCGCATCTATGCAGAACAGCAGTAGGGATAGTGCATCTCCTTGGTGTACACCACACTTTAAGGTCACCTGGGCTATTGTCCTTGAGTTGATTTCTAATGTTTTTCTCAGTGTGGTTCACTGAATTCTTGATGAAGGTTATTAATCTCTTATCCAATCCAGGCAATACTCAAGTATGGTCAGCAAACTGAGATTCCAAGACCAGATATACACCGGATTTAGACATGAATGCAGATGGAAGCCATAAAGACTTTAAGTAAATAATCTTAACCCTTGTTATGAATTAATTATATTTTGTTAGATTGAATTGAATTATTTGCTCCAATTAAATCATTTCTGGAATAGGCTGGCATCCCATCCAGGGCCCAGCCTGGCCCATTACATTTTCAGTCCAAGCTCTGAAACAGCACTGGACAAGCAGTTATAATGAATGAATGAATCCATTTCTCATGCATGAAATTCCAATTAACAGTTAATAAATAATCTTCATATGTTTTTGCATCTGATTTATGGCTTTCCTCTCCATTGACTTATTAGCCTGACTTCAGTAAGTCCATTGCTGCTGAATGTGTTTGGTCCTTGGGGCACCTGTGTCATTTATGGACTCCCTTTCACCTGTTTGCGGCTTCCTGTTACTAATCCAGAATCACAGAGCTGCGTTTTATTGATGCCAGCCCTGCTGCTAAGATGTGAACATTGGAGCCCCAAGGGCGGCTCGCTTGCTGCTCAGCTGTTCTAGTCATTATGTAGCTACGGCCGTACTGTGTTTTACGATAGAAAGGGGTTGGTTCGCAAACAAGCAAGCTGTTGGCCTACAGCGCTATTTGCTTTCTTTTATATGTTTAGGACAATTTTCCGGTTGACACAGCTGCGCAGAGGGATGGTAAAATATGTTCAATGAAAATGTAAAGATCCTCTCAATGAATCCTTGCCTTGTGGCAGTCACATTCAAATTCGCAGTTTTAAAATCAAACATGAGAGATTTAAATAAGCAATGAAGACGGGTGATTTTCGACATACAGGCACCTATGTATAACTTTTCCTGATTTCATTTAAGACCATCAGTTTTACTGTAAACCCTCATTTATACTGACAGGTAATTTCAGGAACCTTAAGCAAGACTACAGTGCTGAGTGAAAATGACACAATGACCGATATCCAGTGTCGAATCCCAAGACCACTGTGCAGCTGCTTCAAAGCTGGGTTCCCTATACTCTGAGGTCCACAACCCAAAAAGAAAGGGTTGTGGGAACTGGATGCAGGCCTTTCTCAGAATCACTGAAAGTCAATCTCCTGGGCACTGGGGACTGATTTTCTCAAAGGAAACAGGCCAGACCCAGACCCATTAAAGCTTGTCTTCCTCTGACATGAAGGCCTCTGCTCAGAATCAACATTGTGCTTCTCCCATGATGGTGGATTGTTGTCTGCTATTGCCCCCCCCCTTCAAACGACCACATAATCTGTTCTTTTTTCATATTTAACCTAACAATAAGCTTCATGTCAACATAGCTCAGCAGCATTCTGCGTTCATGTTCACATTCTTTGGGATGATGTTTGGGTGAATGTGAAAGGTGCTGATACATATAGAATGAGAAGATACTTATGAGAAGATACTTATGAAAAGTAACCCACACATTGCTTGCATCCAGGGTTGGTGGGTGAATGGGCACTAGATCTGCCTTTTTGGGAGTAGTAACACCTGCAGGCTTAGAAGCAGGTGACTTGGTGGCTAAAGCACTGCCTTTAGACTTGAAGGGCCCAAGTGGCCAAAGTCTGGATCCCACCTCCTGCTGCAGTACCCTTGAGCAAGGAATTTATCCTGAAATGCTCCACTAAAGAAGTCCCCAGCTGTACAAACATGTAAATAATTGTATAAATAATTGTAAGCAGCTTTATGCTGCAAGTTGCTTTGAAGAAAAGGTTCACTCATATGAATAAATATAGATTTCTTGTTTACTTAGCTACAGGTGTGCAGCTATGGCCTTGTCTGGATTAGGAGGCTCCCTCTTTGAGCCAAGGAGAGGAGTCTGCCAACTGGGACACAATTTAGCCCAAAGAGTATATATGCACTGCATAGGCATTTTATTGGATTACCAAATAAATGCTCTCTTTAAAGTGGAGTCGAACGCATGTGGCAAATATTTCCAGTAAAATAAACAGCTGAACTTGCTAAGGGCCTCACCCTGTCCAAAGCATAATGATCTTGGATCAAATGACAACCTATTTAGTTTAATCAGGGTTCTGAAAAGTGCTTAGCAATGCTAGTTGTGATAAATGGGTGGGCCATAGCGTGATCTCAGCAGGCCCCCATGCCAGGCAACCCCTACCACTAAGCTCAGATCCAGATGTTTCGTGGTGCGCATGATGCCCTCAGACTCATTCTATTCTGTAATACTTTCCAGCAGCTGCTCAAGACCCCCACCTGTAAGAGGCAAGGTCCGTCGTTGGAAGTTTTTTCAAGTAAAAAGTTGAAAGGACATCTTTGAATAGTAGAAAAGTTAACAACCTGCCAAGGGTAGAGTGGAGTTGTTTATACAGCATATAATAATGCAGAGGGCCCTGTTGCACAACAAGAAGACAAAGCGATAGGAAGGCCAGCTGAAAGCGAAATCAAGATTTGCGCTGTTCTACCAATGGACAGGACACATTTAGTTTTGTGGAGCACTTCTTAAATTTAGCTGGAGGTCAATTTGACTGTCAACAGCAGGGACTGGGCTAACTGCTGACATGGAGAGATACAAGGGACATAGCAGTTACTACAGTATGAGCAGGGCCATTTAAAGAAGAGCAATGCTGATCACAACAGTGCTTTGAGACTGAATGATGCTGAGAACATATCTATGGTGAAGGAGAAATTTGGGCTGAATCCAAAGGGAAGTGGGATCTTGTTTGTTTTGGTGCACTGCCAAACAAGTTTTGCCTTATGAATGCAAGAAAACAGCTGTGTAAATCAAAAATCAATGACATATGTATGAGAACCCAGGCTAAGAAGAGTGAGGCTGGCTATATGAATTTGGCTGACCTATTTCTCATGTCATTATAAGCCGTCAGGAAGGGGAAACCATTGACAGGATGGAGTCATGTTATTTTGTTTAAAGCTGTAAAAGGTGGCTCTCAGCTGAGCTGCTAGCCTTTGCATTTCTTGAAGAATCATATGAAGACACACCGGCACCCCTGCGTGACATTTTAAAAAGTGCTTGCAAGAAGGCTGAATGGGTGCAGAGTGATTTCATGATTCCAGAATTTGAAATGCAGAGTGCATGCATTCTGTTGTGTGTGTGTGTGTGTGTATATATGTGTGTGTGTGTGTGTGTGTGTGTGTGTGTGTGTGTGTAAGAGAAAGAGAGAGAGACAGATAGACACCTGCACCCTGTGACAATACACTGACTATAAATAAAGTAAAAGACTTATATGGAGCATGCATTCCACTCCCTGAGAAAACAGAAAAGGAGGTCCAAGCCTGGGTCTCATGATCTCACCATGAAGGGAAGGGGAGAATAAGTGAACTGGGGAAGCAGGAGGGGGTAGTGTTTGTTTACTACAATTTCAGCACGGGTCTCAGCAAGGACCATATATTGCGCTGTCCACGAGAACTCAGGGCAAGTGAGAACCACTGCATGGTATTAGGATCTCAGCAGGGATCCAAACTCTTTGCAAAGATTTATCGTCTTTTTTCCCACAGGAAACCATCAGCTATGACCCTCTCAGTAGTCTCCTTGATGCTTCAGTTCTATAAATTTAAAGCTTCTTAACTTAAAGAACCCTTAGTTTCTTGTCCAACAGCCAAGAGGCACCAGGTTTCGCATAAAGATTTACTGTGCTGCATGTTGTGTGTTGTGTCTGAGGTCACTGTAGAACAAGAGTAAGATTGTCGCTTTTCACCACAAAGTATTTCTTTATGTCCATGAGAATGTTAGCAAATGTGATTTTTCATTCAGCCGGACTGTAACAGAACCATGGGGGAAAAATGTTCCAAAAACTTAAAAGTAATTAAAAAAACTAATATGCTTCATAATATCTATAGTGAAAATAATTATTTCTACATTATGTTTCAATGTTATATTTTCATTTATCCGGGCTGAATATCCACTCCTTCCTTTCAGATTTCTGCAGCTCTGCAGCCCCGTTCTTTCCACACTGAGTGCTTTTGCAAAACACACATAAAATATTAATTTTCCTTTTTTTTCTACCAGACCCTGTTTGAGGACTGGGTCCATACCCAGTTTAATGCTCAAAGAGATTTTCTTTCTATAGCATTTTTATTGTGTAAGAGCTACACATGTCCAGCATGGATCATTAAACACAACATTAAAGTGAACAACACACAAAACAAATGTATAAAATTTTCTGCGACGGCTGCTGCTGCTGCAAAAAATGGAATGTTACTTACAAAAGTCTAAATTAGAATCAAGATTAAAACAAATCCTGCATATGCATTTTTAAATTGTCTAACAATGAAGTATTTACAATAAAATTACAAAAAAAGAAAAAAAAATCAATAATAAACAGGCAAATAAAATAACCACTGATTTTTTTTTTTTTTTTTTTTTTTTTTTTTTTAAATCTGTCTTTGGAAATGAAGGCAATGTGGTTTCAAAATATGGCCAGGCTTAACTTCACCACATTACTGCAGTGAATTACAGAAATTTTGCAGAATGCTATGCAAAAATTCAGAAGTTAAACCTAAGGAGCTGCTTAGTATCTTATTCCTGGCTGAGACGTTCTTTTGTGAAAGAAGGCTGGTGTCACCCATGTTTTGTAACAGTTGGGTTTTAGATTCAAGGAGGAAGGTGAGAATTTGTCCTTTGAATTATCTTATCATCGTAACCAAAGAACTGAAGATGTCACTGCTTTGGTCCATATGGTCAAAAATGCTGAAGATTTCTGAAGCAACCATGAAACTGTAATTTCCTTGTTCCTTTTTTTAGTGGGTAAATATTGTGCTCTGGAAAGAACCTAAAAGTTGAAATCATCTCTTCCAAAAAACATCTTGAAGCGTTACCCTGAGGGAAATAGTGGTTAGCAGGAGAACCGAAAAGGACTTGCAATGCCCTAATAACCAAAAATTTAACTAAATCCGCTTAAGAATCTGAGCACTGAAAGCCGGTGCAGGAGAACCTGGCTGTGCATCGAACTGGAGGATGATTTTTATCAAAAGCAAGGCGAATGGACCTGGGCGTAGGCAAAACAGCACTACTAAGCTCTTTGACTAATACCTAATGTCTGCATTCTCCTCAACAGCCCCCCGAATAATATGGAAAACATCCAACACGGTCTAAACACAGAAAAGCATAACGGAGATGATTACATTTCCCTTTAGTCTAAAACTAAAAATGAAATAAAGTCAGTCTACTGGTGAGCTGCCACAGACTCTTCCTTCATTGCACTGTCAGGATGCTTGAGTCAGACACACACAAAGGCATTATGAGAGTCCCCCCCCCCCCCTCCTGTGACGCGCTGGCACTGTGCCTGGACACCCGTCCTGTCTCTCTTCAGGCTGAAGGACAAAGTCAGTTGTGGTGACCACTATACCTGTATGTGAGGCAGCAGGAAAAAGCACTTAAGGACTTGCTTAAAATAATTATTGCCTTAATGCAACAAATTTAGGTACCGCTGTACTGCAGATGTTCGTAGTTTAAAGCAAACTGGAAAACCTGGACATTGGGCAACTGGGGATACTGGGGTGTGTAACGTAGCTGAGGTGAGAGGCCGCAGGAGAGGGGTGGGGGGAAGATATTATTCACATTTACACATACATGTAGAGAAGGCCTTACGCTTCAATGCAGTCAAGTCTTAGAAAGTCAGGAGTAGGATTTTAATGTATTTTTACCCCACACACACACACACGCACACAAATTTACTTTAGCTTTATTATAAATAAATTACAAAGCAAAGAAAGTAGTCTTGGAATCAATCCCAGAGTAATCAGCACAAAGAAGCTCAGATTTACTATTTTATCCTATCTGGGCCTATTTGTAAGCCTAACCTTCATCTTTGGCAAGAAGCGTACAGCTGTTCTGTAACCCAACACCCAACTCAACGCACACACACACACTCCATCCTATCTAAAGCAGCTTGAAACTCCTCAAGGTGTGAGCAAGCACTGACGCAGGCCGTCTGGATGCCCCCATCGTCCTGGCCCTTTAAGTGCTCCATTTATTTTCCCAGGGCATCCAGACAGTAAAGGGGCTTTTATCTCTGATTAAGTCCTCCTGCAACCTCCCAGGGACAGTGGGGTGTGGGGGACAGCGGAAAGCTGGAAGGCAACCAGATCGAACAGGAGCCTTCACTGACAGACTCCTCCCAGGTCAATAGTACTCATTAAATCTGTCTTTATGCTGTCTGGCATATTAATGTTTCTAAAACCTTTCTTCTTGTCCTCTAAACTATAACATTCTGAAAAGCAGACATGTCATTGCAACCTGTGGAATGGGTCCAGAAAGAAATAAAATGGTCCAGTTCCACCTGACACCCATCTATGCACCGTATTTTAGGGGAAAACGCGTTGCTCTGGTGTTAGTTAAAGGTATTTTGGTTTCTTTGTGCCCTTTACCTCACCGCGAAGACTTCAGAGTTGTATATCTGTCAGAAATGCAAAGTTACTAGACCCTGGCATGTTTTTGGTGATCCTACAAAGTGATCCCACAAAAGTAACTGCCTCTATTTCCAGAAAGCACAGCAAGCGTTTGTGTACTTTGCTCTCCTTTCAGTCAGGCGCAGTACTGCAAAATCAATGCCCTGTCAGGTTTCATGGGAAGTTACAAGACGTTTTAGTCAGCTGGAGAAGCTTTAGCTCTCAGAGTAATTGTGGGCACACAAATGCATACAAAATCCAAGTGGGGGCACAGCGTTGATCAGGACATGGTAGGATACATCATGGGGAAAAAATGAATATGGAACCCACAGGAAGCCTTTTCAAAGATGTCTCGGAGTGCAGATCCAAAAAGTGACTCAAGCTCCCCTTAGGTCACATGGCATGCTGCCAGTAGGGCCAGGGCAGACTTTCACCCTCCCCCAAAGGCGTCCCCTTTGTAAGTTGAACCTAAATCAGTGAAGAGGCTCATTGCAAGTTGGCTGCCCCCAAAATCAGTACCGCCAGTGTAATGCAAACCAGGCCAGGGTCTATAATAACAGACAGTAAGCCTCCCTGCATATTCAACAGATAAGGTTTCCTCCTCCATCACTTTGTGAACCCTAGCAGATGGCCCCTCACGTCTGTCTTTTGCCAGCCGGCCTTCTCATAATCAAGTCTTGCCTGTGCTAACAGTGAGCACTGCGGCTGGTGTGGGCGCTGGCTTGTGTTTTTGCACACCTGCTCTCCTTAAAATGAGACTTATTTGATATCTCCCCAAAGGCTTGAGGAGATAGCCCTTCACCAGGATGGGCTTCTTTGCAGGGGGGCCTACAGGATGACTTCTACCAGACCTTGGACCTTAGATAACATGTAGGTTTCAGGTTTTGGTATGTTCCCAAACAAAGGTTCCAGAAGCGTATATGTATCTAGCACTCCCGCAACCATTACTCCTTTTGCCTTGTGTGTGTCTCTACTGTGGGCCATGTTTACCAAAGCCAGTGATGCATAGTGTGTTCAGAACATGTCCAAAGATGTGGTAGAGACCCTAGAATACGTACAAGATGTCAACGGTGGGCTGAAAACCCCAATGTGGAAGGTCTGGAACAGCTGGCAAGCCAGCCACTGTACACCTTTGGACTATGTGTGCGATTTGGGAACATTAAACTTCACTGGGTTCATGAGCAAGGTGACCAGAAACCTGTTCTGCTTGTCAGCCAAACCCTAGACACGGTTGTGCTGTTCCACTGAGCTACAGTTCTTCCTTTGCATTTCAACAGGTTAGAGAAGGAAGAGGGACATTTCCCTTCCCTTGTCCTCCTTTCGCAGTCTCTTTTTTTTTGTTTCTACCTCAACCATGATAGAAACCCTTTGCATTAGGTGGAGAGTGAAACCAGATTTCCTCATTTTTAAAAATGAAACAAAAATTCTGTATGAACTGACCCAAAAAAAAAACGAGAAACAAAAAAAAATGTGCAAACTTTCTGATATAAATAGTTGACAGACTGGGTAAAGCACCATGGGGGTAAGAGAATGTGTGTACTGGTGTTGGTGTTTCATTGTGTTGGTATGAAGATGTGTGAGTTGTGGAACAATAGAGGTCGACTGTGGTGAACAGGAGAAAGTGGAGCGGTCAAACCCAATCCTGCAGGGAGCGTTTGCAGTGCACCAGCAGTTTGGGTGCGCCTTTTCTCTGCAGCATGTTTATGATGGCATAGATCAATCCTAGGATGCACAGCACCAGGACCAGAGGCACCGTTACCATGATAATGTTCATGGTGCGGGTCTCATTCTCATTTATCTTGACCACCACATCCACCTCATCGTCTTCCTTATAGTCCACATCATTGGTACGTCCAGCATCGGGGTTGAACGGTGGCTGGTCCACGCTTGGCCACTTGGTATCTGTGTCCGTGTCTGGATCCAGGTCAACACTGCAACCCATGAAGTCCCTGAGGATGGATTTGGGGTACCCTGCTTCACACTTCATACGGTGGTTGTCAAACTTCCAGTACTTGGTCCCTTTGTAGAAGTATGTGTACGCTGCAGAGGATGGTGAAGAAGGGGAAGTCAATAAAAACAGAACAAACAGTTGTCACTGGTGGTATCAAGTGTTATGCTACCCATTTGGCTGGATTAGTCTTCATGTGTGATGGAAGTGGGTGGTGGGGCGGGGATGTTTTTCAAAGGCTCTGATGGGCTGCGAGAAACCGGATCCCGGTATCACCCGTTCTCATGGCCATTTCTGTCCAGCGGAACAAATGTAAGGCATTGAAGCTGTTGCTTTCATGTAGCACACAACTGTCACTGAGAAAATGCCCTAGACCATGACTGGCAAGGGTGAGGACCTATTGCGTTTCCACCATCTCTGCCGAGTGGCAGGGTCTTGCCCTTGAGCAAAGCCAATTTTGTCATAGTTTCTCAAGACCGTGGGCACAATGATTGGGAGCAGTAGGTTGGGAAATGGAATAAAGAAGTTCTCCCAAAGAGATTTCAGAGTGCTGTCAAAGATTAATTTGCTCTCTTCCTCATTTTGAGCTCTGTTTCCCACTCCCCTTTCCTTTTTTGTTGGGTCCCCATTTCCTTGTAGTAAGTCAACAGACATTTTCCAACCCACCATTCCCCTGCTCCCCCTTACCTCCATCTTCACTGAGGAAGGCTCCCTTGGGAGAAGGCGGGATTCCGCCCCAAACGCTAATTGGCTTGGGGTAGTCTTTATCGGCAGTCCGGGAATGCTCATTAAACCGCCAGTACCTGCCAGAAGAAAGACGCACAGAAAGCTTTTACACCTGGTAAGAACATAACTTGACAAAAAAAAAAATATGAAAAACAGATTTAAATGAGAAAACAGAAGAAAAGAAATGATATCTTCAGGTAGCACAGCGGTTAGAGGGACCACCTTTGGACTCGACCACATTTTTGAATTATGCATTCTTTTGTAGTACCGTGGTGCAAGGTATCCCACTCTAAAATTGGTTCAACAAATATTGCCCAACTATAAGAGGTAAGATCACGGTAATTAGCTTGACATTGTAAGTTGCTTTGGAGAAGACCTCAGCTGGATGAATATGTGCAAATATGATGTGATGCAAACTAAGATCACGTTGTGAGGCTGGCGTTATTGCACAAGAGCCATCTTCTACACAAGGTTATGTACCAGGAATGGAGTTGCATAGGGAAAGAAGTCTGCAAGGAGGCTTTGTTCTTACTTGTCTCCCCTGAAGAAATATGTGATGCCAGACGGCTCCCACCAGATGGCCGTCTCAATCTTGTCATAGGGGATGTCCTGTCCATAGTCAGTCAACTCCTGAGGGTACCCTGGTTCCAGATTTGCCTCCCTGAACACCCAGTATTTACTCCCTGAAGATGGAGAAAGTGGCTATGAGTGAGGAAGAGGAGGAGGAAGGATTGTGGCAAGAGACAAAGGCTAATATAAGGATAAATTTTGAAAACAACACTCCTCCACATCTACATCTGGCATCTGTCATGGAAACAAAGTGCAACATGACATTATTGCTTTATTTGCAGACCTTGCCGAGCTTTGGCAGCTGACGGTGTGTATAATTTGAACTGTGCACACACATAATGAGAATATGGAACCCATTTGCGAATCTGGGCCACTAATTGTGAAATTTATTGTGGTGCTGGGATTGTTCTTTCTAAAGGGTGCGGCACAGCTCCCGGAGATTTCAAAGTAATGACGACGCATCGCCCAAAACGCTGCTTGACTGTCATCTCAACATCTCCCCGATTTCATGTTGTCCACCGATCACGTGATGCTCTCGTGAGGTGGCCGCAATACTTTTTCAACGCACGGCAGTGTTGCAGAAATGTTTTGCACTGTGCCAGACACAGAGGCACCATCCACAGGCCCACTTCATCCCCCTTGATTCTGCTGGCCCAGATTCCCAGTAAGAAGCGAAACCTTTGCAGTCAGCATCTGGAAACCGCTGGCTGATGCAATCCACACTTCCACATCTGCCAGATGTCAGGCTCGAAGGTTTTCTTTTTCCTATTTTGCCTCCTATTTTTTCACTAATGGCAGATACCCAAATTTTCAAATGTTTTGCCAGTGACATCATTTGCCCTTAAGATGTTTTCAACGGGAGCGTAAACTGTCTTAAAGAAAAACACATCCCTTGAGACCTTTATGTTTACAGCATCTCCTCTGTTTTCTTGAAGACGCGTTTCAACACAAAGGCAAACAACAGCCCGCTTTGGTTCAATTAAAGAAATCGTTCTCGCAACGGTTTAAGAATAGGACGCGGTGGGAAGGAAAACAGGAAAGCGGCCGTTTCTGAGAAAACGTAACCGTAGCCGTTCTTAACAAAGCAAAAGAAAACAAACTCAAGCAAAACCTTCGGTGTTTTGGTGCATCAGCTCAAATTTGCAGTCCTCGTAGAGAAAGCCTCATCAATCTGGATTAAGCGTTGCTGCCAGGAAACAGTCTCCAGTTACAGTCAACTTGACATACGAAGGCTAGAACTTGACATGAAGGCTCTGAGGAAGGTCATTAATGGTCAGGTGGGTCTCTCACCCCTCTTCAAGTGCATGGTTCAGAGATGCATCAACTAAAGCTGAAGTGTTGCGCTCCAGTTAAGACAGACCAAGAATATCCTGGTTTATTCGTCACCTCCGCACACACGTGAAAACACTTTAGACCCATAATGAAAGATAATGACAAGCATGCAATAGTATACCTTTGAAAAAAACAAATTTCCCATCATGCCGTTCATAGGCTGCATCAATGTCACCAGGGAGTCCCCGCCAAAAGTGGCCAACTGGCATGGGATAATTGTCCAGAACCCGATTCCGCCTGACCCTCCAGAACCAGCGGCCCTGTGGAAGAGGCAGGAGGGCATTGTTAGAATGCAATGAAACAGGTGTTCTCTGCATTTCACAGCCAGGTTCCCTCAAGGACCAATAAAGTTTTCATTTGTTCATTCTTTCATTCATTCATTTCCTCTCTCCTCTACATGCACCATTGCACGTGCCTTATATTTTGCCCTCTGTGTGCACTTTGAAACTCTCCTCCATATACTTTGTATTTCGTCGGCTTCCATCCAGGTCCTGAAATTGTTTCAGCCCCATTCAATATTGAAACCAGACCCAGGAAGGCCACCAAGTGCTCTAAATTTAGCTGCCGGAAACTCCCCCCCCCATTTATTTATCGACGTGGCACATTCTTATGAAACATTGGGCTTCCTTAACGGCGCTTAAATGCACTGCATCGTATTTGCGCAAGTGTCTGATCACTTCTGTTTGTTTCTGAGAAATTCAGTCATGTTCTTGACATATTGCACCACGATATGGCACGTTATCTAAGGAAATAATAGTTTTGCAGAACTGTAAAAATATGGCTGGTCAGGGGTTTGAATGGCTAAACTAGAGGTCAATCAGACTGGAACGTTCAGCTAAAAAAAAACAGAAAATTATGTTGAAAAAGCTGCAAATAAAAGAAACAGTTTAACGGAGACTGCATTTCGAGACAACTTTTTGCTCAACGTGCTGAAGTTACTGATATTTTTATTTGCACTTGAAATTGATTTCATATGATGGCATTTGTAAACAATGGAATGACTTCACATGGTTTAACCCCAGCTGGTAAACATATGCAGCAGCACTCAGCAAAGTCACACAAGGCTGGAAAGCACGAATTTCGTGTTCTTTGGAAACTGGCTCGTGCCTCTTTAGCGAAATATACTGTACATTTATGCATGAGGAGGCACAGCGATGACGAAAGCATCCTTGTTCATTGAGGGCATCACAGTGTGCCACTGGAATTCCCAGCACTCTAAGAGCGGTTGTCTGGGAACAAAAGCCTCTTTCAGTTGTTATTCAGTGACATGAGCAAACGCTGGAAGTAAGATATTGCAGTTCAGCTTTGGAGAATGGGGTCAGGGAGTTTGAATCATTAAGCTCAAAACTTATTAACTCATCTGTCTGTGACTTTTTTCTTACCTTGAAGACAAACATCTCGCCCCTCAACATGGTGACGGTGTCGAAGTTGCCCTCACAGATGTTGGGCCCGTAATGGTCTGGGCGGTCTGTGGTGCGGGGCTTGTCCGGCCTGCGCGGAGGCGGACCCGGGGGGGTCTTTGGAGGGTTGGGAGGCCTGGGTTCGGGCTGGGCTGGGCGGCGAGGGGTGACTGTGGGCAAGGTTTCCGTAGGGGTGTTGTTTGGTGGCCCTGCACAAAACCCAAACCATAATTCTGGTGATATGGAGTGCCTCACACACACACATACTGACATGCATATCAACAGCTCTTCTGACCACTTGACATCACATGAGCTTGACCAGCCTGACACCAACCAAAATGAATGTCAGTAAGCTGATCTCTCACAGTTTAGCACACCAGAGCGGGAGAGGATGAGCATATCAGGAAAAAAGAGTCTGTACACTGCTACTACCAGACAAACGTTCTGTCAGGGCCGTTTGGGGAAATTCTTCTAATAATGAAGAATGCCAGATTCACAGCGCCGAGACACAAAGGCTTGTGTTAACAGGCACATTCCTGCAAGGCTCCTGGCCCAAGGCAAAGCATGGCTATCACAGTGGGGGTTTGAGTGTGGGTGTGCTCTGCAGATGGACGGAGGTTAGGCGGGGGGGATATAGGACCCTTGTTTCCACAGAAGTATGCCGCAGTCACGATAGCAAAGAGGCTCACCGTAGATCTGCTGGATCCCACGGAGGTCATCCTCCGGCAGACGGAAATTCTCAGTGTCCATCCACTGGTAGAAGGGTGCCATGATGGCCAGGGGGTTGTTCGAGTGCTCCAAGCCCAGTGCATGGCCCAGCTCATGCACAGCCACCAGAAAGAGGTCGTTCCCTGCAGAGAAGCCAGTAACAACATAAAAAACATGAATGAGCTGGACGCCAGGAAAAGACATTGTCTTGTGAGTACAGTTCCAAAATACTGCACGTCAAATTCAGAGCCTGGACCTGGATTTCGTTCCACGCCATCATAATTCTAAATAACTGAACAAACTGACCGACCAGATGAGCTTAGCCCTTGACCTTGTCTTGGGCACCTGGACTCACAGAGACTTATAAAATGAGGACATTCCTGCCATCAAGAGGGACTGCTGTGTTGCTTCAAGGACATCCAGTGACGCACAAAGTGAATCTCGACGCTGCTTAAAACCTGTGACTTCAAGCTGTCCTATTTAACAATCCCATGTATTCACTGTAAAACCGAGCATTATGTATTTTACAGTATGATGTTGAAGTTTTTGTGCTTGAATGGAGAGGCAGATCCACTGAAGATATGCACACTATTTCCAGAGCAGCAAAAGACCCTCCCTGTGGGCTCCCACTTCTGGCTCCAGGTAGGAGTTCAAGCAGCTCTTTGTATGAGGAGCCGTACTCTGTGCTCTGACCCTGGGCCACTTCCTCCTCGCTGTGTAGGCTGCTGGGGTGCGGCAGGAAGAGGCCGTACAGTGGGGTTTGTGTGAGTGCACCGACCCCCTGTGATGCCCCTTCCTCCGTTCTCGCTTGTGTTGTGTGGTGTGTGATCGACTATATTTCTTTTCAACAGAAAAATGGCAGCTAAACATTCATCACCAATGTTCGAACAGAGGGAGGCAGAAATTAAAATACGGACACCAAAAGGTTACTTGTTCAAGTCCTAGAAGGCACGTACCATTGAACCCAACCCAAATTACTTTATAAATGTATACGTTTTACGTAGATTTGGATAAAAATTTTAACTTCAATCCTGAAACAATGCAAAAAATCCTCCCTACTGCCCTTAACCCCCTTTACCAGCTTTTGATCTGACACCAAGAACTGGCATCTGTCCTTCAGTGTCCCAACCATACAAATGAAAGTTTTCACAAGGATAAAATTCCACAAACACACTGTAACTATTTTCATTTTATTTACAGTTTTTATGAAGGAAGGCTGGCAGTATGTCCGTACAGCAGAGCCATCGTGCCCATTAGCATTCTTTAGCTGGGCATAATAAAATAGAACGGTTTACAAAGAGGGGAGACAGTTACCGTGAACCCCCAGTAAGGGTGAGCATTCTGTCCTCCAGTCCTGACAACCATTTTCTCTGTTCAGGGCAATCTTCTACAAAACTACATTTGCACCAATAGTTTTCCCAGTCCCACCAAAGCACACAGCCCTCAAGGGCTGTTTCATTAAGCCACAATTTGCCTATTTCGCTGATGGATGCTTGTAAAATGCCCATGTTGTACATAACCCCCTGCCTCCGTCTTCCACCTTCCCTCTACTTTGAGGCGATGTGTAAAAATACGCACACATGTGCATGTGCTTCTGAAAGCATCTGTCCTGGATGGATGGAGCGTATCCAGCATAGTTCCACTGATACAGTGCCACGAATCTTGAAACTTATACAAACGTCAGCCATATGAAACCGGAGGTTGATGTTCTGCATGCTGGCGTCATTTTAAGCCTGGTGACTCGAACTTCAATTTCCCCTGCTTGGTCTTCATATAAAAGCCTTTAATATGAGGCTCTGGCCTGTCCTTTGCTCAGTAATACCACTGAGCCCGTTTTGTTTCTGTACTATGGGTTGCGTCAGTCTCAGTGTGCATGAAGCTGGATGTAGGATCTGTTTAATGGATGTGAAACAGGATGAGGTCAGTTGTCCCTGGGGCTACTTGAGGAAACAAAGACCTCAACAATGGATCCGCTATCTCTCTCCCAGCTCAGAAGTGTATCGGCTCTGTTGACAAAACACATTGCAGCAGGCAGCGCGATGAGACCCTGACAAACATCTGGCTGTTCAAAAAAGCGTCCTCTAACTTCTTGCACACTGAGAGAGACACATAAACGTGACAGGGATCGCTCACTCGCACACACCCGCAAAAGGACTTTGGTGACGCCAGCAACAGCGAGAGGTTTGCCTTTGGGTTCAGATGTTTTTCACGACATTTGTTGTGACCCCTGCGAAGTTGCTGCCATTTGTCTCCGTGGATATTACCTCCTCAGCAAATCCCTGGGTTAACAATGGTCAAACGCAGTATATGAATGGCAGAGATTGTCAACCATTATTTTCCCTAGGAGCAAAAAACATGTTTCACAGAAAGTCAAAGTCACTCAAAAAATAGGTTTGTGCTATTTTGTTGTTTTTCTGTCAAGCTGACCTATGTATTTCAATATTTTTCTATAATTTTACACCCATATCCACTGTCCTGAGCAAAGTGGGATATGGAGGTTGGGGGTGGTGGTGGTGGTGTTAGTCCCCCTGAAGCCCAATAACTTCAGACGCTCCTCTGCTATGAAAGTGGCCTGTTGGTCTGAGCTAGCGCCTCCTCTGCCTGCCTCCTCACTACAAACTATGAATGGGTGGCCAGCCATCTGTCTCTGCTTTAGCTCAGGAAATGACAGGAACGGTCTTCGCTTCCAGGAAAAGGTTCAGTCATTTATTTCCCTGGCGCTCCATAAGCGAGATAATGAGCACAAATTGAACTGTGAGAAAAACACAAAACAATCACAGATTCCCCCAAATAATGAAACGCTCTACGATCGGCTAGGTTCATGGAGGGTATGGATGCGCGGCACGAAAGATGCTGCAGTTTGCATCCTCTAGACTTTTTGAAAATGCAAGAATGGCAGAAAAAGTTCTATGTGCATTTAAAGAGGGATCACATGGTATTGTACGGATGTGTTGACAGAGAAAAAATTATTCAGGTTTGCTTTCCTCAACCAGGTAACCCCTGTTAAATTGAGCAACAAACTGCAGATTGTAGGGTTATAAGATTACACCGCAAGTTTAAGTGTGGATCTGAGCAAGTAGAATGGTGCTGTATCAAAAATGCAGTTAGAATACCTTTAACACACTACCCACCCAGCAGAATGGTTTAACCAGGGAATCCACCAAGCAAAATAAGATTAAGTCAGCATTTAGGATTAGTTTCCAAGAATGTCCCTAGAATAATAAGAGGTCATTATAATGTGATTTCAGAGTGCTTTTTCCATTGCTGTTGAAGGCAACATCCTAATGTGTGCTGACACAGTGACAAAGTGACCTAACAGAAACCCAAGCAACAAACCTAGCAACGCACAGTCTTCATTAACAGGATCGAGTTTGATAATCCAAAACATGTGGTTCCAGGAAACCTCTTACTTACTCCAGGGGGGTGATGTCACCATTGTTAGCAGACATATATTATAATGAGCTCTCAAAGTAGTCTGCTCAGCACCAGGCCCAGAAAGCCTACTCACCAGACATGTCTTGGTTGCCCACTGTCCAGGGTTCATCAGAGTCAAAGTGTGTGTCTCCACCCATCCCGGGGCCTGGGAAGTAGGCATGGGCAAGGAAGCCTCCCTCACCGTCGAAGGGCGAGCTGTCACCATGGAAGCCTGAAGCGAAGAAGATCAAAATGTCGGGTTCCTTTCGGCGGCCGTATTTGATCTCGTGGTAGGGGATCTCCTCAAATCTTAGAGGCGTCACGCTCTCCCACACTTTGAAGGCCTTGCGGATGGCTTCGTATGAATTGTACTCCCCCACTTTCGGTGTGTAGTTCTCGATGCTGGAAGAAGCCAAGACCTCATTACGTAACTCACATATAAATCAAGAGCTGCAAGATTTACAGTACAGGCATCCCTCATTATCTGAATCTAAACTGTTCCTGAAAACGCGTTAGACAGTAAATTTTCGCATAGCGGGAGCCTGTATTCCACTATTTTAAATGGGGAAAAATATCAACGCGTTCCCAGCCCATCCAAGAACCCAAAGCACAAAATTTTGTTTGCCCATGTTTGTACCTGAAGGTCAGCTGACTCTTGTTCCATTTGTGGCCAGTGAGAGCGTAGCGCTTTCTTCGCACATTCGTTTTGATTTGACCCCCAAACTTGTCGGGGACACCACAGCGAGGTCTCTTCATGGCCCTGTGTCAAAAGGAATGTTCAGTGCAGGCTCAGCAAGAGAAGCCCCAAACCAGCATTCCTGTATGTATATCCACTCTGATCCAAGTCTTAACCTAACTGGGAAATAAACTAGGGTCTGACTGTTGAGAGGTAATGATAATGATTAGTAAGGATATTAGCATTCGATATTGGGAAAGAATCAGTGTGTATCAGGGTAACCCCGAAGCAGATGTTGCCATCAGCAGTCCCTTACCGGACTCCAGTTTGTGATGCTGAAAATAATTTACACACAAGAGCGTAAAGACATACCAAGCTATGATGTGTCCTTGCTCAGACAACCTCTTGCCTCTGAAACATAACTGGTGACTTTCTTTGGTACTTATTTGAAGAACACGTGAGAGCTGTAGACGTACTTTTTTGTGGCCAAGTCCATCTCGCCAGTGACAGTCAGGCCGTAGAAGCGCTGCATGTCGCTGATGGCATTAGAAAGGATTTGTGATGAGCGCATGGTGGACATCTGCCTGCTGGCCTGGGGGAGGTAGCCGTACATCCGCAGCCATGACTGAAAGAGAACAGAAGGAGAAACTCGATACCATCACAGAAGGACAGCACTGTGCTGCAGGGGTCGGAGGGATGAGGGAAAGAGTAAAGGCAGACGTAAGAAATAAGCAAAGGCAGCTGGTTTATTTGAAGTTTGGCGCAAAGAACTGACTCAACCCACAAATGTACCAGACACACGGCCACCACCACCGGTCACTGTATAAAGAACACGACCACAGAATGCATGGCAATGAGAGGGGAGAGTTCAACAAAAAATCTCATATAAGTTAATTAAATTCCAGAATGACTTTTCTGATTATTAGATGTGTTCACAACCATTAAAACTAAGAACCACAAGGTCAGCAGCAAATGCGTACGTGTTACTATATAAAACGGTGCATAGATATGGAGTGGTCTTGTTACCAGAAGTCCATGTTCATGTTGTATAAAGTTACCCAAAATAAAAGCTAAATTTGCATTAATCCTATGAAAAACACACATCATGCATTTCATAAACATCTTACAGTTGGATTAACAGGCAGCGGGATCTTGGATGCAGCTCTTTTGAGTCTGAGGAGGGTGATAAATCTCTTGGGATGGCTTCCGTCTGTGAAGCAAGCATTCACCTGAGATCCCTGGTGCGCATCCTCCAGCTACGAATCCTTTCTGAGGCTCAAAGCCATGCTTTGCCATATGTTTGACTACTCCTACCTTCCCAACAGAAGGGTCTTCATGAAAGAAGTAGAGATGGAAGGAACTCTGTGCCATAGTGAGCCTTAGCCTCCACAGAGACAGTCGACCATCCACAAGACTGCTGCCTTCCATCCCAGACTGGGCAGTGTATGAGGAAACCCCAAGGAGCCCTTCCTAAACCTCATGTTGTTTTAGAAAATAGCAAAAAACAAATGACACATTTAAGACTGGCTAAATACCCCCCCAGTCCACCCCCAGCGCCCCCAATTACCCCAAGCCCCCCTTCGATGGCTCCTTTCTTTCCTCTCCAGCAACAGTCTCTCTTTCTTCTTCCTCTCTGCTGTTCAAGAGGCTGAATGCCACATCTGTTTGTGACATAGCAGATAGGTTACCCTCTTCATTGAGAAACTCATAGGGCAGAATCAGGGAGGGCACTGGCCACGAAATGGAAAAACTATTAACAATGGCAGCTTACTTTTTGGCAGGCTTATAAAATGCACTTGGCTTTTTATTCAAAAGGGCACCTGGCATCAGCCAAGCAGGTATTTATTGTGGGGCGTCAAAGTGATTGTAATACTGCAAGGCAAAGAATACATAAGTGCCTTTTATTCAAAATAAAAAGCATTTCAGTGTGCTAGGAAAGCAGCGCCAGATGTTCCGCAAGGTTTGAAACAATGAGAAATAGAGAGAAGGAGCACATCTTTAACTTGCATTATATAAAATAAAAAAATATAGTTCCTCAAACGAGCCTTAGACTTCAGGGCCAGCATGGGATTCACAGGAAAGGCCCGTAAAGATGGGGTCTGAGCACAGCCAGGAGATACAATAACTGAGACGGGAACATCTGCAATATTGTTTTACTACCGGAGACTGGGAGTCCACCATTACTGAGCAACTGTGATTTTTGTCAAGTTAGGAGAAGAGGAAAAGAGAGCTATAATTTTAATATCTCTGAGGTTAGAAGCCATTGGAAGGAGGCATAATTCCGGCCCTGATAGCCTGTTACTGTACTTGCAGCAAATGCCCTACATTTCTCTTCCAAATGTAATCTGCAGACCATACAAGAGCCTCAGGTTTATGGGTGTATTGTGAGGCACTGGAGAGAACAGTACTACAGCAGGTACAGTAAAGACCCAATTTCAGAGTTGATTCAGGCTGGAAGTTAAGCAGTCGACAAACTGTACTCCTTTCAAACAATTAAGGGAAAACCTCACACGTCCCCAGCCATCCAGTACAGTAATTTACGTTTTCCACTTGCCCACGAGACAAAAGAACAAAAAACGTCAAGAACCCCAGCAACAAAGAGTTGTTTTTTTTTACAGTAAAAATAACATCAGCATCTCTGTTAACACTAACTCAATGCAAGCAGCAGGAGACTGTACTGAATTTTTTTATGTTATGGCGCACGTTCCTAGATACAGGTAATGTAAAGTTGACATCATATGCGGTCACCGGTGGAACACCTTAACAACCACACCACTGGACCATGATCGCTAATGTTCACTCCGGCAACTGCGCTCATACGATAAGCATAGATTTATAAACATATTCGACGATTCATCACCCCCCCATCTCGCCATTAGCGGACAAGTGTAGTTTCCGGCAGCATTTTGCTCCTTAACCCCGAAAATAACTTGGCAAGGACTGTGCAAAGGTCACTCGTGCTCTCAGTCCAAAAGGGTGGAAGCCGTGTTCACAGCTCTGTCAAACCCCAGAGAGCCACTGAGGAATGGCATGTGAGGAATGGACGCTTCAAGCTTCCTACAGATGCTACAATATGATGACAGCTTCAAAATGCCAATGTTCAGCTGTGATAAAGACAGGACTTATGGAAGTAATACAGCTGGCAAACTGGGTTTCGCTTCCTTCCCGTAAATTCCTCTCCTCTGCCCATGTTACCCTCTCGCCGATAACGTCTGCTCACAATAAGAGCCTCTATTGTTCCTTGTGGGTGAACAGTGAAGCCTGCAGGCCTCTTCTCATTTCTTACCCGGACAGTGAAACAAAAGTTACAATGAACGGTTGCAATTTGTGGTTACACATTGCTCGCATTACGGTGGGTAGCACCGGTGCCTCACAGTGCCATGCAGTTTAGTCCCCTTTCAGTCTGTGCACAGTTTGCGTGCTCTCCTTGTTTACGTGGCTTTTCTCACACACAGAAGAACCCGATGGTAAGTTGCTGTTTCAGCCTAAATACACTCTGTTTCAGCCTAAATACCATGTCAGCAGTTACCATGAGTTGACTTTGACTCAACCGCCTTCACCTTACCTACCTTTAATATCACACAGACATTTTGGCTCCTGGCACAGACCTGCAAACTTGTACTGACAAGACTGTATGGTATAGGGTTGTGGTGGAGTGAGGAGAGACAGAAGCCAAAGGAATTCTAAACTGAGGGATCTAAGAGTAGCGTAGAAGGACTCCAGGATTCAGGAGCAGTAACCAACTAAAGGCATCCCAAGGGCAGAAATCCAAGGCAAACAGGGAGCAGACAGTGAGCCGGGAGCCAGAGAATTCCCCTTCTCCCCTTCAGCATATCGTCTATGTGACAGCTTACAGTAAAGACAGACATGGCAGAACAATCACGCGTGCCTAGTCGGTCAGGATCAACCTGTGGTGCTTTTTCTCCATCTAACCTGCTGTAACGCATCATTCGTCAACAGCCTTCGATATTCAGGAAATGCTTCAAGCATGGTTTATTTGCTATTGCAGAAAATGGCAGTTTTTATATTTACAGTATGTGTTTCGATGTCATTTCAAGATTATGGTAAAGGCAGAAATGCGAGAACGCAAATAAACTTTCATTAAACTGTTCAACCTAAAGTTTTTTTTTTTTTTTACCAGTGAAAAATAACTTTCTGCCACAGGACAGGTTTAAATTAAGATGCAATTTATCATTGCTGAACTGAGATGCTCCATTACACTACTTTCTATTTTGGCCCCAGTAGGGCAAACCATGTATTTAGGTAAACACAGCATACTTTGTATTTTTAGCTAAGCTTACCAAGGCCATGTACGGCATACAAAAGCAATTAATTTGTTTGCTTTCTGGTATATTTCAATATATAATGCAATGTGTTAATTTCAGAGATGGATGAACTCATGTGAAGATGTGGACAGAAACCAAACCAAAATTCAATATAAAGCTGGGCCCACGTAAGAAAGAAATGCCCACATGACGCATCCTTTGACTTTCCGTTTGGCCCAATGTTTCTGCTGGGGGTGGATTTCTAGCACCGTCTAATACTAAATCTGGATGTTTTTGGGAGCCAGGCGAGGGCAGCGTGACAGCTCTCTGACTACTACATCACTTGCCCATGTAAGGGGGCATCCGGCGGGCGTAAATAAAATGCTCATTGTTTAAAATATAACCTGCCCACAACGCACTTACTGAAAAAAGCTGTATGTGAACTGGAAACTAACAAAAATCATACTTGTTAACGTAAAGGAAAAAGATATATATGTACAAACACACTCACACGGATCTGTTTTATTATCACTGTGCAGATTTCATGCTAAGTTCTCATTCCACACTGGTGCAATAAATGACTCCTAACTGAACGCCAGTGATGCTGCAGGACATATGAAAGTTGACTGCTGACTGAAAAAGGTATTCCGTTATCTTGAGATGTCTGTTCTGCAACATTATTCATCTTCTTTCTATTATCTACACACGGCATGTCATCCAGGGTACACACTGAGTAGCCAAGTGTCCTGTGCTTCAGGGATGGGTTCCAGACCGCCTTGACCATGACATGGACGAGTGGTTAACAACAGTACGTGAGATTCACTATGTTTTACTATCCATTTTCAAAAATTAAGAAAAGAATGCAACGCAAACCTACAAAAGAACCTGTCTGCTGCTACGGGAGACTCAAGGATGCTGACTAGGAAGGGGGACTCAGTTTTCTGAACAAGATCCTATGAAAATGGGGAGCAGCAGACAAACCTGTATCTTAAAAGCAGATGAAAATTGGAAAGTTTGGGATTAACGGTATTCATGCAAAGATGCATACATATAGTGTGGGTATGTGGTTAGCAGGAGCTGAACTTAAAAGAGGCCCAGATGCAGGAGCAGCTTCTGGGCAGAGCTTCACATCACTTCTGGCTGGACCTTTTCAGGAACATCAGAATCCTTGTGTGTCCCAGCAAGCACCCCTCCTTGGCCCATTACCTCCTCCTACATATCAGTGTAGCACTGTAATTACCCTTCTCTCCTCCCCATCTCTGTCTGTCTGCATATCTGAGGCTCAGTCATGACCAAAACCATGGAGTGACATACCCAGAAAATGGAGCGGACACTCCCACAGACATATGAGGTGCAGATAAAGATGACTATAGCCATTTCCTCTGGGCAGAGCGGTTACCCTCAGAAAATATTGCCCTTCTGCAATAATGGCTCCCGCTGAGAATTCTGCTCTGTTAGTTAGTGTGGGCACGACCAGATGACCACACTTCCCATTGTCCTGCCTACTGCTTCACCACCAATGACAGGGTAGTGACCGCAAAGAGGACGCACTTGTGTGTTGGCTGCACCACCTGGGCCTCAGCAACTCCCTCACTTGCTGTAAGAAGCCGCTTCACGGCAACAAAGTTGTGACTTGGAACAAAGCTTTCAAAAATAAATTCTAAGGAAACTGGGTATTTTCGGAGCCATTTTGAGTGGGGTTGAAGCAAAGACAGTGACAGGTACGTATCCCTTACCTCACCCTACCAGGAAGCAGGACAAAGTTAAACACTTGGCTCGCCCACATATTTACAGACGGAACTTGAGTTGTGAATTTAAACTTCTCATAATGAATGAAATTAAAAGTCACGCGAACAATGCGATGGAAATAAAACTTTGCATACTTGGCTGCATAAGAAATGGAGCTATAGATTCATCTGCAACATCCAAATATGAACCGCAGCCAAAGAAGAAGACTTACTGTATATAAAGTATATATTTTACATAGCATTACATAGCACCCTTATTGTCTGCGTTGAAAAACACAACCACACTGCAAACACACAGGCTAAGCTAACAATCTGACTTTTGGTGCCAGAGTGTAACACCCAGCCCTGATGGGAAAAATACAACAGCTATAAAAACACCAGCAGGTAGCTGGAAGCAACTGGGATTTCCCACCCTTCCCCCTCCCCAGAGGTCTCTTACATTATTGTTAACACCCCTAACAGTCCCCTTAACACAGTGGTGGGTTCCTATTTCTTATCTCTTGCTGAAGGTCTCGGACAGGTTTGTTTAAATCCCAAACAGAAGCATCAGATAAGCAAGGATGGTGGCAAATAGATGGAACGAAAGGGATGACAAACATGCAGCTGTAAGCATTTCAAGGTGACAATACTGAGGCTGAGAGCGTATGGATCTGTTACATGTCCAAAAAACGGGGTTGGTAGGAACCCGGTGGTCAATGGGTGGCTTGAGTAGAGATGCAGGCACAGCTGGAAAAGGAGATAAAGGGGGGTACATCAAATAAACTCTCAATGGCTGCCATCACTGCACGCTATCAAGCCCTACGGTATCTCCTCTCCTGCAACAACTCTGCAGAAAACTGATCTCCAGAGCAAAACTCCTGGCTAAGAGCCAGTTGACCTAAGGAGCTCAACAAACAACCGCAAAAGCACATGTGTGATGAAAGCGCCACTCTTATCGCACTGGCGTGGGTGAAGAAAAAACAAGGATCGTGCAGAAGAAGGCAACAGCTGCATTTTAAAGGGCGAACTGCAGAGATTCATTCTGGGAATAAAAGGGGTTTAAAAGTGTGTGACTTGTAAAAAAGCAACACATAAGAAGGGACGTTCTGGAGCTGCCAAGGAGCAGCATGTCCACATATGGTCCTGCCCGAGTGTATCAGTGTGTCATTGAGCACCGCTTGTGTACTTTGGCCGCCGCCATCGCAGCCTGTTGGCCGGGGAAGGTGCTCCGCCCCCTGGGGGATCGCTGGCAACCCATCCACCTTTTGTTCAAAACACAGAGCAAAGAGCTGATCGCCACCAAGAACCGGCTCCTTTCATGAAAGACAGGAACGCTGACCGATGGCCAAAAAGTATCGGGAGGGCTGAGAAATTCTGACAGTGAAACAGTGCGGCGCTCCGGACCGAATGTGTAAAACATGACAAAGAGTATTAATACACAGCGTAAATAGTGTACAGCATGGGCATCACCTTCAAGACAGCTCATACAGTAACCAAAATGCACATTCATTGACTTGTCACCCGTCAAACATTTTGTCTCTTACAAGAATCTCATGTCAAGCATTCGTCTAACTGCTCATACTAACCATTAAACTCCGAAACCCCGCAACTTTTTAACCTTAAACAGTAAAGGGGGAAACTAATTCTGAGACATTCTAGGAAAGTGACACAAGCAGACACTTCTGCAGCACTTGCATATTTGAATAAGTGGGATTCATGTAAAGACAACTGGAATGCTAATACTACTACAAATAATAATAATAATAATAATAATAATAATAATAATAATAATAATAATAATAGTTACCTCTGCACTGAAGGAATCCTCTTCCCCAGCATGTGCCCCAAACGTGCTGATCAGGAGCACGAAAGCCGGCACCACGCTACACCTGACCGCCACCACAGTCCATCTTAGCAGCGGGATCATCTTCTCCTCCAGCCGGTGTCACCTCTTCGATCCCTCGTGGACAAGAGCAGGTGTCTCCACGTCTACGGCAAGCGGTGCACCGTGGCTCAGCTTCAAGGCTGTTTTAAAGTTGGTCTCTTTGCGCAAAAAAGGGGCTTGGGGATTAATATTTGATAACCTGGTGCATCAGTAACTCGGGGAAGTGACGGTCACCCGCGTTGTCATTCTTTCTCAAGGCCGCCCCGGGTGTAACAACGGGCTTTGGCGCAAAAGGAGTAACGATGTCCCGCTGTTATTGCGCGAACCCCTCCGCTCTTCTAAATGTTCTGCCGGTGCATGCGAGCTCCTTCCGCGACGGCCGAACCTGAAGCAAGCCGCACATTCAGCGCAGTTTCCCCAGCCGCCGGGTACCGGTGCTGGTCACTCGCACGACCGAAGGAAGTTCACCGGGGAACGAGAAAGGAAGGAGGCCGACGAGGAACAGCAGCGCGCACACGCGGGGCTGGAAGGACGAAGAAGTGCGCGCAAAAAGTTAAAGCCGCGGTTTGCAGCATCCATCCATCCATCCATCCATGGGTCGCACCAAAGTCCCCCTGTTGTTAGCCTACGAGGGACTGCTTTGGATCGTAGCCTTCTGGGAAACCGCAGTTTCTGCCCTCAAATTCTACAGATCGTCTTTATTTTGTCCTCCGGACCGCGTCCGCGTCCACTTCCAACCCCGACCGACCGACCGAGACTCTATGTGGCCGCTGCTCCAACCGGCTTCCGTCCCCTCTGCCGCAAGCAACGCCGCTCCTCGTCGCCCCCTGTCAAACCTCTTTATGGCTTGGTGGGGGGCGAGGGGGCGGAGGGATGGGATGGTAAGCAAGGGGGAGGGGGCGCGATCGAAGCTTGGGTCGGTGTGTGTGTGTGTGTGTGGGGGGGGGGTGGCGGAAGCAGCTGCTGAAAAAAGCTTAACCTCCCCGCCCCCCGAAGGGGAAACACTTGCTTCACCGCACCGCGTCTTTCAGACCCCCCCCCCAATCCCTCTCACGCCCACACACACACACACACGCGTGTTGTCAGCTGATGGAAGGTGACACACATATCTGGCTCTTCCCAGGGAGAAAAAACACAGTTTTTCCCCTTCTGTGGGTGCCCTTTTAGCTGAAAATAAACTTGTCAGATTTGGGGGGGCTCCAGCGTGTTCAAGCTGAGTAGAACTCCCACCCCCACCCCCCCATATCTGACGTCACCCGTCCTGCTATATTTCTGGAAATATTAAGAATGAACACAACAAATAAATGGAGATGATTTATATAAACGTCCATTCATACTTTGTAGGATTACAAGTTTTGAAAAAGTTATGCCATGGCTCAAAAGTTTTGCTTTCTTAAGTCAAAAACACTAAGACAGGAAAATCCTTTAATAAAAAATAGAAATTTATTGTGCAGTGTGGGACACGGGAGGTTACAGGAGATGCCTTCATCTGCTGGGTAGAAATCGTGTGGTTTTACTTCCTCACTTACAAAAAGTTGGGTACACAAGATAGCAACAAATATGTTTGTTTGTCAGGGATAACAAGTTTAGTTTAGTGCTCTTCCTGAAATTCATTTTCTAGGAAATGTTGAGGTTTTTCTCTGGGAAACTTGCATCATGTCTAATAAAACGTTACATAGAATACAACGTAATAATACAGGTATGCAGCTTATTTCTGTGGTGACCAATGGCTCCATTCCACGGTCTCCTGGAGCGCTGAGCTTCTGACTTGGGGGCCAATATAGCAATTCTGTGGGGAAGCCTAATTTTGGCAGCTTGTACTCATGATCTCTTTGTTTGGGTCATTTCCCTAAGCTTGTGATCATAGACCAGGAAGGGAACGTAGGTTGAGCAACAAACCAAGCCATCTGTCTGAAAGCTCAGCTCCTGCTTCAGCACCACAGACCGGTACAGTGACCACAGAACTGCCGAGAACCGCCTTTCAACCTCCCGCTCCCTTCTTCCATCATTTATAATGAAGGCTGCAAGATGCCTAAACTCCTACGGTACGGGGAGTTGTTCCGCTCTCATCTGGATTCTGGGTCCACTCTTTTGCAGGAGGACCCTGACCTCAGATATGGAGGTGCCGCCTGTCATACCTGCTGCTTCCTTCACAGAAGAAGCCAAAAAGGGTAGCATCATCCTCAAAAAGACACCCTCTGAACCCCAGTTGAACCTTGATACACTGTCCACAACAAGAACAATAACAGCAACAAAAGTTGTTGTTGTTGTCTACCACTGTTGAACATAACTATAAATATCAAAGTACACAAAATCATGCAGGTGAAATGAACAGGAAAAAACATCCCTGAAATACCGTGGTGAAAGGCGATGGCGCCCTCTGTTGGTGGACAAATTTAATTTGAACTGTAATTGTCCATAAACTGAAAATACAGTATGAGGATCTCGCTACTGCATGAAAATAATAAAGGTTTGCCAGACATACATAAGTGCACTGGGTGATGCTTCTTACAGTACAAAGACTAACAAAACGTCGTCTCCAGTGACCATGATGAAAAATTAGGTTCAATGCCAAGAAGTGTGTAGAGAAGATTATGAAAATGCATAATTATCCCCCGTTAAGACGTTTCATAAGCTTGTTAACCCAATAGCCTGAAAGGAGAACACATTCCTGGGACCAAAAGAGACCCTTGCTTGGGCATTGCTGTCTAGTATGTTGCTACGGTTTGATTTTTTTAGAAAAATAACAGTGAAGTTACCGAGCATCTCTGCTGTTATCACTGTAAGTTTTTTACTTCTTGTTCCTGTAATGTGTAGAAATTATGTATCTGTACTGTAATTTTGATTGAATCACAGTCAAAAGTAGAACCAATGCAGGTACCTAACCTAAATTGCATATGCAGTGATAAAAATTGAGGTTGCATCGTTCCTACCACAGCATCCTCTCTTTGCCTGGACGCAACTGCAAACTGTGGTCAGTTGGTGTTTTTGATCAACTTCAGACATCTCAGTTCCTCAAACAGGGTTGATCAGATCCGAGTCTCTTCAGTTGGCACTATCTTGAATACATGGCCATCTAGATGGCTTCTCCACATTCTCAGTAAGAACTTTTGTAGCCTCCTTCCTCTCACTGCCTTTGCTACCCAAAAAGCTGCAGGCGTCATGCAAGGTGTTTACCAGAAAGCCCCTAGCACCCCCACTTCAGTGGATACACACCTTGCCCTCAAGCCTTTTGAGCAGCACTGCTCCAACAGGTCCTCATACCCTTTCCTCCTTCTTTGTGAAAATAGTTGTTTCCAATGTTTAAAGCTGTCAGTTTGGTAGAAGCTTTTAGGGTTTTACATCATTCTTAGTAAGTCTCTCACAATATTGCTTAACATTCTTTCCTCTCGTTCTTCTTTTATGTATTAGCCTGGGAGTCTTTATGCCAATACACCTCTAGCTTTTTGCAGGGTGTAACAGGTTCCACTTCATTATACTTTGCTCTTTTCCTTTCTCCTTCAGATCTAAAAAGCTTTTTACTCCCTGTTGAGGAGAAGCAGCACCATCGCTACATGATTGACTGTGATTTACTGGGTTCTGACATTTTCTGGTCCTACTCTCTCTTTCAAAAGACACAAGATAAAAAGTCAGATGATGGTCACTCCTCAGCTTCCTTAGAACTGTTTTTTTTTTCTGTCAGATTTGAAGAGTGTATGATCATTTACCATTTTTTAGGCAGCTTCTAAGTACAGGTTGCCCATAACTTACAACTGAGTTGGGGATTGACAACCAGGTCATAAATAACATTGGATTGAAAATTGGCTCATACTTGTAACAGTGTAATTGTTTCCAAGTGTCCACCATACAGTAACTTCTTTTCAAACATTTGTTGATTTTTTTTTACCTATTTTGTCTTAATTCTGGTCACATTGCAGCATATTATCAATACCCTTGTTCAATTACTCACTAGTATTCTGTGCCATACAACAGCAAGATGCAGTAAACGCAAAGGATTATTCTGTTGGTAACCCCACTGAGGTCATTGATGGCCAGTCACCGGTCAGTGGATGTAAGGGCACAGTTGTGGGAAGATGTTTACTGCTCATGAGAACAACTAACAGTTTGAAACTCAAGAAGATGATTGCTTGCTCTGTGGGCACTACTACTGTGTTGTAATACAGTCTCATACGGTGCTCACCTTGTGTAATCGTAACTTTACAAGGTTACACATGGATGGCTGTGCAGGTACACACATCCAATGTTTTAATGAATTCATAACATTTTCCCATCCATAAATGCTCAATTGTGTGGTACTACAAAATATTTTCGTACGGTTGTCGCCAGACGTTATTATTATGTTATGACGTCATATATGCGTTATATAGTTACTGTACATTACAAGATGTAAATGTATGTTTCACTTAGCTATAGGATGCTCATTTGCTTATTAGTCTTCCTGGAAATCATTAAGTGCTTTTTTTTTGAGTTTTCACTGTTTTTCGCAGTTTATTAACACTTCTGTTTAGAATATAAATGTTTAAAATGTAAAGCTTTGCACACAGATCCTACATTTGTCGAACTGATTGCATAATTTTCCCATGGAATTTCACAAAAACCGAGCATCTGACAGTTAAAGATTTTGTGCTTTCATTTAAACTAACGTTAATTTAAACTGACAGCTCGCACTTCCAAAACTTGCTGACGAAATAATTACCATAACGTCACAAAGAAGTTCATGACATAAAATACACGTTTTCATTTTTCAAAAATAAAACCTGATCTGTATCACTGATATTTTATTATGCTTTAAAATGTGTAGTATACAGCGATAATTTATACCCACATTTCCTCTTGAAATAACATTAAAAATAATGTTATCCTCTCGTATCTGTCATTGTTCGAAAACAGATTGCGTCATTAAGTTGCGTGAACATTCTGGATGTTTATTGGTTAACCGTAACCACGGTGTCTCGTTTTGTTTGTATGAATTCTGTTAAACGGATACATATATTTGAAAAAGGCTTTTATTAAACACCGCTGTTACATTTTTCAACGTCCGTGTGAAATAAATGTAAACTCAGTTTCTCCGAAATAACAAGGACGTTTCTATGTTTTTATTAACTAAAGAAACGCTGCGCGGTTGCTAAGCATATATCAGCCAATCAGAACCTCCCTTCTTGCTTGGTGCGTCTGAACCTGCAGAGCTCGGGGCGTCGGGCAATGAAATAAAAATGTCAACAGTTGGACTGTGGCTGATAACCAATTTGTTTAATATTGCGTTCTTCTAAATTCGACCCGTTTGGCTACTGACTTTTCGGACGGCTGGATTAGAATTCTGAATCAGTAAACTGAGTGAGGTGCATATCACGAACTCTGCCGTTAGCTCGAACGGATTTTATGTTTAGTATGAATTACGTTCTTGTGTTGTGTGTAACTTTTTACCTTCCCTTATGTATTTATCATAGATGTTTAAAAATAATCTTAACGAGAGAAACACGAATACGTGGCTTATTTTTGTTCTCACAGCTCTCTTGTCTTTGTTACATGTTAGCCTTTTCAACTGTCAACGCTTATGTTATTCTTCAGTTGTGTGCTTGTATGCGTCGATGTGTATTATTTTCTAAGATTGTAAGATAAATATGTTTTGATATCTCACATATATAATGTAGTAATGACACGTTCAAAAAGATTTTATAACTTAAGCGTTATTGTTTTAGTTTCACAGAAGTATGGGAGTAAATGTTTATTTTTTTACTTTGTCGACCCCTATCGGTTGGTGGTGATATTTGTCTGAACATTTGAAGTTGTGGTGCTTTTTTCCCCGCCGTTCAATAGTAACTATAATTTTTATTTTTCTTATTTCAGCAGAATTTACCAGCAACTGAGCTAAAAAAATGAAGATTGGACAGTATTCCTTCTGCCTGCGTTTGACATCCTGATTTAATAGCCTGTTGTTGATAAAAAGTGTGAACCAGGCTGCAAAGTTTTCATGTTAGTAACCGTAAAACATGGCAGTGGCCAATACAACTAAGACATCATGGAAATTGCGTAAGTATTACCATATATTTTAAATGTCTATTTTACAGATTAAAAAGCTTGTTTAGTAGGGAAAACACATCAGTACCTTTTTAAGGTGGTGAGCTTTATTGAAAACTGCTCCTGATGATATTTTAAAGATGGAAAAAATGTCACATAGTGGGAGATTGTTGTATGTAGTTTTCATATTTGTTTTATTTCTGGTTTTTGTTTCTCATCTGGGATTTGGAAAAGTTGTTAAAGCATTTTGACAAAATAGTTTGCGTTTTTCAGCCCGGGTTTGTGCTATCGATGTTGTAATCCAGGAGATGCATTTCTGTAAAAACTCCCTTCATTCGTACTCAAAATGAATCTGCATTGTTTTATCATTTTGCCATCATGCAGAGCTGAAATAGTTATTATGTTGGCCCTGTCAATGACTGCTGTCTGTTGTAGAGGAGCTCGTGGCACATTCCAGCAATGTGTCCTCGCTGGCTCTGGGGAAGACCTCCGGGCGGTTGCTTGCCACGGGTGGGGAGGACTGTCTTGTAAACATCTGGGCTGTCAGCAAACCCAACTGCATTATGGTATGAGAAGTAACACTTTTGTACGTTTTCCCTTCTTTCACTCTCTTTGTTGCCCCTCTGTTGGAGTTTGTTCAGCCTGTTTTTAAGAACCTTTAGAATAGCTGTTTGGACTCCATACCTGACAATATGCTTTTAGTCTTGCTTCAACATGCCTCTCAGTCAAAGTGAATTTTGTCTGTATCCCACAGAGACTGACTGGGCACAATAATCCAGTAGAGTGCATCCAGTTCAGCAGCTCCGAGGAGCAAGTGGTTGCTGGCTCACAGTCTGGATCATTACGGGTCTGGGATCTAGAGGCAGCCAAAAGTGAGTTTAAAAGCTCGGGTTTTAATTCCCAAAATTCATAATTTTTTGTGTTATTACGCAAAGAAACACGTCAGCCTCATGTTGTAAATTAGCAGTTCCTTATATATATTGGACAGTAGGTCTTTCAGAGGTTAGTGAGGATTGTCTTATGTCTTTCTAGTCCTCCGTACTCTGATGGGACACAAGGCAAATATCTGCAGTCTGGATTTTCACCCATTCGGCGGGCACCTGGCCTCAGGCTCCTTGGACACAAATATCAAGGTGAAATAACTAAGGCTTGAAGAAAATTGTGATTGCTTTTAGTCACGATCTTGTTTATGGCCTGATATGAGAAATTGTTTAATAGTAACTTCAAGCTGATAATATGGTACTTTTCTTATTTCAGCTGTGGGATGTTAGGAGAAAAGGATGTATCATGAGATATAAGGTAAAATAAGTTCTGTTACGCTCTTCTTACATTTAGTACCGTGGTTTAAAGAAACAAAGGCTGTCGGGATAAACTGATCTGTTTGTTGTGTGCTTTTGCAGAGGTTGAACGATGCAGTCTTAGTTTTTTGAATCTATAATTTAAACATGGAAAATTTAATTTGTATCCGCTTACTGTCTTGGTCTCTAAAACAGTCACCAAAGCACCGATTATTCTGTTTGATATCTGTAAATGCTGAAAGGATTCTCAGCAAGGTTAACTTCTCTGCTGACCAGTACTGTTGCTTCAATAAAGACAAAGCCCCCTGTGTGGCTGCCTTGTTCTTGACATTGGATTCAGTCATGCTGACGATGTATCATTTTGTGCTGCAGCTTAGCGGTTGACTAAACCCTTTATTAAATAGCAAAGATTTAATGCTTGGCAGCAAGGAAAAATTGGATTTTGTCTGCTGGCTTTACATCCTTTGTAGTCAGATTTGAAGTTGTTTTATGGACTAAAGCTGTGATACTTACAAATTCCATAAAAATGCATGGTCTGCATAATTGTGATGGCTTTTCTAAAATTCACACTAATTTTCTCTTGACAAATTTAGACATAGTCATACCCTGGATTACATTCTCTGAAAAATGTGTTTACCTTTCAATATCTGGGTGTACAGTGTGATATAATGTGAAAAAAATATTATATGTAGATTTACAGAAGTGTTTCTTGGCTGATAATAGCGTTTTACTTCTCAAGGGCCACACTCAGGCAGTGCGGTGTCTGTCCTTCAGTCCAGATGGCAAGTGGTTGGCCTCCTGTAGTGATGACTGCACAATAAAGGTGAGGGACTCCATTATGGAGCGCGATACAGCATTTATAGGTAATCGGTCTTCCTTACTGGGTGGGGAAGTGCTTCTAAATTTGCCTGTATTGTTGTACACTTTAGCTTGTTGGTTTAAAGAATTTTAGGCAACATTTTTACCATTCCATTACATAGTTCATGCTGAAGAAGAATATCTAGCTTTGAGCTCATGATTTTGCACAAAATAGACTGTCCCGCAAAGGGAACTTGTATAATTGGTATTTCAATGGGGATTTTTCACATAAACCAATGGTTTTCTCTTCATCTTTCTCAAAACCACAATGTAGCTGTGGGACCTGAAGGCGGGAAAGATGATTACAGAGTTTACTGCTCACACTGGTCCTGTAAACATCGTGCAGTTTCACCCCAATGAGTACCTCTTGGCCTCAGGCAGCTCTGACAGGTACAACCCTGGAATGCAGTTTGCGTGCACATTTTGAGCCCATCATGCTCTCCTGAGTAAATAAACATGTATACAGTCATTGGGAGCCCTTGCTTAGGAAAAACTTGGAAGTACAGGGTACAACAAAGTAAAAACCTGAAAGTTAGTTTGAGTATTAAAGTTGAGTTTTTCTTGACAAACCAAAGTAGAATTTAATGTCTCTTCTTTGCCTACTCTCCTCCCATCTCATTTAGGACTGTCAAGTTGTGGGACCTGGAGAAGTTTAAATTGATCGGTTCTTCTGAAGGAGAGACAGGACCAGTGAGGTGGTTGTCAGATCCAGCCACTAAAAAAATCTTATGTTCACCAGTAGTGATGTCTTACCTCAAAGAGTTTTTCAGTGCATACAGGTGGTGCTTCCTATGTAGTGATAAAGCAGACATTGCCCTTCCACTCTCTTTCAGGTGCATAGCCTTTAATCCAGATGGGTGCTGTCTGTACAGTGGATCCCAAGATTCCTTGCGTGTCTATGGCTGGGAACCTGACCGCTGCTTTGATGTGGTGCCTGTGGGCTGGGGCCGGGTTGCTGACCTGGCCATCTGCAACAACCAGCTGGTAGGTGTCTTTTCTCCTGAACTTGTAACCAAGGGCATGCAGTGGCACTTGTCTGTCAAAACAAATAACATATTCAGGCATATAGCAAAAGTGTCTAAGGAATTTAAATTTTTTTTGCTAACAAATGTGTGGTACTGTTTTTAGATGTTCTCTTGTGATTGACATTTTCTCTTCCATATTCCTTTCCCTCGCTTGATTTCATTCTGTCAGATTGGAGTCTCACATCAGTTCACAAATGTCTCCACTTACGTTGTGGATCTAAATCACGTGAAGAAGTCCGGTTCAGTTATTCAGGGCTTGATCCAGGATGACAAGCTGCTTGCCGAGCCCACACCCAAAGGCACCACAATCCGCCGCAACTATGAACGCCCGCTAACAACATGCACCAGTCAGAGGTCCTGCCTCTCTTGCCTCAGACCTTTTGTATTTTAGTGATGTATCTAGTAAACGTTTGTTCACATAATTTGTTTATATATAGGAAAATGTTGCCTTGATACCATTTATAGTGAAATGTGTATTTCTGTGTAGGGTCAAGCACAGTGCAGAGAGTGAGCGGTGCAGCCCTGAGGGGGAGAGGCGCAGCCCTAGCAGTGACGACGAGCGTGAGGAGAAAGAGTCGACTGCAGAGATCCACAATGCTGAGGACTACAAGGAGATCTTCCAGCCAAAAAATGCCATATGTAGGCTGCCAACAACTATTGTTTGTGTTTGTTTTGTACTGTGCACAAAGTTGACATAGGCTGCCTATTTACTACCACAAAGATCAGAAGTGTTCAGTTGTTGGTTGGTCAGTGGTTTGTAGAATCATTGTTTTTTTTTTTTTTTTTTTTCTCTTTGAAGTGATTTCAATTGAAATACAAAACCACAGTTTCACTATACTTTACAGCATGTATAAAGGTATTGTACAACTGTAGACCCTAAATGTTGTGTTGTTCAGTGTCAGAATATAATGTCTGTGTTCCATGCTTTTCATTTCTAGCTCGCACCCCCCCAAGGAGGAGTGAGCCTTTTCCAGCCCCACCTGAAGATGGTGAGTAATTAGAGCCATCTTTTTAACCACATTTGTCCTTAATCAGCACATGAGCACATTTCACTGCATGGTATACTCAGTAACCATGTACGTGACAAATAAACTCTTTTGACTCTTTGACTCATCATTGCTCCTTCAATGTATAGTTTGTCTTTCAGGAAAGATGGCTGTATTGTTGTATGCATTTACCTGCTCTTTGGTAATAGGTTGGGCGCATACTAAGAAGAATTTTATTTATTTATTTATTTATTTCTTCCCCCCTTACTAAAAGTAACCGAAGGTTGATTTAACTTGTTAAACTTTTTTGTTCCTTTCAGAGAATTTTCAGGTGAAGCAGAACCCAGCACTGGAAGTTATGAACAAAATCTCTGACAAGTTAACAGTAAGTATTTTTGAGACCCTGTGAGTGGAAGTACAAATCTCATTCATATATCCTTCAACAAATATTACAGTTGAAAGAAAAAATTAATTGTAATTTTTCTTGAAATCTTCACCACCAGAAGTGAAAATGGATATAAAGCTGTTCATGGTTTCACTAAAATGTCTTGGCTGTTTGAGTTGGGTTCTAACTGTTATAACATTTGCATAGCAGTACTAAAGACTGGTTCTGCTTTATTAGAAATTAGAATTCTCATTTGCAAATTGTTTTTACATCAGCTGAAGGTGAAAGACAAGAATTGAAATTTGTCCCGGCAGGGTGTTGACAAGTAATTAGTTTTGTTATGCAACGTCTTGGGGTATTGAGGATATAGGTCGCAGTTTCTTAGAAACCAGCTTTTTAATTTTATCAGATATTTGTTATTTTTTTTTACTGTGGTGCTACAGAAACACTGTTTACAGCTTTGGGAACTTATAACAGCCTGTGGTTGCTTTTTGCAAGCCCTTCCTGAAAATAGCATGGTACTCCAAGCATTGTGATACTACTCTGCAGTGTTGTTGGAGACCCAGAAAGTGAGATGTGTGAGTTATGTTACTACATGATGCCTGCTTGTGCTTGTGCTTTCAGACTGGGCAGCTGAAGACTGCTCCCACTGTGTCGTCCATACCTGTCATCAGGGTAGAGCCTACTGTGGTTATGGGCACTGGCCGTCCACAATCTGCGGTGACTCATCCAGCTCGCCCTCTTCCTGTGGTTGCTCCTGCTCCTGCATCCACACCACAGCTCAGACCTGAGCCTGAAGTCATCCTTTCCTCCAGAAATGAGCCTATTGGCCTCAAAGTGTGTGACTTCCTCCCAGTACGTATAATGGTATTTGCTCCACTTTGAAAGAGAGAGACATTTTGAGTTTGTGGCCTTAATCCTGGATTTAAAGGTGTCAAGAAGAGTTTGAAGATGTTGGACAGGGGTTTGTTCTGTATTTTCTCAGTGTTTACAGCTAAAGAAGGAACTTTGGATATGTAGTGAAGGGGGAAAATGGGTAAAATGTTTGGTAATTGAAAGTTAATTTTGTAAGAACTAACTTTACAAACAGATTTTGACGTGCTCTTTATGTGAGGGGAAAAGCGGTTTTTAAACTATTGAGTTATTTAAAGATGACTGGGGAAATTATTCTTCAGTGCACAATTTGATACACATTTCAAATTGCTGAATAGTTTGTATTTGTGTGCTCTGCAGGTAACCAGGAACAACAAGTCACCTGCACTGAGTGACGAGGACGCCTTGTCCCAGATCCGCAAGGGTCACGATACCATGTGTGTGATGCTGAGCAGCCGACTCAAAAACCTGGATGCCGTTCGGTCTGTGTGGAACAGTGGAGATGTCAAGGTAAACTCAACCGTTTAGGGTTAGGATACTTTTGTGGTATAATATAATCTTATCCTGCACATTGCTACAATTTTTAAACTGTTGCTATTTTTACCTTATTTTACCATTAGGATAGAAATGGAAAGTAGCATTATCCATGAGTATGCACAGTTTTGACCATATACTAATGTCTTCAATAACAATTTTGAGTTGAAAAACTGAAATGTCAGATGTTGGTAAAAATAGGTAAAGAAGGTGGTCTTAGGACACTTATGGTGCAGTTTCCCTCAAACTTGATAAATTTCAGGCATTTAAAAACCTGTCTTATAGTGAGAAGCTTAAGATCACACGTATACATATTCATAAAGCTTAAAGAAAATTTCTAACACTCCATGTAACAAAGTAGCAGTGACATCTGGTTATCCCTCACTTGAGTGACAAACTCTTGAGATTTATTAGTGACTTACGGTGCCTGCTACCTAATAAAGTGTCTGCTTCTGTTAGCTTTCAGTTGTTTATTAAATCCTCTTTTGTGTGCTCTAGACTTCCCTAGACTGTGCTGTGGCTATCAGTGACCTGTCCATTGTTGTAGACATCCTGAACATCATCAACCTTAAACCGTAAGTGACTTAATCTGGTACCATTTTGTAGATTTTTTTTTTTTCCTTTTTCTTTTTAAATCTTCTATTGAAGTGTGTGTAGACTTTTTTTTTTTTTTTTTTTTTTCCTCCCCTTTTTTTTTTCCCTCCCCAGTTCTGATTTTTCTAAAGTTTCTTGCAGAACAATTTCTGGTGCCACCTTACGGCAGGGTCTCTATTGCACAAACCAGGAGCATAAGTACATTAATATACACTGCTCGGCCAAAAAAGTTTCACACTAATATTTTGTTGAACTGCCTTTCGCTTTGATTATGGCACGCATTTGCCATGGCATTGTTTCGATAAGCTTATGCAATGTCACAACATTTATTTCTGTCCAGAGTTGCATTCATTTTTCTTGTGTTGATGATGGGAGAGTCGGAGCGCTGCGTAAAGTCTTCTCCAGCACATCCCAAAGATTCTCAATAGGGTGAAGGTCTGGACTCTGGTGGCCGATCCATGTGTGAAAATGATGTCACTCTCATGCTCCCTCAAGCACTCTTTCACAATTTGAGTCCCATGAATCCTGGCATTGTCATCTTGGAAAATGAAGAAAAAATCCATTGAAGGAAAAACCTTATCATTCAGTATATTCAGGTAGTCAGCTGAGCTCATTTTTTGGGCAAATAACATTGCTGAACCTAGACCTGAGCAACTGAAGCAACCCCACATCATAACACTATGTTCAATCCAGGTGCGGATTTTTTTTTTTTTTTTTCTTGCTGGGCAGCGTATTTAGAATTTTAAGGTTTGTATGTTTTGTCCAAATGTCTGTGCATTTGGAAAGCTGTTCTGTCGCCAGTGAATATTTGTACAGTTTCTACAGAGTATTCATAATGTTAAATGATGTTGGGACCTGCCTTGCACTTTGTCCCCAGGTCATTGTGGAAACTTGATCTTTGCACCTCCATCCTGCCACAAATAGAGGAGCTCCTGCAGAGTAAATATGAGAGGTGAGAACTGACTCATCCCCTAGCCTGTGTACATTGCATATGTTTAGTGGCGGGAACATTTTTATTTCATGAATATTTGGTTGCAATAATATTAACTAAATGTGCATTAAAGTTGGATTTATTTACTTATTTGTAAGAACAACATTAAATATTTTCAGCAAATTGCTTATATGAAGGTTGATCAGATTTTCAAAGAATTTATGGATTCATTCATTGATCAAAGAATTTTGCTCACTTCTCCCAAATGAAAACTTTGAATTTTGTTTAATCAACCCTCATTCACATAAATATTTGTGTATTAAATAAATGAATGTAAATGGTTATATTTGTGTTTCAGCTATGTCCAGACTGGCTGCACTTCCTTAAAGCTAATACTGAAACGTTTCTGGCCTCTGATATCTGACACACTCACAGCACCCCCCTCTGTTGGGGTAGATATATCGCGAGAGGAAAGGTAGGGTTTCGATTATCATATCGGGCCATCTTTTCCGATAGAGCATGGTCTTTGCTGTCCACCATACAGACAGAAAAGAAAGAATTCATTAGGCTTGTTCTTTTAAAACATTGCTTTTTGTATTGCAGACTCCAGAAGTGCAAAGCTTGCTACAAGCAGCTGAAAAATCTGAGCAGTGTTGTAAAGAATAAGGCAGGACAGGTAGGGCGACATGGGAGCGCTTTCAAAGAACTACAGCTCCTTATGGATCCTCTGGACTACTGATGTAATTTATTTTGCTTTTTTTCTTTGTTGCTAAATAAGAAATGTGTAATGTATTTTTACAAGTTGTTCTTGAAAGAAGACCCATAAGACCCTACTAATTTGCCACAATCATGAAGTTTTAAAAATAAAGAGATTTTATTAAAGGAACCTACATGTGTCAAAATTTAGTTGATTACGCAGTGATCTGCCAACATACACATTACGCTTGAAACTGAAGTTCCGCTAGAAAAGTTTTCTAGTGCTTTTTTGATTAAATAAATGGCCTTTTTTTGGCTATAATCTATAACAGTTGCTCCCTCTGTAAATATGTGGTTGACTCAAGTTTCTGTTTTCTTTTGTTAGGAAAGTTGTATGATAAATGCTGGAAGATTTGGTTTTGGAATGTTTTTGGAAATTCGGACAGTGATGCTCGACTGGTCTTGCTAAATATTGTAACTTTGGCCTTCGCCCTCCAGTCCTTTGAACAGCATAGTTCCACCAGGTTGCCACAGCTCACCATTTTCCTCACCTGTGTTTGAAGGTATTTGGCATCATAGTGTATTGGGTAAGGGGTGGCAAAAAACATCCATCCAGGTGCCCAAAATCTGGCAGAGGGAAGCCATGTTATCAAGGCAGTTTCACAAAAGATGTCACTTTACAAATGTCACCGAGTGCACAGTGTCAATGGCAGGTACAGTAAGTAACCTGATAACTCAGTGCAGGCTTGACTTTTTTTTTTTTTTTTTTGTACAGTGAATTTGTCAGTTCTTTGAGTTTACTACTTTTCAACTGTTAACACTGTGTAGTTAGCTCTACAGAACAATCCAGTGGTCAGCCCTTCTAAAGTGTTCCTTGATGCTTTCATGTTGTCATATAATTTTATGAATGTTAGCTGATCTGAATGTTAGATATTTGTTTGTATTTATGTAACCGATCATTTCCAGCCCTTCCTGTTTAAATGTCGATTTAAAGGGAATTGATTTTATTTTATTTTTTTCAACTTTTATTTTATATGGAAGCACAATGAACCATATAGGGATGGTAACTTTTATTTACTCACAAAAAACAATACACAATCGTGGAATCATGAAGACAACACCAAGCTTTGCTATATATACACAATAAATCATAGGAACAAAAGATAAAGGATATAAAAGGACCAAAATCATGTAAATTATACAAAGAGAAATTATGGTGAACCTCTACTTACCTAACACATACATTGTACATAAATGTATATACAATGTAGACACATTAAAAATACTGTGTACTGTGATTTTTTTTTTTTTTTTTTTTGGAGTTGTGAACAAATCAAATGACACTTTGTGGTCCCATTTTGTAAGTTGAGCTAGTGTGCATCATTTCATTCTTTAGTTTCATATATTTCAGCCATTGTAGTACCTGCTACAGCGATGCAGTGCTACAGCATAATAGCTCCACAACTGACAGTGGTGTGGATGTAGCAGTATGCTTATTTCCCCCTGTAGCACATTAAATGCTTAGCATTTACGCTAGCTTGGCAACTCTGTGAATTATATCACCACACAAGTGTTGAGGTATAACAGATATGTGGGTTACTTTCATTTCTGTCCTGAAACTTCTTTGTGGCCAGCCAGTGGGCTTGAAAATGGAAGGCAGCAGCAGATCGCATCAATGTCATATCAAGTCACCCTACAGCCCTGTAAAAGTTGATTTCAAAACCTTATGTCATAGCATTGGTTTTTTTTTTTTTTTTTTTTTAAAAAGGGACAAAGCAGCACAGTGCTAGTTAATTTTTTTTTTTTTAAACAGGGAAAGTGCCACAATGCAACTTTTATTTCACTACAAAAGGTAAGATGAAAGCTGATGTAGCACAGCATGTTCATTTTCCACCTGTGTACTTACCTTTTGCAGTGCATTTCACATCACTGCATTATTTGTAGAACCATGACTTTTACTCATTAATCAGATTAAAAAAAGTGAATGAAATGTAATTAAAAGTTGTCAGCCATGGTTTTAGAAATTCACCATGTTAAGGTAGAAAGAATTTTGGTGTAGTTCTTGGGATTCTTTGCTCAATGTGTGTATCAGCACCACATTTAAGAGGCATATACAAATTACAGAAAGGCTAAAAAGTTTTGTAACATTTTAATTTTAACTGTACAATAAATTAGACAAACTGCTTTGACAACATAACAGTGATAAGAATCTGGGTTTAAAAAAAAAAAGAAGCTACAAATAGACTGTTATATAGATACTAGAGGAAAGTTTGCTAACCAAACTAAAATGGTACACTGTAGGTGTTCACAGAGGAATAGAATAGCTCAACAAAAATCCCTCTTAAGCAGGATCTGAAACATCCTTTCGGGGGGGAGGGGCACTCCAGGTATGTATAGAAAATGTGCTTCTCTGTGCACTTAAAAACAAAGTCCAGTGTGATCCTCTACTTTCTTACAAAGACAACACCATCACCATTAACATAACTTTGTGTTGATTGAACTTTTTACCTTACAAATGTCATAAAGTAGTCAACTGTCAATACTGCCCCCCTGTGGCAGTTACTAGCACTGTGGCACCCTTACACACTCCAGTCTTTCAATGCACAGTACAGGCCAGCAGCACCCAGTGCAGTGCACGCATGCGCGTGTGTCTTGTGTGTGTCGCTCCTTCCGTCAGAGGTAGAATGTGAGCAAGGTAGCACTGACCCCCCATGGCACAGGTACGCCGATGACAAATGGCCTCCAGCAGCATTGCTGGGTAAACAGTGGCAACACAATGGCTGTGATGCTCCCTTTTTAACCGTGTTGGAAGTTTCCGTTCTAAGCGCAGCCTGAAAGCATGGAGGGCAAGGAGAAGTGTAGGGCTAGTGCTCTGCATCCATTTCAGTGAGCACACAGAAGCAGGTGAGCTGCGTGAAGTGTGTGATGGAACCTGTGAGGAAAGAGGAATCCAGAGTCAGAGTGTACGGAGCTGTTGCTATAGTTACTGCCAAAACTCGCTCTGTTTACAGTAGTTATACAAAACAGTCTACAGTAATTATGCAAGTGCATAATACACTTCTGCATAAAATATAAATGGATCATACATTTTACAATAAGTTTTGCAACTTTCAAGGCAGCCCACCAATAGAACAAGACTGGAAACCAACCTGCTTCATTTAGATATAAATTATACTGTAACCTAGGCTGTTTGGGTGTAGGGGTGAAATCCAGCTCTGTGTGTGGAGTTTGCATGTTCTCCCCATGTCTGGGTTTCCTCCAAGTGCTCCAGTTTCCTCTCTCAGTCCAAAGCCAAGTTTCAGCTTAGCTGGTTAGTCTAAATTGCCTATCATCTGTGTGTGTTTTTATCTAACCAGGAACTGGAATAGCAGTACTGGTCCCCAACCCAGGTAAACAGAGAAGATTGACATCAGGAAGGATGTTTTTTTTTTTTTTTTTTTTAAATTCTGCCCCAACTACAACTCCACATTATGTGGCATTTAAGGGGCAATGGTCATCCTGGGGTCTCCTGGACAAAATGCTGTAAAAGCAATAGTGTGTGTGTGCATCTGCATTTGCAATAAACTAATACATATTTACTACTTTTTTGAATTGCACATGTAAGCTGCCCAAATGTAATTATTACTGATAGGTGATGCAGTTTCAGCCAAAAAAAAAAAAAAAGTTTTAATGAAAATTGGAGTGAACGTTAGTGAATGTGAACTAAAATGGCACAAGAGTTCACCAACTTTAACCACTTGTGGCATAAACCAGGCACTGACCGTACTATCCAATTTGCACCCCTACCCCTCCCATGCCCTGTTCACCCTCTTACCATCCAGTACAAGGTACCAGCGCATCCGGGCAAAAACCACCAGGCTCCGCAACAGCTTTATTCCCCAGGCGGTCAGGTTCCTCAACGGCCTGAAACTTACTGCAGGGAAATACCCTGCTGCCTAGGGTCAAACCACCTCCTCCCCTTGGCCATACCAATGACTGCACGGTCACTTTTAAGTCTATGTTTACCTGGCAACTACAAATCTTGCACTGCTATTTATTGCACATAATTGCAATGTTTCCTTTAACATCCCCAGAGAAATTTCGACCCTGATGTATATCTGTGTATGGACGGGCTGACAAATAAAACTCTCCTGACTCTTGATAACCACATTAAAGAACAAATTCAACGCGAGTTGTACCAATTCGTGTAACCAAGGAGATGAAGGCCCTGGGTTCCACAGCATCCATGCTGGTCACACACTGATAGGGGCAGCGATCTGAAACAGGGCTACGTTTTGTTGGGGTGGCATTAGAGGCCAGTACATCCCCACTTTCCCTAGACGTCCTTGGGCCCAGTGGAGGAGACACCACGTTTGCAGTAGAGTAACTCACGCAGCAGCTTGGTGATGAAGGTTGGCCGCATCGAATCTGGCAGGTGGACACCCAGGAAGTAGACCGGCACTCCCGAAAGGGCGATGGCGATGCCAATGAGGGAGTTGATGGTGTCACTGTAGAGAGGCACGGCCACCAGGAACACAGTGCACAGGCAGAACACGATGGGGTAAAACAGGGTCAGCTGCATGGACAACACAGAGACCCAAGGGAGTGAGCAGAGGGACAAAGGGGGGGGGGGGGGGGCAAATATACATTTCATTACAGGAGACAAAGTGGTTTCTATGCTGGAACATTTACTGTATACTTTTGTTTTTGTCTCACCTTCAGCGGTCTTGGCCGGTCAGGCTCCTTCCAGCGGAGGTAGATCTGGCCAGCGATGGACAGACCCACGAAAAACCAGTAGCTGAAGCTGTAGTAGTTGATGAGCTGGAAGATGTCCTCCACGGTCAGGTAGATGAGCGCCATGGCACACTGAACACAAACAGCAGACAGCACACACAGCTCACCAACAGATAATACATTCAAGGGTACTTAAGTTCTTTCCCAGCATTAGAAGACCAAATATGTTTGTGGAGACGCTTAAAGTACCATGTTCTACACGGTGCAGGGAGTCCTAGGGTTGCACAGTGCACAGATGGGCAGAGTTTACAGCATTTAAAACAGCAAATGGTCAGAAGTCTTACTCTTGAAACACACCTTTTAAAAGTAAAGATAATTAATGCGACTTTCATTAACTGAAGACTTCAGAGAGGGGAAAAGTGAAGAAAACAGGCCTTACATTGAAAAGGAGCGCAGGGATGGGTGTGTACCGTTCCATGTGGATCATGGACAGGGCGTCGGGGAGGTGGCCCTCGCGTGAGCCCACGAAGAACAGCCTGTTAGTGGGCAAACCGTAAGTCAGGCTGACAGACATTACAAGATGTATTGTTCAGTGCTGCGGTGCGTTAACTGTCAGATCCGGTCCGAACGATGGGCTCGGCGATATTGCACTCAAGTGGCCAACATCCATTTGAGTCTGCAGTGTTCCGATTATCCACCAAATCATGTATTACTATGGCCACCACTCTCACCGAACCTGAACCTCACCCAAAACCTGCAGTGTGAATTTACAATGATTTTTATTTTGAAGAGGACAGCCCATAATTGTAAAGCTCAAAATATAAAAGACCAAGAACAGGAAGTTCAAGATCCTATATAGTGTGTTCTTCCAACCTTGTAAAAAATTACAGGAAAAATCTATGTTCTCTTTTCCATGCCACGGAAGTTTGCTCTGAGTATTACAAACAGAGGATCCTATAATTTTGAAAATTATTGTTAGGGGAAAAAAAGTACAACATTTATTTTACAATGCTCTTCTGTTAATTTTTAATCATGGATGCCAGTTTTTGATGCCAGACTTATGGATACTATTCAGTCCCGAGGCTCTGATAATAGCCAGCAGGAAGCCTCTTATTTATCATCATCATCATCATCAGAACAGTTCAATTCAGATAATTTACTCTGCTCCACAACAACAGGAGAGCTTCTGTGAAAACCAACAGCAAGTCTCTCCTGCAGCAGGAATCAGCCACTTCAGGTAATGAATGCACATGCAACGTTACTCACCTGGACGCAGCGATGATAGAGCTGTTGAGGCCTCCGTAGCAGGACAGTGCCACTGCAATGGGGATGGTCCAGCTCATTACACCCAGTGTGTGGTCTGCAAATGTCTGCACAGCAGAAGACGCGTGGCTTCAATTCACACACCCAAGTATAAAAATTACAGTAGATATATTTCTGTTTGCACCTGAAGGAGAGAGAGCTTATCATCTATAGGAGAACATTGAAAACTTTGACCCGATACCCACCACAGCAACAGCATCACTGGCGAGAATAGAGCTCATGTCCAGAACAGCATAGTAGGCAACGTTGGTCAGGATGTAGATGACAGTGACTATGGGCATGGAAATGGCGATGGACAGTGGCAGGTTTCTGAAAGGAAAAGGTTTTCTGTTCAGAAGCACACACAGCCTGTTAAACTTCCAAACTGTTCCTTTCAAGGAGTGTTCATCCTATTGAACACTACAGGACTCAACATCAGCAGTCATCTGACTGTCTGAGGCAGGTCATTTGCTTACATTTTCATAATCAGACAGGTAGAATCAATCTGCTACCTGTCCAGTGGCCGCTAAATAATAAACTAGGTATGCAATGAAATCATTTTTCTTTAAAAAGGACACCAATTTTTCAAAAATGATGCAAAATAGCCCCCTAATTCTTGCCGTTCAGGGCACTGTGGGGAAGTGTTGTCAGTGCCACATCCATCTTTATTTTAGCGCTTCATTTCAAATTATGCCTGCTGTTCAAATGTCTTGGTGACATTTATTTTTCTGTTAAAATAAGCAAAAATGTAACTGCGAACATGAACAATAAATGATTGTGTCAAGTTCCTACCCTTTACAGAATTCTTTAAATGTAGGCATTTATTTGAGTTTGTCTTCCTGATGTTCCAAGACTGGGCTGGGGAAAACATAAATCGTACCTCTCCTGCTGACAACCACACACAAAAAGCTGATGTTGAGCCCTGCAGTACCCTAGAGGTACTGATGGGATAAGTGGTGTCATTGGTCATTCGGCAGACCTGCAGGGATCAAATCAGAGCTGAACACTGCTTTCAAAAACATCATGAGCACCTCTCTGGGTTCTTAATCTCTTCTGTGACGAAGTTCAGAGTATCCCAGCCAGAGTAGGAGAAGAGGGCAGAGTACAGAGCCAGGGCGATATCACCAGCCCTCCAGGATGAGCCCTGGAAGGACGCCTCGAAATTCAATGTGTGTCCTGGGGGCAAAATGTGCATGGGGTAAAAATCAGCCTCAGTTTTTAGCTGAAACAAAAACATCACTGCAAAAAATGCTGGCTTCAGGAACAAAAGGTCAAAAACAGAGGAGCAACTAATCTAATTAGTTAGCCAGCTTCCTTAAACATAGGGACTGTGGGAGGAAGCCAGAGCAGCCAGGGCTCTCACAGTAATGAGGAGAACATGAAAACTACACAAAGGGGAATGAAAGACAAATAAAAAATGCTCACCTTGACTGAGCTTCACAATGCCTGTGATGATGATAACTATTAAGGCCAGGATCTTGGCATACGTGAAGATGTCCTGTACCCTGGTGCCCCATTTGACATATGCCGAGTTTATGAACGTCAGTAGACCTGTAGAAACCAGAGGCCAGTTAGGAGGCTATGATGTTCATCCATAAAGTGTTAGGAGAAATCAAAGATAAGTCCCACGAGGGTGTTGATACAAGCTGCCCCTCCTGTACCTCCTACCCCCAGGTGTACTTACAGATGCAGGCGGCGGCGATGAGGCGCGAGGCCGAGTATGGCGGTTCACAGGTGGGGAAGAGTGGCTGCACCAAGTAGTTGGCGAACGTGATGGCAATCACAGCCTGGCTGGTTGGCTCGATGATCAGCAGCGACGTCCATAGTCGGATGAAGGCGACAAAGCCGCCGAATGACTCCAAGATGTAGGCATAGCTTGCGCCCGACTTGGTGATGGTGGTACCCAGCTCAGCGTAGCACAGTGCCCCAACAACCGAGAATATTCCACCAATGGCCCAGATGACCAGCGACAGCCCATAGGAGGCGCTGTAGATGAGCACCCCTTTGGGGGAGACAAAGATGCCAGAGCCGATCATGTTGCCGACAATGAGACTCACTCCATTGAGCAGGGAGATCTCCTTCTTCAGCTGCATGCCCTCTTTCGGCATCTCCGAAGCACAGGTGGGGGACTGGGGTGGACCCCCATTCAGCAGTGCTCCAGCCTTGCAAGCCTCACCCATCTCTGCAGCTCTGCTTCTCCCACACCGCTGTCTTTTCAACGAGAAGACAAAAATCCTTAACCAGGAAAACACCAAAGCATGAGCTACAGAGCAGCCTCCCATTTCAACTGAATAATTTTCAAATTTTATTAATTCCATATTAGAGGACCAGAGAAGATCTACAGCCTAGCATTTTCTTATTAGTCACACATCTACCCCCTCAAAGATGCATCTCCTGTTGGGTTGCATCTGATTTTTTTGCGATCATCTCATCATATTTCCTCATTTAATTCCCATTTAATGGTTTCCAAATGGAAGTCAGCTGTCCAAGCCCCCACACGCCCACCTGAATTCTTAGGTAAGCTGGGGTGTGTGTGTGTGGGGGTCCTCCAGCACACACCCTGCTAAAGTGGAATTTCTTCCTACATCGAACACAAACCACCCACAACAGGAGCTGGACATTCATACTCAGGCCAGCAGTAAAGCTGGTGACATTGTGAGAAGTTTGGCTCAATTCGCAGCAGTAGAGTTGCGTCCAGGTGGAGTGGTGGTTCAAGCTGCTACCTGTGGAGGTCACAGGTGTGAATCCCACCTCCTGATGCAGTACTCCTGAGCAAAGTGCTGACTGTGAATTACTCCAGAAAGTTCTTCTGGGGAACTTTTATGAAAACCCCGCCTACATGAATGTCTTTCCCGTATATCGCTGCCAGCAGCTGATGGGACTTGAGCCTGTACAGACAAGCAGAGGACTTAATGGTCCTTGTTATCCGACCCATGAAGCCACCACCGCACTGTACATTTTGCAGGATTTAAGCCCCCCCCTTTTTTTTTTTAAATAGGCAACAAGCCAAAGGATAACACATCCAAAGACCTGAGGCATAAACAAGACAACCAACACGCAACTCAACATAAACGTGGCATTTCAGGCCCATAATGACATAACCGGGTCAGTAGGCCAGACCTTCATCATCATAAACATCACCCAAACAATAATAAACACATATCCCCCCTGTTTTAGTCCAAAAACAACCTCAGTCCCAGCCCTCTATAAACACATTACCTACAGGTGCAGGACTTGGGGGGTCAAAAAGCAGAACCAAGTGTGAATAGTTTGGAAGTAGACCAGAGTCTCTTGCAACAGAGGATCAATACAGTAATCTGGTGAACTGTGTGTCATCTTCTAACAAAGCAACAGCATTGATCATATTGATCATCTCACATACAGCCCTTAGATGAGCCAAATATATATATCTTTACATATAGAGTAGTATTATAGTTGGTTATACACATATATAGACACACACCTTATTCACCTTTTTACCCATTTGATATAATAGGTAGAATGGTGACAATGAGTTTTTATGTTATTAAAAGGTGGAAAAATCCCAGAAATCGATCACAAGGACGATTCCAGGCTGCTGGAAGTCAACAGCTGGCGGGTCAATTTGAGAAAAAACACGGGACGACGGTGTGTGGAGGCAACCGTCACCAAAGTAAAGCACCGCTGTACTGCGATCGTTTCATCGCCCCAGCTTCTCGACTATTAAATAACATCCCATTAAAAAAAAAAAAAAAATTTAAAAAAGCTGCACAAAAACATTCCGTTTCCGTGCGTTTGCAGCCAGGAAACTAAAACAAAAGCAAAAACACTTTTTGACGGACGCGTCCGCGCCGCAGTTAGCGACGCAACGAAAACAACCTGCACTGCACCAAACACATAAATAAAATATACGATCGTCCCATAAAACTAAACCTGTCAGCTTTTATGAACGTTTACGAAACCTTCGACCTTATTTTGGCTGCAACTTAAATTCATCGCCTGTGTAGCCGCAGAAAAGAAAAGGAAAGATTAACTTTTTATGTCATTTTGTGCACACAAGTGTTTAAAGAAACCGAACGCAGCGGTTTTCAGTGCTGAGCCCAGCAACGATGTTCACCGCAAGGTTCCTTTTTATTGCAGCGGACAAAGTGAAATAAAAAATAAAACAAAATAAGGCTAAATAAAGCCAACTTACCTTACAGCAGATCGCTCGACAAACAAGGGAAATATGATTTCCCCCCCCCGCTGGATGCTTCACGTTACATCCCGGTGTTCATTCGCACGGGCAGCTCCTGAAAAACATGAAGCTTTGCCGTCCGTGTTGGCGTCGTTCTGATGTTTTGGCCCGGGTGCGAAAAAGGAGAGGGAGGGGGAGAGAAAGAAGAAAAGAAAAGAAAATGAGGGGAGAAGAGGAAAAAAAAAAAAAGAAAAATCAAGTTCCCGTGTCAGAGCGCAGTCAGAGCGCAGGCAGCGCAGCCACTGCAGCCCTAACTCGCTTTTCAGTAGCCGAGCGCGAGGGGCGTGTCACGTGATTCCGGCACCGAAATCACGTGATCAAGTCGCTGGGAAAATCGTCTTCAAAAATCGCAGTCCTCCTTCCTTCAGTTTATTGCAGAACAAACCTTTTAAATATGTTTTTTTTCCACCAGTCGATCGCCTGTTTAGCTCTACTTCGAATGGGGGAAAAATCTACTGCATTCCCGAGCCCCAGAATTGACCAGAATGGCATCAAATTCCGAAGCTGCCTCAGGGGTCAATGTTACTCAGCGTGAAGAGGACTGAGACGCCTCAAACAGTGGGGAAAAATCGATGCAAAAGGCTCTGTTGTTCATGTGCTGTCTGTTAAAGCCAGAACCTGAGGGACAAGCGGTCGTATGGAAGCGTGGCGATGCAGTGATGTGATCAGAAGATCAGTTCTCTTGCGATAAACTCCTTGAGATGAAAGGGACAGATGAAATCAGTTCATGAAGCGGTGAGCAGATCAGGAGAGGATCTGAAAGAGATGCACGTTGAGCTCCATCTTGAATTTTGCAAGAGATTCAGCAACTCTGAGGAACAGAAAGAACTCATTCCACTATTATGGTCAGAACTGAGAACATCTAACCTTTAAATTTTGGACCTCTTAAGCCCTATATGAGATCCTCTTCCTTTGGCCTTAGGATCAGGGTATGGCGTGCAGAACCTACAGGAACAGCACTGAAACAAACAACTGCATTCATCTTGTGAGGAAGGGGAGGGAGCGAAACACATTTGTACTCCGTTTGTATGTTTGGATTAATAATTTCATGTGGCTACTTGAAGCAACAAAAACATTCTGAAGTAAACATGTTTACTTAAGATACAGGAAGCTCAAAAAGTGCAGGAAATGAATGTTTATTCTGGTTTATTCTCATGGGTGTTTACAACGTTCATCGCAGACAACCTGAAATGAAGCCCAGCGCAGTTAACAGTTAAAACTATCTTCAGAAGATGATTTTCTGCGTGAAGGTCGGCTGACGTGCATATCAGCCCTGACCCATCGGTCCAGTTCAACCGCTTGTCCTGCCGAACGCGGCGAGCCTCAGTTCTGAATGCTGAGAACAGGAAATAAATAACTGGAAATATGGAGCACACGAATTTTCGAGCTGGAAAACTGCTGCAGGGAGGCAAACAAAAGAAAATACGACTAAAATTAACTCAAGTTTACTTCTACATTATATATTGTTTTTTAGTTCAGCTTGCATTTTAGCACTAAGATGTGATTACCAAAGTGATTTCAGATATAATATTATTTGAGGAACCAGTGAAGAACGTGGCTCGGTACAGAGGTTCAACTCGGGCAGATGACTGCAGACGATGTGATTCCATCACTGGTCAGGCGTCTGAGTAGAGATTGAGGGAGGGCATTGGATTCAAAACCACAGAAAACAAACCTCCAGACTGCGTTTTTAAAGTATATTTTGACCCCTGATTACATTTTTAAAAATAGATAAAAATTAAATACATTCAAATGTGTTGCATGATGCACAAAATATTTCCATTTATAATAATAAACATTGACAAAACACAAACTAGAGACAAAAAAGTAAGTAAAGCTTTGTGGACTGGCTTGACTGAGGTTATGTTTATCGCAGGAATATTGAAATCCACACCGAGCTCAGGAGCTGTTTGTTTGCTGTGCAGACGTGCATCTTCAGGATATAAGGTAAAATGTATGTATGGTACCATGTTTTTGCCACACTGGCACACATGAGTCTTTTACACTCTTTGTGCCAAACAAATTCTTTTGAGCTCAACATTGTCTCATAATTTTTTTCTTTGGCAACATCCCTTATGTCTGGGTGTGGCATCCCTTGAGTCAGACTACCTGCTTCCTTCTCGAAGCTGGAGATGGATCTACAGGAGCTATGGTGCTGAACCCAGGTTTCCATGTCCTTTTCTGAGAAAAAGCAACCAGGTGTCATTTAACTCCATAAAAGTTTCAGGATGAGGAAAAATGTGAAGCTGAACCTCTGACTGGAGAAGAAGCTGTATGTGTGAGTGTGTGTGGGGCTTTGGCTCAAAGGTCACTTGTGTCTTCTTCACCCCCAGCTTCCAGTCTGAGGACAGAGAGAAGTGCAGCCAGCCTTTGACCAGCGGTGAGTGAGTATTGAATTGTTCCTATGTTACAAACAGAGACGTGGGTGCTGTGCTCAGAAAAACGCCAATGGTGCCACCCATCTGGCTGCTCCTGGGCTGTTTCTGTGTTCTGTGAGTCACATTTCCAAACTGTAAACGCGAGCATTCTTTCAGCCCGCGAAGCACATCTCCTATCATTCTCTGCTGTTGACGCAAGACCATTGCTGGGCAGAGTGTACAAATAAAAGGAGTCAAAGGCTTATTTACCCCACACGGACTTCATGTCTTCTTTTTTATTGTCCAGAAAACGCATAAGCTAACAGAATAAAAGTGGCAAAAACGATAAACATGAAAGGCTTTCGGTTTCACGTGGCACCATTTTCACACAGAGCCTCTATAGCTTTACCAGTGGGGGGACTCTGGGCTGAACTGGGTTGAAACACCTCCTGACATTGCAAAATGCAGACAAACCCTCAGCTGGTTATTTGCATTTTATTTTTTTAAGTGGCATTTGTCTTGGACACAGCCTACAATTATTTGCCCATTTACACAGCTGGGTAATTTTTATTGCATCGGCTGAAGGTAAATGCTGTGCTCATGGGCACTACAGCAGGAGGTTGGGTTCTAATCGCGATTTAAGTTTTCCATGTTAAGCTGAGCAAACCGGGCAAACGAATATGTGTCTGCCTCTCCTAATAATGCCAGTTATTTACACAAGCAGAACATCTGTACAGTTTGTTATCCCAGTTAGAGAGATAAATCCTGTGCAGCGCTACAGGTGATGACATGTTTTAAAAACGTAAAATGTTTGACATTTTCAAAGTAGTCAATGCTTAAAGCAGCAAGTTTCTTTTCCGATGACCTTTATTGACTCACCATTTCCCTGTTTATTCTCTGTTCATGATCAAATGGGTCTCAAGGGAAGCGATGTCTCACCGTGTCACCAATGCCAATGTACAGAGGGACACTTTTGACTCTTTCACTCTTTGACACGGTAAGGTAAAGTGCCACACTGATGATGACACCTGGTCCCACTGGCCTGTGGGCTGATCTCAGTGAGTATAGGAGTTGAGGGTTCAACTATTAGTCACGGTCCTGAATGTGAAGATGTTAATATTCTTTTGGAAATGCCATGTACAGGGAGTCATTGCTCTTTTATGGTATGTTGACTGCAAAGTGATGGCTTCCAAACAGCTGCTGAATGTTGCTGCAGCAAGAAGCTCTTTTGCTGAAAAATAGAAGAACTTTTCTTTCCTCCTATTGTTCTTGTTTTTTTTTTTTTCTTTTTGAGGGGGTGTGGAGATGGAGCTCCATTCTGCCAGCTGCACACAGCAAAAAACAAAAATCCTCTATGCCCCCCAGCTGACGGGAACTCAACCGCATGCTCTGGGTGCCTGAACTGCACAGGTGCGGTAAAGTACAGTAAAATATGGTGTCACCGCTGTGTTTAAATGCAGATTTGGAGTCAGGGGGTTGGATCTGATGTGGGAACAAGTGTGCGACTATTATTTTGCTGGTAATGACAGTTGAATGGCTCCTTTATCACAAATCACTGACATTTAGTGCTGGGGATGGAAAATCCACTTTATGATGCCTAAAAAAGTACATTATGATGCCAAATGGTTTTATGAGGTCTGCAGTGGGTTAATATGCAGATTTTACACCTTCCTGTAGTGAAAGTGAGAGTTAAGACTATTATTTATTTATTTATTACTTTATTTATTACTTATTATTAATTTAGCAGAGGTTTTTCTCCAGAGTGACTTACAATGTTAGCTTTTCACAGTGAACTATTTACATTTATTTACTCATTTACCCACAACCAGATACCTTTTACTGTCTTGGGTACCTTGATCAAGGGTACAACAGCAGGATGGTCCCTTGGTATAAAGCCTGTAACTATGCTACCTAATGACCCTTATTGTAAAAGGCCTCAGTGTACCTGGAGTGCAGTATATACGGTAAACTGAATGCCATTGTAGTCGTGTGTGACATAACAAATTACAATACACAGCAAAAAAAACGGTCATTTATATTTTCTCACATTGCTTTATATTTGCATATCCAAAACCACAAGCAGAAGGGTTTTTCCTGAATAACTTGCATCACTGGATACAATGTCATCTTCTCCCGAGGCTCCTGCTGTTCTCTGGGTGTCATGTCATGTGCTGTTGCTGCTGCTGTAAGCCATGACTCACTGTTTTTGTCTCTGGCTGCTTTTTTGCCATAACTTCCAGTGCTTCTTGGCTCAAAACTTATCTCGACTTTGTTATTTCTATTTCTTGCTTAGCTGAAGCTTTTATCACGGGCCACTCTCCCACAGATCCAAAAATCATACACATACACATTTCACCAGGGAAATTCAAGTCAAGTCATTGCAGCAGCATCCCTGCTGGGACTTGAACACACATTTATTATTTATATGTATGGAACTGGTGCAACTCCAGAGTGAGTTACAGAGTTAAGCAATTTACTACGATTTACCCTTTTACACAGCTGGGTGGTTTTTTAGTAACATGGACTTCTCATTTTCAGAGGTGTAGCTCTAACCTCTGCACCCTCTGTTGCCCCCCCCCATGGAACTTTTAGTATCCTTATTCACTCTTCTACCTGTTCTGCATCTATGTTTGTGCTGCACATTTCAGTTACCTTACCGATTCCAGGTGAGTGTCTGTAGTTTGTAGTTGGTCTCTTACATTGGCTGTATTTATATGTGTGTGTGTGTGTGTGTGTGTGTGTGTGTGTGTGTGTGTATGTGTTTGTGAGAGAGAGAGAGAGAGAGAGAGAGAGTATTTATTACAACAGTGACTGAAACAAAGACATGAGGACAAAAACACATTCAACTTAAAAGGTGATTTGTCTCCATCTCTTGGATTAAAATGGTACTGAAAAAACTTTCTATTTTTGGCATTTGCTGAGTTTTTACATGAATTTATATGGCAACAATGCAAGTTTCCACATCATTAATATAGCAGTCAATTTTTTAAGTACTACTAGGGGCAGCATAGCCTCAGATTTGGGATGTGGGTTAAAATTCTGCTCAGCCTGTGTGAAGTGTCATCTCACAGTCCACAGGCGTGTGTTTATCTGCGTGTGAGTGCTCTACAGTGTGCTGGTGTCCCATTTAGGCTGTAACCCACCTAATGCCCCTTATTTTCTGGCCTTTTGACACACAGTGCTAATAATACACATAGCTGCCTCTTCAGTTCAATAAAATTTTATTTTTTTAGTTATGAATTTGTTTTTCTTTTCCCGATTATAGTACTTATTTAACTATCCTGTACCTTATTTATTTATACTTTTACATATCTATGTCCATATTTATATTACTGAGGATGCCCGGAAACAAAACTTTTCATGGTGACAACACTGCTATGCTGTGTTGTTCACCCATGACAAATAAACCTTGATTTGACGATGAAGTTTATAAAAAGCTATAAATAAGAAACAGTGCATTAAAATATGAATGTAAAATATAGACAGACTTTTTAGTAAAGTAATATCTGTAGAGGGTGTAGTGCTTAGAGTTGTTGCCATGTAAAGTGAAATTTGCAGGCTCAAATCCTGCTACAGCAGGCTTGATCAAGGTTCTTAAAAGACTCACTGTGGCGTAAATGAGTAAATCACAGTAAGCTGCTTTGGTGCCAGTTAAATAGGGCAAAGTGTTAACACTGTATTGTCTATTGTCTCCCATGCAGTGTGTGATTATGAGATGTTAAAATTTGGCACCCTGTTATCACAGTTATTCTGTTTTCTTTTACAAAATGCTGCAGAGTAATGAATGGGATGTGAAGAGTACAAACGTTTTCCTCTCCTTGTTTTTTTGAGCTGGAGTTTGTCGCACACAAAGGTGCTGAAGGTGAGGGAAGAGTGTGGGCAAAAAGTGCTGAGCTGTGAAAGTGTGGAGGACTGTGGCTTGTGTGTGTGTGTGTGTGTGTGTGTGTGTGTGTGTGTGTGTGGAGGGGGGGCAGGAAGCTGGACAAGCAGGAAATGGACACAAACACTGCCACTCTGATAACTGCACCCACAGAGACACAAACACATGAACTCACTCTTCAACCTTCATGTTATTCCCAGCTTTTGCCACCATGGTGCTGGGTTCCTGCAGCTCCTAAAAGAGTTCCACTCATTGCTGGCGATTCTTCCCATGAGCCAACATCCGTTGTAGACGTAAATTACCCAACTATATAAACGGCTTAATCATCGCAAATCACTTTAGAGAAAAATCTGACATAAGTACACAAATGTAAATGTAGTTATGTGTCCAGATCAGTGAAACATCTCAGCCGTTACTAAACTAGAAACACATCAGGTTTGACAATGTCTCTTTCCTTCTGGAAGAGCTGCTTTTTTGTTTCATCCAGCTTCTTCCTTACATGTGAAGCCATCTTCCCACTTCCCTTCCTGTGCTGATTGTTATATACAGGAAACCGAAAAGGCAGAACAAAAAACTTGATGAGCTGCACTTTGCTGTAAACACCAGGCCACCAGCTATTAGCACCGAGCTAAATAGTGAAATAAACAGATCCAGGCATTTGAGTTCTGCATTATGCAATTACCACCCATTATCTGGTCATTATTAGGTCCCAAAAATGATCCAAATATAAAAAAAGATATAATAAACAGAACCATTCCATTATACCTTATAGTGAAGAATTCCACTTTGTTCCAAGCCCATTGCAAGTTCACCCCAAAATCAACCTAAAAAGCACTTAATCTTATAAGGAAACGGTAAAGTAACATATTATAAAGAAATTAACAAATAACAATTAATATTAAATGAATACTGCAATTGCCAAATTATGGGACAATGGGGCAAAATAGAGGAGGTGTGAGGTGAGGACTGAAGTGCAGTTATTCAGTGTGTTGACCACTAAGAAACCCCATAGCTAAATGCTGCCAAAAGCAGGAAACTGGCTATTTCACTTTATTGCCTCTTTTCTCATTTAGCGAAGCTGCATAAAAAATGAGCAAAATTTTTCTGTTTGCCTGCGGCTCTATTTGTCCCCACGCTGCAGCCACACCTGAAATCATCAATCTGAACAACGGTCTCATTGCAACCGCCTCATTATTTCACTTTCACAAAAATAACTACGCACTGCAGAACTGCAAGAATAAAAGACAGAATATTTGTTATTACTGTTTGTACATTTTGACAAGAACTGGGACCTTCCTGTGATTTTGCTTCTCTTGATGTCAACATTTCTCTTAACCCTAACAGTACATAAATGAGCTGCATATTGACTGGACCAGGTGCTTTTCTTTTGCCAGTTTTAAAAAATCTGTGGTTTTTATATTCTTTTAAATATGCATTTCATATATAAATTATATTTCATTATGATATACTTTATATTTTAAATTGTGTTTTGAATATCTTTTGGCTCCAATGCAAAAAGGCAACACAAATGAAAGGAAGGACTATGTTTCAGCACAGCGATGGGAGTCTATTTGGAACTGGGGTGGAAAAGGCCTTCCCAATGCTCATATCAATTATATCTATGACCTAGATCTTTTTTTTTTTTTTTTACAAAAAAGAGCTACTGTACTGCACATTTCGCAGGTATGAGAAGACTTCCACTGCCACACCAGGGACCCAGATGCCGCACTGCTCCACGTTGCTCTTTCCAAGAGTGCTGGCTCTTGTTTTTCTATTTTTACCTCTGGACCGTTTTTACTGATCCAGACACACCAGGCAGCGCTGCTCCTTTTAGTCTGAATCCCTCCTCCTACTATAGTACCCTTGATCAAGGTACTTACCCTAAATTGACACAGTAATATAACCACCCAGCTGTACAAATGGGTTAAAGCTTAACAGTTTGAGCTGCTTTGGAGAAAAGTGCCAGTAAATAAATGTAATAACTGTAAACATAAGACACCAGGGCATTTATCATGTGTCCTCAATGTGTGTGAACCATTTGTTGCATGTTCCACAAGGGGGTATCCTCACACCATGCATTTCTCTGAGACTAGAGGACCCAGCTGCTCTTGAAGGTTCAGGAAGTGAACCCTCTGAGCTCATGTTCAGCAGGCTGTACTCAAGAGCAATATTACAGTCACTTAAAATAAAAAAGAACGCGCCCCACCCCACACTGCTGACAGTCTGCTATGTGACCCTCTGTTTCTCATTACTGCCTCTGTTCTCAGTGTGCCCCCCCACTGACTGCCCCAGGGCCTCGTGCTTCTCTGTAGGCAGCAACGACAGACCAAACCTGGGGTCTAGACGCTCCTAGACACTGGCTGGGGTCTTTGCTGGGTCTCGCCAGAACTGAACAGACCAAACCTGGGGTCTGGTTCCATTCTGCTTTGCAAGGTGAGTTACCCTGGCCTAATACATCTGATCAGCTCACTTTCCAGCTGCTGCTTTTACACTTTAAAACCGCATCAACCCCTTGTAGCTTAAACGGACAAATGCGCTCCAAAGCAGCAACATTTCCGGTCCTCAAAGCATTTTAACTTTTCTCCCTCTCTGATCACATATACATTGGGAGCTGACACAGGTAAGTTGAAAAAAACTCAAAATGAACTCAAGCCAGGATGAAATTCTGAAGCATCTTTACTGGGTTCTTCTGTGATTGATGAGTTTTTCAATGCTAAGTATTATATGTAAATTGCAAGAAAAGCAGTCATCACGAGCACTAACAGAGTCCAAAAGAAACATCTAGCAGTCGCAGGAAAGAACAATTGAAATTATGCATCTTGACTCGGTTATGCAGTTTAAGGTCAAATAAGCGTTAAGAAATTTTTTAATGGTTGGTACGAGGTGTTTTAGTAGCTTTTTCTGTAAAACCGTGGAATAGAGATTTACCTTAAGTGCTGTTCTGATATGCAATAAGGAAAAAGCTGACCCTCCGTTTCATGTATTATACAAAAATTAGGCAAATGAATAAGTTAAACGTGTTTGCAGTGCAAGCGCACCTGATGTGCTCATTATTAAATAACTTCCTCTATATTTGCGAGCTTTCATATATTCAGTTTTTTATATTTGTCTATATTTCTATTGTCTTTCATTACTCATTTTGGATCTTCATTTCGTGCTCCCTTGTTCACCTGCTGTATATATGTGTCTGACAATAAACTCTTGATTCCTGATTTATATTTTAAAAATCTTCCGAACTCCATTTAGTATCAGTAAAAGCCCATCTAATCCAATATCGCAGAGTCTATCCTGGAGACAAAGGGTATGAGCCAGTTCATCACAGGGCATTCAAATACACGTACACACACACTGTGGGCAGTTTAGAGTCACCAATCCACTTGAAATGCATATCTTTGGACCATGGCTGAAAACCAGAGCAGCTGGAGGAAATCGGCAACACGAGGTGAACATGTCAACCCTGAGTGGGAGCCAGATTTGAACCTATGTCTGAACCCACGGCCCCAGGAGCTGCCTTTCTTTTCCTAAATGGCATTTTATGATGTCAACATTTCAGCTGCCATTACTGGATCAGAATCAGAGCCAGAATCAGAAAAGCATTATTAATCCCAAAGGAAATTACTTAATGGATGCATCACTGCATACTGACAACCATGTATAATAGTGTTGTTGTGTCAAAAGTTCACACAGCCACTCACAGTTTCCAATATTCTGTAGATGAAGTTGAAAAGGATCCAGGAATAAAAATGATGAATAAAAACAAACAAGGAGCAAAACTACTCCCACCAAGGGTTTTTGGCCAGTCAACATAAGGGATGTTAAAATACTGAGCCGATTAAATACAGGTATAAACTGCAGACAGACCAATATAAAACAAGGAAAATATTGTCAGGCCATTTCTGATTTATTTACATAGGCAGGGCGCAAGTTTCAAGTACAATGAAGTAGAAATTTTGGAGCAGAAAAAGTGAGCAAACTGCGCCTCCAGGCTACTGTCACTAGGGAGAGGGCGGGGTTATTAAGTTGTCAGTCAAGCGGGACGGACTGGCTCAGACCCCGCCTTCCGGGGGGAGGGGGCAGCATCGCCCACTCACAAAAGGCCGCCCCCCGCCTAAGCTCCACCCCTTCGCGTCCATACAGTGGGCTTTTCCAGAGGATACAGTGCAGGAGGAAAGATCGGGAGGGAAGTGAGGACATCGCGGAGCGCCTCGAAACACCGCCAAAAATACAATATTCCCGCCAAAGGTAATAATAATACGGTCGTCTCACGTGTGTACATGTTTAATATTGGTAATGGAGCGGTGTAAATATGTATTTACCTGGTAACGGAATGACGGAATCTCCGTGTATGAGGCGACTACAGCGAATGCAGTGTCCGAATGGCGAGTGAGGCGCCTCTTTCATGCGTTTCCACGCCAGACAGTGTTTGTTATTTATTTATTTGTATTTTTGTCTCGCTTGTAGCCGTTTTTCAAAAACGATCAAGTTGTATTTTTCGCTGCGGTGCTGTGCCGTCACATCGTTCGTGTTTCTTCTCCAGCCAGTTAGCTTGGCAGCTAAGCTAGCTTTGCGGCGTCCGATTTCCCATTTCGGATGAAAGGTGTTTGAAATGGGATACAGCTGCAGTGGTTTCGTCGCTTAAAATGTGAGCGGGGATGTGTGCAGTTTGCCGGTTACACGTTGCGGGGCTTCTAGTCGATTCCAAGCACAGTGAAATGCGAGTTAAAAGTTGTGCGACTCCTGCGCCCCGCTGACGGAACAGCATCAGTCACTTTTTTTCTTAAATCAAACTTGGGGTTGCTGCTGAGGAATTTGCACAGACAGCCGCGTTGGCCAATCACAACTTCCTGTTAGAGGAAAACGTGTGATTTAATCCAATAAGAATTCGCTGGTTTGGGATGGGGGCGGTTCCTGCTTCATTTTCTCTGTTCGGGCTTGTATAGCTATGTTTTCCAAGGATGTGAATACTGTATATAATATGAGTGTGATTTATACATCACCACTCTATAAACTTCTGTTTATTCTTGAATACTGAAATCCATGCTGGGTGTAGTCAGAGCTGGAGATTAAAAGCATGTTTTTATAGCTGCTTTGTATTTCACAGAAGGGTGTTATGAAAGATTTTATAATAACAATTGATAAGCCTTTCACCGGTCTTACACTTTTCTTCTGACTTTGGACTCAGTTTTAGAAATAAAATACTGTTATTCCATCTTTTCACATTGATTGTCATTTTTCCTGAAAACACCTTGACCGGATAAATACCGTCAGCTGTCTGTTTTTGTGTGTTCGATTTTAATGTTAAACTTTTTTCGTTGTCTGTTGCTACATGTGTGGATGCTTCACTTGTGCGCAGCAAATAATGCGGGCATTTTTGTGCACATGTTTAAATCTGTTTATGCAGACACTCTCATGTGAGTACAGCAGGTGCACACAGCAAAGGAGATTTTTCACAGGTAGAGAACAGCAGGAAAATAACCAAGGCGGACGCTGCAAGGCTCAGTCGATCCAGTAGGAAAGTCTTTCTGTGACAGTGGTTGATGACAGTGTTGGTGCCCACAGCATCTGTTTTTATTCCGCAGTTCTCAACGCATGGTTGTAAAACTATAGCTTTTACAAACAAAATGTATTTGATGGGCAGCCAGACAAATTTCAAGTTGTAGTTGGATTCACATTTTCCGTTCCCAGAATAGCACCTCGAAACTGTATTCTTTTGCAGTAAATCCCTTTATAATTGTCAGACAAGGCTCATTCCTCCAGAGGCTGGTTCACATTAAAAAGGGCAGTTGTTGGTGGAAAGTAAGATTTACTGGACCTCTGTGCACACAGCGCTGTCGGTGCTCTATTTCTCCCATCCAAAGTTCCGGTTTCCGCATATGGAGCCGCTCGGAAGCTCACACATCAGGCTGATGATATCTTTTTTAACCTCTTCTCATCTTAATATCCTTTTTATATAATGTTTTTTTTCCTGTCGTGAGAGCATTAAAAACTGGATCAGTGAATCCCACATATACACTGACCTGTTGGCCTAACAACTTTGGTGTCTGTCAGTGCTCACGTCCCTAATGTTTTCATTAAGTGATGCTTCTTTACTGATGAATTTTTCTTTAGTTTCAGGTATGCCCACTTATGAGATCTGAAGTTTCAATTTCACTGTGTTTAGCATTTGTCTGGTTGTACAGTGGTTATAAAAGTTTCATTAGATTGTTGATTTTCCATTTTGGCTGATTATTTCTGGACTTGTTGAGAAATTTGCTGGTGGACTGTACCGGTCTGTCAGTATTTGCTGATGAACTTGGTTGTCACACCTCAGTGGTGTTGAAATGAATGTTCATTTCTTGAACCTACGTACACTTGGGATTTCTGTAATGCAGATTGACTGTACAGTTTTGTATTAGGCAAATAATAAACTAATGGGAATGAATCCTACTGAGATCCTCATGCATTATGCACTGCAACAGCGGTCGTTTGGTCTATGCAAGTTAAATCAAGGATAAGTTCTCAGACACTGTGAAATCACTGAAATTCTAATGCTTTTATCTCTTTGATCCATCTTTATAATGTCTTTATTTTGTTTTCTCATAAGTTTCAGGCTTGGCTTAATGCCACAGTGAATAGCATAGCATATGCATGGTATTTGAATAGTTCTTGTTATTGCCAAAATGTTCCTGCATGTATCTTAAAACAGAGATTCATTCTACATGTTATTTCTGCTCATTACACACTTTTAATTTTCCATGCTGTTTTAAAGCTGGAATCTGTTAGTGTTTTGAAAAATACTGTTTCATCAAATGAAACAACCCAACCACATGTTGAATTTGTGACGACGTTAGTTTTCTTTGTAAACTCTCCTGCAAAATAAATCCTCAGCAAGAGTGTTTATATGACAGATTGTATGTCAACATCTCATCAAAATTCAAAATATGTATGCAATAATTTGATATATAGTTTCTTAGATAAAAATGTGAATTTTGGACATATTTAGCATTGCATAACATTTTATCTTGTTTAATTCACATAGCCAGACAGATTTTTAACAAATCAGATTAGAACAGCAGCATTCCCATGCTGACAAAATGTTCAACAAACTTTGTTGCTCGTAAGAAATAACGAAGAGGCTGTATTGTTTACCTGTTTCCACATAACGTGGCCTGTTGGGCATCCAAACAGGCACATTAAACAAGGGGTGACAATACTGTGTCAACAGCATTAAATCTTTGTATTTACGTACAGTGTTTTTGTACAACAGAATGATGAGAAAGGTGTCTGTCTGCCTGTCCTTGTAGCCTGTTTGCTTGAACTGTCAGGCTTCTGTAGATTTGCTGTCCATTGCGCTGTGATGCATTTGAAGAAGACGCGATTCCGTACCTCGCCTTGATGGAATGTTTGAGCGGTGAAAACGGACGCGCCAGCGCTTGGCACTCGCTGAATGGAGGTAGTTTGACTGACACCACGTCAACTCCCACCTCCACCCTGTTTCCTCCCTGATTTGTCACGGGGAGAGACTCTTGTGCAGTTGCCATGGCAATAGTGTATTTTTCGGTAGAGGCAGGCTTGGTGAGTTACGGCCCATCTGGTGCCTGTCTGTCGGCCGCACGCGGGAACCACCCGGATAGGAAGATGGGGGACATCCTGGATTTTTGGTGCATTCTCTCTGCCTGTAGAATATAGTGACTGTCAATGGATGTACTCTCCTCACCAAAAAACAAATTGCAGCCTAATGGACCAACTTTCATATTGTTTACTCAGGCTCTCCTCCTTTGGGTATCTATGTTTTTGTTGTGTTGTTACTGTGGTGGAGCCAGTCAATGCTGATTCCTTAAAGCTGTATGGTGAGATTGACAGGACCCCCCTCAGTTGGCCTCGCTAAACACAGTTCTTCTCATGCGGTTCACCTAATTCCCCAGACTCTGGGCCTGTTTGCTTGTCGTTTCCCCTTTACTCCCTTCCTTGTTCAATGTCTCCTTCTTGCTATTCCTGGGATGGGTTTCCATATTGTAGCTACACTTGTGTGCCTTCCCAAACAGGTCCACCACCAGTGTCATGTACCTCTGGCCTCTGCAAATGGAGCGAGCTCCGATGTTCATCTTAACTTTCCACCCTGACATCCTGTTTTAGTACAGCTCTCCTCAGCTGTCCACACAGATGTTCTTGAGCTTGTTTGTAGTTAGTTGTTACTTTTAGACGACTACCAGAAAGCAAATGTTTAAAGAACATGATTTTACTGATGTGATGATGCTTTCCATGCTGCAGTCTATAAATACAAGAGCGTTGTGTTGTATCAGCGTGTGTGTTCTCAGTTCATGTGTTTGTACCCTTGTGTTCTTTAGGAAAACTTGAAAGTGCTACTCTAATTTGTATTTTGAAGTGACACTCATAACCCATGTTCAGATTATACTCTTTTGTGACCAAACAGTCTGGATTGAAACTGCTATTTTGGGCTTGGCCTGCCAACAGAGCTCATTATACAAATGTTTTTTTTTTCTTTTCCCCTCTCTGGAGGACAAAAACAATGTGTTATTGACTGGAGCACTTTAAGGAAACCCATGCAAAAATGGGGAGAACGTTCAAGCTCCACACAGACTCAACAGGGATCAAAACCATTTCCGGTGAAACACCGCCACTACCTGCTGTACCACTGTGTCGTTTTCAAATACCCTGTCACATTCATAAGGTGTTTTGATGCCTTCAAATGGTGGTTTTTTTCCCACCGCTGTTCTATCACCTTGACAGGACCCTGGCCTAAAGCAGCAAACCAAACTCTAAAGTATTTTTCTAATCAATGGTATGTACATACGCCGAATTGCCTGTGAGGAGTTGGCTGCCTTGGCTTGTGTAACAGCACCTATTGATGAAGGTGCAGGACTGCCGAATAAGCGTGTAGCGGGGCCAGTGTTTGACCTTGCCGTCTGAACAGCCTCAAAGACGGTGCTGCTCCCTGGTGTGTTGTTTGACTTAATCTACGCCAGCTGTTATATGGTGTAGACTTCTCTTATAGTTTGTTGGGAGGTCGACGTTTCAGATGGGGGAAATGCTTGGCCCGCTTGTTTTGTCTGAGTGTTTTCTTTTTCCTTGAAGTTTGCTTTAGTCTTTGGTTCTAGTTTACCCTTTGGATAGCCTTACATACAGATCTTTAGAAAGAGCTTCCACAAGTCTCTGTGTATGTGTCAGTGCATATGCATGTGTGTTTTTGCCTAACTTCTTTAAAGCCAAGGTTAGAATAGCTAGAAGAGAAGCCATTTCAAAATGATTTGCTTGCAGTATTGGTTGCAGGTTGAAAGGAAGTGGGATCCAAAATGAAATGTTTATGCCAGCCTTTCACTTTGTTTTCAGGAGACTCTTACTATTTGAAAATTTATGATTGGTTGAGTGAAGTTGATCCACAGTTGCAATGTAGTGATCAGAGCTTTTGAAAAAAAATCTTCCTGAAGCTGCATGTCTGGAGGGACATGGGAGAGGGGTTAACTGGCTAGCTGACTTCAGGTTAACAGGGCCCTCAAAGGAAATGGGAGAATTGCAGTGTGGGAACCACAGGAAATCTGGAAATGGGGCAGGGGGCTTACTTCATGAGCCCCAGATCCTCAGGTCTCACTGAGCTGGGGGCGTTTGAGGAAGGGGGAGGTATCTGAGTTGCGTTGTGGGATTGCTCACTTCCACCCTGAGCTTGGGAACACTGGGCCAGATGTGCTGTCTGTAATCATGTGGTTTTGTGGGCTGTGTCTGGTTATGAACGAGGTCCTCTTGGAGACGACTTGCATGGACCTTGAGGTTTTTTTTTTTTTTTTTTTTCCCCCCCACTTTTCTTCCCCTCTCCTCCCAAAGGGGGGTACTTTGCCATATAGTGCCTGGTATAATTTTTTTTCTTTCTTTCTTTTTTCAAATACTGTGTATAATTACGTGTGTGTGTGTGTGTGTGTGTGTGTGTGTGTGTGTGTGTGTGTGTGTTTATAGTGTAGTGTGGCATGTATGTTATGTATGAGACCACATGCAGCATTTGACACATTAATAAAAGGGTTTTGGTATATATGTTGGAGTAGTTTAGGAGATTTTTTTTTTTCAGTTGTAATACAGGAGTTTGCATTTGAAAAGGCAGCCTTCAGGTCCTTTTTTTTCCCCTCATCTGCCATGCTAGCTGGCATATTAACATTCCACAGAAGTAAAAGAGGGTAGATGTTTTTAATACAAAATCAACATTGTATGAGCCATTTAATATGTTTTCATTTTTCAGGTGCCTCATTGATGTGGTGGAGTAACTTGGCTAGACATGAACACCTGCCTTAATGTGGAGCAATAACAGTAAAAATGCCCTTTTTTTGGGTACAGTTCTCTGCTGCCACCGCCAGCTCTAATTTAATGGTGTTGTTGGATAGGCAGCTTCAGATGGCTATAATTGGCTCCAGGGTCTTGAGGTCTCTACATTGACTAACACTATGGCTGCCAGCAGAGCCACAGAAAGGGGAAAGGGCTTTTACTGCTCCTGATGGCCACTTTCTAAACAGTTGATGCGAAGGGTAGTTAAGATGGGCCATTGCCTTATGTCTAGTCGGTCTACCATGGGTAGTCTTGAATAGTAATTCTCCCCTAATCAGGTCTTTTGATTGTGAACATCCATGATAATGTAAATCATGGTAACAGGTCTCACCGTCGGGATGCAGTGGCTGCTCCCAGTCAGCGCGCAATTATAAAGGTTTTTGCTTAATTGCTTTTGCAGTACAGTAATTGTTGACTACTCCTAATGCCTCCCTGATGGTTTCCAGTCTGTGAGCCTTCAACACCAACGGGAAACCAGTCTGCGAATCTCCCACGGTCTTGTGCAGAGGCCCCTCTTAGGCAAGATGTGAGAGACTCTGAACTCAGGAACAACAGCCAGAAGATTCCTGACCCCCTTCTTCTTCCACCACCCCCTAGGAACGGGAAGCACCAATTGCTGTGCGGCGTTGAGCGACTCTTTGATCACTGTAGCAGATTGAGACATTAATTCCCATCGGTCTGCAGGCTTTTGAGGAGGGGTGTTGGGGTCATGACCTCTGGACAACCTGTTGGAGCTGCTGGATCTTCTGTTCAGCATCATGTCACAGAGGCAGGACAACAGATGGACTTCAGGGATGAGGAAGAACAGGGTAATCTTGGAGCCAGACGGGATTTCTTCATTGATTTTTATCCCTCTTGCACTTTGCTCTGCGTTGGGGTCATACTCCCACAGGTTTATGTTATAGACTTTAGACCCAGAACACTCCTGGCTTCGCATACCCCAAGCAGTGCCCCCCCACCCCCGACTGCTATGAATTTTTAAAAAAAAAATTTTTATTTTTTAAAAGCACCCTATACTAGATTTCACTTTTGGAATATTTTTCTCACATTAAGTTGTCCAATCCCATGTACTTTGACCTTTTTGTTGAAGTAAAGAGAGGAATGAACTTGACAAACCCTGAATATGGCACGACTTTGCTGTTTCAGCTGTTCACCACATGTGCATCTTATTAAAAGTCTATGCAGTGAAACTGCACCAGTCTCTTTTCCTGTGTCACCACCTTACACGCATAATAAATAAATGATGGCCATAGATACTGTTCTGCTAAGGTGGGCAGTCAGCAGGACTGCAATGGAGCTGTTAGAGAGCTCCACTATAGCACAGGAAAGCTGTGTGTGCAACTGCCTTGGCATCACTTTCTTTCAGTGCTCCCGCAGCCTTACATGTACATTTACATCTTTTAATTTATTAGACATTTTTTGTTAAGCAACATAGTGATTAACTAGTATTTAGCTGACACCTTTACCTCAGGTGACTTACAGTGATGGATATGTTGCATTAAACTTCTTACAGTCATTTACACACTAGCTTAGGGCAACAAATGTGTGTTAAGGGCAATTTATAGTCTCCAGATCACCAAAACACATCTTTGGACAGGTAGAAGAGACCCATGTGAACATGGAAGAAACTTGCACACTTTGTGCAGACAGCCGAATTTGAGCCTATGTCCAAATGCCCAGCACAAGCACTGTAAGGCACCAGTGCTACTCCCCTTTGGCACAGCATGCATCCGATGGGTCAATGACAAGGGCGTTTACTTTGACTGCAGTTGTATTTCTTTTCAGTCCCCCACCCCTTTTTTTTTCCTGCATACGAGTAATTGACTTGGTAATTGCTACTACTCTGTACACAAAGGCTGTTTGTCTACGTGGCGTCCGAAAGTAGGCAGGCCTGCTGGCACCAGCTGTTTTACAGGCTGAATGTGGGGTCCATCACAGGATGCTTTCCTCTTGTTTGTGTATGTCTCGCTGTTTATATATCTTATAGGGGAAATTTTACCCACACAATTTAGAGATGGGTTATTCCACATTGGCTGCAGTGTAATGGAGAAGTGCGGTGTTACCGGAGTTGCGGTGGGTGGGCATGAAGCCTGCTACAGTTTCTCTAATAAGGCCAAAAGTTCAGCCGAGGGCTGAGGTCTGTGTGTGGTGCCGACTGGAGTAAATAGCACTCTGAACTCGTGTCTCACTGCAGTCACCTCGTATATCATCTTACATGGTCCTCGGAGCTTAAGCGGAACATCCAAAGCTTCCTGTCCTAACTGTCGGACAGAGCAAAGTTACAGGAAGGAGCTTGGAATCCAGGGTTTCAGTGGTGCCAAACTGTGATTCAGCCTTAATTTGGTCTCTATGGAAACGGGGGATGTCAAGTGATGATGTTCCGCTCTGTTTCCAGCCATCTGCAGTGCTCCAGCAAGCCAGCAGATTCTGCAGATGAGAGCAGGCGTTCTGGTAGCGCTTGATGTGGTCAGGAGTGGAGAACTGCAGCCGGGCAAGAAGCTCCTTCCTGGCAACTAGAGATCTCTACAACTCAAGCTTATTTTGCTCTGATCTGTTGATCCAGCCTTCTCTAATGTAAAGAACTTCAGGACAGTTGTGGGCCAGGGTTTCTACTCGGTGGTCTTTTTTGCTGGACACCAAAATTTATTTTTTTTTTTTCCCTTCTTCTTCCTGTGACTCACTACTCCGAGTGTAAAAATATATTTCGGAAATGGGACCCACTTCATCCACATAACAGAACTAGAAGTTTGGTCTTTTTTTTTTTTTTTTTTTGGAAGTTCTTTGCGCAGTAAGAATTCTGTGCGCAGGCACAGAAACGATGCACACATTTTTGCTCGTATGCACACATTTGTGGAGAAACCACTTGCGTGCATGTGCAGCGTGCATCTGCGCCTGGATCCCAACTCTGGGTCACTGCTGTGGTCAGGCTGAGTGTGGTAGAACTGATCCCAAAGTGGCCTGACATTAATGCACATGTGCAGTACGAGGACCACATTCCCCAGTGCTGTGTCCTTCCTTCCCTCCGTCTCTCCCTTGCTTGGCCGTCTTGATTGTGTGCTTCAGTGATTTATGTGCGAGAACAAGTTCAGCTGGTTTGGTATCTCTTAAAGCTCAGCAAGTGGGAAGTAGGGCACCTTTGTGTTATCATTCCAAAGTTGACCATATTTCAGACTTAGCCAATGGTGCTTTCACAGATCTTTCATATAATAAACATTACATTCACAAATTGCTGTGCCTCACGATAGTTTACATGTGAATTTATATCGTGGACATGAAATGTAAATGTATTTGCTCAGACAAACTTATAAATCAAATCTACTGCATTCAGATCTAGGACAATTGGGGCTGAGTGTTAGCAGAAGCTGTTGGATCATTATTACTGCATGCACACATTTGGTGACACAATCCAGCATTTGGCCTTGTTGCTCTGTATTGTTGTATTGACTGCCATTCTACTTTGATGTGCCACCATAGCAGCTTTTTCCAGCAGAGGACTGGGGCTGAAGGTGAGGTGAAACTACAGATACTGCCCGGGGCAGAGGCAGATGTTTCTCTTACTGCCCTTATGGTGATGCTGGTTGGGGTTGGGGGTCATGGCCCTTGATTCTTCACCCTCTATCACAGTTATTACTGTGTTCTGGCCCTATAGCTGTACATGCAACAGTCACAGTAGCATGCTGTATTTTAAATGTCTTATATATTATTTTATTGCATTTTATTTAATATAGTATTATATAGGGCTCTTTAATTTAAATACAAGCATTTCCTGAAAATTACTTTTGGAGAATGAGGTTTGTGTATGTCTGTGCTGGGTACTGAAAAACTCCTTTTTTTTTTTTTTTAAACTAGTATCCATTTTTAAAGAATGTTTTTCTGAGAGGTATGCCTGTGTGTTGTCATGTTCTTGGTTGTTTAATTTGCTGAGAAACCATATATACCAAAACTTGATCACTTGTGTGGAATTCTGCCTTTACACTGAGGACCCTGGTTCTTCTCTGCCAACCACGAGCCACTTTGCTGTTCTGCTTGTCTACTTTCCTTCTCTGGGTTACATTTTCCCAGTTTTGTGACTTTCCATAATTTGTAAATTAATGTGGTTATACAAACTATGGTAAAATTGTGTATGCTGTGTCTTAATAAAAGGAGAAAAAGTTTCATTCCCTCAAAATGTCACAGGTTCCAGGTCTTCAGATAAAGTCTAAATTTCTCCCCTGCTCAAAGGGAGAAATGTGTTTTCGGTTAATCATTCTTTGTACTGTGAGCAACCTGAGTACTCACATATTGTTTGGACACTGTTCACTCATATTCACTGGTGAAATACAACCCCCCACACAGACACACACACAGATGTTCCTCTTGAGAGCAGTGGTATGTTTCCATGAAGGGCTTTTGTGCAACTGTGCAGTAACTCATGTGCCCAGTATTATAGGGTCCTGTGTTCAATCGGTCAGCTGGCCTTAACATTGGGGTAGTAAATAACTCCAGTGTGTGTTTTATTTCTACAGCAGCACTCCCCATCAGTAGAGTTCTCAACTCTACCATCTGCTCCTCTTAGGGCCCTTTCACCTCCTCCTCTTTCTTCGGTGCCCCCCACCCTTCCCTAAGCTGTCAGTTGCTCTCTTTCTGTCAGCCTAACCATAGCGTCCATATCACATAGCCCATATGACCCTTATTGTTATTCAGTCCATGATTCATATTATTACACTGTAAACCTCTTGTTCAGTTTCATTGTTTCGTGCATATGAATCCATTTTGTAGTCTTGGATCACTCTTTCCTCTTCCTTTACATTTATTTAGCTTCCCCTTCCTCGGGTTATGATTTAGACTCGTGAGTGGGTTTGTGTGGGTCCGAGCTCAGGTGCTGTTTCCTGCAGGGTTTCGTTTTTATATGAAGATGCTTTCTGCTCCAGGGACGTGGTTTCCCATTCTTGCTCAGCACATGGCAGCCATCCCTAAGGCCATGCCAACCAATTCAACTACATGCAGGAGGCCACCCTTTCATTATGAGGAACACACCAGTGCTTTAGCAATGTGCATTCATGTTGTACAGTTAATTATGTATTCTGCTCGTCTCCATGTTGTTGTGGATTCTTGTCATGCAGCTTCCTGTCAAGTTCATTTACTGCTCCACTGGAATCCCATGAAACAGTGTGTGAGTGTAATTGTCTCATAGAAATGTCAGTTGACAAGGTTCTGGAATATAAAAAGGATATTGTGAAATTAAGATCACTGTATTTGACGTTGACATTATTGTTTAGCTGGATCCTCGAGGAAACCCTGAGAATATCTGCTGTAATAATTCATTCAGTTGATTATTTTCTGCAAAGCAGAGTATAGGTTTGTACCCTAACCTGCTTACAGTGCTTTATTTCAAGGATACTACAGTAGAAGGTGGGATTTGAACCTTGGCCTCTTTGACTGCCAGACAGCAACTAACACCACAACACTGTCCTCTGTCCACAAGTGACTAGATTGATTAACATTTTAAAAATGTATTTTATAAAAACTTTATGTTGAATAATGAAAATACCCAATGACCATTATTTCAAAAAGGAGCCAATTGTATGAGATCATCTAAAAGGAGGTGTAAGGTGGAAAAGTAACCCAGAAGTCTTGAGTAATTTGAATGGTTTTCAGTTACTCTTACCCTGCATTGCTCCAGTAAAAATTACCCTTCTTTATCAAGTTGTAAATCAGTGTAAGTACATTAGCATTGTAAAGCTAGTTTGGAGGAGAATATCAGGTATCTGAAAAAATGTAAAATATTTTTTTCCTATGAAATGGTCTTGAATCGTGATAGACTTTCATTCTGTTGAGTTGGCTGTGTGTGTGTGTGTGTGTGATGTGCATTTTGAGAAGGCCGTTGAAGAGAAATGGTTTATATGACTGCATATGAAAAGGTTTGGCAGTCCTTCACACAAAGGTGAGATTTTCAATGTGGAAAAAACCTAGCGCAGGAAAAAAATCTCCCTGTTCTCGCTCTTGGTCCATTATCTTTGGTCCTCATATAAAGGCCTAAACCTCAGCGACCCCTAACCTCCCATTTCTGCTCCCATAGTTGTCTACCCCTCCCTCCTGCATTTGGTCACTCTTTGCTTCCATGCTTGTCCTGCAGTCGCTATTGCCCTTCCTGCCCTCTATTCCCATCCTCCCTCCTGCTGTATTAGCAGGGTGGAGTCCAGCCTCTTTGTTTCCCTGCCTCCTGTTTCAGGATTTAGACCCAGTTAGCCTGCGGTTGCAGGGGTTCTACATAAGGTGCTTTTCCACTGAGCCAGTTTCTGCTCAGTCCCCAAGTAACAGCCCTTTATAGCCATGCACCTGTTATTTTACAGCCACTGCTCGCCGTTTGGGGTTGTGCATGTTTTCCTTCTGGATGAATAATGACGTTGTTCGCATCCGAGTGAGGAGAAGGAGGGAGTATCCGATTGCCCATGTGCTGACACGGGTCCTAAGTTCTTGTTTTTGTTGGAAGAAGGAACGGATCTTAGCTGTTAGTCTGTTTGCACTGTTGAAATCCATCTGCTTCTGTGTGCATGTGTGTGTGCTTGTTTGCCCGCATTTGTAGATGGAGGCTAAGTAGAGCTTGTAATAAGACATCATGCCATCGGGCACCAGGATTTCACCTGCGGTGGTGTTTCATTTGACTGCTCTCCTGAACCTAAAAGTAAGGAGGTGATGGTCAGGTGATTGTGGGTTGAAGAATATTACCATGGAAAGCAGTGCTAAAGCAACACTATGTTGGGTTCAGCTCTGCTGGACTCCAGTTACTCCTGTGTCATGTTTGATCATGTCTTTCCTTCTCTGTCCACCTTTAAGGGGAAGCTGTGTGTGTGAAGGGTAGATGTGTGGGTTTACCCAGTGTGGGACAACTGTGTCTGTGTGAGTGTGTAGAAGACATTGAAATAGCTGCTCCTGTGCGCTCCCTGTAGGACTGCATTTTTTCCCTAAAATCACAGCTTACAGAGTTGCATGTTTTTTGTCCAGAAGAATAAAACAAAAGATTTTTTTTTTTTTTTTTTTTTTTTTTTTTTAACGGCACGTGAGTGTGAGGTCTGTAGCTTAGCATAGCTTTACAGAAACGGATTTCATTTGTTTTTCTCATTGTCATGTGATCTGCATGGAAACTGTCAGTTTAACATTGTTTCCTCATCTTTTTTCAGTACAGAACTGAATGTTTACTGGAAGATTATGATTTCATGTTTCTGAGAAAAAATTGCAAAGGTAGATTGAGTGGCTGTTTGATGTCTCTTGCAAAAAAAAACAAAAATAGGTTAATATTTGTATTTTGTCTTAAAATACATGCCTTTTCTGAACTCAGTTTGTAGTTTAATGTTTGGAAGCACACTGAAGCCTTTAGTTTTGTGTTGGTCCGTCATTAGTCACTATTCCTCCAGTTATACTATATTTGTTTACATGCTGTCACCTTGTGTCCAAATAGAAGGCAGCTTCTCTGCACCTCTGGCTGTAATGCAAACCACTTCTGGAGCATTGCTAACATCACCACTGCTCTTCAGAAAATGATGTAATGTAAGACTTCCCCTGTGATTGTAACTCTTGAGGTTCTGAATCCACATGGATCTGGAACAGTTGTCCTAAGTTCAGGAAATTCACACTCACCACTGTTTCATAGTCAGAGTGTAGTGCCAATGTTGCTCCTGTACTGGTGCATCCCTGTCTTTAGTGTACAGACTCTTTACATTTACTTGTACACCTCATGTGTTTCTAAAAAGCAAGATAAAATGTGATTATTTTCATATTTACACAGCTTGGTCATTTTTACTGCAGAAATCTGGAGTGAGTACCTGGCACAATGGTATTACAACAGGAGGTGGGATTTGAACCTGGGTTTTTCCCTTTAAAGATGGTGGCTGTGACTGTTATGCCTTCTGCTTTACCTGCTTGTTTACTCATATCTGTCCTGATTTAAATGCCATCTTCTTAAAAAATAGTTCACTTTCTGCCCCCCCCCCATACATTTGATAAATATGGATAAACATATTTTCTTTGTATCTTATTTGTGTGATATTAAGTGAGGTTGGAAGTATGACAATGCATGGTCTGTTCTTTGTGGGTATAGTTAGTGTCTCTCTTACTCTGCCTGTTCTACTGTTCCGCTGAAGAAAGATGGCTGAAGTATTTCACGGAGACAAGACTGTGACCTGCAAGGGCATCTGTCTTTCAGAAGCGTCGCACAGTGTTATTGTTACGTTTTCAATGTGTCCAGATGTTGGTCGGCTTAGGCATTGTTCTTACCACAATACCTGTCAGAAGCCTTAAACAGCAGTAAGGGTTGCCGCTTACAGGAGGGAGTCGCTGCTTTGCTCTCCTACATCAGCGCTGGCCGGCCTGCCTGCAACGAGTGATGTCATTCACATCTGGAGAGAGCATCTTCAGGTCCCTGCAGCCTCCTACAGTTTCTGTTGTGGGGAAACATTGGAGGACATTGGGAAACAATGAAGGATGGCGGGGAATCCCACGCAGTTCGAAGATGGGGAAGGTCAGGCCTCTTGCTGCATGTGAAAGGCAGCCAGGCTCTATCTGATTACAGCCGCCTCCCAGCAGGACTGGCGTGATTTATTGTGTCTATTGGTTGCTTCTCATCTGAGGAGGAGTTGTCACTTCAGGAGGAGGAGCTCTAGTGCTGCCTCCCTCTCTTTCCATGCTGGCCACCAGAACAGTTGTGCTCACAATGAATGCTTCGCTACTCTGCCCTTCACTTCCCCTGACAGTCATAGGATTTGCGGTCAAGCTGATGCCGCTTGCGATGAAAAATGAGTGCTAAAAATTATTGCCCGTGTCTAAACAAAATGAGCGCAGCAAAGGGAAAGCACAGATGGAGGTGTTTCCAGTTGCATCTTTTGGGGGGGCAGGGGCTCTGTGTAATAGGGGTGTTGGTGGGTTGGGGTTGTGAGCATACAGGAATGGTGGTTAGCAATGAAAAATTGCTTCAGCCCTGTTAGCATGTGCTGCAGGTATCCTAGGGCCACTGATTTATAGATCTCTTCCTTTGTGGCTATGATATCATGGAAGTATTTCTTTCCTTTTCCATCATCCAAATCAGCCAAGTTGCTGGCATTTTTCTGGTGTAACTAACTTGATTTCAGGGGACTCCTTCTTCACAGTATCCCATCCCTGCTAAAGCCATTAGATATAAATTAAACTGATTCAAGTACCTTGTGGAAATTAGCAGAGCATGTTTTATTAGAAGTGCACAGCAAGGAAAAAGCATTGCTTTTAAATTTGAAGTTGCCTGCAATTTTTGTATATACATTTTGCATTAATATTGATTAAATAATATCCACCAACAGTCTTTGGTTTTATGGTGGCACAAGGTCCAGAAACTATTGTAAGGGCTACCCACTTGGTCATCAAAGACCCATGTTAGACTCGAGTAAAACCTGGGTCAAACTCAAGCTCGCTCATGTTCCTTGACATGCCGTTGTAGAAAGCACCCACTGATGCATTTGCTTCTTTCTGTGTCCACTGTGGTTTTAATATTTTATTTCTGCTTAGAGTGAAAGGAATGGCTAAAACTGGCCAGGGAACATGAACCTCAACTGGCGGCACAGTCATGTATCTGGCCAAGATGCCAAATGGGTGTTGTGACCAACACCTACATTAATACTTGTACATCTTGAGTGAAAACTTGATAATTTTTCTTTGTTTTTATAATGTGCATGTTTGCTTCTTCAGAACAATTTTTAATTTTGAATCTTGGCATCCCTTGAGTAGGTGTAGCAGAAGAGCTGTCCTCTTACAATGTCATAGCTCTCCATTTCACAACCTCTGCTCCAGTGTCTTCCTTCTTTTGCCCCTTCATGGGATACTTTGACAAATTTGCGAAGAATTTTGTTTAGGAAATGTCTCAAAACACAGCTATTTTAGGCCAGCTTCTCTCTTCACTGCAGTCTAAATTTGCATTATACCATCTGCCATGATCACCTCTGTATTTCCTATGAGACTCAGCCATTCCTGTGATGTGCACTGACAAAAATGATATTGGGATCGATTGTGCTTTGAAAATTGTGTTCTGTATCTGAAGATCTTTGTTGTAAAATATATTTTTGTTTACCCTGAGTTTTATATCTTTTTGGGGGAAATGCATCTGCTAACTGAATAAATTAAAATGGACAAATGTATCACTTTCTCAGAAATCTGTTCAATTTCCTCTTCCCTCTCAGCTCCTCTCTACACTCAACCTTCATCCTCTCAATTTTCTTTGGTTATACCCTTTTCCATTCTTACCACTGGCAGAATTATTTATTTTTATTGAATCCAGATGGAGATTTTTTTCATGCTTTTTTATGTCTGCATGTTGTCAATATCTCTGTCAGTGTTGCTTTGCTTTTTGCTCACATTCTGACTGATGGCAACTTTTATTCTGTAACTAGCATACTGTACTTAGTTTACCTCTTTCTGGCCTTCATGAGAAAGAGTCAAAAGTGTGGCATTTACTGGTGCTGGTGAGATACAGAGGTCAATGTGTATGGTATGTGTGATGCCCTCTGTCAATCGTGCAACGGAGCACAACCCTTAAGCCGAAATACGGCAGATTTCTACCTGAGCTTGAGATGATCGCTGCCTTGCTCTTTCTCAAACAGGTGCCGGTTTGTTTCGGAGCCCATTTGGCTGGTTCTCACACTGTGCTGGTTTGTACTACATTGCATGAGGGTTGGCCATTCTTCCACTATACTGCTGCAGAAGCTCCTCCATGTCTTTTTAATGTGTGTGGTGCTTTCTGCTTTTGTCTTCCCCAAAAAGCACTACCAGTGGTGCTGTAGTTTTGTATCATCACTGTTCCTCTTTTTTTCCTGTTTGTCTGAACAAGCACCTTTAAGGGTTTCTCTTGCGTATTTTTTAATTCAGGTTTATGCAGTACTCCCACTTGTGGGGGAGCAGAGCTTCCTTCTGTTGTGTGTTTTACTGTAGGCCTTGGCTGTCCCACAGCGGGACTTGGATGCTCGAGCTGCGAGGCATCCTTACACACCCAGACAGGAGGGCAGTTACACATGCCCCCGCTGCCATGAAGAGACACAGCCCCCACGGGAGATGAGTTGGGTGCATGTGCAAGATGAAGTAGGGCTGCCAAGACTACAGGGCTAATTTGGACTCTTGTTTTTTCAGTCTTTCGTAATGAAGAACCTGCATTATTGAACATCACATTTGGGAAAGTGTTGTCAACAATCAACGATTGCGATGTGGATTAAAATATAGATAAATTTTCTATCCATAAGCGTAAAATTGTGTATAAAGAGCTTGAGCTGTGTGTCAATGTAGAGAAAAACGCATGTTAAATGAATAAATGCAAATGTTCTTTGTGTCTGTCTCTTCCCCTCCCGTGTCTGTGTGCCACTGCTATTAGCCTGTTTTCTTCCCTCTCCTAGTGTCTGGGGCCAGCAGAAGTCCAGCTGGCCCAGAGGTCTCATCTCTGGAGAACTATGATTGTTCCTGGTTCTGTATTTTCTTCTTTAATTTCAGTACTAATGTGATGCAGATGTGACCCCCCCAGTACTTTAATAAATGCGATTATTGTATGTTTGATAAAATAAGTACTCTAAAAAGGATCAACAATTGAAACTGTTTTTTTTTTTTTTTTTTGGTCTGTGTGTGGGGCAGGGATATGCATACCTATGCTGTGTGTGTGTGTGTGTGTGTGTCCAGTGAAACAGGCTTAGCATGAATCAGGAGAGAATTATTGCTCAGCCAAGTGGTAAGTAAAGTAAATTAGTTCCCCATGCAGGTTTCCTTTCAAGAACAAAACGGGTGAATTTGGTATCAGGAAAATGTCTGATAAAGTGCTTTGATCGTCCTTAGATGTGTGATTGGTGTGGACTGATTATACGATTCATTTCCTCGGGGGGTTTGTGTTTTGAGGGACTGAGGGATAATGTCAAAATCTTTCCCTTAATCCTTTACACCAAAGTGATCTTTTTTCTTCCCCCAGTTACAAGGATAAGTTTATTTTTTGTCTTCTATTCCACTGTGATTTGGTGATTAATATTCACTCCTTGGAGGAAACAAAGGCAGACTCTCTCGCTCTCGCCATCTTTCCCCCTCTCTCTCTCTCCCCCATCTTTCGCTGTCTGTCTCCATCTCCTTCTCTCTCGTGGTTTGTTAAACGGAAGAACATGTCTTATTGTTGTTAAGAGGTGAGGAGTAGTGACCTCCGCCTGGAGCTCTTAGCACATCCTCTGTCTCTCCAGGAAACCTCCGGCTCTGTTCAACACAGCAATCTGAGTCTGAGAAACCATCGCTGGATATGTAGTGCGCCCGAGAACTGGGTTGCCGTGGTTTCTTTTAGGTTGCCATGGAGTTGGCCAGGGCTTGCAGTGACTTGATTCTGTATCATATACAGATTGTTAGACCTGTGCAGCTATGTTTCCCCCCACGGTTGGCATGAGCATGTGTAATGATTTTGAACCAAGTTTTAGGTCAAATTATGGTGGCTTGAAAGACTTCAGGTACAAAAAGAATGAACTAGAGTTACGTGGTGTTTATCAGTGTTTTGAAGGCAGCCTTTTGTGCTCGAACCTCATGTGTCATTGCATTGGGTTATGCTTTCGTGTGTGAATTGTTGTTAGCATGGCTGTTTTCATGAAAATTTAAATGCTAAAAAAATTGTATTGGGAAAATTACAGAATTACAAATGACAGAAATTTGTATTGGGAAAAAGAGTGTACTTGAATACATAGGTCAAGGACCAACTGTATTTGCCTGTGGCTCTAATTTCATTGGTGCCACCAGTCCTCTTTACCCTTAAAATACCTTGGAATGTTTGTCTCCACTGTCTTTATATTAGACATCTAGATATTAGGTTAAGGTTCTCACGGTGATCAGTTTACATTGTTGTTTTTTTTTTGTTTGTTTTTTTTGTTTTTTTTGTTCTGTTTGTTGTAGGAAGCTATTGTGACAACTACTATGGACTCCTAATAACGCAGCTTCCTGTTTTGGTCCCTGGAAGCATTGGTGCTGCAATGAACCACACCCCCAGCCCCCACATGACTGAGGCCAAGTCTGGGGCTTCCATCCTTTCTGGGTTGGGCTTGGGCCTGGGCTCAGACAGGATGATGTCACCAGACAGTATGGCTAATACACCCAGCCCTGTGGGTGGCACACCAAACTCCAGCCCTCCGTTGCTGCTGTCCCCGGTGGGTTGTGTGGGGCTGGCTGATGGGGGTGACTGGGAGAGCAGAGAGGAGCTACGCCTCCGGGAGCTTGAGGAAGCACGGGCACGAGCAGCACAGATGGAGAAAACAATGCGCTGGTGGTCTGACTGCACGGCCAACTGGCGGGAGAAGTGGAGCAAAGTGAGGGCAGAGCGCAACAAGGCACGCGAGGAGGTGCGTCAGCTTCGTCAGCGGCTTGATGCTCTCACCAAGGAGCTGACGGGCGTTCGGCGAGAGCGTCAGGAGCTGGCCGGCGAAAATGAGCAGCTGCGTCGTGCTGGCCCGGCCTCCTCCTCATCCTCTCCCCCACCACCCCTCTCCCCCGATCCTGCAACCTGCAGCCAGGACCAGGAGTCCGAGGGGTCTAGGACGCTGGAGCAAGAGCCCGTGCGGGACGTGGGCACCGAGAAGTCTGACAGGAGTAAGGTGGGTCTCTAGGCCCAAGTGAGGATGGGTACAAAACCCAGTGCTGGGAAGAGTGGGTCTGTCTTCATGGAGGGTAGTCAGGGAGGAAGGCCACATCTTGGGTATAGGGGATATGCGGTATTAGAAAGTACATTGAAGTGCAACAAAGGTGTAGCTGTAGCTCCTCCTGGTTTGTAGCATGGGAAGGAACACAGTAGAACCTGTGCAAAATATGCCATTCTGTCTCAATAAAACTGGAAATATTGTTGGTTGAGGAAGATAAGCTGCACATTGTGTCTGTGCCAAGTGTGAAGAGGTTTACCCGGTTCGTGCACAAAATTATGCCTTTTCCATAAATTTGAAGCTCTTTAATCACTTTCTGGAGAAGACTGTGTCTGCAATGTGACGTTGGCATCCTGGGAATGTGCACTCTGCCCCCACCAGGAGCACAAGGGGATGTTCCCTGAAAACACTGAAAGATAGCCCTTATGCCTGTGCTATGGCTGACACAACAAATTCCATGAAAGGCAACACAATACGAGTGTTTCTTTCAGAACGACACTGTTTTTCAGTGTCAAGAGAGGTGATTCTGTGCACATCACCCCATGTGGATGGTTTTTAGGTTGGTGGAGGGTGGTGTTTAATATACAGTAGAGGAGTCCTGGGACCACATGGTTTACCAAGTGATGGTGACTACTCACCCTAGTGTGTCTTCCCTGAAGCCCTCACCTCTGCCCCATGCACATGGGAGGGGGCTTCCTGCTCAGATGGTGATCAGATGATGTTGGTGAGGTCGCAAAAAATGTCCACACTATATTTGCCTGTTTGCTATATTCTCTTTCCCACAGTGGTCTCATAGTCACTCTATTTCATTAAAATCTGTTACTACTTTTTGTGGGCTTTGTATCTCTGACATTGGTGGGATATCCTCCAGTGTTTAAATTACTTATGATAAACTCATATTTATGTTGCAGAAATATGTTCCAAGGATTTTTTTCTCCCCTTAGATTTATGGTTCAGTTCAATGTTACTTGAGCAGAGCTGGGACACAGCCAATTGTGTTATTAATGATTATTTAGTTAATGAGCTTCCAGTAGACGAAGGGGAATGAACTTAACTCCTGGGATAAGATCGTTTTTCATAGGAGGGAATAAAGCTCACTTTCCAGTTCATACAGTCTGCTGTAAATTTTTGCCAATTGCTTTTTAATTGGCATATGAATTTTGTCTAGCAGCCTACAGTATGAATGTTTTTTTTTATCTAGCAGGCATTACTGAGGACAAAACAGATTCCAAACCTCATTTCTGTATGAAATTTTCAAGTTTTAATGGCAGACATGCTGTATTGTATGTTCTTTTTTTCCCATCTTTCATGTGAAAGATTTCTTTCTGTCTGATGTTTATTAAATAAGAATTTCACGAGAAAGTTCTTTCTGTGAAGGATTTTTTTTTTTTTTTTTTTTGTATGTTTTGATGTTTTGTAACATTTACATGTTGACTGTTTTGGAGGGGGATTTTTATTCCCAGAATTCCAAGTAGTAAATTATTGCTGCTGTACATCCTTGGATCAGTGGTGAACAATTGAACCAGATTTTTGCAGGATTAAAATGTGATTTAATATCAGTGTAATTGATGAGTTTATTATAGGTGTAGCAAATGTGTTTTATGAATTATGTAGATATGTAACAGCCATAAGCACTGAGTAACTGATTTTTTTTTTGTTGTTAAACATGAGTGGTGTATCCTTCTCTCTCTCTCTCTCTCTCTCTCTCTTTCTCTCACTCACTCACTCACTCACTCTCTCTCTCACACACACACACACACACACACACACACACACACACAATGTACTGCTGAGTGTGACTTTAATATAACACACTTATTTAACATTCATTTATTGACAGGCACTGCACAATCAAATTGCTCTTTTTCCACACACAGCCGTATATTATGTACATAAATATAAATTATGACAGTAAGAGCTGTTGTCTTGAGGCTAGAAGGGTCTAGGTTCAAATTCTACTTTTTCCTGGTGCCCTTGAGCAAGGTGCTTATCCTGAATTGCCTTTATACCCAACCGTGTTATTTATATATTTACTTACAGCTTACTATTCTTCACCCAAACATTTGATCGCAGCAAGATTATGTATGCATATAGTGTAAGCCTTATGCCACATATCAAAAGAAGAGGGATCCTAGAGGAATGAGTCATAGGTCAGCATGGGCACAAAACTGAGCAATGAACTCTCCTTCCAGACTGCCCCCCAACTTCCAAGCGAAGGTGGAAAATAACACACGTTAAAAAAGCAAAATCCTGGAGCCCTAGCGTATGCCGTAGGTCATACCTCTGCAGCCAATGTACACAAAACGCTGGGTTTTTAATTATTTTTTTCTTAAAAAGTCTGCACACTAGTGTGTAATAAATTGTTTCTAGGTAAACAGCTTTTAGAAGGACAGTTCTGCTCAAATTGGACACCATTGCTGCTGTCATCCACAGCACAGCTGTGCTAGCGTAGGTGCCTTGAGTGCTTCCACATGTGACTCATCTGTTTACCTGTAGGGGCCCCTGGTGGTGGCTTTTTGCAATTGCACTTAAGATGATAAAATTCCTACTACAGTAAAATATAGTTAAAGTTGTACCATCTGTAGTTTACTCCACAAGCTGTAATGTGTGATAGCAGCAAAAAAACATTCAGTTTTCTGCCAGGAAATGAGTAGTAGTGTTTAAGTTGGTGAAATTCCTGTGTATAGTAAGATGCATGCTGTAAATTGTACCACATGCAACTTTGCAGGCTAACTTTGATATGTGAGGTCTGCAGATAAATTCCATTTCCAGTCAAGACATAGGGCAGGCTTGGCTGGTTTTTGTTTTTTCCTGTTTTTTGTAACATGTTCCACTCATGTTTACACACTGTTTTAAATTATACAGGCTGTTCTTAGACACAGTGGGGCCTGTTTGTCATTAAAATGAGAAGTGTATTCAGAGCTGGTTGTCAGCTCTTTGTGCTCACCACAAAAAGTCCATAATTCTGTTTATGCTTCAGTGTTGTGATGCCCTGATGGAACATTAGCAAAAACATTAGAAGTTGTTGTCACTGGTAAACAGAATAATGATGCAATTATAGGGACCAGCAATTACAGTAATAATATTCAAAACAAGAATAAATATAACAATAATGTCACCATGTGGCTAGTAATCCATATTTTTTCCTTGACAGTTTTGATAATATTTTTCTTTCAGTGCAACTTGTTGGAGTTCTGCTTATTTTAGTGTCTTTATGTTTTGTGTGTGTGTGTGTTCCTGTACATTGGCCTTGTTCCTTGTTCCCTTACTCTCACTCATTGTGTTTGTATTTCATAGGACTTGGAGCTGCTGGATTCCCTTCTACGGACTAAAGCCGAGACCCCGGAGTCCTGGGACGGTCGTAGCGCTAGCAGCCTTCGTTCTGCCCTTGGGCGGCAGGACCGTGGTCGCCTGCTCTGGGACGATATCAGCACTCTGGAAGAGGACAGCAGCAAGGTCACAGCTCTCCAGCTGCGCTTGGATGAATCGCAGAAAGTCTTGATGAAGGAGCGCGAGTAAGGAAGCAAGGCACAGTGGGGTGGGAATGGGACTGGTATGTCCTTGAGTTTATGAATAATAATGGGGTTTGGCCCTTCTAAAGCAAGCTTGATTAACCCTCAGGTTGTGTTCTGGACAAATTTGACCCATCTATACGTTTCCGTAATTATAGTTTCTTTTCATCTGATTGCCGTATTGCTCATAACATCCTCCACTCTAGACATTTGAACACGTACAATTTATCACACGCACACGAGCGGTATCGTTTCAGCTAAATGACGCCAGTAGACCATATATGCCAAAAAGAGTTGTAGAACTTGGGATAGTGCCTGGGAACGAAGTTGTTTAAAAGAGGTAACGCAAGATTAGATCATTTATGTTTTATAATTGCTTTATAAATAGTTATAACGTGCCAGACAGTTTTGTTCGGGAAACACCGACAACAGAAAGCTGCCCTCAACACGCTGCAGGGGTTAATTTATATTGTTCGACATGTGTATACACAGTACTTTTGAATGTTTTGAGAGTGGCTCTCATTGAATTAGAGTGCATGTGCTGTAACAGCCTTGTTTGACAATGCCGTCACAAGACCGAAGTTGAAAACCCTTGACTGAAAACCAACAACACGATTCCATTGCGCTCCATGTCAGCCCCTGTCGTTTCAATTTCCCGTGATCCATAACAGTGCAGTTCTTAAGGAAGCCTGTGCTTGGTGACTGCTGTGAAGATGAGACTCGAGTGAGACGGATTCGAAACGATTGACAGCACTTCCCCCTCATTAAGTCAACCCGTCATCTGGTTCACCCTAGCTGGGATCAGAGTGCTGGCAGCAGCTTGTTACTGGGTAATAACCACTTTCATTCCAACATTCGTATTGAAAGATGCACAATGTCTGTTCCAGAGGGAACCAAGATCTATTACGGGATTAGAGACCTAATCTCAGAACCGCTTTTCTAAATTTGTTCATTTAATACATGCAAAACTGCTGCGTGCGTAATTTTTATGACTCTGTAGCGTTGAGGTCCTCGGAACGTTGTTGCATTTGATGATCGAGAAAGGGTGTGAACCCTTTGGAAAGCACCGGGCCCCAGGGATTATGTTTTAGGGCTTCGTGTGCAAAAAGCAGCCATGGTGTGAGTGTGTCACAGGGTGTATTGCTTACTTAAATGGAGTCTGCTGTGGAGGTCTGTGGTGTCTCTGAAGGGGGCAGAGGCTGAAGCGGGAAAACATCGATTCAGAGGTTTTGTATTTACATTTACATTTATTTGTTAGTAAACACTTTTCTTTAAAGTGGCATACAACTCAGAGTGAACAGCTGTGCATTTCACACCAGGTAAAGTGTTATAGATACAGATATATAGCACAGTCGGTTTCTTTTTGCCAGTGCACATCACACAAGTAGCCACATATAGAATCGTGAAGAAACACAAAGGTAGTGAGACAGATGGTGTGGGGCAAGTATATGAAGCAGTTAGGAGGTCAGGAGAGAAGGGTTTTGAAAAGAGATGTTTGGTGGCTTTTTGAATGTTAAAAGGGGTTCAACAGCTGAAACGACCACAGGCACTTCATCCCATCGCATCCGAGCCAACGTCACCAAGGAGGAGGCTTGATTTTGGATTTTGGATTTCGGCAGTGTGGCATCCAGCTGGATGAATGTAGCTGTGTGACTGGGTTGTAGAGATTGTGGTGCAGCGACTAGAGTCTTGATACAGACACTGACGAAGGGAGCCGAGGGAAGGCTTTGTATGTCAAATCCTAACTAATGTGTCACAAATTTACAAAAGTCTGTTCCTGTCACACCAGCAGAGGAACAGATATGACTCCTGGGACAGCAGACTTGTGATCTGGGGCTGGTGGCATGGTTGTGCATACTGAGAGACATGAGCACGTTCCGCACAGAGCCCTTGCTCGTGTGATAATTCCCTCTGGGATAGAATAGAATGCAGAGAAATTTGCACCAGCGAAAGGAGAGGGCCGCTCCTTATTGTGGTCGCCGTCGCTTCGCAGGGCTGCCTTCCAGCCGGCGGTGGCTCTGAGTCACACCCAGCAGCCTCGGCGCTTCTGTCTGTTATAAATGAGCAGCGCTGTTGGTTGTTGCTAACAAGATGCAGATGAGCTGCACTGTTAATTGCTGCCATTTAAATTGTGAGAGACCGAGCTGCAGAGGATTTGTTTAAATGTGGTCGGCTGGGCCCCGAAGAGATGGTGACCGTATGTCATCGTCTTGTGTGCCCCAGTTTCAGCAGACAGGCCTGTACTTGCGGTTTAAAGGGCACTGTTTTTACCGTGGTGAGGGGCGGTATGGAAAATGTGCTTGATGCAACAACAAGGAGGAACTGCACATTCTGAAGACTGTTTTAGCACAGTAACATTGACTGTGTTGGAAGGGAGAAGAAATCTGTGCACATTATTACATTTTCATCCCGGGGGGGAATGGTTCCAGGAGGTTTTAGGATAAATAAATGATATTTTATTTTGAATATATTAATAAATAAAAACCACATGTTGAATTTTCAGTTTACTTTTGATTTAACTGGTATTTTTAACAGAACCTAATCCAGGAGTAAATTGATGGTTTCAATTGTATTATTAAACTTTTACGGATCCCGTACCAACTTCTGGTCCCAATTTTGTTTATAAGGCAAAGTGAAAACATACTACTGTTTCTGCCCACACACCTCATACCAGTAGCTGTATAAAGAACTGATGAGAAGTACATATGTGATTGTAACCAATGTTGTTATGTAAATTAATGGAACAGTTTGGAGATCTGGAGAGATGTTGACACGTTGTAAGATCCTTCTTGAATGATGAGAAGGATTCAACAGTTCTGAGTGACAGGTAGCTCATTCCTGCAAAACGGTACCAAAACCAAGAATCTTTGGGTGTTTGATTTTGGGGCTCATGTGTTGCACTATCAAGCGGCCAGAGAAAGAGGAGTTTAAAGGTCTGACTGAGACATAGTGAGTGTTCAACTCCTGTGGGTACTGGGCAACAGATCCGTTGATGCCAGAGTCTAGAATTTGATACCAGCAGCTACGTTAATACAGCTGGGTAATTTTTACCGTCTCAACTGTTACCGTGTTCAGGGGTACTACAGCAGATGGTGGCATTTGAATCAGGGTCCTTGGAGTCCAAAGGTGGTGTCTCTGACCTTACCTCCCATGTGTTTCTCTGCTATCTGCCGGTGACAGTGACTCACGTGACAACACTCCTCTCTCCGCAGGGACAAGAACTCGCTGACAAAGAGCATCGAAAAGCTGGAGACAGAGCTCAGCCAGTGGAAGCTCAAATACGAGGAACTGAACAAGAGTAAGCAGGAGGCGCTGAAGCAGGTGAGCTGAGCGAGGAGGTTGGTGCAGGGGCACAGTGAGTGAGGTCATGGGGACCATAAACACCATAATCCAACAGAGGAGACTGGAAGAGGCTTTGTTATTCAGTCCTCTCAAAGCATGTGGAGTCAACCGTAAGAAGCTGTCCTGAACTTGAGTTCTTAAGCTTGGAAACACTAAGGAAACCTTAAAGAAATACCATGATTTACAGCATATATTAACATTGTAATTAACACTGGGGCACACCAGGTTTTTCTCGAAAGGAAAAAATCTGCAAAGTTTTGTTGGACTGTTGACTTTGGTATCTGTAGCTGGCATGAAGCTTGTTTAAATGGTTTTGTTGGTAACAGAATGAAAGCAGTTTGAATGTTTATCACCATTTCCCTGGAAACTGATGGTCTTCCACAGCTCTTTCCTTTTATTGCTGTTTCTTTTTTCTAGAATTTACTTGTCCACAACTTAATTAACTTAACATCATTTCTTTACATATTTTGTTGAATCACAGATTGTTGACAGGAGGTTTTTTCTGCATTGTGCTTTTGTGGTGACAGAGGCCATTTTTCATTAATAACTGCTCTAGGGCTGCTGGTGGCACATGTATGAATCAAACATGCTCTAAGCTGTCTGCAGTGGCACCTTATGTTCCAAAAATCCAGGCTTTAAACTTTTAAAGACATGAACATTTCCAAGTTTCTTTTTAATTGTGTTTTCATAATTGTATTTGGAAATAATGGCTTGCATTTTCTCTTGCTGCCTTTAGTTGGCAACAAAATGCACTCAGAATGGAATCACAGAGCTGTGCAGGACCAATTTTGATCCACACAATTCTATATAGCTGTTGTTGTTATTGAACACCAGATTCAACAAGATGATGGCACTCTATTTTTAAGCTGTTATTGATTATGACATAGTGGATGGAGTTGCACCCAATTTGAATTAGTCAGAGTATACTGTACAGAGTTCTGCCCTTGGGTTTGTCAGTTGATGTTCAAGTGTACCTGTCAAAGGAAAATGTATATTCAATTCTTCACTATAACGTTTTTGGCATATTTTAATCTGAGTAATCTTTTATGGACACCCCGAATCTTCCCATCAGAACATCCCTGAAGTTATTTACAGCTGGGCGTGTATGCTACTGTTCATACTGTTAGCCATACAGTGAAATATTACAGTGTATAATATCCATACTATAGACTGTAAAATGTGACATTTATTACATTGTATAAAATTGAATGGGACATTGAATTGGTGTTTGTTGTGAGTTTGAAAAAATTTCCTGTCTTAGTGGAGCAAAGCACTGCTCTGTAAGTATAAACATGTAAGCAGGGGGCCCTGTGAGAATTAGACGAATGTCTGCATTGCACTTCAGTTCTCTAATCAGAGCTGCTATTATGCAAAGCCGATGCTCCCCGTGGCTCTAAATCAGGGCCTGCAGTTGCTGTCCAGCCACTTGGCTGTCATTACAGACTAGCGCCAGTCCACTTTGAGCAGACACAACCCATGTTGATTACAAGTTCAAAACAAACGTCCGTTTTTCACAAAGCAAGAACAGCTGTCGCGTCAGGGCGTCAGTTTGGGGCCATGAGAGGATTCTGCCAGGAGAGGGCACTCAGGTTTCAGAAGAAAACAGCAGGGGCTGTGGGAGGTGGAGATGGCGCTTACCAGAGCAGCTAGGTTTTTTTATTTGTCCTTCAAAGAAGCTGCTGACCGGCCTGCTGCTGACGGTCAGCTCTCCCATGAGCAACATGGTATCCCGCTGACACAGATGGGTGAGAGAAGGAGGAAGAAAAGGATGCTGTTTTCAGAGGACAGGAATGGTGTGTGCGGCTCTGTGGCACTCAGTCACTGAGGACAAGTACGACACTGTAATGACCATGCGCAGAGAACACTCCAGTGAGCTTGAGGTTGAGTGAGGTCCCCTATGACCTCAGCTCTTTCTTGTGACATTTGAGCTGTTTGGAATGCTCTAAGGTTATTGAAATCTCTGTCTCCGTCTCTGTCTCCCTGCCTCCTTCTAGTTAAACCTCCTTAAGGAAGTGCACCAAGATGAGCTGGGCCGCATGTCAGAGGACCTCGAAGACGAGCTGGGCGCACGCACCAGCATGGACAAGAAGTTGGCCGAACTGAGGGCAGAGGTGAGATCACCTTCCCTCCCCTGCATGCACTCAGCTCACATAGTGCACCTGTACAGGGCTGCTTCTCCATACAACTTGCACCTGCAGTTGACACAAAAACATGCATCAGCAGTAAATCGCACTCCGCTTACATTTATTTATGGATTCTGCTAATGTTTTTCTCCAAAGCAACTTATAGTGCTAAGCTACTGACAGAAGTTTACCTCTTTATATAACAGATTAATTTTTAATGGAGCGATTCAGGCTAAATAACTTTATCAAGGGTACTACAGCAAGATGCAGCATTCAAATCTGTGTCCTTCTAGTTTAAATATTTTGCCTCTGCAATACTTGCAGCTCCCAAAAATATGATGCATTGGTTGAAAATCAAACACTTAACTGCCAATACTACAATACAAAACAAATACTGATACACTTAATCAATACTGCAGGATATCACCTGTGAGAAATGGTTGCAAAACAGTGAAATAATGAGTAGCTCCTGTGTTGTTAAATGTGCATTGATGTTGGACACCACTATAAGATAAATAATGACATCAGAATACACAACTTTCTTTATTTTGGAGTTTGAGATCAATGTGTCTTTTTATATGTCCATGGGCTGGATCAGTGTCCACCCGTGACAAATGAGATCTTGTCAACCGTCCCTGCTAAGGAGGATACATGTTTTCTGAACTTGGTTTTCCCCTTAGTAGCAATTAAACAGATGGTTAACTTAGCAATCTGTGTTTCCTTCCCACAGCAGTGACCTTGAGTTGTATGCGTGCTGCATCTCCCTGCTCGCATAACCTGGGGTTGTGACCCCCACTTTGCTTTCTCCCAGCATCACGTCAGTCGCACATCAGCTCAAAGCGATCGTCTGCATCGATCAATGTCGCGCTGTTTAAACAGATCCATTCCGTCGCCCAGCGACGTCTCACACTGTCAGCACCCTTAATTATGAGCTGCCTGTTCTCCAGCGAGCATTTTTCATTGCGAAATAATGGAGACGTCAAGCATGGACAGCTCACAAAAAAAAGAGTTATTATTGGGTTTGGGTTATGACGCTAATTCAGTGTTTCGCAGAGTCTGGTACATGTGAGGCCGGAGTGCATAATGGACAGGTAGCGCAGTCCCAAATGAGACAGCTGAAGATGCAGCCTACCCCTCAAGTCATTCATTAGGCTCTGTTTGCACTCTTTCATTCTTTTACCATTTCTGTGTGCTTCCCAAAGAGATAAAGTTAAAAAGGAGAGAAAAAGCGTCATTTTAAAGCAGCTGGAAAGAGTTGCTTCAGGCTTTCAGTCTCGCTTCTGCTGAGCTGTCAGTCTTAGCGTGATTGACATTGTGTTTTATTAACACTGTAACAACTTGTGTTTTCTCACATTACCATGGTATGGGCTACCCCCCCCACCTAGAGGCTTTCATCCAGCGCCAGTCACAGCAGTAAGAGAGAGCCTGCCAGAGAGGCAGACTTGCTGTTAAACTGCAGGGCTGTTTTCCAGTGACGACATCTCACTAATGACCACCTCCGTGTTCGTTGTTATTTGCTGAAGCCGGGGGGCCAGAAACGCATTCGTTGAAATCTCGATTGTTCAGTCAGTGTTGCTCCAAGCCCAAGGTTGATTGAGTGCTTCTGTCTCGGTGAAACATCTCAGTAAGCTTCTCTGTGAGTTGCGAGGAAGCTGAGCGCAGTATAACTGTCTTACCCCTTTCCCCACGTTCACAGTGAGTACATGGTCCCTGATCTGTGTTTCAAGGCTCTCGAGGTGTGTGTGTGTGTGTGTGTGTGTGTGTGTGGAGTAGCTGTGACACAGTACACAAAGAGAATAACAACCACAGATCTAGTTAATCAGCCGGTGCTTGAGAAACCCAGTGTTGAAGTAAGGTATTCTATAGAGTAAAAATTACCCATGTTTATAACAGAGTAACTAATTGTAAGTAGCCTTGTGTACTAACTTAATGTTTTGGGGGGCAGCAAGTAGTTTAATGGTTAGAGCATCTGTCTTTGGACTCAAAGAATCTTCTTCTTCTTTCGGCCGCTCCCGTTAGGGGTCGCCACAGCGGATCAATTGTTTCTTTGGACTCAAAGGATGCAGGTTCAAATCTCATCTCCTGTTATTGTGCCCTTGACCAAGGTGCAGAAAATTTGCTCAATGGTATAAATGGGTAGATCATAGTGAGTCGTTTTGGAGAAATGCATCATCTATAAATACACAGTTCAAATGCTGATGCTTGTGATGGGCCTCTGTGAGTTGTTTAAACTCAATGGAGGGTGCTCATTCTGACCAAGTTCATTGAGGACCAGCTAGCTGCTTGGCCTATCACCATGGTGGGCAACTTAAGGGTAGCGGAGGAAGGAATGAAACACCTTGCAGCTTTGTCTCAAGAATAGCTCATACAGAGTATCTCAGGAAAATAGTCCACTTCATGCTCAGTTGTGCATCTCCCTATGGTTCTCCTAGTTTGTGAATCATTATGAGTATATGTGTTTGTTTTTTTTTTTTTTTTTTTTTTTTTATCATATTTTGTGAAGTTTTTGCAACTATAGGAAGCATATTTCATTCACCAGCTGGGAACAATGAAGAAGAAAATTAAATAGAGAGAAAAGTACAGTATCCTGCTTTGATTCCACCTTCCTGAGCAGTGCTTTGACTTTTATAGGTCTTTTTGCATGTTGTTCTCATTTCAAATGAGTCTGTGTATATCTCTTTGTATAATTTTTTGTAGAAGTGGCTGTGTGTGTGTGTGTTCCTAGATGAGACTGCATTGTTTGCTGGTTCAAAGTTGTTGTGCTGGACCTATCTATAGCCATGCTACAATCTGCCACTTGTGTCATGTGTATGAGATTTAATGTCCTCATTCATGTAATTTTAATCACTGGTAGGCCTTCTCAGGGTCATGGTGGCCCAAGGCCAACTCAAGACACAAAGGATGCTGCTGCACCAGAACATTGTAGGGTACTCACATACACACGGATTCATTTACACAGTCTGAGAAATTTAGAGTGACTAAAAACACTGATCTTTGGACTGTGGGAGGAAACCAGGGAGCTAAGGACCTTGTGTCATGATGGACAAGATCAGCATACCTGCACCTGTACGTCAATTCATTTAGCTTCTATTGTCTAAAATGTCATATACAACAGTATCGTCTTTCCTGGCTGCAACTAGTGGTTTTATGTAGAATGTCCAGGAGGGGTGAGCAGCTGCTGTCACTTGAACCCCCAGAGGTTTATTTTTTTCCCCTTACCTTTGATTTTTGTTTTCCTTACCTCAATTGCCACCAGGTTTACTTTATTGCTTTTTTAGCCAGTATAGTTATAGCATCGTCAATAAATGTTTAGCTAATCCTTTATCTGTAAGGTTACTTTATATCAGGTTATATCTGCTCTGTTAATATTTTGTCAGAGCTCCGGGTCTCTGTGTGAGGGGAAAGTGCTCTATAAAAATAAATTGAATTGAAAACCAGAGCAACAGGAGGACACCCACTAGAGCATGCAAACTCCACACATACTGTGCCAAATTCAAACCCACTCCTAAACCCACAACTCAGGAGCTGTTAGGCATCAGCGCTACCTCCTGCACCTCTGTGCTGCACATATTTTATGAGTAAATATGGATACATAACTAAACCTTCTAATTATAATTTAATGCCTTGCTTGCATGATTTTGTCCTGTTTGTCTTTGCATTCCGATGTTCAAAAATCATTCTGTACGTTAATTTTGAATATAGCGTTTGTCCATCAAAGGGTCTTCAAGGTGATAGCAACTAACTTTTCAGTCTTAAATATTTTGTGGCTTTAGTTTTCTACAATTTCAAAGCGTCTTTACAATGCTGTATGAGGTCTCAAAGGTCCTCTTGGCATGTGGCGCTCTGCAAGAACAGGTCAACTCCATCAGATTGCAGACCCTGAAAAATTATCTCTGAAACTCAGAATGTCATTGACTGCAAGCCAATCTAAATGGAAGAATGATAAAACCACACACAATTTCACTTATCTTTTCGCTCAGATGGCCAAGTAAATATTCTGTTTCCACAATATTTCGTGCTTTCCCCCCCTTTCCATTTGCACTCTATTAAGAACTATCTGTTGATTACAGGAAATTCCAGGAACATGCCTTTGGTTCCTTTCGTATACAAGATAGCCTTGAAGTCTCAATCTCCTTTATTTATTTTCAGATCTTCAGTGAAATGTTGGAAGCAACGTTTCCCTGTCTATTACCATCACACCATTTGCACATTTCCTACCTCCTTCCAAGTGTACCCGATAATTCACTTTATAGTTTTTTCTCCTTTAGCGGTTTCTGTCTTTCATTGCCCACTATTCAGCCATCTCATCTAATCACATCTCCACTCCTTTGATCCTCTTCTCTGAGCTCTCCATCTTTCCCTCCATCTTTCCTATTTTGTCCTTTTGTCCGTGTTCTTTCTATGACTTTGAATGCAAGAGCCATGGGTTGTGTTACATAAAGTGTGCTGTGTAAGGAAGCAGACAACTCTCTGCTTGTCAAATAGGAGTGAAATGTGTGTTTTCAACCAGCAGAGAAAAGGAAATGAAAGTAGAAGTCCACTGAGCATCCAGGGATGTTTGCTGTTGGTAATGTGAAGTAAATCCTCAACCTCCTGCCCCATGATGGCCCAGATGGAACGACTGCAGGCGGAGAACGCAGCAGAGTGGGGCCGGCGGGAGCGGCTGGAGACGGAGAAGCTGGCACTGGAGCGGGACAACAAGAAGCTGCGGGCGCAGGTGGAGGACCTGGAGGAGCAGCTGGCACGCAGACGGAGGCAGGCTGCCACGGCCCTTGACTGCGACCTCAAGACCATCCAGAGCGAGCTTTTTGAAAGGAACAAGGTGAGGGGTTCCTGTCCTTGCATGCAGTCTAGACATGAGGAGGTATGGTGTGGGGATGCCTCCTGGTGGGACAGAAAGTTCCGGGTCAGTGGGTCTGAGGACCATAAGGGCCTGTTTTTAAAAGACCACGTTGTACCACATTTCCGTACCACACACTTGTATCTGCCCTTACGCAGAGGAGGGTTGCACGTGCTTTTCATTTTTTTTTTCTTTTTTTTCTGCTCTTACTGTAACAAATTATAAGTGTACCATTCCTAATAATTTGGGTAGTAATTCACAGAATTCAATAATATTTCCAATATCATAATATTTATCGGTGTTGTCATTGTTGCACTTAAAAATTTAATTTATTAAGTGGATTTTTAATTTTAAGTGACTTTTTTGGACTTTTTTGACCAATTACATTTTTTCAGTAAGAATTAATGATAAAGTCACAGCCTAAAAGTATGAATTTGCCTACTGGGGTGATTTCTTTGAACAATTTACCTTGTAAGATTTTGTGAATCCACAGCCATCTGTGGTTTAAAAAAAGGAACTGCAGAGGTAGGAAAGGGGGGGGGTAACCAAAAATTTGCTTCCATCTACCTTCATGTTGCACTGCTGAGCTACTTAATCAAATAGTATATTAAGATGGACATGCATTATGAAAATAGAAGTAAAATAATGGAATAGAAAGGCAATGGTTAAACATTGTTATTGTCTGTGTCTTTGGTTTGGGCAGTTACTATGATACTAAGCTTTAGGTTTTAAAACAGTTGTATATCTTTTTCTGCTTCTCCATCAAAATCTCAGCCACAGTATGGTTTGTATTCCACTTTTTCTTGTTTGTTTGGTCTATCAGTCTGTTTGTTATATAGGGGCCAGGTGGGCCATGTATAAGGGTTTTATTGGGAAATTCAAATGAATGGCCCTTTATGGAGACCATTAGAAGAGGAGACACTTTATGGTGTTGACTTAAAGTGTTTTATAGGCTTGTGTCTTAAATCAGTCGTTCAGAGTCAGCTGCATTTTCACAGCTCCGCCAGGGAGGGCACCGAGCAGACTCTGTTGAGAGGGCTTGAAGAAGGGGTCATGTGCCAGGTCAGGAGAGACCGATTCATCGACACACAAGGAGCTAGGGGGACAGAGGGCAGCCTGAGCCCAAAAGGGCCTGGGGTCAAGCACTAGAAGAAAAGCATGGCTGGCCAAGGAGCAGAAGAGGACCGTGACAGCGTAAAGAGGAAGAAAGAGGTTGGCATGAAGTCTCATGGCACCTGTTGACAGAGAGCCAAAGGGAAGCAGAAATGGGCAGGGTGGGGATCTATGAGACAGCAATGAGTTGGCAGTGATGGATGATGGCTTCTTAATTGGCAGTGACGCTCTGCCTGTCTATAGAAGTGTGGAGAAAGAAGCCAGTGGGTCAGTCAAGAATCTAGCTGCCAAGAACTCAGATGAGACCATGCATTTGAAAAGGCAAAGCCTCAGTGGAGGGCAGGTTAGGTCTCTGTCGTCTGCGGCAAAGTTATGGCTGTCTTTTCGGAGCACTATGAAATGCGGTGGAACAAGGAAGAAATGGTTGGCATTCTAGACACTTCTCCATGGCTCTGGCGTGAAATCTCCATCGCAAGCTACTCGGTTGCCCCTCCCAGTGAGCGATTCGCTCGGGGAACGGAGGCGCTGAAGTGAAGCAGGACTGTTCTATGTTTGGGGTGAGGGAGGGGCACGTGACACAAGAGGATTGATGGCACTCTTGCACCACGGCCGAGCCCCATTGATCTGTCCGCATGCTGGGATCCAAACGAGCCCAGCGATTAAGACATGGCAAACGCGCCGACGTGAAACATAAGTGTGATTGATACTTAATGCTAATGGATACACAGCAAGGACCCGCAGTGACTCCAGGACAGAGAGGAGATGGATGTGCTGCCTCCAAATGCACTGCGGCGTGCATCTGTGTTTCATGTGCAGTTTTAGAAAGCAGTGTGAAACAAACCTCACGTACTGCGTTTGATGGTTGACCCCACGTTCAGCTCTTGTATTTTGACTGCGAAAAATTCCGCACAGTGATGTTTCTGATTGGTGTTGGCAAAGCCCGTTCCATTGATCAGGGTGATGTGACTGAGCCCCTTGGGCTGTGAACAACCCCGCTAACAGAATAGCCTTGTGGACACCTGAGAGAGGCTGCAGTGTGATAAGAGATTATGTCCTGAGATTACATCCAGTTGTACTGGGTCGGATCCTGAGCTGCAGCAGCTGGTTTTATGACTACAGAACTACCAAGTCCCCCCAACCTTCAAAAGTATATAGACCAGAACCTACTATTTCAGTATTCCTCTTTGTCTTCCACATTCATCCTTTGACTACTACTCTCTCTCACATTTGAGTACTGCTGCTGCACCCAGGAGTATGTAACTCAACTTGAAATACTGAGTGAATCCACAGAAGCAGGAAGTTCATATTAAGCTCTGATTATTTCCTGCATTACCCTGCAATAGATAGGCGTTGGTCAAGGGTATAGTCTCTTAGCCTTGGGTCCAGTGATTCCCTGGCTCGGGACCACCATGACCCTGACTCAGACAAGTAGTTAAAAGTAATGAATGGGTGTTTGCCACATGTATGTGATTATTTTTTTCCAGCTGTTTGTTTTTCTTGACTATTTCCAGCAGCTGTGAGACATTGAATTATAGCTGATAATCATTCTGTTCAGAAACACACCTGCAGCAGTACACAGCTTTAGGTACTTCTAGCTTTTTTGGAAACGCGATTTATAGTGTTGACACTTGAATTCAGAATGCTGCTTCCTTGAAAATATTAAGCAGTAAAATGCAGGATCTCAGTATGATGCTAAACATGTTTCAGAATTCCCTAAAAACATGGTCTAGATTTGAATAAATCTGCTACACATTATGTTAAGGGTTCTGGGCAACCATAATGTTTGCTTCGGAGTATGTAATAAACAATATTTTCTATACATTCTTGTCATGTCAGTTGAAGATTTAATAGTTATTTTTGTTAATGGTTCATGTTGATGGTTAATACTAGTTGATTTTAGACATAAATGAGAAAAGGAGGCTTGCATGTATAGGATCAGATGGAGCTTTAAAAGCTCTCATTGCTCCCTCTGGGAATGGATCACTTGTTTATGTTGATGTGAAACACCAGTGGCTCCCTGGACTGTTTCCAGTTCATTAGTTGAGCGTTGAACACTCAAATCCTTGATTTCCTTATGGCTAGAGGCCAGCGACGGTACCTTGTATGAGGCTGGAGACCGACTATTCCCGATCAACGCAGTATCGTCGCCTCCCTCCTTTCTCTCAAAGTGGTACTAAGACAGAGACAAAGACTAAAATCAATCACATTTCTCATCAGGCTGGAATTTTTGAAACATTAAAAAACAATTAGCCCCAGACAATGTTCCAGCATTGTCATGCAGGATACGTTCCAAGGAAATGGATATGCTTTGATGTTGTGTGCGCAAAAGGTGTTGTGGTTGAGGGGGACTTCTGAAACAACCCAGGTCTCTTCTCCTGCCATTAGTCAGCCTCTCTCCCGAGGAGATCAGGGATGTTTAATTTTCCCTAAGTAAATAAAAAACAAGGACCTGGCAATGAAAATAGGGAGATTTCCCTGGGCTGGAGGAGCAGCTTTTATAAATAATTTCTAAGGAGCTCTAATGAGTATGCAACAAGGAAAGAAGCATCAGCTTCAGCTGTGAATTTTAATTATTTTATATTATTTGTTCTCAGCAAAGATGCAACCCTGTGATTCCCATATATTGCAGGAATTTGTCTGCCAGCATTGTGCTGATTACCGAACTACCTGGACTATTTAGGCACAACTTGAAATCCAGCTCAGTTTGTGTGGAGTTTGTATGTTTTCTCTATATCTGTGTATTTTTTTCCAAGTGCTCAGATTCTGTCCCGTAGTCCAAAGACATGCATTTCAGGTCACTTGGTAACTCAAAATTGTCCATTGTGGATCCTTAAAATGGACTGGCGTCCCATCCTGGGTGTACCCTTCCTAGCCTTGTGTCAGTGATTCTGGGATAGGCTCCAGACCATCACCACCCTAACAAGGACAACTGGTTCATGAAAGTAAGTGAGGTAACTTATATTTATTCTTTCTGCTAATTTTTTCAAAGTTTGAGCTTCATTTTATTGTCAATCAGTATTTGTACGAGAGAACAAAATTTAGATGGTTTATATGCCGCCAGAGTTCAGTAGTCTTCGTCCTGTGGGAAGAAGCAGTTCTTCAACCTGTTGGTGTTGGACTGCAAGCTATGATATGGTTCTCCAGACAGCAATAGTGAAAACAGAAAGCAGACACAGTTTGCTGTAGGTGGTCTGGATGGTGGTCAGTGACAAACTGGGCAGTCTTCACTACCTGCTACGGAGCTCCTTGGTCAGAGGCAGTGCAGTTCCCACACCAGACTGTGTTGTAGGAGGTCAGGATGTCCTCTGTGAGAGTATTTAATGAAAGAAAAGTACCTTGTTGTTTTAGTATTATTATAGCAAATTTTAACTAATGAAGCTGAGTGTCCGTTCTAATGGGATTTAGTGATGTTTTGGCATAAATGGGTGTCTTTTTTTTTTTAGTTTTTTTTTTTTTATTCAAGAACATATCAAATGTTTTACTGCTGAAACTATTAGTAATATGCATTCAATTTATGAGAATTCACCTTACAAAAGGCCTTTTGGGAACACATTATTTTTGAGGCAGGGGAGACTAATTGCTTCAGCTCCGTAGTATATCGGACGAAGGGAACGATGCATGTGATGGATGATGTGCAGTATTTGCAGTGTTCTGTTGGAACAGAACTTCATTTTGAAATAGACTGTCTCTGCAGAACAGAGCCACGGTATTATATTAGGCTGGACATAGAATGGGTCAGGAGTTCAGGGAATCTCTGGAGGCCACAGGGAGCAAGGGGATTAAGGGGCCAGGGAGCCCCGCTCCCCACACAGATGGTCCAGGTGGGCGTGCAGCCAGGAGGCCTGGCGATTCTGCAAGGTGTGTGTTCATGAGCTCCAGCCAGCCAAACAGAGCAGGCGAGCCTCCTCAGGGATGGGTTTATCTCAAGGACAGGACACCTCTGCTAAGCAAGGGGGAAGGGAGTTCCTGCCTGGTACGGCTTCAGGACACTTTCACCTTCTGTCCACACTAAGATGCTCTGTACAGCTGCATGCGAGTCTCTAATCTGAGGCAGATTTTGAATGAATGTGGGGAGACTTTAACTGTCACATTTTTATGTATTTACTTAGTCAGGAAGAATTACCTGTGATGCATGCAGTCATTGTCCCTGCTGGTTCGTGGCACAGGGGGCAATTGAGTTCTTAACATAATCAGATTTCTTAATAGAACTGTTTTGGGTAGCCATTATTGGTTAATGGCCTTGACACCTAAGGTGATTTTATTGTGGTGCATTGCCATCTGTTTGTTCTGGGTGATCTCAGCTTCTCACTCGCTGAGCTCTGTTTAGTCTCCCTGTGCTGTTATTATCACTATTACTGTCATAATGACATTATTAACCACTGTTTTGTTTTGATTTGTTGCCCTATCTGCCTCTGGTTCTGACCTCCATTGTGTGCTGGGTATGTACGATGCTGTGAAATGAACAGTGTAGAATGCTCATCGTGTCTCTTTTTTTTTTTTTTTTTTTGCACCCCCCAAGTCTCCAGTTTAAGACCCCCCTGCAGGTTTGTGATTTGAGATGTTTGAAAATGAGTATGTGGTAAGAATATGTGTTCACAGTGTTCAAGCAAAAAGCACATACTGTGGTCACAGTCATTTTCCATTAAAAGTCCTCATTGCTGTCTTTGCGGACAGCTCTCATTGTAGCTGGAGTGTGTGTACGTGTATTTGTGTGCTTGTGTAACCAGAGCATGCATTCATCACAGCCGTATTAATATAGACACAGTGGTATGCAGCTGGAGCGTACTGTGCCATTTATACAAAATAGGGGAGACCTGTTTTGCCTACTGAGAAACATTGTGTTTGACACACACTCAGGCTGCTTTCTTTTTACTTTGGTCTAAATACCTTATTACAAAGTACTGTGGGGGGGTTGCAGAATTAAGATTACAGGTTATGTTATAAAATCACAGTAGTACACTTCTGGCATGTAGACCTTGTTGATCTGAGTCAATCCTGTTGTGATTAGATAAAGGTAGATAAAGCCAGGGGCACATGAGCGGAAAGGCAGGGGGCACAGTGGTGTGTACCATGGCCGTGCACTCAAAGAACCGAAGTTTGAAACCCACCTCCTGTCATAATACCATTGGTTGAGGTACAGATAAAACCCATTTTTCACACTTAATTTGTTCCTGAAAATGCTGTGCAAATTGAACGTGCATACACCGGAATTCTAGTTTCCATTATTTCATGACACAGCACAATGCGGACACACACACACACACACACACACACACACACGTGTCATTATGCAGCACACAAGGCATCACACAACACCCACATGGGATTGCACGGGGCAGCCGCACACCTCTCCAGAGACATTGTCTTTTCTAGCATTACAACGCCCCCCCCCCCAAAAAAAAAAAAAAAAACTGAAAAGTTTTTTTTGGCCTCATTTTGCTGGATTGAACTTTACTTACAAGATTAAAAAAAGTGCTGCATATAATGGGGTTTACCTGTCTTTACCTTGAATTCATACAGTAACAATTGCCCAACCAACTGTATGAATTGGTAGCTCAGTTTAAAGAACTTGACTTGATTGTAAGCCATTTCAGGGAAAGTGTCACCTAAATGAATAAATATAACAATATAATTAAATGTAACGTAAAAAGTGGATCTTGTACCATTAGGTAAAGTAATTGCTTCAGTAAATTAACCAGCTGTACAAATTTGTAGCATTTCCTCTGGAAACATAAAGTTGTAATAACTGTGATTAAAAGAAGGTGTCAAATGCAGAGTTACTGTATGTTGTCCTGTTCCCACACCCAGTTGAGGATTTAGCCACTGTGCTGTACCTGGATGTTCTGTCCTTGATGTCCCCTTGTGAGGGCTCTGATGGTCCAGTGTGGAGAACATGGAGACAACCTGCCCTATATAGAGGGGAAGGGTGTCACCAGATGGAGGTGCAGCACAGAAGTGTGCAGGGAACCAGAGGTGGAGGTCACAGGGGTAGTCTGTTAGACACAGTTTACAGGATGGAGCCTGAACATCCAGAATGGCAACAGTAGAGAGTGTTCATGAAGCATGTCATCACTGTGACCCTTTCCCCACCCCTGGTGTCTTCCTCAAACACAGCTGTGGTCTCTACTTACACGCAGCAGGAGTGAGTACATTGGCGAGGTGACCCTGGGGAGGAGATGAGAGGTAAAGGACAAAGTGCGGAAATGGAGAAATGAAGAGGTGGTGGCACAGGAGACTGGAAAGTGATGCATGGGAAATGAGATAGTGTAGAAGCCTACATTTGAAGAGGGTTTATGCAAGCCATGTGGGGGGGAGGGGGGGCTGGTTACTGTAGTGATGAGCTTGCAGCCTGCTCAAGCCTGCGAGGGCATTAACTGCAGCCGATTGCCTTGCCTTTAATTATTGCAGGTGTGCTGTCCTCTCAGACATGGGCCAAGGGAGGTCACAGCTACTCTGCACCGTTTCACATCCATCGTGTGCGTGTGTGCGTGTGTGTGTGTGTGTGTGTGTGTGTGTGTGTGTGTGGGGACAGCAAAGGACAGTGAGAGAAAGCATTTTTGCACATTGCGCATATCCCCATGAGGATGTGTGTATGCCATCCTGTTGGGGGTTGTCAAGCCCTGTGTATTTTGCCCTCATGGTTCTGCTTTTATGACAAGGGGCCTCATGTGGACGTATTGTGTCTGGTTTTGTGACAGCGCATCTCTATGGACGTGTCCCCTTTCCTAACTGAGAGACGTCACAGCTGCAACAGACTGCACCAGCACAAGGGCAGGCAGAGCTGGACTGTGTGAGGGTGAGAAGGAGGCCAGTGATGGTTACTGAATGAACTTCATTGTGAGCTGGGTGGTACAGTGGGCATTACTATACTGGGGTGCTACACAGAGAAATTAGTCATAACACTATTCTGGGGTGTTATAGAGGGCAAGGTGTGATCAGGGAGATTGAGGGAGTGAGATTGAGAGGAGAAGCAGTCCAAGGCGATTCACTTTGGAGGAAATAGAGGACTTGGTGTCATTCTCTGCTCCACGGTGGGCATGAATCATGCAATGAGCGCCTGTCACTGTCAACATGCACATGGGGCCCCCAGCTGACAGCGTGGCCATTATTGCTCCCGTCGCTCGGTAATCGGGCCCGTTTCAATGCCGATGGCACTCCCTGCTCACTCGTTATGCTGTCTTGTTAAAGCTGATCTAATCCCGCCCGATAACGGGGTCCCGGCAAAATGGGCTTTTATGTGAGACACAACCCCAGTTATCTCTCCCATTTCAGTGCTGACACTGTGGTGGATGGTGTTTTTATAAACGGGCTGGATGCAGTCTAGGTGACCTGCCGGTTTGCTGTCATTTTGTTGCTACTTATGTGACAGCTGTGAAAGGACACTGCTGAGACGGATCCAATGCTCGGGTAGCTCAGTCGGAAACGGGTTGAGAAAGAAAACAATAATTTTCCCCACTTTACAAGGGAAATTTGTTCCTGAACCTTTCTAAGGTGAATTCTCATAAATCAGATACAATTACCATTTACTTGAATGATGAAAATTTTTATTCCTGAGATCCAAAGTTGACACCCATTTCTGCTAAAATATTATTAAATCTCATTTAAATTATTTAGATAGTTAACATTTGTTATCATAACACAATAAAGCAGTTTCCCTTCATTAACTGCTCTAATAGTGTATGTCTGTCTGCTCGTGCTCATTCAGCTCTTTTGTGCTATTTCATATCATACTTTTAACAGATGATCAGACATATACAGTGTTTATGTATTAATTCATCATTTAATGCAAAAAATGGAACAGTAAATACAAAAATCTGTGAATTTCAGGTTCAAAGTTTATTTAATTGTTTCTGACTGATTCTGTATATAGTTTCTTCGGGAAGTGTTCATCCCTCATTGGTTTTTTCTCATTGTGCTGTGTTAATGTTTTCCTTCCTAGATGTACATGTACTATCATCTTGTTTTTTTATTGTTTTATAAATATTTGTCTTGTCTAGAATTGTTTTTCAAAACAATCTTAAAAGTGTAGGTGACACTTCTAAGTTTGACATAGCTTACAACATAAAAATGATTGTGCATCATACTCCTTCAGCAAGAGGAAAATTTGTCATGAATAAATAGGAACTCTTTGTATGAATAGCTGTATCTGTCTCCCAGCTCACTGACATTCTAGGAGAGCTAGAAAATGTTTGTTCTTCTCCCGGCAGGATTTACAATTCTTCATTTTACCAAAGCAGTGAGAAACTGGGCAAAATGACTGTGACTTTCATAAGGAACATTTCTGTTATTCTGGTATTAGGGTATTTTTATGCAGTTGAGTCCAGCTCCTGTGCCCAGCAGTAATCTGGTAGCCATTTCTCTTGGGATAATGGAAGCTTGTTTACGCTCTGTTCTGTGGGCCAACTGTATAGTGCTTACTTGGGATCACTCCATGCTTCATTGGTCTGACAGTGAAGGCATGCTCAGGTCTCTTCAGAGAGTCCCACATTAATCAAATAGATTTTGTCTCTTTTCTTTTCTGCATCCAAATATTCTGGGTGCAGTTTTAGTTTGCTTTGTAATGTGGTTTGCTCTGATTTGGGTCTCGTATGGGCCGAATACTTAAGTCCTCTTCATTACACAGAGGAGTCAACAGAGCCAGATCAATTGAACTATCTGAGAGTTTGCGATCCCAACGGAAGTGACTGAACTGAAAGTGAATGAACTGATTTATTGCATTCCTATTAGTGGGTTAGGCACCTCACTGTCTGTATGAGATGTTTTCAAGGATTTCTTTAATTTGTCATCAGTAAATATACTGGATGTAGTTCGGATGCATCCAGAACTGTACTGTTCCTAATTTGACTTAGCATTATTGAGCATTATCTTCATATGCCTGTACATGTATTGTTTTCTTTTTTCTTTTCTTTTCTTTTCTTACTTTATGTATTACATCCTCAGAGTTCTTCATACTGTAGTTCTTCTGGATGTCTGCCTATTTATCACTGTTCCCCTGACTAAATACACACCCCTTGTCACCACCACATAGAGGCCAATGGGCTGAATGACACTGTCACGTAATTTTGATGTGATTATTGTTGTTTGTGTATTTTATGAAGCCTGCTTTCTATGCTTGGTGTTGCTTTATAAGCCTTTTTTGTTTAATGCATTCTCTGCCATGGTAAATCTTCCAGACTGTCAAACCAAGGAGAGCCAATTATGGTGTGTTGCCTTAGTTTGGTTTTTTAATCATGAAAAGTTGTAGATTCCAGAAAGCTTTCTGAAACGTGCATCCCCCCCCCCAATGGATTTTACATCAGAACATATATGTCCTAGCCCTAACCCTCCTCAAACATGACTGCCGACATATGCAGGTACACGATATCCGAGTTGCAGAAGGAATGGGGGAAATTTGGGGTTGTGGGGACAGAAAAGATCGAAGATGTGATTTAGTTTTTTTGTAGGATGCTTCACAGTGAGCTGCTGCCCATGGCCTGATTTGCCTGGCCTAGAAACCGAGGTGTGTGCTGGACCAGAGCATCATATGATCCATCCCTATTTCCTCATGGGCTGCTGAAATGTTGATCAGCTCTGGACACAGGGAGGCAGGATGGGTATCAGTTATCATGGCAGGTGTCTGTGTACTCATGACTTTTTGGTCTCTGAGCGAATTGCATGGTCCTTGTTCATTTTCTCCAAAGCATTCACTCATCTTTGTAGCATACACAAACGTTCACTGAGGACAATTTGGCATCCTCAATTTGTGTTATTCTTTACTTGCTTCAAATACTGTGTCATCCAGACTTTGGTTCCATGTACATTTCCTGTGTGGATACACACTTCAGTGTTGCACTGCGCAACTGGGAACTCCCTGTTAGCATGCCAGTGTGTTGAAGGTATTAAATGTGTGCTTCTCTCTAATATTTCTGTTGAGCTCTGCATGGTTTGTCCTTACAGAAAGGCTCCTGAAGGTTTGCCCTTGTGCATCTGAAACCCAGCAGCATCCAATTCATTGTTGCATTATAAAAATAAGAATCGTAGGCCTTGGGGTGTTTCAAGATCATTTTTCCAGGTCCTTATATCTGCGGTTTGGTTGGTATTGTGTTTTGTCCCACAAATGGGGAAAAAATAAAGCAAAAAGCTTTAGATTGTAACTCATTTAGTCCTGGCAGTATGTGCTTTTCATATTTCTGTCCTGTGGTGATTAATGCAGGTGATTCAGAGTTGATGTTTTGGGTAGTGCTGGGGCTAAGGGGGGTAGTAGCGGACAGTGATGGATTGTCCCATTCCACAGTGTGATGCTCAGCAAAACCATCGCTGCTGGTGTGTGGAGTAGTACTATGTGTGGAGAGCATCCTCAGAGGAAAGCTGAAAACTGCATGCCACTTTCCTGACAGACTGGTCTTCTGCAGTGCTCTCATGACTGACCTAAAGGAGCAGCCATCGCGGGACCGCACTTAGTTCCACAAACAGCCACTAACTGGTCAGCACTAGGCCTTCATGGCATTCTGTCCATGCTGAGCTGCTGGAATGGGTAGCAGTAGTGGAACCTCACTCCTCCACAGTTTAAAACTGGATTAGGTGCTGTGGGGCCTCAGTGAGTGACGATCAGATGCTCTATTCTCCTTTATTATAGTGCAACAGTATTCAAGTTATGAAAGCTGCACTTATGATTTAAATATTTCCATGTTTATGCTGGCTGAATCCCCTGTTCTAGTTACGAGACAGATTTATCATAATTGATGTTGTGATTGGTTGAGATTGTCAGTGGAGCAGAGAAGGAAATACATAAAAGTAGTTAGTTTTATTGTGCAAGAACCATAGCATATATGTACTTTGTAAGTGAAATGCAGAGTAGGCAATACATAAAATACCTGTTGGGGAAGTAGAATTACTGTATTACTAGGAGGAAAATACAATTGTACTAAATAAAGAGTCTGGTGTATAAAAAAGGTATGCATTTTCTTAATGCTTTGTAGCCATTTTTATTATATGCATCCCTGTTATTTAAGAAAATTGTGCACTGGCTGTCGCTAAGGTTTTTTGGTTTGGTGGGCTTTACCAAATCAAGCATCAAGAACTGAACTCACTTCTGGAAAAGGAATTATTTCACTGAATGAAGAAGAACTCACTTTATTTTTGGTTAAATTATTAAAAAGGAATATAAATATTTGTTATGTGAAACAATCAACTTGTTTCATCCCCTTATTCATGGCTTGCAGATATATTTTGGCTTTGATGTTACCAGAGTTATTTAGGGTTTTGAAAGGCTGCTCCTTCGTGAGTGTACTGTGAATGCTGTGCTTACACTAAAGCCCAAGCTCTTTTCTGGGTCCCTGTGTCCAAATCTGGGAGAGACGATCATCTTATTTCAGATCCTCTCTAATTCTGTTGCTAATATATTTGTACTGATGAATCTATATTGTGCTATGTCTTTTATTTATTTGTACTCTGTGTTGTTATGTTGCACCTTGGCCCTGGAGGAATGCTGTTTTGTTTCACTATGTACCGTGTACATGGCTGAAATGGCAATAAACTCCTACTTGACTTGACTATGCACTGATGTCAGTTTCTTTTGCAAAACAAGGCAACTTGTCGTGCAGATACAGAAACCATTTCAAAACATGAATTAGAGGGAGCTGACGTCTCTGTTTTGTTCGGTCTCTGTTCCTTTCCCACAGGAGTTGGCGGACATGCGTCATGTGCACTCCAAGATGAAGAAGCAGTACCAGGAGAAGACGGCAGAGCTGGCTCATGCCAATCGGCGAGTGGAGCAGCATGAGGCTGAGGTGAAGAAACTGAGGCTGAGGGTGGAGGAGTTGAAGAAGGAGCTGGGCCAAGCGGAGGATGAGGTCAGTGCTCCGGGCAGGAAGGCCTTAGGGCTACAGGCTAGGGCTGAACATGCTGTGACGGGGCCTGTAATTATAGGACTAATGTGACCTGCTGTTTGCTGGCACCAGGGACTCCGTGGTGCACGTGTCAGCAGCAGTAATGAGGGGGGTCATGCTGCATCAGGTTGGGTGTACTGGTTCTTGTTACAAGAGTGCAATTCCAACAGTTGGAATATTTTAGACAATTATTTAGTGCTTTGAAAATATCAAAACATAATGAGCCAACTTGAATTTTTGTTAGTAGCACAGAAATGTCTGACTGTGTTGTATTATCATATGAAAACATATCAGCATTCCTGTCATTGTTAGACAGCCTTATTTGGTCAAACATGGAACTTGAGGCAGGGATGGAAGATAGAAATTGGTAATGACATAGAAACAGAGACAGAAATGGTGATTTTGGGATTGAATTCAGATTTTTGATTAATTTTAATGGTTTATCTGAAGCATGTGTGAACCACCCTGTGTTTACGATGTCTCAGCTGGATGAAGCACATAATCAGACAAGAAAGCTGCAGAGGTCTCTGGATGAGCAAGTAGAGCAGTCGGAGAACCTGCAGGTCCAGCTGGAACATTTGCAGTCCAGGTGAGTTGTGCTTGCTCTCCTGCAACATTGGCAAACACATAACTCCAGTACTGATAGCAGATAGTATAATGGGTAGACACAGCAAATTGTACTCAGGACCCAGGTTTCAATCCCACCTCCTACCTTAGTACCCTCAAGCCAGGTACTTACTCTGAATTGATGGGGTAAAAAAATAAATAAATACCTAGCAGTGTACATGGGGGGGGGGGGCATTGTCAGTACCTTAACATTGCAAGTTGTTTCTGAGAAAGCTGACAGCTAAATAAGTAAATATAAAAAGTACTGATATTCCTGCAAAGAATCTCTTTGGTTTCTCTTTAAGACATTTGTCTGCAGGAATAATCCCTGCTGTAAAAAAGAAATACCTATTACATTTATCATAAACAAAACTGACAAATGGTCTATAGTCAGTGTAATTTAACAGACAGTCCGACATGTTTGATCTCATTGCCAGTGATACCCACACCCGCATTGTTATTCTGTCAATATTCTGTCTGTCAGCCAATTGCAGTCTCGCTCTGCTCACAGCTGGGCTCCGAGCTGTTGGTTACCATGGTAACAGCAAGCCTGCATCCCACCCTTGAGCAAGGAAGAATGCCAATATTCCGCCCCACAGAACAATGCGGTGCATGTTAATGTGAATGGCAAGGCTACAGGAATTGAGCGCTGGGTCTAGATCTCTTGGATTCTAATGCAACCCCCACATCATTTCTTTGCATTTAATAAAGGCACAATAATTGTAAAGAGCAATGATTTATGGAGCAGAACCTGAATATTTATGAAAATCAAGTCCATATATGCAGTCTGTATTGAGTCATACCATTATAGATGCTTTCTGATTTGGGCAGCAAGTGGTGTAATAGTTAGCGCCACTACCTTACCCACGATAGATCCATGTTATAATCCCCGCCATCCGAATAACTAAATTTACTTTGATGTCATATTATTGGCACATTAAGCCAGTGTTAATCATTAGTTAAGTGTGATTCATCATGTTTTTAATGGCAGGTCACTATCTTTATAGCTGCAAGTTGTCAGTCATATGCTGCTCCCTGATCACTGTGTGGACAAATTTCCATCCCTAGCAACTCTTCCTCTAGGCCTGTTTCATCTCCGAGTTGTATCCATCTGATGTGATGCCATCACTGCTTTTCTTGCTGTGTACCACGCAGAGCTGTCCAGTGGACCAGTATACTCTGCATTCACTTCAGCCGTGTTCCAGCTGCATTCCTGGCCACTCTGAGCGATAACCCCCATAGACCACTTGGGCCGCGTACAGAACAGATTACTGTGCTTCTGCCACATCAGATTCCAACAGGCCTGATCCCAGGGCACAACACTGTTAATAACTTTGGAGAAAAAGGCTCTCAGAGACCTGGCAGCCAGACAGGACCAGGGAATAACAGTGTCCAACAAATTTTAACTTTTCATCTCACCTCAAAATAAAAAAAAAAATTTAAAAAAAAAAAGGTGAATTTAAAAAATAATCCACTAATCCATTCATTATTACTCATCACTTCATCATGGTCAGAACATTTTAAATATTAGAAGTAAGGTATAAAGCATGGCCTTTCAATCAAGTATGCAGAGGATAAATATGACATTAGAAATTCTCTGTCAAATAAAATATATTTTAAACATGATTGCGTATAAAAAAAATGCTTAGCCTGGCTCATGTTTAGAAAACCTTTGTGGAAGCTTTTCATTTTTAACTGGATTCTGGGACCTTCTGTACTGAGATCCAGCAATAGCCTGCTGGCATGTTAGTTGACCATCTCCCAGTACAGCTTTTCTCCATGGTAGGTATACTCTGATGGATTCTCCATATTCTTTACACACAGAACCCAAACTAGGCTGAAGCAAATCAAAATGGCAATGTCTAAACATATGCCCTGTAGCTTTATTTATTTCAAGCATTCTCATATTGTGTCTGATTACTGTAAGCTCCCCATAACAAGAAGGATGGTTTCAACTTTCCTGTACTCTGTATATCACAAAACTGTACATGGTGTAAAAATTATAGCCATTTTTTGTTAATAAGCACACCCCATTTTGTAAGAATGATGTGTTTTTATATTGCAGCAGAATTCTGTTGTAATAACTGCATCAGCTTCTAGGCGCAAAATCGATTGCTAAATTCACAAATTTTGTTGTAGCGTATCACTCCTCGTAATGGAATTACAATCTTCTGCCGTAGACAGTGCAGAGTACATAATAGCACACAGAATGACAGTGGAGAACACATAATAGGGTGCAGAAATAACTAATTCTGTGCAACTATAACAAAACTGGCACAAGGTAAGAAAGAACCGGGAACTGACACAGAAATATGTAAAGAAATCCTGAGCCATGCTTAAGCTGCCTGTAAACAAAATGTTTTACAGATGGGTGGCGAGTCCTAAGCTTCCCAAGGGATGAATGGGGATGTTTGATAAGGAGGCAGCTGGCGGTCTCCCTCACCGTGTCCAGGACCTAATCCTCAGAGCCCACACCCTCCCAGCTACAGATACGTGGGATCAAGGCCGCTCCTCCCCAGCTTTTAGCATCCACCGTGTCACTCCCTGCCCGTGCCGCCACCATTATCTTCCCTGTCAGCCGCACCAGTCGACCAACCCGTTATCTTGTTCGCGCGACAGGGTCAAGCCATACATGTAGAATGGAGGACGTTGCCCTGGCGGCAAACGGAGGCCCCCTGTGCATTTTACACACTGTCAGAAGAAGAGATGCACTAGTAGATAGAATAGGTCACATGCCAAGTAGCAGTCCTGGGGCTGTCTGCAGGCGCTTGTTCATTTAAATGTTTAGCTTCTGTTGCTTGAACATATTGGCATTTTCATATATTTTTTTTTCCCCTTTCCCCTGATACTTTATTTCAGTGTGACTTACAAAGTTAAGCTACTTACAGTGGTTTACCCATTTATGTAGCTGGGTAATTTTTACATGAGCAATTCAGAGTCAACACCTTGATCAAGGGTACTACAGCTAGAGGTGGGATTAGAACCTGTTTCCTCATAGTCCAAAAGCAGAAGCTCTGTCCCCTAATTAAAAACATTTTAATGGTTTGCCATTTAATGTTTTATCATTCAGAACACATTTGTTGGTAGAGCTGGTGCAATTATTGAAGCAGTTCAAGGTAAATACCATGGGCGAGGGCATAAAAGCCAGGGATCAGGGTCACAACAGGCTCCCAGCAGTCTAATCAGGCCATGGTGTGTTGTTTGGACCTGCTGACAACCTGACTCAGTGTTTGTGTTTTTGTGTGTTCTGGGGGTTTGCTGTGGGGGAAGAGGTAATTTATTTTCCATTTTACTCCCTTTCGGGCAAGGCTGCGCTCTTATTGAACCACAATTTTACGCCCTTCCTCGGTGCAGCCATTAAAGAGCAGTGTGCACGATAATCTCCTTGCCCAGTCTATAGCAGTAAAGCTGATTTCAAAATCAATATACAGGAAGCGGGCATTTCGCTGATTATTCAGGAACACAGCCCAGAGCCCCAGACATCCATGCAAACTTGCTGACATACACAGACTCTGACATAGGTGTGTAGACACACACAGACAAACAAACAGAAACACAAAGACATATGGAGAGCAAGGGCAACAGTCAGGTCAGCAGTTGTAACTTTCCAGTAAAAAGCCTCATTCAGGTTCTAATGTAGCGTTTACCTTCTTATATCACACATCCTCACAACTGTCAACCATAAATTGCTAACCCTGCCACAATCTCAGGCACCGAGAGTCCTTTTAAATCCTGCCGAGGTTTAATACGTGCCGCTCAGTTTATTGAATGTGTAACAAGGTGGAATAAAATCCAGTCAGCTTCAGGTCCACTGTGGGGAAGAAACTCCAGACGGTACAACATCTACCAGTTAAACCAGACATCTCTCTTTTTATTTTTCCTTATAGTGGAGAAATCATTTTCTTTTGTCTATATGATGTACAAACCAGCAGTTGAGAGTGTAGGTATGTGACACCAACATCGCAGTGCATCTCGCATTCGCTTTCGCACAGCACCTTGGTACCAATTTCAGTGAATGCTGCAGCCTGGATTGGATATTGCAGACCAAATAAATAAAATAATCATCGACCAAATAAGTAAAAACCTGGACATCAGGAGATCAAAGTGACAAAGGAGAGAGATTATTTTTGCTCAAATTAGAAAGCCTTTACTGCACAACAGCACTAAGTCATTATTGAACAACTGTGATGGATTAACTTGAATATAGTTGTTTACAACTTGAGGTTGGGCTTAAACAGCTTGTTAGATAAATGCCAGGGGAGAGCAGGGCCATTGAGCTGTTTGCCTGAGTGCTCCCTCCACCAGGGACAGATGCTTGCACAGAAGCGAGGTCCCGAGAGGAATGCAAAGGGACAATGGGGCCCAGGTGCATGTGGGAAAGCGCTGAGGTGGACAAGCATTGGCTGTACCAATGTTGCTTTAATTTGTCTTCATTAACTTGGACAGGTGTATTGTTTTCATGTCCCCCACTCAGTGAAGGTGGTCAGGGGGCTGGTAGCAATGTGGGTGGGGATTGGAAGCAAATGGGTCATGACATTAATTCTTTAACCCTACCTTTACCTTGAATGATATACAGTAGCTGACACTTTTCCCAAAAGCAACTTACAATATCCAAACAAACTGAGGTCCAAACAAGGCAGCTCTGTCCACTGCGTTACCTGCTGTTTCTAGGCTGTTTGAACCATCAGCCTGAATGTTGGTATTTTAAATGGAAAGAACAAGCACAGTTTAAACCAAATAAAGGAAAAATGGCAAACCCTGCTTCTGGAGGACCTCAGAGTGTGTTGTTGTGGTTGTTGTTGTTGTTGTTTTCTGTTCCTGATGTAAAAAGTGGTTCTACCAAGGCTAAATGCCCTAGTTTCAGGGATGCAGAGAGGACCTATGGGAAAGGATGCAGTGGCAAGACCTGAAGTGGTCCAGAAGATAAATAAATTTCCAAGGAACTTTAAGCTATGTGCTTGCTTGGTGTGACAGATTTACGGCTGTTCACCTTAATATGACCCGGCTGAGTGTTTAGGCTCAATCTAAAAGCTTTTAGAGTGAGTGGGTGTCTGTGGTCAGAATGCCATTATGTGTAATTTAGCACCATTAAAGCTCTCCATTCTTGTGTGCACATCCCTGCAGCAGGCCAGCTCTGCTTCCTGTCAGCAACATTGCAAACTTGCTCAGCCCTGAGCTCCTAAGAACGTCTCTAACATCAAATGGACTTTGTCACTAATGCTCCCATGTATGTATGACGCTTGAGGTTTTACTAGCAGAGTTGTAGGACCATGACATCATGGGTATTAGATTTGAACAACTCAACCAAAACACCTTCTTTGGGTGTTTGAACATAGCAGGATTTAGAGACTACACCCTTCCTTCATATTACTATACAAAGGAAAGCTGCTACAAAACTTAATGGACATGTATACAATTTTTCGTAAACCAAACTTATTATTAAGTAAGCAGCATTTTTTCCTCATGGTAAATTTTACACCTACAGCAGGTATTTCATTCGGTACCTGTTTGGGGTTTCACTCTGCAAATCCTGCAGATGCTACACTCGTAAGTACTGTGCAGCATACAGTTCCTTTTTCATGTCACATTGCTTTTAGTAAACCTAACTCACAGATACAATAGTGGGTTCAGTTTGTACATCTATCCTTCTGTTATTCTTATCCTCTTTATCCTAGTCAGGGTTATGCTAGCCCAAAGCCTAGAAACACTGTATATGTAATTATTAAAATGAATAATATAAACAGCCTTTATAAAATGAATAGCCAAATGTTGTTATTACAATAAATTGCTTTTCTTGGTGGTTTATGAAGCGCAGTCCAAAGGTGACACTGATGGTTCAAAAATAAGTCTTTTGCAAGTTTTCTGCTGTCTTGCTTTTTGCTGCCTTCATGACAGAGATTCACTGGACTTTGCTTCCCACAGTTTGATCACTAACCTGTGCTCAGGTCATCTCCTCGCACATCCCCTTAGATTCTCACCAACATTCCCCCATGACCCCCAGAAATGCACTGAACTAACAAGGTTCGGTGTTGACTGATAAGTACTGGGTTGTTTTCCCTTACTTTTTAATAATTAATTTATATTTTACACCGATGGCTGGCAAATGCACCATGCTGAGATTTGAGACAGCTGGTACTGCTTGAGCACATATTTCCGGAAGATTAAGCCTCCGTTACCTAGTAAAGCGAAACAACAGAATGACAAGGCTGACGGGTGACTGGGATGCTAAAAATGTTGGTTTAAGGGATTAACTTTGCACAGTTTTTAGAGCTCTAGCTTTTCATTTTGTCATTGCGCCATTTCAGAGACTGCATATACAGTATATATAAATACATTGTATATACAAATCAATTCTCCACCTGCCATTCTTTGATGAATATTTATCTCTGTTATTATTTCAGGTGAGAATAAATCAGCACTCCTTTATGGGTGATGATTCATGACGACGGACTACCTTTGAGCTCAGCGGCTTCACAAGCAGCTGTAAACAATAGGAGCACAATTTCGGGACTTGGCAGCCACAGTGGTTAAGGACATTCACTTATAAGCTGGAAATTGCTCCTTTTAATCCCAGTTCCATCCTAGCTGTAGTGCCCTTGTTCACAGTTCTCGTTTTGAGTTTATACAGTAACAAAACTGTGCTGTATAAATGAGCAAACATTAGCTGTGGTTTAAGTCATCAGCTATATATCATGAAATGTGTAGGTGGTACATGCTGCAGATAAGGAAGTGGGAGGATATTCAGGCACATTTTGATTTCCCTATTTTTGTTCTCTTTCTTAGCTGTTGTTAATGAATTGATAAATTGAGCTTTAATGTGAGTTTTCTAGTTGTGGACAAGCACTGTCCCCGACGCTCCGTGTCCGTGAGTCCTGGCTGCGCACCTATGGGCACCTCCCACTGCCAGCCTAAGCCCGGTCATTGTAACTGTGCCTATAAGTCCTGCTCAGCTGTTTCACTGCTTGATGTTTTTGTTACTTCTTTTTGCTTTTGTCTGCTCACTTTCTTTCAACTTACATCCTTTAGCTATCATTTAAAGCTGATTTCTTTGAGAAAAGTCTGCCTACCACTTTTGTGTACTACATACTTTGCAAGTCTTTTTGTGAAATTAATTGAATTGTTTTACTGGGTGACTTGTTAATGTTAGGGAAGATAGCACTTATTACTATATTACAGTTATTACAGTGCTCAAACTAGCATTAGAATTTAAACAGAACAATTTAATTGTCCATTTTATTTAATTAACAGGTGAGTGCAATTCGTGGCAACACAATAACTGCAAGTGATTTTACAGGAAATGAGCAGTTCCGTGTGGGTGATGTGATGTGGGCGGTTCCGCCAGTGTCCGATGGACCCAGCTCTCTTGTGAGGAGCGCACAGGGACTCGGGAATGGAGAGCAGAGGGTCAGATGCTGATAGAGGCTCTTAAAGGGGGAAAGATGACTGTCTCTGTGCCAAGTACGAGAGGGGAAGGCAGACACTGTTAGGGGGAGGTCCCAAGGCATCTCTTAAAGTCTCTCCAAGCTAGTGGAGTTTCAATGCAACAGTATTTTTGTGTAAAGAGGGAATCATAATGATCTTCTGGATGAAAGGTAGAGTTCTTAAATATCTTTGGTAACATGAAACTGTATACCAACCCACAGAGAGTTGGCATAATTGTGACCCAGCTAATAATTTAATTTGAGCTGCTAAGTAATACAAGTGCATATTCTGTATGTATGTCCTGCTCAGTTTTTTATTCAAATATGAAAGTGTGGAGTATTTTACTTTGGGCCTCTTACTGCTTAAAATGTGCTCTAAATGCAAGGAGCTGTCAAATAAGGAACATTTTGTATAAGTATGACTGGTGATGTAGAATATTCATCCTAGCAACATGAAGTCTCCCAAATATTGAAATAGTAGCAGTCCACAAAGCCAGATCTTCTTTTGACCTTTTTAATAAGCAGTGAATATTTGACATCTAGCAGGTGGCGGAGATCAGGAAATTCCCTGATACCTGACAGAAGAACTTGACAGTCGAAACGAGGGTAGATGCTGTCCAAGTGGCAGGTAGGGAAAGGTGAGCCGTTGACCCAGTGAGGTAGAGAGGAGGGGCAGACATTGTTAGGGAGCAGACAATGGAGGGGCAGCTGCTGAAGAGTTGAGTGTGAGTGTAAGGAGAACTGTGGGTGGGGATGCGTTGTCCCCTCCTGGTCCCAGCTATGAATGTCTGCTTGGATGCTCATCTAGGCTCCAGGATGACTTCTCCACCTCCTCTCTTTTTTTTTCTACCTGAACTCCAGGCTCCGGCGCCAGCAGAACCCCGGTCTGTTCGGCAAAATGCGCTCATCCCGATTTGGCTCAGAGAACCCGGATGAACCGCAAAGTGACCTCGATGAGGAAGAGGAGCTGCAGATACAGATGGCTTGAACTTCAGAACTGAGCCCAAGATCGCTGGAGTCTGGGCCTTTTGGTCATATAGTCAATCAGACTGTTACAGAAACACACACATGAAGAGCCGCTGACCGTGTCTCTTAGTGACCGGCAAAAGTGCTGAAGGTCCATCTTTCCATGGCTTTTGAAACTGTGGGTGGCTGTTTGCCTCTTGTTGGACCCTTGGCAGTGACCAGAACATTAATTTTTGTGGTTATGCTCTCAGGAACCCACCGCCACAGCGATCTCAGAACATCCTTAGAGTGCTGTGCAACGGAAGCATCAAGACTTGTCAGTGCCTCTGGAGTTCTCCTTAACCACATCCCCATCGGCAGCAGGGCTACTCGACCATCTGTCCTGATAGCAATAAAAACACAAAGTTTACTCCCACCAGCTCCACTGAACACATAACTAGTAGTGAGGACCAAGCCATTTGTAATGGTTTTATTGAAGATTATTTATCTTTTAATCGGTTTTATTTTTATGAAATTGTATTACAGTCAGTTTTTATATTAAGCTTTGTAGGCGTGTTACTTGGTTGCATGTCCATGCTGTGCAGTGCATTGCGCTGTGTGTTTTTATCACATTCTGTCCTCTTCTTTCTCCGCCCTCATGCATACCAAGATGTCTTATTGTCTCGATTTCTGCCATCAGCACCAGAGTAAATGAAAGAAGCCGTTTTAAAAGAGAGTGATTGGATCAACAGTGCAGTGTATGTGTGTGTTTGTGTGTGTCTGCCTGCACACACACCCATGTGCAGCACTTTTTGCATGTCGTCATACAGTCCTTAGTTCTGTTGGCAGGTTATGGGTCACAGCTGACAGTACAAGAAATAGTGAAAGGTGTTACCATGGAAACGATTCCAAAAAAACCAAGGATAAGCAACCTTGTGAAGCATTAAGCGTAAATTCATGGTGATTTTAGGTGCTGTTTAAAGTCATTCCATTTTATATTGTTAGTGATAAAAAAATATATATACCAGTGCTATTTATGAAAAAAAAAAAATGAATAAAAAGTTTTACTGTCTTTTAGCTGAAATTGAATGTTGTCTCTTAGCATCCTGGCGATGGCTATGATGAATGGTCTGTGAGTGTTTCCAGTAATGCTCAATGTGAAGTGGGTCTGTACAGTGCTTGTTTAACAATGTGAGACACCTCAGTAGCGCCTTCAGACCTGAGGCTGTTGAATGATGTCATGATTTTACCCATGACCGTCCCTTGTCTTTTTTGCCTAGCTGGTGACTCAGTGAAATGCGCACTTCGGGCTCCGGCAGTGTGGAAGCTTGTTGACATGGTTTATGCCTTTCATTTCCCTGGCTTTCTTATTATTCAATTAAAATTGGAGCACAGAACAATGCGCTCCCTTTCCAAAACACACAACCCGAAGGAGCAAAATTTCCCTGAGCTTACCATGTAGCGGAAGAAATTTTCCTTTTGGGTCTGATGTGATTGGTTAATAAAATTGCAGTAATTCGAAAGTGCTTACAATGGAAACTTTGCATACCCTTAACTATAAAAGCAGTTATTTCTGTTGCTTGGTTTTTTCAGCAAATGTAGTATTCAGGCTGAGGACACCTTGGCAAAAATCTTTTCCTCATAGCTTTATTCTTTGTTGTGTTATTGTGTTTCTTTTTATATGAATTGAGTTTCCCCAGAATGCATCATTCTCTCTCATTCTAACCTGCCTCAGAGGAAATGGCAGAATACTTTTAACAGGTCCCGCACGGTAAACCTGCTTTTAAAAGTAGGGTTTAAATCTAGTTAATGCGTCACATTCCAAGCAAGTGACTGTGATGCTGATACAGCGTCATGGTAACAGCAGGAGAGGATTGAAAACAGAGTTCCACTTGCTGTACTTTAGGTAAATATGGTCCAGTATTGAGAGAATTCATATATTAATTAATACCCAGAATGCATCAATCATTTCTTTTGCATTTGTGAGATAGTCAGAAGTAAAGCTAGATGTTTTGTCATTGTGAAACATGGCAATACGGTGAATTAATTCAGTGGAATCCAGGAATCAGTACAGCTTTCGGTTCGCTGATCCTAGTCTCTGCTACTCTTTTAAGTGGTTTTATGGCATTTTTGATCTTGTTCCTGTTCTTGTAAATCCCATATTTTTGTTGGATACACTTCAAAGCCAGTGCCTACCAGTGTAAATTTTGCAGAATGTGTTCAGCTCCTGTATGGAAGATACACTCAGTGACCACTTTATTAGGTACACCTGTCCAATGCTTGTCAGCTTTGCACATTTTGTGGTGGTGCATTAATTTTACTTGCATCACCTTCCACCTCATCCCAAAGATCCTCCATTGACTTGGGAGGCGGGACAGTACCAGCCACTGTAGTAAAGTAAAGCAGCTGTCATGTCTGGTGGACCTGTCGTGTGCAGAAATCCAACAAAGTTGACTGTGTCCGAAATGCTGGGTTCTGTGTGACTTGCAGCAAAGATCAAGCTGTGTTCAAAGTCACTTATTCTGCGTGTTTATTCCGATGTTCTTTTGAGCAGTAACCAGACCTCGAGACCTTCTTCGTGTGTGTTCATTGCTGAATCACAACCATGTGCAAAGCCACTCTATAGGGTTTACTTAATAAAGTGGCTGGTAAGCATGTATATAAATGTGTGAGCTGTATCTTATAGGAATCCATATTGGTCAAGTTTATTATTTATGCTATTGGTAGTTTTGCTGCCCCACAATCAGTGATGGAAACAGTTTTCCGGAGTGTGGTGTCAGATTCAGAATAAATGTATCGTCTTTCCTTCAGAGCTTCCAGGCTGTCCTACAAACAGCTGATGCTCGTGGTGATGAGGAATATAAATGTTTGATGGGGATGCCTAGCATGGCCAGTGCTGACAGTGACTGTTCCAGTGGAGGTGCAGACAGACACTGAGTGCTGCTGCAGTTGTCCTCCTCGGGGACACTAGTGAGGCCAGATTGCATCCCTGAGTCCCTGGAATCTCATCATAGGCCTGGTCCCAGCAATCCTGCTAGTGGTATCTCTTCAGCTGCAGCTGAGCCTAAATCTCAGATCCACCTTCTCACTGGGTCCGCTGTGTCAAAGTGCGTCCGACAGACTCCTCCAGCGCTCCCCCTTTCCTGAGCAATCGAGTGCTCCTGGTACAGCACTAAAAACAGCCAAATGAAGTAAAAGTGGATCAAATCTGAATAGATTAGGGACACGGGAGGGGGGATTGCGAGAGTGATTTAAGTCATTATGAATTCACTGTGGAGCATTCTGTCCTCAACCTTGGTCTAATGTGAAGGATTTTTTAATAGCCCTGAATTAACCAACAGGCAGCTGATCCAGGCTGCATCTTTCTTCTTCACTGTGGAAAGGTTTGAGAAGCTACTTTTAAAGGATCTATATAAAACTTATTATTATTATTATTATTATTATTATGTTCTCTGAAGGCTGGAGTGACATGGCATGTTTTTGGGCCTTCCAAATGGTCATCTGCCCCTCTCTGCAGGAACATCCAGCATATAGCAGCGGAGTCAGTTTGTCAGGGAGTCAAGTATAGGCATGAAAGTAAGTACCCAAGTCAAGTAAAATCCGCTTGTACCAGCATTGTTTTTTTTTCTACTGCTCGTGCACTGTGTTGGGGACACTGTCCCAAGATTTGGCTGTGTGTTGTAGGTATGCTGAGCACTCTCCATGAAAGCTGTTTTAACTGCTCCTCCATTCCAGAGAGCTATATGTAAAATATGTATAAAAGAAAAATTTTAAAGGGAAAAAAAAAACAGGGTGAGTATAAAGATAAATACCCTGAAGGTCCAAATTCCACTTACCAAGCTCGGTGGCCTCATGTTACAACTTAATCATAGCCACCCCCCCAGTTTAATTTATTGAAGCTGATGTGATGCCGCGATGAATTTATTATACAACTGCAAAGCACATTGAATTTGACATTGAATTTTGAATGTTTCTTTTCACGGAAGCCCTTCTGTATGGCAGAACAAAGGGTTGTCTCCCTGGCTGTAATTAGTCCTGATCCGGGCTGTTTTTTGAGTCATTTCCTAGCGGTGCAATTTAGCCCAAGCTTATAGCTAAACAATCTCCGTGAAATACCAGGGTAGTGTACTGTGTTATGTGTCATTGTAAGAGAAAGGTGTGTTTCATGTGTTTTTACCATTTGTACATACAGGGTGATGTCTGACTTTTGTACTGAGTTACAATAAAGGATGAAATCCAACACACGGGTTCCTTCCAAAGCCCAGCATTCCTGCTTGTGTTTGTATCGGCGTGCTTTGACGTGCTTGCTCTACGCAGAGTGGAACGTCTCTCCGGGACGGAAAGATCAATGCAGCACGCCAGGATGGCAGCCTTACAGACCCACACACCATCACGTCACAGCCCTTTACTGCAGTCTTACCCTCGTGTTGCTTGGCTGGACCACCAGTGCCTGGAGCAGAGGTCAGCACACTGCAAGCGAAACCGTTCGGTCTCAGTGTACGTGATGTGTGCTGGAGGTCAGGTACTGGCGTGTCCATTCCAGCCTGGATGGTGGTTAAATCTCAAACCCGCTACTGCCCATCATAGCAGAAGGTCAAATCGCACACTGACGCACAAACTGAGGAAGGGAAAATGTATCGTGGGCTTCTGTGTATAGCGGTGGTTCCCAAATGAGGGTGGCGAAGGTGTTCTGAAGGTTGCAGTGTGGTCTCAAAAAAACAAAATATTAGTGTCACGGGGGGGCTATTTCACTGGCACAGTATGAAGGACTTGGATACAGCATTTAAAAGCAGTTAAAGCAATAATGTTCTTCCATTCACATTCAACATAGACTGGCGAGGATTTGAATTAGCCTTCTTGTCCGAATGTGATATTGCAGACGGTGTTTTAATTTTAGCATTTTGAGCTTAACTATTTGATGTTTTATTCATCAAACATTTTAATTTCAGTTAAAAACAATAGATTTTGAACACATTGTGTTTAAGTGGTTGGTCATTAACACTGCAGGTGTTTAGGGTAAAGAGTGGATTCAGGTATGCTGCTAGAAAAGTTCTCCAGGGGTTCTGGGTCCATTAGGTGTTTCTGGAGCTCATTCTTACTTTGATTCATTGAATTTTCTACGGACAATTACTGTGAAGGCCCCTTCACCCTGTTTTCACCACATCTTTGCCAAAGAAGAACAGAGTACCATGTTTTTTAAGCAAGGTTGACCAGTAAAGAAACAAGTTGCTGTGCCGCTGCCCACTCAACATCATTTTCACTTAATGTTCACACCTAGGGCAGGTAACCCCAAGGTTGGAGGTGACCTTCAAGTTGTTTGCAGTGCTGCGCTTAGGACCTCATTATTCCCTTCGGGTCTTCATTGAGACCCACATTACTATAAAGGGCTTTTAACCCAAAACTAGGAGGGTACTTGTAATTTGAGGAGCAAAGTGGTCATGGGGGCATAATGGTGGTGGAGGGCCTTCCTGCTAGGAGTCAAGTTCATGCTATTTGAGCTCCATGGTGATAAATCACCCCCCATGTAGGTCAAGGCTTCTCCCATCAGGGAACTTTTCTATCTGAACCAGGTCAGGTGGGAAGGCTCCGAAAAACAGCATCTTCTCGTTCGGCGCTTGGTATCAAAAGAAATTACTCCAATTTAGACCAAGTTAATATCTTGTTATCACACCTATACGTGTAAATTATTTCATTTATTCATTTGGCACACCTTTCAGGTTCATCTTTTATGCATGTTTCACCGCAGCAGTACCTTGCTTGGTGGAACTACATCAGCAGCTGTCCTGGAATTTGTACCAGAAACCCTCATTATCCTCCTTAGATTCATGTTCATCTTTAAATACTGCAGTACCTGCTGACCAGGTTTTTTTATACATTTTTATTAGTGTTCAACAAAACAGAGTCAAACTGGGACACAACATCACGGAAACAGAACGAGTATGTTGAGAAAATGCATGTACAGTATGTATTACAAGGACTTGCACTATTTTGCTTTTTAAATTACACACTAATGGTTTTTTAAATCAAATTTCATTGTTTGTGTTGTGTAGGTAGGGCTAGGAATAATTTACTGCAGTAATATTAAAGTTCAGCGGTTGCATTGCATTTATTTGTTTAGCAGAAGCTTTTCTTCAAAGCAGCTTACGGTATTTTGTTGACACAGTTCTGAATACACAGCACTAAACTCACTGCAGTCATTCGCACATCTATACACCCAAGCACATAGCACACGCTCTCTCTTCTTTGGGCAACCTAGAAGGACCAATCCACCTGAAACATCCATCTTTGGACTGATGGAAGAATCGCACGCAAACTCTGCAGCGACTGGGCTGAATCTGAGCTCACAAGCACATCCAGATGCTGCGAGGCACCAGCGCTACCTGCTGTGCCACCATGCCGCCATGAAAAGGGATGTGAACATAATTTTGTGTGTGTGTCTGTGTGTTCAGAAGGTATGAAAACGTTGCAAGGAAAACAGCTCAAAGTCATGAAACAATGAAGGGGCCCGTAAATGTTGCAGGACTTCCAGACTCTGTTTGTGACGCCAGCCATAATCATGGACAGATAACAGCCTGTTATTTGCATGCCATTGCTTCCAACAGCTGTCAGAGCTGTGTGTGTGTGTGTGTTTGAGTGAGAGAGAGGGTACTTTGTCACATATAAGCTGGGATACAGCAGCTGTTGACACAAGGATTTAAGAGAGCATGGGCTCAAATAATTTTTAATACCCTGTCTATTGCCTCATATGTGCTGTACAGAATAACCATTTGTCTTCAAAGTTATTATACATTAGTGCATACAACCCTGTTTATGTTATCTATGCATTTAGCTTTAACTTATTTAACTTGTGTATTTAATAGCTTTGCTTTTGGCCGAACACATCACTCGCTGGAGTGGCAGACACTCTAGGACCCGTTTCCCGGAGTCCTTTGGCGAAGGCAGAAGTACAGAATTCCCTTTGGGGGAGGGGAATGGGAGTGGACCTGTGGGAAATGGAGCCCACCTGAGAGAGGTAAGGTCTGAGCAAGCAGCCGCTTGTGAAATTTCAGCTCTAGTTCCTGACCCGTTGTGTTTCCCAGTACAGTTGATTTAAAAAATGATTACCAATATTGTGTGAATGTTTTTGTATTGCAGTGCTGTCGGCGAGAAGAAACGCTCAGCTGGGGGTGCAGTCATTATCCCTGCTGAGGCTGGACCTGAACTTCTCAGGTTTGGACCCCGCCTCCTGCTGTAGTACTTACACACAGAAGGCACTTGAGCTGCATTCTTGCAGGGAAAATTCCCCAGCTGTATAAATGGGTAAACCGTATAAGCTGCTTTGAAGAAAAGCATTATCTGAATAAATAAATGTAAGAAGCCCAAAGGCCTTATTCTCTAATTATTATAATGTGTTAATACTGCCTTCCAAGGGATGTGTTTATTTCCGGAAACAACTACTTCTTCTTGCTGCGTCCTCTCCGCTGCCTCTAGTTGTTCTCGGGTTGTTCATTCAATCCCTCTTTCTCTGGCCGTCGTTCAGAGAGGAGGGGAGGTGTCTTCACGACTTTCCTCTTTTTCTGAGAAATGAGGAAGGCAGCGGCGAGATGGGGGTGGGGCTGAATGTGTGAGCTTGCTGCTGCGTTGAAGCTCTGAGACACGATGCCTCCGAAAAGAGATGTGAAGACCCCTTTCTGGCCCTGGCTTTGGTCCAGGGTCCGTGCCCCGCTCGGCACCCCGGGGCATGCTCATATACTGAGTGGAAAGGAGGAGATAAAATGGAAAACAAAGATATGGAACAGACAAAAAAAAACACTGGTTATTTATTTTTGTGTTCCAGCCTTTGGACCTGAAGGACACAGATTCAAACCCCCACCTCCTCCACTTCTACCCTTGAGCAAGGTGCTGACCCTGAAATCCTCTGTGTGAAAATACTTTGCTGTATAAATGGGTAAATGACAGTAGGGATTAACACTATTCGTTCCTTTGGACACAGCTGAAGCTTGGCCCTCCACCGCAAAATAATATTAAGATCCTTGTGAAAAATTGTGACACGAATGCCGACAAACTAATGAACAGCACCTGCGACGTATTTATTTCCGCGGCTCTCCTTCGGGGTTCGACAAAACTTTTGTATTTCCACTCAGCGCAACCTGTAGCAACTGTGGATTCGGCGTTTCTCCCCAGGTTTCCGCTTTCGTTTTTCGTTGTAGCTTCGTGCCAAAATATTAGCTGCATTACCCACTCACCGATTTGGTTTTCCAGTACCAGACCGGTATGTAACGCGCTAATGCTTCACTTAAAGTGCATGCAGTGGTCCAAAGGTCATTGGTTCGAATCCCCGTTCTCGCCGTTGTACCCTTTGTCAAAGTCCTTAACCTAAAGTGATAGAGGAAATAAATGTCAGGGGTATAAAAATAAGTAGTTTGTGAGTTGGCTCGGACAAAGGTGTCAGCCAGATAAATAATCCGCTCATAAGTCAACCGCTGTCGATAACCAGGTGGAGGCCCTTATGAGGGTTCCTTCCAATCCCGCTGGTCTTCTGTAATTAGAATAGATTATATGTCATGAATTTATTTCAACAATTACAATTTGAATTTAAACAAATCAAGTTCCATATCTGCGGTCGTTCTTTTGTTCCTGTCCTGGTTATTCGATTGCCGGCATTAAAGTATGTGGGACAGACTTGCAAAAATGGCTCGGTGATAAATTAGGTTTTGCATAAAGGACGGAATAAAGTCTCCCCTTAGTTGACATTTAAGGGACGTTCCTGAGTTTCCGAATCTAACGCCACAATCAAAAAGCGGGGAAAGCAATCGCTTTCGGAGGATGTTTTATACCTCGGCTAATGTGCCTGTCGCGTGTCAAAGTTCCTTCTTTTTTCCGGCTGTGGAGCTCTGAGACAGAAGGGGTGGGGGGAACAAACAAATGAAAAAAGCCGCTGCTGCTCTCATCTGAGTTTATGCATTCGTACGTGCGCTTTAAGCAGCTTTTTTCTCGCAGGACTGTGTTTTATGCAGAACAGTCTGTCAGAAATGAAAGCGATTCCGCAGTCGGCGTGCGAAGGTGAGATTTGCTTGCTGCTTCCTTGGGTTAAGGGGCATCGCGTTCAGTGCCAGGGCTGAATTTCCAACTACGGCAGCTTCGCTGCAGTCATGTCCACAGTTACAGGTTAAGCTTGCAGCCGATGTGCAGCTGCAGCTAGAAGTACATTTGGGTGTCGAAAGTATTTGCCCCCCAAGGAGTGAGAAGCCTTTCATAAGTCGGTGGCTCAATGAATGAATGGTTGGATTTTTTATTCATCTGACACCTTTGTCTGCGGGGATGTACAGTTTGGCTGCTTACACCTACACCCTCCACCGTACGGTTTGGGCTTTAATGTGTTTCGGCAGAGCTGTGGCAGTTTGGAAGGATCATCCCTGCCTTTGATAACCCAGAATGATCATTTTCAGAAAGTGGCTTTAGTTGAGTTATGGCGGAAAAAAATGTTACCCCATCTTCTAGTCAACAGAAGTGAGAAAGGAATATGATATAAATGTGAAATTGCTGAACTGTGAAACTATAAATGCGAAATTACATATTGAAACAGTTTTGGGCTGTCTTGGCGCTGCAGATTGGTTTTACCGGTCATTTCCTTCAGTCGAGTGTTGAAAAGAATTAAGAAATTTTTCATGAAAAATGCATTCAGCGGCACGGTTGTGCTAGGTGTCATCCTTACAGTAAATACGTCCCTCAGTTCAGTGTGACGTGTGAATTGTGTGGTTCCCATGGAAACGTCTCCTAAGGCAGGGGAAAAAAAAGGACTTTTTATAGAGAGGTTGATGCTCTGTAAGTGACACCCCAGCTTTAATGGTGCTGTCTGCTCAGTTAGGTGTGGTGCATTGGATCTGGCACGTCTTGGAGGTGCACAACAGCGGAAAGGCACTCGTTCTGCGTGCAGATGGCGTTCCAAAGCTTAGATCGGGGTTCCAAAGCGGAGCTGTGCTGTTTGCCGACTAGGGCTAGAAGTTGGGTAGATGCTGGGATCCACTTGGTGGTATTGCTGGTCGTGGCCTGTTGGGTCTTCCCACTCGCCCAACTGACATAAACGCCCGCACAGGCCGCTGTGCGTCCAACCATGTGATCAGTCAGCTGAGGCTGATGAGAGGCTGCGCTGGTGGAGCGACCTCCCTTTTCTCTGTTTTCTTTCCCCATGTGATTTTCCTGGTGCTGCAGACAGGTTGACAAAATGGAGATAAATCATTTTAGAATGACTGAGCTGAATATATTTACATTTTTTTTTTTTTTTTTTTTTTTTTTTGGCAGATGGTTTTCTCCAAAGCGCCGCACAGCTCCAAGTAATCAGAGTGCATTTTGCAGCAGTTGAAGAGTTGCAGATGCACGAGGGCGATTGTGGAAGCACAGGCGGTTTGGCCAGTGGCGTTGCTTTTGTTGCCGCTCATTAGAGAAGAGCTGCACGTAGAATCGATAGAAAATGCAAGGATGATCGTGGCACGCGATGTGATGTTGGTTTACGGAGCAGTTAGGAGATCGGGAGGGAAGTGCGTCCAAGGTAATGCCTTCTGAGACCATTTGCGAATGTCGCTTGGGATTCAGCAGCTGTGAAGAACAGAGGGACCTCACCGAAGCATGCCAGAGCCAAAACTGCAACCCCTGTGGACTTTCGTGTTTGCACTCCTTGAGTGTGAGAACACCAGAAGCGTAGCAGCTCTTGCCCGGGTGTAGGCAGCGATCGTACCCTGATGTCACGTAGCAGAACAGAATATTTAATAGCCCCGATGACATGGTTAATTAATAATTTGTGAGCATATGTGTTAAAAAATGACTAAAAAATGATTCAGACATTGGCAGAAACAGCTGATGCTGTGAGCATGTACAAAGCGTTCAACATGTTAATGCTTGTGGGTTCTTCGCTTCCAGTAACCAAGCAAGGGAAGCGGACTAAACTGTTTAGATGCAGTCGACACCCTAAGGATCGTTTAACTCCAAGTAAACGCTAACTGCTCAGAGAGGAAGCAGAATGTCGGGTTTCTCCGCTCAGACGCAGTGACAGTTGAGTCCAGAGGAGATCCTGTTGGTTCCCCAGTGTGGCTCTGTCTCCTCGGCCATCCGGGCTGCCAGCCTGGCTAAAGAATGTCACACGGTGGCGGGGATCCAATGAGATGAAAGCCATCAGCTGTTCCCCGAGAAGACACTCTGTCTGGCCGCACCGAGATAATTACAGGCCTTGTCACCTGACTCCCAACACCCCCTTATTATGTCACGCTGCGCCCTGTGCGCAGGCCTCAGCAGAGACATGTGGCCTGGCCTCTTCTCTGTTCTCTCAGCCGCTGTCCCCTTCTCCCTACCTTTGGCCTCGGTGAAAATGTCTCGTGGATGGTTAGGGTTATAGGTTGTGCGTTTACAGATGCATTCGTTCATCTAGCAAATGCTGTTCCGTGAGTGCACGCAAAAGGTGTGTTTCTCCACCAAAGAATTATAAAGGAAAGGGTGGCTGAACACAGGTTTGCCACAGGTTTTGCCATTATCACATGAGCGTCTGCGTATGGAGTTGATCGTACACTACGTGGCCAAAAGTACAAGGATGCCTGAGCGCCACATCCATTTGTGCTTGTTGAACCTTCCATTTCAAACCCATGGCCTATGGAGTTTGCTGCTATAACAGGGATTCGGCAGCTCTGAAGGGCAGAGGGACCTCAGTCAAAACCAAGAACCTTCAGATTTTTTTTTTTTTTTCCCCTTTTCCATTTTGGACCTCTTGAGTAGACCAGCAGCCAGATGTGGAGTTGTGCAGCGACCCGGGTGGCTCAAAACTACACGTGACCATGTGATGCAGACCGGTTGTCTCTTGCACTTTCCTGCAGACGGCAGTGTGCATGGCGGGCACCTCTTTATTGGGCTGAGAGCCCAAATGCTGTACACAAGACGTGTAGAACAAAGATAGACGGATATTTTTATACGCTCAGCAGGCTGTCTGTAATGTGCACGCCATTAAATTTATGTGGTTTCTTCCTGAAGGAAAGGAACCTGCAAAACGAAATCACCCGGATCAAGCAAGGTGAACCACGTGGATCTAAGCCACACCTTATCCGAAACAGGCGGACGATCGGACTACGAGTCCTCAAGTAGTCCGAATATATTTACTTATTTGTTTGGATTTACCGTGCATGAATAAGTGTTTTCTGTGGGTCCCTCCTGGCCGAAGTAGAGACATTATAGGAGGAGGCTGCTGTTTTACATAAAGCCACATGTTTTATTTATTGATTAAAATGCTCTTTGGCACTGAACAGGTTTACTACCCACCGCCCACCACTATGACTCACTCAAGATGTTCCGAGGATTCACAAATGCAGCTCCCTCTTTGGCCATGTATGGAGATGTGATACGAGCGCGGTAACCCATCTCCTGAAGATCCGCTAGTTGACTTCCTCAGGAAGCCCTGTCCGGCAGAGCTGGGTTTGAGAGCCTCGGAGGAGCAGAACGATTAGAAGCCGGGCTTCACGTCAATCGATACATTTTTGCAGCACGTGACAAACTCCTCTTCCCTTCTGCCAGATTACTGGAAGTCCACGTTCTCCGGGTCCTTCGAGCTTGTCAGGCTGTGCTCAGCTGGAAGCGACAGAACTCAGTCCCAAGCAGGCTTAGGATGTATTTAAGGACATTACACACGGTTTTACATTCAAATAATAGACCACCGCTCAAATACAGCCCGCCTGTCTTCGGACTATCCAGTATGATCTGCAAATAGCCTGTCAGTTCTCCAGTGGAATAAAGGATTGATGGAGAGTAAATGTGTACGGGCTGGAAATCTAATTTTGTGTATTCAGTGAAGTGCGGCCCTCGATTGGTTCTCACTCCATGGCGTGTTTCCTTGCGCGTGTCCTGAATGCCGGGCTGAGCGGCGGTGCCGAGCGGGGGGGGTGCGCTAATGGTGGGCCGCAGAGGTGAAATTTGCTGCGAATGGGGGAGGACGGGGGGTGGCGGAACAGACGCCTGGTTGGAAGAGGGTGGAACACGTCCGCTGCTCTCTGCCGCGATGCCCCATGTCAGGGCCGACAAGGGAGCGCCATCTGTTTCTTGCAGGGCCCCGTTCCCCCCGCTGAGATATCGCCACTTTGTGGGACCCTTGACACACATGAGCAGGAAAGTGTTTGTGTGTTTGTTGGGGCAATTAATTGCTCATGGAGGATGGGTAGGGTGAGGTGGGGGGCCGCTTCAGGCCGCCTTCTGCCTTATCCCTTCCTCGCCAGATATATGAGGGCGCTTCTGGCAAAGAGGCTGCTTATGAATGATATGGCAAACATTTGTGAGCAGAGCTGGCTGGGGGTCGTGGGCAGGGCAGAGGCTGAAGAATGTGCACTGCTCTTTGGAATCGGAACGGCGCCTACCCTGGCCCCGACGCTGACCTGGATTGTAATGTTGGGTGACGCTCTGTCTTCCTCGGTATGTCAGGTTTTGTGCGGAGATGCTGAAGCCGTGACCTTTTATGGTTTTACCACCCAGCTACCACGGCAACACAAGTACCATTCGTAGTGTCTTCATCTCTGCGTTTATTCCTATGAAAATTTTTGTAAAAAAAGTTTAAAAATCCCACAATACTCCTCTGAGATAAAAAGCTAATCTTGACTGGGTGGGTGAACCAAACATGGCGAATCTCAGAATTAGCGATGGGTTGACTTTGAGGAAGAGTGGCAGGTCGGTGGCGGTTGCGAAAGGGCAAAATCCTTGAAGCGGAGAGCACATGAAGTGCGGGTGGCCAGCAAATCACCAAAGCGTGAGAGAAGATTTGAGTAAATCTTTTATGAATGCTATGTGAAGTTCAGCGCTGATGTCTGCATGCAAAATCATGACTAACACCTGCCTGAGGCGTTGACCTGCTGGGGACGGTCTTGTGGACCGCTTACCTTGAGATGTTGGCAGTGTGGGGAACAGGAGCAGTTTTTGTCAGCATGGGGCGAGCATGAGATTCAAAGGGCAACCGAGGGCAGCCGCTAACAAGTCTGGATGAATGGAGGAGGAGAAGACTGAGAAGGGTAGAAGAGCTGAGAGGTATTTATCGCTCTACCTGGAAATGAAGCCAATTATTTCATAGCCCTGGGCTACAGATGTGGCTCAGCCCAGTACGAATAAACCGCTGTCCAAAATGCCATTGGAGGTAAGACCAGACATGGCAGGATGAGGAGGACAGGGTTCAGGGGGCACCTATGGATGTCCTGCCTGCTGGACCTCATGACATACATTATCTTCTCATCTTCTCACTATGCTGCTCCTCGACAGAAGAAGCGCGGTGGCTGTAGTCCGTGGTGCCCCTGAAAAAGCCGTTTGCAAGGATGAGCAGGTGTAAGTGGACAGTCTTGTCGATGAGTATGCCAAGCAAACAAATGGTGCATCGCAAATTGCAAATGAAACTCGTATCAGCTGGCGAAAGTCACAGCACTTGGGGTAGAAAAGAGTGCAGAAGAACAACGAAGCAGCCGAGAAGGTCGCCATACTGTATCTCTGTAGGTAAACATATAATCTGTCATTCCATAGAACTGGTGATATCACCAGGCTGAAGCTTTGTGGAAATGTTCTTCAAAAGAGGAGTACGGTAGTTGAGCGTAGGTATAGATATGTACAGTATGAAGCAGATGTTTAAATGTCTGCAGTAGAACAGTGCAGATGGTCAGTCATGACCACACAAGAGTACATAACATCACAAAGACAAGCAGAACTACACTGTAATGGTGGGCAGCAGAGGTGTCCAATGTATCTCATCAGGGGGTTGACTGGTAGACTAGTAGAGCTCCGCAGAAAGCACTCTGACGTATGAATGTATTTTTATTTGAACATTAGAGGACGAATATCCTGCAGACGCGTTGTAACTAGCAGCACGTACATACTTACGGACTTTTTCTGGTCAGGCAACCTTGCTGGTTACGATCCAAGGTCCACGTCGATGAAATGTTCTCGTCTTTGGCACAGTCCAGGACCGGCTTACAGGAAATGGAGTTGCATGCTGTATTTTAAATGGGAGGGCAAAGAGATGTGAAGGAACAATATTATGGATGAAGAAGATTAGACAAGACAAAGTGGAGTGATAATATTGTCCTTATGCTCTGGTGGCTAAGGGTTTGCATTTATAAGGGCTTGATAATAGGCTCAAAATGGGTGTAATTGTGACTGGGACCGAATCTTAAGGTTAATAAATCCTTGTCTCAGTCAATATCTGTTGTTGCTAATGAGGTTTCTGGGTGTTTTAGCTGTTGTGGGAATGCACACTTACACTTTTGGTCCAGTTAACCGGATACTAGTTAAGTGGATAAACTGATTAAGAGGGTACCATTTTGGTCCTTTTGACTTCATTGAGATGCAAGGCTGGATAAGGGAATAAAAATTCCCAGTTATGCAGCCCATATTCCCACGTTTATGATTTCGGTTAAGATGATACGCACTACTGGACCCTTGCACGCCACCACCAGCCTCACTTGTCGCTTTTCAGTCAGCAGGCGAGGGGTCATGTTTGTCGTATCAGTCGCAACCTGCATCCTAGAGCTGCTAGAACGATGACCGTGAATTACACCACGTAAACCACTGACCGCAAAATAGTTACAAACTGAGGTCTGGCAAGAGAACTTGACTATTAGGTGATGCTTTCATGTTAAAGCATGTGTATGCTCAGGGCTTCAGTAACCAAACACTGTTTAATATAATGAAGCACTTAATTCAGAAAAAATAAAAAGAGTTGCCAGTTTATGGCTTCCTTGTCACTTTGCTGCAAGCAGCGGACATCCTGCATTGTTATATCGAGGCCAGTAGCTGCACCTCCTGTGACTGTTTATTCAAACCTCAGAATGAGACTTCTGAAGTTGGATGTTAAAATGAGACATGGCTCTGCATAAATATTCTGCAAAGAAGCGTGGAACTCGAAATACTTCTGAGGTCTAATGCGCGTACATAAATAATACAGTATTGTACTTGTAACTGTATTGTAACTTACACCTTCACATAGCTGCATGTTTGTGGTGTTCTTGCATGTAAAACACAACTACGGATAAGCGAATACTCTGCATAACTGCATACCGTAGGTCCTATCCGATGGCTGTCAACTAAATTGGATGCTACTGTATTTATTTAGCTTTTGCTTCTGCAAATGACATTAATAAGGTACTTTCTATGATTTGCTAAAAGGATAGGATAGAAGTTTATTAGTTCACCAGAAATTCACAAATTATTCAGCGGTTTAATTTTTACTGGAGCATTTTAGGGTAAGAACCTGGCTCTGGGGTACAACAGCTGGAGGTGGGGTTCAAACCTGATGATTATATCTTTCACCTCACTGTTCCATGTAAAGGACTAACACAGGGGTCATGACTCTGGGACCAGAAGATAACCGTGGACATCAGCCCATCAGCGATGCTTCGCCGCTGCTAACATTGGGAAATGGAGGGCAGATTAAATAAGGGTCCATCATCCAGCATGGGTATGGGAAGCAGCCGGAAGGCAGGTGCATTTCTTGACCAGACTATAGGCGTGACAGAGATGTCGCTGAAGCGGACACCCAACCGAGGGCAGTGAGGCAAAGGCGAAGCAGCTGTCGGTCGGCAAAAACGCTCGGCGAGAGAGTCAGGTGAACATGCAGAAAGGGGAAAAATATGTCATTATGAACGGTGACATCCCTGTGCCCCACGCCAGGGGACAGGGGGGTGATCCATTAGTGGCATGCTCAGCTGCGCTGACAGATGGAGGAGCAGCCCACTAGTACGTCAGGGTGCCGTTTATAACCCAAATAAAAACAGCACCATGCTGCAGTGTCAGAGGTGGGCCTACTTTAAACAGGGCTGCTGTGGCAGCAGCACTCGGTCAGGGGTGCCGGACTATCGCACAAAGACGGCAGCGGGGGGGGGGGAGTAGACGAACACGATGGAACACCAGGCGGTGGTTGTGGGTCGTGCGCGGTGTGCAAGCGGTCATAAATATGGCGTGTTGTATGAATGGAGCTGGAAAACGGTGCATGTGCAGCATAATACAAAATAGATTTATTATTTCTTTAACTGCAGCAAATAAGCAAAAAAAAAAAGTGGTGTTTTGTGGCTATAAAAGTCTAAAAAGCTGTTTTAAACTTTTTTTAAGCAAGGTAAATTATGATGATGATGATTTCCTTAAAAGGCTACATGATTTTATTACCGCATTACTGTATGTGTTTGTATTTGTGCGGTATTGCTGTATTTTCCGATTTAGCAGACAGTTTTTTCCCTAAAATTACTTACAGAGTTGAGTTATTTACAGTGATTTGCCCATTTACGCAGCTGGGTCATTTTTTTCCCAGTGTCAGGTAAAGGTGAGTATGCCGCTTAGCTGTAGTACAGCGGAAACTGGGACTCTTTCAGGCTCAAAGGCCGCAGCTCTTACCGCTGCACCACCTGCTGTCGCAGTTAAATATGACAGAATGACCTCAACAACAGGAATGAAATTGGAACCCGGAGCCTTTGGATGGCACAGCCTCAATCCCAGCCACTACAGTACGACACTGGCGAGCGGTACAGTATCTACAGTAAGTCCACATGCGTCTCTCTGCTGCTCTCATTTCTGGATCCCGAGCGCTGCGGGGATTAACTTTATTTCCGACTCTGTAATCATCCTGTTTGATATCCCTCCATATTTGCAGCTGGTGAGGTCGGCACTTTCATTGATATTCATTTCAAGCTGACGTGGCGATTGGAGCAGATGGCGGACAGCAGCGCGCGCGGTAAAGTCCACGTCTCTCCGGCCCTCAGCGCCTGGCTGTTGTTGTTTGTGCTGTGTTTTCCATTAAGATCTTCTGACAGCAGAGGCGATGGAAATAACCCTGCAGCTATTACACCGTCCAGCTGAGAAATGTGAGGTCCAAACTCGGTACCCGGGGGAGAACTAATTCACCTCGAGTGTCTTTAAGCTCTGACTCCTGGGGTGATGATGGCTCTTTGTTCTCCCTCCGCCATCCCCACATACAGCTGCTGCCCACCGGCCATCAGCTTCGCACCACAGGCACCGTCGTCCTCTCTTCACCCCCCCAGGATGTTTCCTACCGTACAGTACAGTCATTCCATGGTTAATGTCATTTGGTTAAGGTACTATTTTTGGACCATGTTTGCCATTGCTCACTTTAGTGGCCCTCCTTATCAGCACATTACCATTAATGCGGACATCTACGATAAAATCTATGAAATCTTCCAATAACCCTGGCATCCACGACAAATAAATATGAAATTCACATCAGTTCTATCCTCGCACTACACATAAAGGGCAAAAGCACACAGATAAGGAGTGCAAACAACACATTTCAAATGGATACACTGTCCTTCCAAAAAAGTCACACATCGCAAAGCGTCCCAACACACATATTGCACTTTAACTATTTAATACGGTTTAATTATGACTCAAATGTATTATTTAATCAAATTAACTTAAAAAACCTGATAAATTCATAAACACTTATTAAAAATAAATAATGCAAATAAAAAATAATAAGGAAATGTGAACACCGTGCGTATCCTCTTTCTTTCCAGCCTGCTGGAGGTCCTCGCCTGCTCAGACTGTCCAAGGCCTCGCGGGTTCGCGTCCCCAGCAACCGAAGGCAGGAGCTGTAGGGAAGCGATGTGTGCCAATTAAGAGATTCGATTCACTTTTCCTTCCCCTCCCTGTCCTCAAGGGGGCGCCGGCATAGTCACCGGCACATTTTCATGGCCCCTGGGGGTGTGTCGGATGCTTCCAGCTCTGGGAAACTTCGTCCCGCTTCTCTTCCTCCGCCACCCCCCTCGAGCGCTGCTCTGAATGATTGTTATCAAAGAAGGTGTGGGACCGCGACGCGGCGCAGCTCATGAAATATTCAGCCCCTCTTTCTTGGTAAAACTTCCTCTAATCGGAGGGGGAAAAAACCGCTATCCTCCAAGCAGCTTTCGGGGGATGAACAATGATAGAGCGCTCTAATTTGTTTGGGGAATGAATACTTAATATCTCTCAAAGCACAGCGCCGCTCTGAGTTTCGCAAAGTTCAGAAGCGGTGCGGTGGGGAATCCGTTGGAGGCCAAATGGGACCGGAAATTGGGGGGGGGGGGGTCAGCTACCGTTTCTCATCATCCTCGGGGTGGTGTGGCACCAAGTCACGGTCATTGTACCGCAGGTGAGAAATGCATTTGTACGTCATTCAGATTTGCTGCGGACAGCTCAGGAGCTCTTTGGAAGGGTGACCGGGTGACACGCACTCACATCACAGGGCCAGAAGTTTGTGTTGCGTCCCACGGTGTTCAGGGAGACCGGTTTATTGGTTGTGCTTAAAGAACAAATAGTAATGGTGGCGGAAGCATGGGTGTGGATATCGTGAGCTCGGAGCGGACGTCCGTTTCGATGTCGGCGTCCCCGGTCGTCCCCATCAGCCTTGGGCGCGTTAGCCATGTCAGCGCAGCCAGCTTGCAGGCAAGGTCACGGCTGAGGGAGCAGCTGGACGAGAGCGTTGGGCCCTTTTTACAACCACTTTGGGTGGCCTGCAAAATCAGCTTACATTCCCTAACAGCGCACCAGATGACTTAGAAACAAACACACACACACACACACACACACACACACACAGAGAGAGAGAGAGGGTGAGTCACTGCTGCGCAACTGCCATCTCCCACCCACACACCCAGCAGGGCTGTGTCTCCTGTGTCCTCCCCACCTTCTCTCTCCCATCCCTTAGCTCTGCATCAGCACCACAACTCCCCATCAGTGTGTGATCATCTTCTATGCTGAGTCATCAGTGCGTCTTACCAAAGGCTTCCTGTTCTCTCGCACCGCGCTGACCAGCAGGTGGCTTAGTAGCTAAGAACAGAGAGCCATTGCACAGTCTTAGGAGGACAAGACCAGGATCTCAACCAAATTTAGCAATGATGCAGTAAATCCTTGATTTAACTGGAAAAATTCTGCCTATATTTTGGTTTTGTTGCTGTTTTTTCCTGGTCCGTATGTTGATGCGCAACATACAATTTTAAGCTGCTCGCAGGGATTTACCCTTTTTAGACAGCAGGGTGATATTTACTGGTGCAGTTTAGGAGGATACTAAGCAAAAGGTGGCACTCAAACGCGGGTCCTTCATGTCCGAAGACGGGCGCGTTAACCGCCGTGCCACCTGGTGGCCCTCATTTGTAACTGCTCTGTGTTCATTCCCATCATCAGACAGTCTATGGCGCAGTTGACAGCTCAACACTCAAGGCTGCGACTGACAAATTGTACACAGCTATCAAATGCCAACCAAAAATATCGGCCCCCTTTCCCGCCAGCCGTTGCTGTGCTCTAACCCCATTACTGTGTCACTCCAGGGTCCATCCCTGCCCCCAGCAAGCCGGGCACGACCGATGGCCTCCCGCTGTTATTTCTTATCGCCGTCGTTCTACAGAAAACACGACGGCGGCGGCGGGCTGTTATTTACCTTCCTTCCCCGGACTCTCGCTATCATTTTTCATAATTATCCAGGCATGCCCGTTGTGTTTGAGGTGTCAGGCAAGCGGGTCCGATTTGCTGGCACAGGGGCCCACCCAAAGCGATGATTGACAGGCAGCGACATATGGGGTCTCGCTGCCCACCTCCTGGAGCATTTCGGTGGCCGACACAAACCTCGCTGCTCCCCGCGGGACGCGGGAAGTTATTAATCACGATCACAATGAGCGCGAGGAAAGGCTGGCGGCGAAGGCGTGGGGTCCTCGGAAACATCAGGCTGCGATTCAGGCATGCTAACAGGGCCGGATAATAGGTCCCTCCGGTCCAGGCGCGCAGCTCCATGGGCGTCCGAGGGTGAGAGGAACGCCAGTCTGCTGGGCAAGGCTTGTTAGAGGCACTACACCTTCCCATGATGCCAGTCTGCAGCTCACTCACGCATGTCAGCTTCCAGAAGAACCTGTCAGCAGGGCCTATTCCTACACTCCGATTTGCTCAAATATGCTAATGGATCTGGCAGTCTACGCAATGCCTCTTGCGTTCCATATCCACTTGCCACCAGTTATCCATCCATTTGTAATTTTGAAGGGAGAAGCTTATTTTATTTATTTTTTTTTTGCAAATTGTAGGGACAATGTTATTAAACGCTGTTCTCTGTGCTCAAGTTTTTCACTCATCTGGACCGCGAATATTAACACCGCTTATCGCTCGGGTTTTCGTTTATCCGGTCTGCGACACGTGAAAGACTGAGCTGCACTGCATTGTGGGAAGAGCGTAGCTGCGCTCGCAACTGCTAACCTTGCGCTCCGTGTCCTCTCCTTTGTGCCACCATTCTTTAACTTTCTATTGATTCGTTACATGAATGTGAAATACAGCATAGCTTTTGTCTTTCTCCATTTTTGAAGAATCATTTTTAAATTCATTTCATGGTTTTTTATATTAATTGTTCATTCTGTTTCCATGTTACCAAACTTTTTTCCTAAAGATATTAGGCATCACTGGAAGTGATTCTTGGAGTGACATTCAGATGAGCTTGAAAGAAATTTGGCACAAAATAACGCTGTAAGTAACTTTATCTATCTATCTATCTATCTATCTATCTATCTATCTATCTATCTATCTATCTATCTATCTATCTGTCTATCTGTCTGTCTGTCTGTCTGTCTGTCTGTCTGCTTTGAAGAACTGAATAGGGGCCGGGTGATGGGTAAGCAGCTTCAGTCACGCCGTTGTCTTAAAGTTCCGGCCTTTGCCTCGGTTCCTCCGTCCTTTTTCCTCCATCTCACGCCGTCGACGCCTCTGCTGCAAGTTAGGGAACAAACAAGATCAGTGCCGTTTACCTTGAAAAACAGCCAGTAAGAGGTTTTATGTTCATGTTTCCATCCGATGCCACTTTAGTGCACACATAATTTTCACCAAACATGTATAATTTATGAGTGGGAGTGGTGGAAAAAAGGAGACACGGCAGTATAACGGCGATATATTCGCGGCGATGCGACAACATTATCGCAGATATGAATGATCGCACCGAAGGAGATGGAGTGCAATGGCGGCGATGCACTGATGCAGAGCAGAGGAGGGTGTCGAGTGGAAGCGTAGCCGGAACAACGTGCTGACATTACGAAACACCTAAGATTGAAGAGAGAGTGAGACCAAGAACGAAGCAGACAAAAGTACCGGTTTGCTGACTTTGTCAATAAACTGGTTGGAGCTGGAGGAGGACAGCCGATCGGGGTGGACTTGGCAGCGGGGCAGTGGAAGTTTGGGGAGCCTCCCAATTGTCGGCCTGTTCTCCAGAAGGCAACCGTGTGCTGTCAAACCAACTCTTTGGCAAACAGCGGGACAAAAACAACACGAGGAACACACTTTTCGGGGAAAAGTCTTTGGGTTGCCCTGAGAGCTGGCGGTCGATGTAAAGCGAAGGCCGAACCATAGTAACGTTCGGCTGGCAGCTAACCGGTGCCAGTTGCGCTCAAATGGGAAAAGAGCAGCGCTGCAGTGGAGAGCCAGAAGGTGCTAGAAAGACACGTACAGCTGGGATTTTATTTCAGCCAGACTGCGCGAACGTGCGAGAGTGTTTGTGGTGCAAATGTTGTTTGTGTGACTTCATGATAAATTATTATTCCCATGTTCATATCTCACTCGTGATTTTTAACTGTTTCAAACCAGGATCACAATGGGCCAGGGCCTTTTGTGGCCAAGAAGCGTACAGCTTGAAGGGCACACCTCTCCATCACAGGGCACCGACACACACACACACACACACACACACACACACACACACACACACAGAGAGAGAGAGAGAGAGAGAGAGAGAGAGAGAGAGCCAAGAGTCGCAGCTTAACCATGCAAATTCCCCACAGCCGAGCTACCTGCTGCACCATTGTGCAGTTCTTGCTTTCAACTTCGCTGTCACCTGAGTCTGGCTGTGCTTTAAAAATGGACTCCTTTGGTATACGTTCACAGATGTTGTAACACATAAAACAAATTTATGAATACTTAGCTGTGTACAATGTGTGTATGTGCATATGCAGATAGCATGTCTGTGTACTGTGGTACATTACAGACAGCATGGTACTGTACATCTTCAGCATATTTCTGACATCCAGCTCATACTTTGCTGCCACAAAGCACCTAACAGTGAAAGGGTGGCACAGCCTCGCATTTCTCCTCTCCCAGCCATCACTTTGCACACAAAACAGAGGCTGTTGTTGTCAGAAGAAAATACTGTTATGGCCAAGACTTCATTAGCATCGAGGTTCTTCTTGCACCGCGGGAATCTCACATGCACGTTATTTACTTTATATGAACGCTATATCTTTACGTCTGAGATTATTAACGCAAGTTCAAAAGTGGGCTCAGTTAGCGCAAACCCCGTTTCTTTGTCCTTTTCCCAATGTGCATGTACGGCTTCCTTTATTGACTAAGCAAGCAGCGGAAACGTTCAAAGCAGAGGCACTCCATATTCATGAAGTCAGTGGGACGCAGTAAATATCGTCGGGTTGGGGTAACATTGCCGCAGTGTTGTGTAGATGTTGCCTGCCAGTAAAGTGTTTGGCAAAAGAGTTGCGTATGTGGGGAAGGATGGCGGGGAATGGGGGGGGTATTAGCATAAACATACCGAGTATTTACTTTGCTCCCTTCCATCGAAAGAAGAAATTGTTGCAGCATTACGGCATTGCCAGGTTTCCCTGCTTTAATGTAAATGCATTTCACTTTGCACTTGAAACTGGCAGCGGAACACAAGTAAAGAGAGAAAATTTATATTCAGAATAAATTAATAAAGAAAAAAGTTTTTTTTTAAAAATAAAATATCCCTTCAAAGGGGTAAACGGCGCAGGACGATTAGTGCTCAGGAGCTTCAGCCAGACGGAGCCAAACAGCCAGGGAGCCACTGGAAACCCGGGTTCCAAAAGCCATTAAAGTCAAACTCGTGCTGTAGTCTTAACAGTAATGGGGAAATGTGCGGAGCGTTCCAGGCACGGCGCTTCCAGGGTTCGGGTCGCGAAAGATTTTTTTGTAGCTTGCGATGGAGAAACGAGGTTGCTGCCTACGAAGCCATCCGCCTCGACATCCTCAGAAACCCGGTAGCTGCCCATCAGCTATACGTCGGTGTCATAGAAACACAAGGTTGCTGGGAGGGCGGATGTCACGTCAATACTAAGACGGTGAAAAAATTTTCATCCATCAGTTAGCTCTACAAAATCACCCTGTTTGCAGGAGTTTACCATGATTTTTCCCCAGATGGAAAAATGTTGCCTAAAATGAAAAAGCAACTCCAACAAATGACTTCTTTGCTCTGCATGACAACGATGACGCCAGTATACATATATTTTCTAATAGCTTAAACAAAAGTTAGAGTTCTATCGCTTATTCTCCAAAATATTAAAGTTGAAACCATGAATTATGCAGGAGAGGGACTAATATTTGGGCTGTCGGTGTCACCTTGTAGAAAGGTCACTTTATTTTACAGCAGCCAAAGGGTATTAATGTCATAAAAGTGGTTTGTGTGATTTAATTTTTACTCACTTATACAGTTTATGACACTTCTGTGTGAAATACACTGTGAATGTAACATTACTGTGTTCCTGGGCAAAAATGCCAGAAATGTCCAGAAAGGATTAAAAGTTGATGCTCCAGCAATTCATCCTCTTGCTACCAGGAATATTTCTAATAAGCTTTTGATTCCCCCCCACCCCCTCCAAGATGGAAGCATTTGGGTTTGTCTGACTGGTGTCGATTTTGAAAGAAAACTAAGTTGGAGTGGAGCCGATTTGTGTCGGCTGCAGTGAGCGAATGGACCGTAATCCCTGAATTTTTAGCACCCGGTATTGGGTTTGCGTTGGCGGCGCAGCGGTTGCTCACCACCGACGACTGACGCGGGGTTTGCTGTCCAGCGTTGTCAGCCTTTTCTTTCGCTCACAATCATGCGAGATAAACTGTGCTAATTTCCTGATGTGCAAGTAAATCTGATTTGGTTTTCTGGGGTGTAGTAAGGGGATAATAATGCTGGGATGGAGCTGCGTTCTGATATGCAGCGATTCGATCTCTGCAGAGCTTACATCCCTCTTGGTGTTAAGGGACGGCTGCGCGAGACCGTCATTTCCAGTGGTGTTTGCTGATAGCAGCATCTGTGCATCATTTACTGATGACTCAGTTCTTCATTGTGTTCAGAGATGCCATGATGATGCATTGGTCCTGTGTTCAGTGACAACATGATGCCTGACTCTTCCTCGGTGTTCAGCGGTGGTGCGCGCGTTCGTGTGAGGTGACGATGCGCCCTTCCTCTAAGGGACAAGATGACACCATGGCACGCGCTTACATGGGGGAATTAAACAGCCGAGAGGTTCAGCAAACCCCTCGATCAGTCGTCTCACAGCAGGTGCCCAGGAGAGGTCTGACCAGCAGGTCTCTTTCCAAAGGCCTGTATAAGCTTAAATATGTATGTATAACATGGGGACGCACCTTTCCTCTGTGTCCAACGTGACGCAGCGATGCACCCGCCTGTGTTCAGAGACGATATGCCCCTCCTCTCTGTTTGAATACCTTTTCACTGTGTTCGGAGATGATTTTAAGCTCAGCAATACTATAGTAATACCGTCTCTGTACTCCGCAATGCCTCCTTAGTCTGATTCCACAAATCACACCACAACTTCTAACGCTCAAGGGTGAGGTGACAACAGTCCCTTCCTGTGTTCACAGAGTCCGCTCCCTGTCGGTGTTCTCTTTACGTATACGTCAGTGTGTACAATATACATTCAGCAGTGTGTGTATGTTTGTGTGCGTGTGCGCAAGCAAGAGACTCATGAGTATGTGCACGCTTGCTGTTTTTTCTGGAGGAGGAGCTATCCAGTGTTGAGCCCTCCACCTTTAGCCTTGAGCACCATTTCTTGTTCTCCGGCCCAAGTGGCCCCCACTGAACACCACATTTCTGCATTATTTATTTGCTTCAGCAGACGTCCTCGCCCCAAATGGTCTTGCGCTGCTTGCACTCGTGTGTCTTCGCGCACTTTGGTCCTGATGCTGTGCCAACCCCGGAACTCCGGGAGGGAGAGCAAAAGGGACGATGAGAGTCCTGACCCTCAGACCTGTGGAGTCCTCTGCTATCCATCTTTTAGCAAAACCTGCGGATGACGCATCTCTCTGCTGCTCTCTCTCTCATGAGCGTGTCAACCACAGCCAAACCAGTTCCATTCCTCCCACCCCCCCCAGTCTGACCACCCACTCACTGGCTGTGGCCCTCCCTCCCTCAGCCCTACTTTTTGAGACTCAGACAAACACTGGAGCCACACTGGCGCTCAGGCGGAATGAAGTTCAGCCTCTTCTTGAATAGTTTTTTCAATTATTAATTAATTATTAATTATTAATTCTATTTTATGCAGCCTGCCAACATAACTAATTACTTGTATCTGAACAGCTCCTGAAATGCCAGCGACAAAATGTGTTCATGACAATTGTCCATCTCAGCAAGATAATAACAAATTTACTAGCGCACCAACAAAAAAGGAAGCACTGTACTGCCTAATGCTTCTTTTAAATGTAAAAATATACCTCTTACTTATGCCGTTCCATATGTATTAAAATACATTAACAGGGCCCACGTTTGCTTTTAAAACTAAAAATGAACTCAATTACAAATGTATTTTTGCAGTATTAGCGCAAAATGACATGGAAATTTAACATTAAATGGGATGAAGAGGATGTAATGGTGTATTTCACATTCCGGTTATGTGAAAAACCAGACTGCATAACCAGCATTTCCATCTGATGTATTCCTTATACGCACCATAAATCATACGCTTCCGGTTTAGACAAAATAAAAATGGAGCAATTAGATCCTTTAGTTTTTATAACAAAATAATCCAGAATAAATAGAGACAAAAAGTTATTTGTCAGATGGAAGACAAAAATACCCCGGGTCCTCTGTCTATCATTTGATATGTGTGACCCCGAGAGAGGCTGAAGGAGTTACTTCTTCCCTTTAGCATTTGCGATGGATTGTTCAGTTTTTGTAGGCGACCACTGGGTCATCTCTGACACTGAAAATGCAGCCTCGGTAGCTGCGTACTGGTGACCTGGAGCATCACGAGTGCTGAAACAAAATGAGGACCCAGCAGTAACAGCTGAAATGCAACTAACAGCCATTTGCGATCCTCCAAATGCGGTCATACCGAACCAAGCTGACCGGTTTCCACCCAAGATGGGTCTTCGTTGTGGCTCAGCGTGACTTTTGATGAAGGTGATGAGTTGGCCATCCTGGTGCCATTCGCTCTATCTCTGGCTGTAGCTGTGTCACATCTGCTGATCTTCAGTGGAGCACCACGAAGAGGGCATCCGTACTGTGAGTATCACATCCACCTTCATGCTCAACCATGCCCCAACCAAACTTGGCATCAAGGAAAACGCACAACAGGCCAGGGTCCACTTGAGCGCTCCTCTTCCATCTATTTCAACCTCTGTGAGCACTGCACCCATCATTAGGGGTTTACTTCCTGGTATCTCAGGATGCCTCACTTGCATTCAGTTGCATTTTTAATGTGAGAAATAAACTTTCCCTGCTTGTCATAAACTTGAGATGTTAGGGCCAGCTGGTACAGGCGGCAAAGATGGGATCGCACAAGGAAAGCAAACCCCTGAACCCCTCAAGCAGTAATCTTTGAAGAAGCCATTGTAGTCGAAGAAGATGTTCTCCTGGGACCACTTTTATGCAGACATACCTAATTGCTATGGGTCTAAAATCCTCACTGGGGCGTGTAAAATTCGAGCAGGTGGGTGGGGTGCTAAAGGGCTGGGAGACTCCCAGGGGAGACCCTCTGTCATCTTCCCACCTGAACATTTGGCTTGGATAATCCCATGGGATTAGATCGCAAAGCCGCCTGAATGGTGTGAGAAGCGAAGTGCAAATGAAGGAACGTTTTTAATGGCTATTTCAGTAGATTGTTCTCTGTCAAGTTCGGTTTATCTTACCGGGATGCTTAACTCTTGGCTCAAACGGAAACCAGACTTAAGCCGATTCGCCGCACGAGGGTAGCGGGAATCCAGCTTTCGCAGCACATCGGTCCCTGCCACCTTTTCATTAAATATAAACGTGCGACATGCAGAAATGCGGTGCGTCAATGGTAATTAAATTACAAAACTGCTGGGTTTCAGTCTCGCAACAAGCATTTTTATTTATTTATTTTTTTTTTTGTTCCAATGGGAGATTAAATACAAAAAAATAAATGTATAAGAAAATTGCCACCTTAATGGGATTGCAGATTTTAATGAGATCGCAACTTGACAACCATTTAGTTGATTGTCATTATTTCTACTTTGCCAGCAGTTATTTGGGTTTCGGTTTTCCATGCCGAGGGATTAGACCTTGGAAACACAACACACGGAGAAGTAAATGGATAATAAAATAACAGCGTGCGGTAAAGGGCAAATTAGAGTGGAGGAGCGGGGAGATTACGCTGCTTGTGGAAGGAGGCCCGCGGGAGGCACCGAGGAGTATGAGAGACGGAGTAGGCGCAGGCCTGGTGGCAGCAGAGAGGGTCTGGGACAGTGTGGAGCTACGTGGGACAGACCAACTGGGACGGGTGCAAGGAGAGGAGAGCGGGAGGAGACGGTCGGGTGGCACCCCTCCCCAGACAAGCCTCCAGCACCGCAAAGTCAGCACATTGCAGACTCTGTTTAAATGACCTCCGCACCGTAACCAGGGAGAAAGACATTATTTAGGACAAAAATTTAAGCGCTCGATCCCGGCAAACCAATATAAGACTGTTCTGCAAGTGAGTAGTGTTGCAGCTGTGTCCTGGAAAGCAGGCTGAGGGAAAACGCAGCCGTTGCCCAGTTGCTGTCAGGGTTGGGGTTCGAAGCTCTGCCAGTAATGGTGCTTTTCGGCTAACCGTTTGGGGGAGCCGCCCCTCTCCTGCGAGGCCCTGTGACTGGTACTGTTTTAGTTTGAATCAAACAGTATTTTGAAAATGGCAAAATAGTTATTTTGCATGCATTTGGGGAAATAACCCATGGTGAAATAGAAATAGGCACAAGAGTTGCAAAATGGACTAAAAAAATGCATTTTTTGGCACACAGGCTCGCCGCCACGAGGAGGCCAGGCTGGTTTTGATGCGGCTGCTGCCAAAAGATCCTGTCTTGTGGTTTCTTTTGTCTGCCTTTGTTGTGCTATTTGTTTTGTGTTTTTAGTTTTTTGTGTAAGGAATGCAGAATGAAGAAGCTCATATTATCAGCAGGTCGGGAAGTTTTGGGCAGGGACGTAAGCTTTAATGAAAAAGTCCTCATGAGCACGGTCACTAAAGCGGGCATTGGTGAACACAGTCCAAAAGTATGCGATCCTTGACCTTAACCACAGAATCGCTGTATTTATCTGTGAAAAGCCCGGCGATCGGGCCGGCATTCTCGGACAGCCTTCGGGTCTGCTGTCTGGCTACGCCGCGAACATTTAAATCAACGCGAATATGGTACACATCTCGGATGAGGAACCCGCAAGCCTTAGAGCCCAGCGGCGTGTGAAATGAGGAAGCGAGCGCCGTGCATCTGCCTGCCGGTTCGAAAGCCCACCATATGGTGCACAATTACGCATATTTAAAAAAGCCTGCGACTAGATGCTTTCAGCTGCATGTTGCTGCTATGGTCTCTCAAAAACGGTTGTTGGCGGCAGGAAGCCGCCAGAGCGGTACCTCCGTGCGCCTCCCCAAGCACTCAGCTCAGAGGATGAGCAATGGACATTTGTGTAAAGCTGCCCCGAGATCTTTGTTCTTGCTGATTTACATTAAAGATCCAGTGATGCAACTCGATTTCCTGCTGGCCTGGCTGGGCGGCGCTCGGCTCCGGGGGCGTTGTGCCGGCAGATCGCCGAGACTCGTTGTTTATCAACCTGGCGTAGCGACGCACAGTAAGCAATAATGATGAATTAATGTTGAGCGGCGCCGCTAAGGCGTGAGCAGCCAGCGCTATTTCAAACACTGTCATTAAAACGGGTCTCTGGCTCAGGATCAGCCTCAAGTCATTAATGTTTGTCAAGGGTGTGAATGTTCGTGTGATAGCTTGCGTGAAACAAGCTTCTGTGCTCGCACATGTTTTTTGTTAGGAGATTATTGTGGCTGCACTGCGTTCGCTGATCATCAGTGTGTTACCCCCACAACCACACCACACACAGACACACACGCACGCCTTACCCTAATGTCATTTAGTGGCTCCTTTGCATTCTTTGCATGCCTTTTGTGCCTGTCTTGCGCAAAATGGTTCATATTTCTAATCTTAGTGTATGTAACCGCAGTGCGTGGAACCGCAGCGTGCGTATGTGCACTGTGTGTCTGGTCCCGTTCGATCGCTTTCCATCACCGCTGTCTCAAGTGTTTATCAGCTCTGCAGCTTCAGTGTCACTGTGGATGTGCGGCTCTCCGGATGCCCACACCCAGACGCTCACTGAGGAATCAGTCACCCTTCGATAGTTGGCCCGCCAGGAACTCCGCTTTCCTGCCCTTCTAAGCAGCCTTCAGGTAAAAATGTGGTCCTTTCCCAGTATTAGGCTATTTACAGGCAATATTTGCACACATTTATTTTAAGCTATTTAAAGCTAAAATGTTTCACAGTGAGATATTGCTGGTAATTTCCGTGTACAGTCTCACCATTTATAAGAGCTCAGGCAACCAGCTTGAAGTAAACCTAACCCAATCCCTTAGCTATATAAACTCCTAACCAAAACTCCATAATCCCCTAACCACATAAACCCTTAACTACAAAACACTCAGCCACATAACCCCCTAACTACATAATCCCTAACCCTGCCCTCTAACCACAATGCTGCTAACCCCATCGCTCTCCCCCAAACTACATAACCCTCTAACTTCCATATTTCCCTCCTTGCTCCTGTAAAAATGACCCCTCTGATAAATGCAAATGGTTTGAAATACAATATAAATGCAGTTTAATGGACCAGCTGTGGGAGGACTTAACAATTGTCTAAATCCAAATGTCTGGTTTTCTACATGAAATCAGACATCCACTACATAATTGACATATTCTGAAAGACAAGAAAGTACCAAAGTATTGACTTATCAGCAAGGAAGTAACCTTTTTACTAGGAACTGGAGAATTTTGTCTGCTAAATTGAATTGGGTCCATTAATTGAAGGATTTACTGTACATATTAAGCATTTTAATAAATCAGGATTACAGGTTGGGCTTCATGATGGTGCAGGTGGTAGCCCTGCCTCCTCACAGTGCCCTGGCTGTCGGGGTGTGAGTTTGAATCCAACTATGAGGAGTTTGCTTGTTCTCCCCTTGTCTGCATGGGTTTCCTTTGGGTGCTCTGGTTTCCTCCCATAATCCAAAGACGTGTATTTCGAGTTAACTGGGCACTCTAAATTACCTGTAGTGTGGGACTTTCTGTGTGGGCATCATGCAGTGGACTGATGCAGCATCCGAGCTGTAGTTTTCTAGCCCAGCATCTCCAGGATAGGCTTCGGATTGCTGCAACCCTGAACAGAATGAAGCGGTATGATGGATAGATGGATGTACGGGTTAACACATCAGGTCCTTTGCTCTGTAGAGCCAGTATGAATGGGAAGAGCATCTCGTTTCCACACCGCAGACCGGCAAAGAGGCTCAGTCATCAGCGGCCCACGTTTCCGTCAGCCTTCTGATACTCTGCCGCTGTCACGCATCGCCTCCTCTGCTCTGGTTGCCAGGAGGAGGTCCCAGGAGGATGGGGAAGTAGGAGCAGAGAGGAGCATGAGCTGAAAATGCCACCGTCATCAGAATGCAAGCTCCCTTCTGACCACAGGCCCACTGGACTGAATCTGCCATCGACTCCCAGCTCCATCTTCCATAACGTGGAGGAGGCAAAAGGTCTGCGAACCCTCAGATAACCTATGAAGAAAGACAGGCCTGTTGGCTCCCGAGTTATATCCTACAGCAGGAGTCCTGATGGAGGCTTGCATACTGTGTGTATGCAGTATACAGCAGGTAGTGATCGGAGCTGTCACCTTGCAGCATGTTGGTCCCTGGTTTGAAAGCCACGCCTGCTGTAGTCACCTTGGCCAAAGTTCTTACCTTGAAACAATGTGGTCAGAACTGCTGTATAAATTCTTCATCCAGTGAAAACTTGCTTAGCTATCATTTTAAGCTCCCTTGGATAAAGCTATCAGCTAAAGAGAGCTTGAGAATAAAAACACAGTCGTGCATCAAGGCCAGCACTGGGAATTGATAATGACTGTTCAAGATGGTTCACAACGTATGTTATTCAATAGAACAAGACATTGCATAAAAATGTTACAGCTTCAAGATCAGAATTCAAGGCTGAATATTATGAGAACTTTTTTCCAGCAATTTCTTAAATGTACTGCTTTCAAGAAAGGAATAAATGAAACAAAACTCTTTAACAAGCACATTTTTGTTGTGGCTTGGTTTACATTCTTAATACTTTCATGAAGAATGAACTCGAATGTAAATAGGGGGCCTAATTCACATTGTATTAAAGGTGAAAATATTATAATCTGCTCATGGTTTGGACATTATGATGGGTTTTTGGAATGTAATGTGGTGTAATGTATTGCATGGCATGAATGCAACTACAGTTAGACTTTGTTGCAGTCCAGACACAACTGATACCCAGCAGACACAATAGAAGCCAACACAAAAAAGTATAGCCCTAGATATATTTGCATGAAAAACCCAGATTTTTGGTATAAGTAAATATTGGTGAAGCCTTTAAAGGTCATACATCTTAGAAGGTGTCAAACAAAATAAAGCACTGTGTAAAGCTTAAAATTTTATCCCTTATGAAAACATGAGCATGAATAGACTGTCAAATAGCAGCTCGTCTCCTTTCTTCCTTGCAGCATGACTAGACTTAAAGGAGAGATAAGTCTCCCGTCCTCGTAACTGCAGAGAAGCGCCTCTCCTCAGCCGCTATGTGCACCTGCCAGGTCCTCCAAACCGCAGGTCCTTGCATGATGCATGGCTTCTTTAATAAGCGCATGGGCCTCTGGAGTCCGCCAGGCTGACCCAATTGGGCCTTCATCTGGCCTCCAAAGCTGGACCAAATGCTTTGACCCCCGCGGACACGTTACCCATCTGCGTCGCTGCTGGAGGCTGTACGATGGCACAGCTCTACTCTTCAAGGTTTACCCTCAGCAGCAACAACTCTCCAACACATGTATGAAGCACAGCAAAGGAAATGCTTCTGCACGGTGCCATAATTTCATTTAATGGTGGCTTAATAATACAGTAGCCTATAAAATTACATAAAAAATAATAACCACTCTTTGGAATTTGTTTGATTCTCATTTAACTATCGCCTGAGGTGGAAAGTATGCAGCAGTTGACACTGTGTAATTCAAATACATATAACATGTCAATAGGCGGGGATGACGATCAAAACTTCCGTCTCTTTATTGAATTTAATGGGTTAGGGAGGAGTTCGCAACATCTGTGGCTTACCGTAAGCCTTCGACAACATCGCACCACCTTTCTCAACTTCTATGCGTACTCTTTTGTACAAACGCACAAAGCTATCATCTTTATTGTTATCATTCATGTTATTATTATTATTATTAATAATAATAATAATAATAATAATATAAAGTTCGCTATTGTAGGAATTTGGAAAAAATGAAAGTCGAAGTGTGTGTTGCACGAATAGATTAAATTCCTGGGTGTTTAACTGTCACTCAATTTCAACCAAGTTTAATACAACGCAAGTGCGATTCAGGGTGAAATGATTTCATTTTGCAGTAAAAGAACGTCAGCGCGTATTAATCCCGTCCGCTCTCAGCGTCCTTACGGGAACAAAGGTGGAGGGAGAGTTGCGAAGGAGCGCTGGGACGGGTTGATTAAATTGTGCGGTGCGTTTTGTCCAAGCGTTACGGTAGAGGCAGAGCGCACAGACGTGTCTCGCCGGAGACCGAGATCCCGCACAGCGCGGAGCCTCCGCCGACCGCAGCTCGGAGCCTCTCCGCCAGGCTGGACGGGAGCCCGCTGCTCCGGCGCTACCGCTCTTCCTCGCTCCGCCGTTTGTTTCTTTTTTGTGCTCCAACCTCTCGTCCATGGGATTATCATGAGGCTCCGCTCGCGGTGTTTTTAACCCCGCATCCGTGCTCGCGTCGCCTCGCCTGCGCGGCGTGAAGGTCACCAAGTGGCTGTCAGGGCGGCTTCCCTCGCGGAGGCAGGCGTCTCCTCCGGCGGAGCTCCGGCGCTGTCACCCGGTAAGAGCAGCCGCTTGGTTCCCGCACCGTCGCCGGGGGCGCGCGTGTGCGCGGGCGCCACAGCGGCGCCGCGCCGCAGTTGTGCGCGCCGCCGCTCCGGCGCGCAACCCTTTATTACTTGTTGAATTGTGCTCGGTTCCACCGCTGCCCGGTCAGTTTGTGCAGTTTCTCAGCGCTGCGAGGCCACGATTTATTTGCTGGGATGATGCACGGCGGAAGGGAAGGAGCGCATCCTCCTAACAGCGCGTTCCGAGCAATAATTTTCTTGGGAGGCGCGCGTTGCGCCTTCAAGACGCCTCTCGGTCGCACTTCGCTGGCGTTTCTTCTATAATAAATACGGCTCCGTTCGAGGTGGCTAAGTGCTTCAAATAAACTTTAATTTCGCGATTAGAAGCGCTTCGACGCTGTGGAGAAAAGTGTGCGTTTGAGGAATAAACGGGCGGACAGCGAGTTCTTAAAAATCTGCGTATTGACGTTCTTATTGTTATAATAATTCTAAGGGCGATAATAAAACGCGCACTGCGCTGCTGCTCGGCGGTCCCAGGTTGTGTCACCGTGCGCTCCGTTATGACACAGTGTCGCTGCCGTGTTGTCACTTTGTGTCACTGTGTGCTACCCCTGCGGTGGCGAAGTCATCGTGCGGGTCGGAGGCCGTTTCTTCCTCCTCACTTTGTTCACTCAGGTGAACTCATTTCCCCCAAAAAGTAGTTTTGTCCGTCTTGTGCCACGTTTGCCGACGCATCGACTTTTATTCGCTGCAGCAGTGCAAAAATCGTTCATATCAGCGATTTATTCGGCGCGAATCCACATCGCCTTACTTCACGCGCATTATAAATAAACGGCACCCGACGGGTGTTTGGAGGGCAGGAGTGCCACTCCCCCCCCCAGGAGTCCGGTTGAGATTGTTCTTAATATAAATGCAGCCTTTTAAGCCGCCCTTCCGGACCGAACCAAGTCCGTTTAAAGCCCGGACTCTTCTTGCTTGTTTTGAGCGCAGGTTCGGCTGACGACGTTTTTCTCCCCGTTTCCCTAAGCTGTCACTCTGCCGAGACAGAGTGCCACCCATCATAATTCCGTCGGTGCCTCCCCAGTCCTTTAATTGAATTGAAACACTACTCTTTGTCCCCCCCTATAATAAAACCCTCCCTGGGCTCAGACGCGCTTTCCACTGGAATTATAAATTAGTCCCTTAAACCCGTTATTGCATAAACCAAAAAGCGCATGAACGGGAGCGATGGCCACAGAACCATGAATTCATGTTGTTATTCTTGCTGTTCTTTCGCGGTAAAAATCCCTTTGTTTCACGTTTTTCACAGAAGGAATTCATTAGCCGATGAGACATTTGTTTTTCCTTTGATGCATTTTTGGATATTTCATGCGGATGGAGACAATAAAAACCATGTATATTATGGGGGGGGGGGGCGAACACATTAAACAGCCCCCACCCCCCACATGGCTTCACTCATCTACTGTATGTACAGCTCTTTTTATATAACACACTGCACTGGATCTGCTTATTTTTGCATCCTGATACCCTCCAGCATTACTGTAAATCATGAAGGATTCCAACCGTTTAGTAGAATTTGTGCCGGGGGGCTGGTGGCCATGGGCCTTTAAAGCTGCCAGGTATAACTGAGCACAACTGTCATTAAATATGTGCACAATTTGTATGAACAAAAGCAAAAAAAGTGTCTCGGTCTTTACGCGGTGGGGCAAGGGGGGGGGGGTCCGGGTGTATCGACATCTCTGGTTTCGCTGTTGTTGTTGTTCTGTTGAAAATGTGCGTCAACTTGTTTGCAGCTGGAGAAAATGTGCCGTTACTGAGCCGGTCGAACAGGTGGTCGCGCATGCAGATCAGATGCTGAGGCTGCTTCGCCGAAAAGCCTGGGAGTAATAAAGAGGTCCTGCTGACAACCTGTGGCCCCCTGTGAACCGCTGAAAGAGGACTTGCGGCATGCATTCGGTGGGATTATGGGAGATGATGGACACTCGCTGACACACGCCATGCATGTGGCTGGACTGTGTTAAGTGCATTACGCAGGGGCTGTGTTATTGCAGGCACGCAGTTTGCAGCCAACAGTAATACTGGGCGCCTTGTTTTCGCTCACCTCATTCTCCTTATTTTTCCCCCCCACTCAAGGAAAAAGGGGGGAAAAAAAACAAACTAAGTTGGTCCTGGCCCTGTTTACAGAGGGAGACCTTTTTCTCTTCGCTGTCCAGGACCTGGACCGGGGGGCCTGGAAAAAATGGCGGCATCGCAGTCCTGGACGTTGGCTGTTCGATGATATTTTGTGTGTAATCGTTATTATATTTCCGCTGCAGGAAGTGGTCATTACATGGAAGCAGACTGGCAGCTGGTGCCCCCACATAACACCACCCCCACCTGCATCTCAGTGCATTGGAAATAAAGAGCAGAATTGCAGAAGTAGGTGGTGGTGAGCAGTATCTGAACATCCATTTGTAGGCAAAGCCATTTGTTTTCTGCATCCCACTCTTGCCGGTTTTGGGGTCCCGGAACAGGAGAAATAGATTCTTCCCCAAACCCGCTGGCAATTTGTGCAGCAGCGTTTTCCTCGCCTGCAGTATGATTGATATGGCCGCGTTTCATGGTAAATGGCTCAGAGGGGCAACAGAGCCATGGATGCTATGTGGGCAGAGGAGGAGAATGCAACTGGGACTTGGGAAAATGTTCCTTGCCTCGCAGAGACTCGTGTGTGTGTGTGTGTGTGTGTGTGTGTGTGTGTGTGTGTGTGTGTGTGTGTGTGTGTGAGAGAGAGAGAGAACATATAAATATTCTCGCCAAGTATGTTGGGAGATGAGGCCTATTGCTGTAGACTTAAGCAACATTGCAGCGAAGTTCTGAGCTCCACAAGGATACAGGAACACTGATTCAGGTGTGCAGCCAACAGCATGCATTCCTGAAATTACCATGGTATTCACGTGTTGTTACAATGCATTGCACGAGCTGGCCCAGTAACTGAGTATAGGAGAGAGATTTCATTGTTATTGTTATTTATCTTTTTAATGGTGGTGTTATTGTTCACCAGCGTTTGAGTGTTCTTCATTTAATCCTGCACAGATTACCTTTATAAATTATTGCTTTTATTACTTCAATACCACCTTATGCCATGTTTATTGCTTTTAGTGCAATGCTTTGTTATTACAATAGTTTTTTCCCCACTCTCATCTGTTTGTGTTGGATTATTTTATATTGCAGCGGATCTTGTGCGCTGATGAGCTGGTTAGAGGCAATGTGGCTGTTTAGAAAGCCCCTTCTGTACATGGGTTTAGTGCAGGGATGGGGGGTGAGAGGCGAGGTAGGGGCAGTGTCTACCTTTCACATGCTAAACCAGTGCGAACATCCCAAACACGACTGGAGGATGTCAGTGTCAAGTTCAGGGTTGGCGCCTTGCTCAAGGGTAGTAGAGCGGGAGGTGGGATTCAAACCTGAGTCCTTTGAACACAGGGGCAGCTGTAATGCTATCCTCGTAATAAAGTATATTAAGTAAGCATTGTTGTGCTTTTATGCTTCCTTCCTGCTCTCTCTGTTTGGCCGTTCCTGTCACTCTCTTGCTTTTTCCATTTTGCTTCCCTCGGTGGAATACAAGCACACAGATTGCATTCCTGCCTAAGCGCTTTATCCAGTTAACCAACCATGTTAGCGAGATCGTGGCGTGGCAGGAGCGCCGATACCGTGTCCTGCTGTCCGTGCCGAGCGGCAGCAACTGCCGTCGAACGTCTCGGCCAGGGCACCGTTCCTGAGATCCTGAGTTAGGGCTGGGCCACAAGGCATTGTGGGAAACGTCTGGTTCTCCCTGGCTGGCTCTGTGTAAGTGTGCAGAAGGCCTTCTCCCTCCTGAAGAAGTGGCCTGTAATTAGCTTCCCGAGCCGCCTGTTTGCGGCGCCCCCCGCAGCTATGCGTGACGTCTGGCCTGTTCCACGAGACCCATCAGGTGCGATTGCGAGAGGCTAAGCAGACGTCCGTCCCTGTGGGACCTCCGTGCCCCCAGCCCCCCCTCCAGTTGACTGAGCTGCTCCAAGATGCCAGTGTCTGCTCCGCAGCTCCTTGCGTCATCCAATTGGTCCCTAACAGTTTCCCTTTCTCTGGACTCCTTCACCACTTCGCACTGCGCAAACATGCACACACATGCAATTATAAACCGATGCTAATAGTAAATTCCAGTGCGGCACATTTTGATGGAAGGCGCGAGGGTTTGAAGATGACAGGATAACGCTTTCATGCGTCTTATCCCCTTCAGCCGGTGAAATAACTTGCCACTCCTTGGCAGGTTAAACGGTTACATCAGGTCAGACCGGTGCTTCTCACACCCATACTGTGCAGTTTAAGTGTGTGTTTGAGTTCAGCTTAGTCACATGGGTTTCCACTAGGTGCTCCAGTTTCTTCCCACAGTCCAAAGATATGTGTTACAGGTGGATTGAAGACTAAACTGTGTTTAGCGTCTGTATCTATATGTGCTATATGGCTCTATTGTATAGACAGTGCTACATACACTACTGTAAACTAAGTTGCCTTGGATGAAGGTGTCAGCTAAATATTACCTGTTATGTTGGACTGGAGAATGGTGGCTGTTGAATAAATAAATGTAAATTAGGGGCTGGTTCACAGACAGTGCAGGTTGCGTGGATGTTCTAACAAGTGCACTGCTGGCCCGGGGTGAACACGGTCCAAGGGGGCCAATCCGAGTTGGTCACTTTGTGCTGCAGTCCTTGTTTTCCACTTATAAAGTAGTCGCTTGTCTTTGCCCTAATGAACTGGAGCAACAGAACTTCATCCCTGCAGGATTGAATTTCCACTGCTCCGCAGGCCCCCTACAGACCGACCCCAGATGTGGTGCTCGGTAATTCGCGCTGAGGGCGATGGATGACGCCTGAGAACGGCTGCGGCAGTGATGCCGAAGACAGGCAGCCTTTTCTCCCACCCTGACGTCCTCTGGCCCTTTCTGCTGCTCCTTTCCAGTCGGGGCTCATTGATTTTCTTCTTCCGACTGGGAGCAGGGGCATCTGGAGGACACGCACACATGTTTTGCCAGCATCAGTAAAGCACATTTTGTCTCGGCGTGTGCTCCCATCACCTCACACCAGGTCAGCGATGACTGGACCACTCTTAGCAAGAGTTGTTGTTTTAAGTGATGTTCTCTGCATGGTCTGAAGTCTGACCCTTGCTGCTTTTGGGCAGGAGATCATTAGCTTATTTAGTTTCGGAGATGTGAGCAATAAAGCAGACACATGACTGGGGCAAGCAGAAATCCTCGCAGGTGCGTCAGGTAGATTGGTGGCCCTGGATTGCCCACATGTTCGTGCACTGTATGTGTCACATCGCTCTGCTCTATCAGATCAGTGACTGTAGGCAGTTTATTGCAGTGTATCTGCTGTAACTGACCTTGGAGAAAGGTGTCAGATAAATGCAAATTAATGATCCATGTGCATCTCCTTGGAGAAAAGCATCTGCTAAATGAATACATGTACATTTAAGTATTTAAATTGCACAAAGAGGTGTCAGCATTCTGCAAATCCAGAAATTTCAGGAGACCCAGAACAAGCAGCAGTTCTTATATTTCTGTTTTTTTCCCCCCGCAGTTGTGTTTTTAATATGTTACAACACATGTGTCTATACAGTAGCTGTATGTTTAGCGTGAGGGTTTTATTCAGTCTGTGTTTGACCACAGTGCCCAGCTGCTTACTCCGCCCACGTGGGTTCGTGGCCGTGCCTGCGTCCGGCCTGGTGTACCGTGCTGCCGAACAGCCCCCTGCGCTTGCAGCGGCGTCAGGGCACTCAGGGCGAGAATCATTTATCCTGCAGGCAGGAATTTCTGGCTCTGTGCCTCCGGCGAGGCAGAATAAATAATCATTCACAGAAGAGTGTGACAGTCGGCTTTTGACTGCTTTCCGCTCCTGGTGAGGATGCACTGTTGTGTCTTACTTTCAGACAGACAAGCTCCCAGATAAGAATCGTATTCATTTCTAATTAATTGACCTTGTACATTGAGGATTTCCAGAAACTATACATTTTATTTATATACAGTATTATATACAGTGCCGTGACAAAGTATTTGCCCCCTTGCAGTTGTTGCTGCTAAAGGTGGCACAACCAAATATTACGTTTAGGGGGATCAATTACTTTGTCACATAGGTGATATGGGTGTTGGTGAATTATATTCCTTCAATAAATAAAATGATCATTTAAAAATTGTGTTGTGTTTACTCAGGTTGTTCTTTGTATTATACTAAATTTGTTTGGCGATTAGACACAATTAAGTGTTATGGATAAGCAAAAGGGAATTATGAAGGGGGCAAATACTTTGTCACGCCAGTGTATATACTGCACGTGCATATATACAGAAAAAGAGAGGTTAAAACGTATATGTATATATGCAATAAACATTTATCTACTTATTTTACCTATAATTATGATATTGCAAAGGTATTTTGTTTTCAGTGCTCTTACAAGCTGAAGAAGTTTGCAGTCTCAGTTAAAGCAGTGTTACTGAACAGCGCACTGTGTGAATGTGAAACCGGACCCAGCAGGAAGATTACGTCGTCCATTAATGGAGCCGATGCCTTCCTGCAGCATCCCGATGGAGATGATGGTTGTTATCGAGTGGGACCGCGTCCAGCCATGCAGCCACGTCTCTCTTGTGTCTCCTTATTGAAATGTATATGCACGTATTTTGTGGGGTAGCACAGACAATAAGGTGCTGATGGGGTACCACAGGCAAGCGCTCATACGGTGTCCCTTTCCACCAGAGGTGTGACGCAGTGTGAAGTGGGCTTGCATGCCTGCTGTCGGAGACAGGTGTCCGTTAAGCTGTAATAACTTCTGGCATCCCTTTGCTCCGTTTCAAAGTTGAGATGTTTCTGCGTTATCTGCATTATTGCAGCTGTAAAACAGAACTGGGTCACGACAATACAGAAACATAATCGGTGCACAGAAACAGAGAATGCAAATCCATACACTTGCAGTCAATTCCCCATTACACAGCCTTTCAGGTTAGAAATCAACTGTTTAAGACGTTTTATTTTATGCCCTCACTTTGACTTGCAGGGCATTTATTCATGTTTAAGAGGAATGAATTTGGATTTCGTGGTCCCTGACAACTGAGCAGCGTAAGAACAGAGCCATCATGCAGATTTCTTCACAGTTATACTTTGGCTAAGGCTGCATTAAGTTCTCAGGCTCCATTACTCTTTGTTTGCTAGTTTCAACGGTCATGTCTATAGTCATGGCCCCCATTCAGAGTTAAATTACACATTTGCTCCATCTGCTTTCCTTGATGTTTTATTCTTGCTGTTGGTTTTTTGCATAAAAGGCTGAATTAATCCATCATCACTGAATATCATAGGTATGTATGTTTTCTTTTTGAGGGTTTCTCAAGTGTACGATGCATAATAGCTATGGAAGCACTGAACAAGTACAGGTAGACAGTATTACAGAGTATCTAGCTAAGTGACTCGGTGCTCCCTGGGTCAGAAAATGGAAGAGTAAATAGTAATACACATTGCATATCACCAAACTGTATTACAGTTGAAGTGGTTGAATTTAGTACATAAGTGTTGTTGGTGCTGTCAGGCAGCACCACAGAAAGTGACACACGTGCCAGTCATTGTCGAATGAAAAGGAGGAAAGTAATAAAATATGTGTCACCAAATTTTATTCCCCTTACATTTTAGTAATATATGCAATGGAGTGTGTGTCTCAGGTATAAGAAATTAAGATTGCGTGTAATAAACGGATTGGATCCTTCATCCAGTGCATTCCCCCATCATCCTTTCCTTCCCTAGTAACTTTGTTCTCTTGAGTCAACCATGTATTTATTTAGAATAGCTGGAATTTGGTGTTGTTTATCGGTATCCTCCCTCCTCCCCTATAATCCTCTCTGTGTTTCCTCTGTCTCATTCTTCCCCTCTGTCTCAGTGTGCCTGTCAGGCCTGGTACAGTTTGGTCCGTTTCAAAGTAGATGTAGATATACAACTGACTGCCGCATCGCTGGAGGCTCGGAGAGGATGGGTTGCTGTAGAGCAGCACCAGACTGTTGTGGGCCTCCCTGTGTGGTCCCTGGAAATGCTGAGCTGGGTGACTTCTGTCAATCTAAAATAGATTGTTTTTAATAAGATATAACTGCCCTCTGTGGTGAACATTTTATGCAAATGGTTACAGTCTCAGTGCCTTCAAATTGTCTCAATAAAGAGCTGTAAGCATTTTTCCTGTTTATAATACTTTATTGAAAGCGTGCTCTTCTTTACAAATATTTACACGCTGTACTGGCCCATTTTCTATAGACTCCATCACTCCCACCAAACAGTCTCTCTGCTATTAACAACCTCTGAAACTGGAAACAGCCATTTTAAACTTTTAAACATTGAGGTTGCAACAAATGAATTAATGAGTCAGTGTGACAGAGGTATCCAAAATGTTTGGAGTCTGCCGGTTTAAGACATTTCTTGCAAATTAATTCCATATGTAAGATGCAAGTGTGCTGGGCACAGGGGATTGTGGTAACTTCCACAGTAGCAGTAGCCTGAAGCCCAAAGGGGAAATTTCAAATTCAATTATTAAAAAAGACTAATTTCTTCACCTCGGCCCTTTTAAATTTTTAATGTTAGTTCATCACGAGAATGTATGAAATTGTTAGTATGCCAATTCTGGGCCTGACTCACCAGTTGAGAGACAGAAGTGTGAAAATTTTTAGCCTTTTGAGACCCTCCGCCATATGTTATGTTTATTTTAAATGTGTTCTTTTTCTACATATTCAATGGCTCGTATCCTTGTGTAATCCTTCTAGAAGTTTAGTCTGCCTGCCTGGTCCATCTTGCAAGTAAAACAGTTGTGTGATTCAGTACAGAGCTGTCAAGTTAAAATAAGAAAACGTTCAGGGGAAAGAGAAAAATCCAGTGGTTGAGGTTTTTCAGGGCAAGGGTAGAAGAACACTGCTGTAAGATGTTTGTAACCTTGAATCCCTTTTCATTTGACCAGTGAAATAGCCATGAGTTAGAAATGTCCACGAATAACCCAAATATCTATAAAAACGAATCCCATTCTCCATGGCTAAACAAGCTGATGGGCGTGATGTTAACTGACTGAGCCAGGTTTGACCTCCTGCACCATGACTGCTTTGTCACTGTCATGCAACATTTTTGCTGTATTTGTCACTGCTCAACGAAGAACAGCTTAACTATTATCTGTAAAGTCATTCTTTCTATTGGTTATTTTTTTTCTCCAGTGAAAAACCCTGCCAGGCTTCCCTTCTGGCAGTGAAAAAATGAAGACAGTTTGGCATTCCTGTGAATTCTGGACTGAATTTATTTGAAAGGCAGACCTATAAAAGCAGTGCCACATAATGACTAATTTTTCATTTGCTGCTTTAAGAAATCATCTTCAGGTGTGTAAAAGACAGAGTAGAAAAGAATAAAAGAGGATGGGTAGGCCCACTTCTGGGATATTTGGCCACACCTGATGAAGAGGTGAGGGTCAGGTACTGCCATGTCTATATCTTAAGATCTCAGGCTCAGTTTGTCTGTTTGTTCTTTATGCACAGGTTTGTTTTTTAAGCTACAGACTTGAAATTTGGCTCACAGGTACATCATAATCCAAGTGAGGCTTTTGCATAATCATTTAACTCCAAAAACAGCTACTCGCTCTTTTGAAAATTGTTCCCTGGTAAAGCTTGGAGTAACAGGAGTAGTGAGGTCATACACCTGGATTCTGTCTCTATACACACAGACGCACTTTCTTGTACACAGGCTTATTATGTGCTCGTCACTACGGCTGGCAGTTGTGTTACTGTCTGTGTGTTCGAGCCAGTAACTGTTATATGTGAGCAAATAAAAATGTAAAAAATAAATAAGAAAGGATACATGACACACACATAGGATGTTGCACACATTGGTGATATATATTTTGTTTACTTCTCTTTTCCCTTGGACTACAATTGGCACGCCTGTCACTCTGCGCTATCTACCTGTTTGACGGTGTTATGTACTAAATACAACCACTTTAATGGTAAAACAGTTTAGAGATTATATAACGTGTTATTACTTTTACCTTTCCACCGCTACACCTTTTACCCTAGGCATCACAAGATAAATTGGCTAGCGGTATTTGAATGGAGTGTTGGATGACTGTTGACAGGCGTTTGCTGCACGGCTGAGCCGTGCCTGGAGGATCGTGGATACTGTTGCTAACGAACGCTCTTCTTCTCATGTTTTATCATGTGTTTTTTTTCCCCACTGTTGTTAACCAACCATCCAGTCCATACCATCTCAGGCCTGGTCACTTCCTCAACCCAGCATGCCTGGCATGCCACGTGGGGAAAAAGAATTTCTTTTATTATTATGAAAAGTGTCACACCAGAAGAACAAAACTAACCTTCCCCGACTTAAATGCCTGCGTCCCTATTCTATGTGCATAGGCTCCCTTGATGTGTGGCCCACTGCATTTGGTTTTCCCTCTGGTTTCCGAGTGAGACTTAAATCACCTAATCTCTTTGTCTGTCTCTCCACGAGGCATCAAAACCCTGACCTCCTGTTGGTTTTATTGATTTATGGAAAACATACCTCCGTTGTGATTCACCACCAAACGGAGGGTAATGTCACTCAAATGTGCAACAAAAAAAAGAACTTTGGGGGGAAAAAAATGGGGAACTTCAGCAATGTGAGCTTCGTGCTTTTTGACATCACCGAGTCCCTGGTGCGATTTCAGTAGCTTTTGCTCTTTGTAGATTGCCATTTGTCTTCTTTCTTTTGCTCTCCCCAGAAGTCTCAAGGTTGTGAGGGTTAAATGAAATCTTTGTGTGTTAAGTGTTGTTTTTTTTTTTCTTCGCTGTACCTTATGCACAGCTGTCTTGGGATTCAAAATATGTTATCTTCCAACGGTTTGATTGAAATAAAACAAATGAATATTAAGAGGGCCTGTGGGACTGAAGCTGAGATGCTTACATTCCCCTTCTTGGGTTTATTTGTCTGATTTGAAAAAGACCCAGAATACGAGGTGTGTGATGGTAAACATCTGATAAAAAGGCACTTGGGTAACTTGCATACATTTTCTATAGAACTGCATATGCTCCCACATTGTTTTCCATATTACTGTAACTGTTGCTACTACATAATTAACAAAAGTCAGAATTCTCAGTGATATTTCAAGGAAGGCAGATTATTAAATCTGTCCATTCTGAACACTTACAATATTCAGTGAGATTCTTTAACATTCATAACCAGAAAGCAAGCTAATTTGTTTAGAAAGGAAACAAAAAAATAAAAATTCCTAGGGGAAAGCGCGCAACTGTGAACAAATGGATAAATCTTGCAACGCTGGTGCCAAATTAAAATCAATTCCAGTTTATTTGCTTTAAAAATCCTTAAATGAATGTATGAAACTATGGAGCTGATTAAAAAATGTATAAATATAACTTTTTACATACAAATTCTAGCACCTGTCAGGATTGTCTTCACACATTCAGAATGAAAGGTTGATGTATTTGCTGGGGGCCTCTTGGGTAATGCAAACTCCTTCTTTCCTGCTTCTCAATCCTTTTCCATCAGTTAGTAAGAATTTTGTCCAAGTCGCATTCCCGCACCATTAGATTATCCTAAACTCCTCCTTATCTCATGGTCCTGTTGCTTTTCATAGTAGTATAGGCTCTTTTCCTGGTCCTCTATAGACTAAACTCCTTATCCTCTGGTCCTGGCCCTGTTTCCCTTGCCTACCCTTACCTTACCTGCCCACTGTGTACTCTGAGGTCCAACAAAAATGCACAGACAGATAGAAAGAAAGATTGTGACAGATAGTTGGATTGCGCTCTGATAATATTCAACAAACAATGAGTCTATGTTTCCAGGTAATTTGTGGTAAGCTGTGAGAAAGGCTGTACCTGTTTGACCATTAGGTGTGACCACCTGAGGGACGTTTATGTTCCTTCATGACATGAGCGCTGAGTTATTGTTTGTCGGGTGGATATTTCATAGAGGAGCGGATTCCTGCTGAACTTACGTTCTTCTCCATAACAAGATAAACCCCCCCCCAGACTCAGCTGACTCCCACCACCTGAGAACACCAAGTTCTCGCTGCTCTTGAAGCCTTCCTGCTGTCATTCGTACCCTTTATTACATGTCTCCCGTGACACTTCTCGTCTCGATGTAGGTCCCCATCAGGGGAAATGGGCTCCAAGATACAAGACAGACATACTCATTTTTCCAGGAGCCAGACGGCACTGACAGTGAAGTGTTTTCCTCCTCCGAGCCGAACGCGCCTTTGTGAGACAACAGCGGCGGAATTCAGAGCGCCTGCTGAGAAAATATGGCATTGTCTTCACGGGCTTCATCTCTTTCTCAGGCGGTCGGGAGGTGTTCATTAACTCCTACCAGGTTCATCCATCCATGGGCAAAATTTAGGGTTTTTCCTCTGGGTTGCGTAGTGTAATGGAGTCATTAGAGTCGCCTAGATTAATGCCCCTGCAGGGTTGGCATTCACAACCAAACTACCTATATGGGTCCTTAGTATTCCTACCCTAGCATAGTTACAGTAAGGATATAATTAACTCCGTCCATAAACATTGGTCCACCGTGTGGCCAGACGTACCTGCCCAAGTTTAGAATTAGCTGCTCTCATAAACATGGGGGTACGGAGCAGCTGGCCAGGTCTGACTGCGTACCTGTAATTATATCCATCCTTAAATTTTAACTGTTTATTTAAATCTGTTTAACTGAAACGTTTCTCCAGAGTGAGCTACAGTGATTTGCCCATTTATACATTGGGGTAGTGTTTACTGTACTGTTGAGTCTAAGTACTTTGCTCAAACGTACCATAGCATTAAGTGGTGTTCAAACCTGGATCTGTTGAGGCCAAAGGTGGTGGCTGTAACCACTACCCCACCTGCTGCACCGTTCACAAAACCTCGACCGTCTTTATTTCTGCATCTAATGACTTGTAAGACTGGGGCTCGGTTTTTTGTTTATTGTGTGATCTCTGTAATTGGTAGTCACACGGGTCTGGTTGTGAACATGATAATTTATTAGGAAATTGCTGCTGTCTGGGGCTCGGAGTTACGTGGGATGTCTCAGACCGCTTTTGTTCGTACACCAGCAGAACCCCCCGCAGTTTAAACACATGGGCCTTAAAAAGTTTTGAGGGAACAGTTTATTATGTGCAAACAAAATGGCAACCATGAAATACTGAATGGTAAAATATACCTCTATAAACAGACTTACTTATCACCGTTTTAGACAGCAAGGACCCTCAACTGCTCCTTTGTTTGGGGGTTTAACAGCGAAAAGCTGTCAATGGACATCAGTTATCACGTAGAGGTGCTGTTATTCATGCGCACGACATCAACTTTTACGCAATATTTACTGTGTACGTGGCCAGGAAGGAAAGTTTTTCCTTGTTTTCTGACCTATTGATCAGTTCCGCTGTGCATTTTGCCACTGGAGTTGTTTGTGTCTGATAAAAGACTTTTGCCGCAGCAGGATCACCATTTTACCCTCCTTTTGGCTTCTTTAGTTTCACTTGGTTGGTCACTGTTCCTCCTTAGCCTGATGAGTCGATCGTCCTTCTTCCAGCAATGGGCCGAAAGTGGGCAAACAGCACTGTGCGGTACACAGATAACAAACAGGGAGATCCTCCATCTTTTTGTCTTTTAGCTGCATATTTCAGCTGTCTACCCCTAAGGGGCACACTGTTTGGCATGAAGGCAGACATCACCCTTCCTGTCCCTGGCTTGCTCTACAGAAATTGGGCGGTCTCCTCTAGAAGGCTTGGGATCGAAATTCACAGAGAGAAATTAACGCTTCTTCATATGTATTTCCCTTACAAAATAGCAATGGCAGGAAATGACTGGTTGTGTAAACATCTTGTGGAAGAATGATGAAGAATGGACTTGTTCGGTGGGTGGGGAAACACTTTCATTATACTCTTTGTTTAAACAGTTATAATCTGGGTGTTGGACACGCACTGTATTTGTGTAAACTACAGCAGTTTGTTTGGCTGCGTGTGTTTGCATGCACATATTTACATCTATCTATCTATCTATCTATCTATCTATCTATCTATCTATCTATCTATCTATCTATCTATCTATCTATTTGAAGCATGTTTATTTTAATTTTATTTTATTCCGTAAACACATGGTTTGCCCAGGTTGGTGTGAAAGAACTTGAGTGGCTGCACAGAGCCCTGATCTCGACCTCACTGAACACCTTTGGGATGAACTGGAACGCTGACTGTGAGCCAGGCCTTCTTCCCCGTCCTCACTGATGCGGTTGTGGCTGAATGAGCACAGCCATGCTCCAAAATCTAGTGGATAGCCTTTCAAGAAGATTGGAAGCTGTTACAGCAGCAAATGGGGAACAGCTCCATATCACTGCCCATGGGATTGGATTAGGATGGTCAACAGGCACATGTGGGTATGATGCTCAGGTGTCCGCATACTTTTGACCATGCAATGTACAGGATGTACATAGCTGGGTAGGTTGTACTTGAACAATTCTGGGTAGGTAAGTCCCTTTACCAAAATTGATAGGAGGAATTTGCACACAGGTCTCTTAGGTCCAAAAATTGCATTTCTAACCACTACGCCATCTGCTGTTACCCAAGCCATTCCAGGTGCACTGTATAGGTTTAATGCTGAGCCTGACTTCCAAACAGAATGGGTTCAAACATGTTCAAATCCTAATCTGGCCTCACTGCTTTGGCTGAGCTCCACGGTCCCGGGTTCTGTGCCTGTGGAGTCCTTTCACATTCCAGAATCTCAGGCAGACCGGAGCTCCAGGGGTTCGGGTGACCGTGACAGTCGAGAACCACGACCAAGTTGTTTTGTAGTGTCCTCCTTGTGGGGTTGCGTTAGTGCAGATCTGGTTCACAACTCAGACCCCACAGTCCTGCGTGCAGCAGGTTGGCGGTACCAGCTGTACAAGGGCGGGAATACCGGTTGGCTGATTATTCCCCATTTTCATTCACAGGAGTTGCTGGGGAGACCCCTGGGGGATCCTGGCCCTGCCTGAGCATGTAGAATCCTCTGCCATAATGAATTTGTTGACCTGCTGGAGGATATAAGGTCCCCCACAGCCCTCATGGAAACACATTTTTAAATGTATAAATATATGCAAGGGTGGTGTGTGTTAAGGTAAACAATGAAGAACCGCTGTATGGATGCTGCACAGTTGGCATGGAAATCTGAGGATCCTTCAGCCTGCCGCAGGGCACGTGGTAAATAAAGGTCACGGGTTCTTCTCGCACTGTAGATGAAAGAATCGAGCGAGGTGAGGTGTGTGCGTTAAGGTTTCTCAGACCCTTGTAGAAATTGCAGGTGTTTAGATGTGCAGTGAAGAGAGCGGTGGGACGCAGGTAGAGCAGGTTTGGGTGGTGCTGCTGGAGGGTGGTGATGCACACTGGTAAATTCTCTCAGTCATGGTCCTGGCTCGCAGAGGGATTTAAAATAAAGCCACAGGGATTATGTGTGGAGGTAGGCGGTGCCTCCTAAACTTCTGAATTAGGCCCCACTTCAGAAGACTCTCTTGCGCACACGTATGCGCACACATCTGGTGTTATTACACAATATTATCTGGCTACAAAACTGAATTTTGCAAATGCATCCGTGTACAGTTTCTCATTTTCAAGTACCCGCATGTTATAACCGTTTCGTACACAGCTGTAATCGATAAGCATCATCTCTTGGTTAAGATAAATGCTGTTGCTGCATGTTAATGGCATTCTGTCATTTAATTTGGACTTTTGCTCTTTGTGATATGATTTAGAAATCTCTGGAACTGCGACCATATGCAGTTTTGGCAGCCTGTGCTCTTCATGGCGATTATGGAGTATCAACTGGCTTAGATATGTGTGTAACACAGAGCTGTAATTCCTTCAAGACCTAATAATGGCATTTCATGCATTTCTATTTATTTATTTAGTTACCACTTTTCTCCAGAGTGACTTTTAGTTTTAAGCTTAGTGATTTTTCCCGTTTATACACTTGCATCATTTTTACTGTACTTTGCTCAAGGGTACTACAGCAGGAGATGGGATTTGAACTTGGGACCTTTGAGTCCAAAGGCAATGGACTGACTGGAGGTGGCAGAAATAACCTGGCGGGGGTTGGGGATGTGGGGTGGCCCTGGGTGAGCTATAAGATCATGTAGCATCAAAGCTTTTGATAATCCCCCGGTACTGCCGATGTGGGCCCCCTCGCTGTTCCACAGTCCCCTCTTTTTCTGTCTGCTTCAGATTTCTGCTGGTGGCATTGAGGGGGCAGTTTGTGTCTCCTGGGGGTTCGTGGCCTGCAACTGTGAGTGATGAGGCCATTGCCCTGACAACTGCCCCCACTGGTGTGAGACTTATACTGAAGCCCTTCATTAGGAAGGGCTCTCTGACAAGTTGCTCTCACTGGACCCCTCTCAGCTTCCATCCCCCCCTCCACACACACCCTCATAACCCTCAGAACAACATCCACAGCCAGATCTTCGGGACTTTAACCCCACTTGGTTTCGGGCACCAACTGATCCAGCTCTGCAGCCTCTGTTCTAAGGAAAGATGGCAACATGAGAGTGGCTCACACGCACGTGTGTGTTTATTGGCTGGTATCGGTGGTGGTGCTGCTGGCCTTGAACCCGAGGAATCAGGTTTGAATAAAACCTCCTTCTGCAGTAGTACCCCAGATCTAGGTACTTACTTAAATTGATATAGTAAAAATTACCCAGCTGTTTAAGTGGGTGGAAGTGTAGGTAACAATACTGTAAGCCACTTTGGAGGAAAATTTCGTAAAAATAAAGGCAAAATAGTAATATGCATGTTAACCCAGTGACAGGCCGGTGTTTACTTTGCTTCTCGTGTGTTTTCTGGATAGGTTCTTGTCCCTCCCTCTCCACCCTTTATTGGAGAGGCACTTATCAATGATGAATGGATAAATAAAATAATAAAAAGAACGGAAGAATAAAATAGGTGTGGAGCAGATTATCGTCCTCCTTCAGCTGCGAATGGAAATGTTATAACAAGTAATATTATGATAGTGTCACAGTGAAGCTAAGCAGGGTGTAATTGCTGACTCAGCGTATTGCCTTTGACGGTTATGACCCATCCACCTATTTTCATAGTTTGAGCAGGTCTGCAGGTGACTGCCTGCTCTGGGCAGAGGTGATACAGCAGCTCCCGCCCCTGACAACTGTCTCGCAGTGATATGGGAAATGCGAAACTGCCCACATCCACATGCATTCAGGTCAAATGTCAGTATAGGATCAGCAAGGACGCGTGGCTCCAAAGACCCTGGTTTGAATCCTATCTCTTGCTGTTGCAGCCTCTGAGCGAGGTTTGTACCATTAATTGATGCAGTAAAAATCGTGTAGAGGGATAAGTAAAATCTTGTATATACCGTGTTTTCTTTTGTGTCTTTGTGTGATACTGGTGTGGTGTTACGCTGTGTGGATCAGGAATGTGTATGTGTGACAGCATTACTATACCTTTTGTTTTTTGTGAGCATGAAACTATGCGGCTGAATGTGTGTGTGTGTGTGTGTGTGTGTGTGTGTGTGTGTGTGTGTGTGTGTGTGTGTGTGTGTGTGTGTGTGTGTGTGTGCGCGCGCCTCATTTGCGTGCCTGCATGTGTCAGGGTTTTCCCTCTGTTATCTGTGTGTATTGTCTGGGAGAGGCCTGGAGACGGACTGTCTGGCTAGCCCTTGTCCTGGGGCCAGAGGCTGGGAGGTGGTGTCTGCACACACCAGCTGCAGACCTCCAACAAAACCCCTGGATTCCCAAATCCCTGCAGAGACATGCGGGGTCACATGCGGGTGAGGCTGAGTACGCGGGACACTTGAGATCATTGCTCCTGCCTTCGTCTCATTTCCTGCCCTCCTTTATTAACCCTCTTTAGGGTAGGGGGCACCCCGATGATGGGAAATACTTCACTCCCCCACAACGATCATATCTGGCAGTTAACAGGCTTGAAGGTATTAGCTGTATCATAACTCTTTTCCTGCCATCATACCTTTATGCAATATTAACCTTCTTTTATGTTTGTTGTCATGTACTGTACATGTGCCATGGGGTGAATATGTCTGTAGCATCAACCTCTCCAAGACAGCAAGCGACTTATTGATTTCAACTTTGTAGTTTTTGCCCTTCTTAGATCCGCATAAATACACATGCACGTAAATATACAGCACCTGGCAAAAGTATTCAGACCCTTGACCGAGTCTCCCATTTTACTGAATCACCAATGGCACATTGATGATTTGTTTTTATGATATTTTATTTGTGAACTCTCAAAGATGACAAAGTTTTAAGGCTAGAAATTACTGTATGTATCCATTTTAAAAGCACCAGAAATACGGTGTTTCCATTAGCATACATGTATGCCAAGTTAAACAAAAAAGTTGTTTTTTTTTTTTGTGTAGATTTGTTTCTGTAATATCCTACTCGGTCTTATTGGGTTACCACGGGAAAGCTAATGGTGACAACTTTTCTTAGAAGAGTTTTATGCTAAATACTAGTACATTAGTGTAATGCATTACTGCATCAATCCATGCAAAAATGTTCTGATATTTGCAACGTTTGGCTCTATGGGCGTACGGCCCCTGACCATCCAATCAGCAGAGATATTACTGAACCCAGCCGGACATTATAGCCAATCAGCAGAGCCGTTACTGATCGCCACCGAAAAGTACCGCATCGGAGTCCTTCCTCGAAATTGCTTTATTTCAAGGTTCTGTGAAGATGAAACAAAATGACTTGTTTGAAAAGGCAAAGTACATTTTTTACTCTTTGCTGTTATGCATGTCATTGTCATGTTTTTTTACTGTGATTTTCAGTACAATGTAGCAATTTTATAGATTTTTTTTTTTGAACACCAGGAATTTTGTTAATTTTTGGTTATCTGCTAGCCCACGGCAGGATTCACCCATATAAAATATTGTAATTGGTTCTCCCGATTTTCATGTTTTTCTTGTTTCGCTACGGTGGCCTGAATGTCGTGGCGGTTTTAGTAGCCCAGGTGCCACACATTTGAACGTGGTAACCGACCTGTTCAACTACTTGTAACCAATGGGGCCATAGATCCAGTACTTGGGTTTGGGGTCTGGATGATGGACCCACGGCAGTACAAAGGCGCAGCATCCCGACTATCTGCAAAAAATGTTTAGTTCTCCTTTACAGTTCAGTAGAGTATGTCAAATAAATAAATTACAGCCATGTCAGAACGTAAGTAAAAGTAGATATGCTCAACAGCGAGGGTGGCATATTGACAGAATTGTATTCTTGCTTTTATTAATATGGTAATTTAGTGAACAAGTGTCTTGGTGGTCAGCTTGAGGTCAGCTTTTAGACTTTGGCCTGAAGTGTTAGTTTGCATTGTAATTTTTCATAATCTAGAAAAGTAGCCCTACTCTTAAATTTGTTGAAACACTTTACAAGTGTGTAAAGTTTATTTCTTTTTAGGGAGCAATGTTCTCGTAATGTCCTACATGCACGTAGTTGATGAACAAGCACTTATGACCACAACAATTCTAGGCCTGGTGAAAAAGATGTTTGCTTTCATATATGTGCTGATTTTTATGTAAACTTATACCAACATATCAAACTACTTGACAGAATACAGTACTAACCACATAGCAAAGGTAATGAGCTGATTGTGTAATGGCGTGAGTGTCGGACTTACTGTATTTTACACACCTCCACACCTAGTAGTGTGAATTTTAACAATATCGTCACGCACCTGTTACAGGTTGGAATGGCCAGAGTGACTACTGGCCAATTGTTAACCAGGCCTGGGACATTCAGTCATAACATATGGACAGAAGAAGGAGATCGATGGCAGGTACAGTCCACCGTTTCACAGTAAAAGCAAATCGTCACTGTTCTGAGTTTATTTTAATTATTGGACATCCTCTTCTGTTACCTGGACCCAAATCAAAATGACAGCTCGATTTAAACACTGCTGTAAGAGTCCAGGTGAAGAACAAGGTAAGGTGTGTGGATTTAACAGTTTTTAGTGGATTGTACTGTTACATTCTTGTTTCATAAATTACTGAGTACACAATTATTTTCTCACACATTAACATGCGCGCAAAACACAGCCTGGACATTCGCAGCCGCCCGCCTACTAAACGGTCCAGGGACCAACGTAAAGGTATTTTCGCAGCTAGGTCTGATTGTTCAGACTAGTAAGTATAGAAAAAGGTAAGAACTGGGACTGACTGAGACCCTTTCCTACTTTTGCCTAGGACCCCCAACCGGTTAAATCTGCCCATGTTGTTGTGTTTGTGGTCATGTGGCTAGGACACGTATGACAGTTGTGCCGTGACTACGGGCTTCTCTCGGTAGCAGAACTCATCGTGTGTTGACCGCTCTGCCACCTTGGTCGCTCATCTTACTGCAGCTTCATCTCTCGCCTCTCCAGGCCCCCTCTCTTGCAGTGCCTTAGCTGTCCTTCAAACCTGCCCTCAGAGGGAAGCGGTTGATTAGCGTCCCCGCACACTGTCCCCCCTCATCGCCGCCCCCTCGGCCAGCGAGTGTTTCTTTTGCAGCGGCTCCGACCGATCGGGGCTGTGGCTCTCTTTCCCGGTAATTCTTTTTGTGCTAATTCAAGAGGCAAACGCCCTTGGACTGAATGGTTCTCCCAGCTCTTGACAAAGTCCATGCGTCTTCTGGGACCAGAGGTACAAGTGAATGACACCGTTCAGTGGAAAAAGGAGAGCAAGTCTTTGCGCTGCTGATTTGCTGGAACCTTCCACGAAACTCCTGCGCTAAGCGTGGGATGGCAGAACAAAGGCAGGGGGCTGTTTGTGTCAGGCAGCTCTGCTGAGTTTACACCATTCACCCCGTTCTTATACTCCGCAAAGCCATTCATGCCACAGAGCCTTTGTTCTGCATCCTTTTCTTCAGCAGCAAACAAACGGGGGCTCAGCATCAAAAACGAATGTACAGTTTAGCTTTACAGGGAAATGTTTCCTGACTGACCCCAGACAAAGCGGTTGTGTTGCCGCCGTGAGCGATGCTGTAGGTTACCATGAAAAACAGTTACGGTATTTATTATAGTCATTGATTCTGAGCATTTTAATCAAACATTTTGAACTCTCTTGGAGCTGCATTTCTTCTCCTATTTAATAGCTACTCCACAACTGGTCTCAGTACACTGGTCTTATTTATTTATATATATATATATTTATTTATTTATTTATTTTAATCCCTACTTTCAAAACACTGATTCACTTCCAAATGCAATTCAATTGATTTCAAATCAACATTTCTAGTCTGGAATGGACATCAGATCAATAGCGGTGTTGGCCTCTGACTTGAGGAACGTAAGCAGCAGAAGTCCTTGACCGCATTATTATCTGCGACTCCACAGGTGGCCAACTTTTCTTTTCCCTGTAGCTGCAGGCAAAATTCTCCACACCATGCAAAAATGGAGAAATTAAGTTGCCCAGCACATGATTTAAAAAAACCCAGTCTAAATAGGTTTATTCAAAGCGTGTACTCGATTACCACAGCTTCACATGCCAATGATGAAGCAAGTTGTTCGAATTGAAAAACTAGAAAATTTCATGCAAAACTTGATGGCTCTTTTGTCTGACAAGCAGAAAAGTTGGCCGAATATCTGAGTTCGATGTGGATCTCAGCTTTCCCTGTAAATGGAACAGTGTAAAATCAGTATTTTGACTCGATGGATTTTGTTGCGCAGAACATCGATTCACGCACCCATGCAGATTCAAAGAATTATTTCCAAATTTCAGAGTTGGGAGCCAAAGTAAGACAAACTCAAGTTTTCTGCACTCTCACAGGCAATTTGCCAAATGCCAGCCTGTCTTCTTGTCATTGAATTTTGGGATTTTCTGCATATTGTAACCTTCAAACAGTCTCATGGGTTCCTAACAGAACATTGGTTGTAGAAGAGCTCCGGTCACGACGTGACATAGGTCAGCTGTCCACCTGGCTAATTTCACGCTAGAGACAAGGCTGAGAGCCACGACCCTGTCCTGACGCACTGAGTCTCATCTTCGTGTTGCATCCACGCCTCAAACATGCAGCCCGCTGCATAACCCCGCTGTCATCCATCACCTCAGCTACATCATCTTCCCGTGTCGTCAACGCTGACACGTTATGTTGCTGCAATGTTGTATGGTGGATGGCGGGAGCAATGAAGGAAGGGAGGAAAAGCGATTTCCTAGGGGTCCTGAGTGATAAGGACCTGGATCCTCCAGCTCTCTGCTGCCTCCTGTCTCCCCAGAGGGTCATTGCAGAGTCGGAAGATTAATTGGGTGGGAGAGCTGTTTTGACACACGTCGCCAGGCAGGAAGGAGTCGGGGAGGTGGCTGGCTGGCTGCTGGGTTTGGGGGGGGTTATTGGGGTCTGCTGGGATTCTTTGCTTACGTAGACACTGGAGCTGTTAATTTAGCTGCATGAACTGCATCAAGATGCAAGAGGGGAAGCTCAGCAAAAGCTTAAGTTTTAGCGCAAGCTGTCGGTTACAAAGTTAGCTCCTTGAGTTAAAAAAAACATCCAAACTTCTTAACGTCTCCTTTCACCATGTCTCTGGCCCATGCATTATTTAGTTTCTGATCCATCTGTAGTATGTCGCCCAGAATGACTTGTGCAGCGTATGGTTTGCCCATCTTTATATCTGGATCTTTTGCTGTAAGCAGTTGAGGTTAACTGCTTACTTGAGATGCACTACAGCAGAAGCTCTCTGAGGACATAATCTGGGACTCAGCTGCAGTTCTTGAACCAGAGATGTCTCCTTTATTTGGGCTCGCTCTCTCCTCCGTCGTGGACAACTAGCTCAGCAGCCCCAAATCAAGTCAACATCTGTCTCGTATACAACGTCCCCTCCCCACATCCTCTCATCTCAGCTAATGGTTTTGAGATGAAGGTGCTCGAGCAGTGTCGTCATGCCAAATATGGGCCTTCACGTGCGTAGCCCAAGTGAGACCCACACAATCTGCCTCTACACACAAATTATCCAATCCTATTTCCTAAAGAAAGTGGCTTTATGTTAAGAATGTCACTGAGCCCATCCTATACACTCATCCCCATCATCCAGTCCAGTCCGGAAGCAGATTGAGTTTTGAAAAAGTAGGTAATGCAATTACTTACCGCGTTAATTCTTAAGGGGAAAAATTACAATTTGCTTCAAGCCCATCCCAAGTTCACCCCATGTTCACACTAAATGATTCCAAGTGTCATAATGAAGAAGTTGTGTAATGTGTTAAACCGAAATGAATCACAACATAGTATGTAAAATGAAAGTAAAAATAATGATTTCATATTGGAAACTTATTGCAATTGCTTACACGGGCTGGCTTGAGGCAGATGAAGACTGTATGTCACATTCGGATAAATGAATGATTAGAAAATTGAAGCGCAGTGGTGCTGAAGATGCAAACACAAACACGAGTGGTGGCCAATCTGAATGTTGCAGGCCTAGACCTGATGTCACTGGCAAGATAAACTAAAGTGTGGATGCGTTTATGGAGTGTATGATGATATTTGCACATAAAGGGTGCAATATTTGGTTGCCTGGTGCTTTGGATCTAACCTGCCAAATATTTTATCCTCAAGTGGCTATTAGAGCAGAAATAAATGAAAAACGTGCGGTCTGCACACACGCGCTCAATTCCCTGTGCTCTCAGATCTGCCATTTAGTCCCTGTGTGGGATGATTCTTTGTTTCCCTCCTCTGTACCCACTCCTGGGCCATTTTTTCCTGACATTTCCCATGATGTTGATCTGAATCTGACAGTCATATCTTTGCGTTTCGCCCCGAAAGCCGTATAGCTCAGAGGGTTTGCATGGCGGTGGCAAAGCACAGCGGGAGAGCATCGCCCCACCTGCCATGCTGTTGCCACGGTGCCCGTCTGCTCTGAGCTCACCTTTCACGGCTGCTCGCCGCTAGCTCACCTGGCACCACTGCTGCCGAGATCAGCTTCCATTCCCTGCGGAGCCCAGGTACAGGGGATCCCATCTGTTATGAGCTTGTGGGCCAGACGCGAACCCGATCCCGCATAGGCACCCCTGCCGATGCCAAACCACTACAGGTTATGAACCCCCGCATAAGCACCCGGTAGGGCAGTGCATCCCATTGTCTTAGTGGCAGCGGGCTGTGATTGACAGGTCCATTTCTGGATTTTTGTCAGCTATCCATATAGTTTCATTGTATTTATTTGTATTTAGTAGGAAGTAGCAGTTCTTAAGAGTGCAAGCGGTGCCATTTTGTACCTTTAAGCGAATTATAGGTCAGTTCAGCCATTTCCGTGGTACAGTGAGCATGCAGCATAACATGTATGTGGCATGATGATAAAAGAACTGCCCTTGCAGTTAAATTTCCTTTTCCAATGTTTAATCCAGATTTTCACTCGAATAATGCGTAATTTGTACGATAAAACGTCTTGCTGTGTAAGCTGCTGTGCATTGACCGTTAAGCCACTTTAATAGTGAGGCTTTCAAAATGAGGATATCTAAAATAAACCGATAAGTTTAAACCGCTGACCCCTTTAGATCCGGATAACAATCGGCTCATCTGTTTTAAACACATTAGGTTCGTCTTGGGCTTATCCTGCCCTTCTCGGAGGGGATTTCGGCGAGATAACAAGCGTGCGAATGCTTGCTGTGGTAGTGGGCCAAACCTGGGAGGACACTTTGTTTTGCATTTATCTCCCACTCCACAGTGACCGCACAGACATGCTGCGTGCGAACCGCTCCAATTTCACTCCTCCTTTGATATATGACCCTCGAGTCAGATAATTGGATCACAAGTTATTGCTGAGACGGTGATTGCATTTGGGCGTTTCTTTGAGAAAATTCAAAGTGATATAGAGCAGATGCATTTAAGGGGAATTTAAAGGGGGCTCGGCCTTAACGTAGCTCGAAATGTCGAATCAGTGAGAGTAAGTAGGAAAATAAATGACGCTTGCAGGTTTTTGCGAGCGATGATCACATTTTTAAAGGCAATTTTTTTTTTTTTACCCCCAACAATATTCTTGAGTATTATTTCCAGATTTGTCAACCATGTTGAGGATTTATGGTAAGTCTTCTGTGAAAAATATGTCCTTAAAGGAGACATTTGTATCTCAGGCTGCATTTTCCAAGGAGCTAGGATTGCTGCTTTTGCCTTACATCAGTCTATAGATGCTTGGCTATAGGGATGTTTTTGTAAAGCAAACAAAGATTACGCTTTAGTTACCAGGAACAATTCCTGCATACAGCTCTGCCGTAACTGTTTACCACCATAACCGGTGCATAAAATAGTAATAATTGAATCCAAAGTGTTTTTCCACTGTGGAAATGCTGAGAAGGAGACAGTGGTTTGCCCACTTCTTTGGACTGGCATCTGCGGAGAGCTCCGAGTGGCAGATTCTCTTTTGTCCTCTATAATGGACTTTCGGCTGATTATGTTTCCCAGTAGAGCTTTGTGTTTTCATCATCTGGGTTTTCAAAGTGATAGCAATGCTGTGAAAGCAGTGGGCGTCATTTAAGAGTAGCCTTTATGAAAGTTTTTTTTTATTATTGTTATGAGCTGATTACCCCCCTCCCCCCACCATAATGACATCATCCATACACCAGTTATCTTCTTCATACCCCACACCCTTCTGTTTGAGCCTTTGAGGTGGCTTTGAGAAAAGCAGTACAGCAGGATTTAATGGTGTCTGAATGTGTTAGCAGTTTATTAACATCGACACATCTTGTTCTCCAAGATGCTCCTCTGCTCGAAAAACGTGGCTAATTGAGCTCTGGCCCAGAATCTGGCAATCCTTTAAGCCCCCGCATGCAGAATAATCGAAGCTTTGACGCGTTTCGGGGGGGAGACGACAAGATGAAGTTGAAGTCGCCGACTGTGGAGAGTTCTGGACAAGTGAGAACAAATGGGGATTTTTTTTTGTTGCTGTTGTCTTTCCCCAAGCAATTATCTGCGTGATAACAGACAAATGCAAATTCCCGAGTAGGAATAAATCATCTGCTCACTCTTGGTCCCTGAAGGGGAATCTTTAACACGTATAGATTGTAAAAAATTGTCACTTGAAACTTCTTGATTGTCATCGACCGTGTGCAGACCAAGGATTTTAGCCGCGACTCTCGCACGGAGAGCTGGAATCAATGTTCCTTTTTGTTTTTAATGTTTGGACCAGCAAACGCTTGCAAGCTTTTTGGTGCGTACCAGCTTATGCCATTGATTATTCTCAACCCCACCCCTAAGTGAAAGGTGAGGATGGAAGGATCTCTGCTGATCTCACCTCGTCCCCTCCGCCTCTTCCCGCCGGAAAATGATTTGTTTTTCAACCCCAACCCTAGGGACGGTTCTGTCCCCTCAAAGTGCAGCTGAACCATCCCAGAATCCCTTGGGCACAATTACTGTGCCGGTGAAGCATCCCCCCACCTCCTGCCTTTGGCGCAAGAGTACAGTAATAGTTACAGTGTGTGTCTTAACGTACTGTTGATTTTTTTTCATTGTGGCACTAAGCAAACTGTCATACTGGTAAGGTGTGACAGCAAAAGAAATGAAACTTGTTAGCATTTTTATCTTCTGCAGTATTCTACAGACATGGTATTTGCTTATCATGTTCAGCCTGAGCAATGGTTTTGATTTGTTCTTGAATTGGACTTCTTTCTTCCAACCCTCACCCAAGCACTGTGCCATTTAACTGGATTAACCTGTTCAGGGCTCCACATTAACAGCTGTCAGAGTGCCTGCGACAGGTAATTTGCTTAAATTTTCGTTGCTGGACAAGTGACATTGTTCTGATACATGTCCAGTGGACAGGTGGACAATAAATTAAGGGAGAATGTTAAGAAATTTCACGCAAAAGGAATGTCTGCCATCATAATAGGTTCCAGAAGGTTGTCCAGACTATCCAGAACTCCTTTGGATTGTGATGTACAGTAGATCAAAATTTTCCTTGCAAGAGAAAGTTAATGAGTTCGGTTATCCAAATTTTTACAGAAGGAACTTAAGGTGCTGACCGTGTTAATAAAATAAATAGAAAAATGAAAGCTACTACAGGTTTGCAGTCATACTGTGTCACAGAGGAGTTTGTGAAGGGAAACTGCTTTGTTATGTTGTGTTACCATAACAAATGTTAACTGGGATTTGGTGGTGCTTTAGCACAAATGGCTGTCAGTTTTGGGGATCAAGAACGCAATCAAATTTTCTTCGAGTTGCGAGAATTAGGGCTTTTTAGGAATGCATTATCTTCATAAGTTGGGGAAGACTGTAAGTGAACACATTATAACACAGTGGAATTGAGAGCATTGATTGCTGAGATTTTATCAGGGGAAACTAGCAAACAAGGGGTAATGGAGGTTGGGAAATTAATGCGGTGTAAGCCAAACTACACAGAAACTGCGAAGAAGACCAGACGGTGGCTGCTCGGCTATTAAGAGAAACGCAAAATCCGAATCTGGCCTTGGTAAAAGCAAAGGCGTGCTTTGTGATTTAAAGTTGGGGTATTTAATGAAAACATAACCTTGGTTTCTCGTAAACTGAACACTCGTATCTCATGGGACGACTGTATTACTGTGACTTTGCCATTATTGGGATGGAGAGATATTTTTAGAAAAATATCATTTGCAACCCACGCGGCCACCAAACTGTGCCGTACAGAAGTGCGTATCAAGTGCTGCCCTTGCAGCTGGTCCTGTGTGAGGGTATCTGCCTGCCAAATGAATAATGTAGTGAAATGTCCTCGGGGTTATTTTTCCAGCCACTGCCATCCTCTCCTGTCATTCTTTATGAATAATAGATTTTTTTGTCTTTTTTTGTCTCTCATCCAGGGAGCCCTGGAGTAGTGCAGTGGCTGCTATGGCACGTGAGTGAGAAGTGAGCTCCGTGCTGGCAGGACTGGGGCAAGTGACAGCGGAGGAGGAAAGCAGGAGAACGGAAACCTTGGGAGGAGCACTCTGTGTGACGGGAGGCGAAGGTAAAGCTGAGGTGGAGGGACAGGTGCTCCACGGGACGGACGGAGCGGATGATAGACCCTGCCTGGTGCCCCCGCCTCCGGCTGCTGCAGAGATGGCTTCCAACTTCAATGACATCGTCAAACAGGGCTACGTCCGCATGCGGAGCCGGAAACTAGGGGTGAGCTGCGTCCGGCCATTCTGGCTCGCTGATGTTAGCCCCTGGGAAAGTGCAGCAAGACTGAAGTTGTGTCAGTTTAGATTTTTAAATATTTTACTTCAATTTATCGTACACTCGGCCATTGGAAACACGTAATGATTCCATCTGTCCCAGTATTAATATTTAAGCAATTTACTCCCCAAGAGTCAAGCGACTTTTAATGTTAAGCTCTGTGCCAGTAAAGTGAAGCGTTCAAAGTGTCCTGTTCACGAGCTGAGCATCATGGAAAATGGCACGAGTGGCAAGCGGTGGGCTTTGGAGCACTGCCTACAGACAGTAATACTAAATCAATGGATTTGTGTGCTGTGGGCCCAAAGAAATCCTGGCTTAATTCAACATCTTGTGCCAAACCTCTTGGATACAAGCTTTGTATCTCTACAGCTTGTTAAAGGGTTTATTCCAACCCTTGTTCCCTCCCCATCCGGTGGGCCATTTACCTTCGTCCTGCTCTCTTCTACCCCTCCTGGCCAAGCCTCCACCTTCCTACCTTAACTGAACACATCTGGTTTGGTCCTTTCTGTGCCGATGCGTGCATGATGCCAACCGTGATGTCCACGTGAGGACGAAGGTGCGAAGCTGCCAGTCAGCAGGATGTTCTGCAGTGCGCGGTCTGAGCCCGGGTCTCCAGAGAGTCGACGCTGCAGAACACCTGAGTCACGTGTCGCTCCGTCTCCCAGTTGGGCGAACCCGCTCCTCACACCTCTCCCTCTGGTTGTCGTATTCCACCTGCTGCAGCAAATGAATTAAAATGAGAGTGCACTGCTTACATTGTTGAACAAATGTAATTCTTAATTGTGGGACAATTCCCTCAGCTGCTTAATATTATACTCGTGTTCTAAACACTAACATAGCATTATGTCAAAATCCTTGTGCTGTGACAGGGTGTTTTATGCACCTTGTTAATCTTGCTTCTCCTCTTAAAATATGTAGCCAAAACGTTTGAAACGTCACTGGACTGAATACCCATAAATGTACCTTTTTCAAATGGCATCTTTGCTGCTCGTTTGCTCTTTAACAGCTGTTGCGCTGCGGTGATTTGGGGTTTGACTGGGGGGTTCAAGGGTGAGGTGGGACACTCGGGGGACCGAGTATGGTTCCAAGGGTGCGTGTTCAGTACGTATGCGGTAACAATGGGCACCCAGGCAATCGATGGGCTTCCCCTGTGGGTTCATGCTTGAGAAGCTCACCACCCCCCACCCCTAGCCCATTTGATTATCCTCAAGACTTGAAAAATGGCAGTCCTCTACACTTTGGGTTCAGGGGCAAATACAGAAGCTGAGGCCGAGTTGGTAAGAGGAAGGTCCAGTTTTTGCCATTTTGGTTGGGAGCGGCACTTTGACCGACACCCCGATGCCGTGCGCTGCCGAATCTTCCGGCGTCTTCTGCCGAATCGGGCCCTGCCGACAAGCGTACCCACAACTCCTCCGAACGGCCATGCCCGCGCTGCCTCCCCGGCTTCCCCACCTTGTTCTTGTCGTCCAGTCAGCAGACAGCCCCATAAGTCTGTTTGCTATTATGTGACTCCACACTGCCAACCCCTCTGCCATCACCTCCTTCCCGTGGTCCCTCACCCCTACGGGCTCCTCCCGTCTGGGGGAAGCTAATAAGCCCACCCCCCTCACCCGCCTCCCCACGCTCCTCCTGAGGTTAAATTAAAACCAAGAACCCAATCGCTCTAATTAGTGCTTACTTAACATTCGATTCCTGAATGCGTTCCATTTCGGCGCCTCGCCCGGCTTTACCCTAATTGCCCAGTTAGTCCGTCACCTTCGCTTCTCCGTCTCGCCCCCACAGCACCCCGTCAGAGCTCTGCTTCGTAACAAGGGCTGCAGACGCGCTAGCGAGAGGCAGGGCTGCAGCTGCCGGGGCGCGAAGCGACCTCCCGCCGCTCCTGCGCATCTCTGGCTGCTCAGCAGAGCGAGGATGGCTCCGCGCAATTAGAGTGGCTCGGTGAAGGAGTCAGGCTCGGCCAGGAAGCCCTCGGCGCGCCGCGGCATTGGGGGACAGATGGTAGATTCGGCGCTGTTTTGCATTTTGGTTGCGCTTTGCAGTGCAGCTGCTTGTTTTGTCTCCGTGCCGTCACTGGCGAAGCCGGCCTTGCCACTCACCTCTCCCAAGTTCCAGCTAACGGTGTCAGGTTGTCACACCCCTCAGCCCCCTTCATCCCTTCCAGGAACGGTCCTGTCCAAGTGGGCTGTTCGGGAGTTTGCGAGCAGCGCCCTCAATATCCTTCTCACGTCTCGACGGTCAAGGCTGCCATCAAGCTTGATTACACGTTGCCGTGACGATCCGTTCGGCTCATTAGCATTCTGCCTCCGTAGCCCGGGTTTGGGGGCAGGACTTGGGCTGGGGGAAGGGTGGGCGACGTGGTAGACTGCAGGACAGCGATGGAAAAAGACAAAAACAGATGAGGAAATAAAAGGCTGCCGTTTGAGGATCAGACAGGCAGGCTCTCCACCTATGAGAGCTCCTGCCTTCTCCACACACACAACACACACGCACATATCCACCAACGCATACTGTGATGGTCCATGGTGCCCATTTGCTCTCAGGAGCTACTTTATCTTGAAATTATTTGGACCCTCACATGTACCCCTTTGCAGGAGAGGTTCATTGTAAGTTTAACTGCCTTCTTGCCAAGGTGATGAAGCCACTGTTGTGACACCTGACGTTAGTGCTTCTGTCAAAGCATGTTCCCCAGTACATTATACTGCCAGTAGCCTTCATTGCTGGATCAATGTGAGCAAACTGGCTAAATAACTCCTGACTGGGCTTGACCATCTGTGTAAGAGTTCCACTGAATAGCCCCAGGGGTTTGCTCTTGGGGAACAATGATCAATACTCTGAAATACAGTCAATGGGCATACAGTAATTTTACTTCTGAGGAAACCTATATACTTACAAAGTGCTTGGGTTGCATTAACAATGAGTGAAATGTCAGGTTGTGAAAGTGACCAGGTGTGAGGTGCAGGGCGGGTGTGTGGAGTTTATCCATCCATCCATTTTTGTTAACCACTTATCCTGAGTAGGTAGTGTGGAGCTTGTCCCAGCAAGGATGGTCGCTACGCTATGAAAATGCCCCTGAATGGGACATCAGTCTGTTGCAGGGTGGCCATAAACACACATACACACACACAATAGGGAACTTAGAGTGATCAACTGACCTGAAACACATCTTTGGACTGTGGGAGGAAACCCACATACAATGAGCCAGATTCAAACTCATGCCCAACCAGTCTGGGCACTGACAAAACAGCACTACTGGCACAGCTATTGTGCCACCGCGGGTAGCGCAAAATAACATGTAAAAAAGGAGGTGCTTCCATCAAACTCCTGGCCTCCAACAGTCCACTTAAATATTACGGCGGCACCTAATCTGGACCAGATGAGACCTGGCGGTGGTCGTAGCCGTGCTCCTACCTGCCATGCAATGTTTTCACGCTTCTTCATATTGCTTTTTAATTTGTGTGCCATCTTTGACATGACTGCTACTTTCCAAAGAGTCAGTTTAACTATATTCTGTGAAAAAGTGAGGGAACAGAAATACTTTAGACATAAACAAAATCGGTGTGCAAGAGCTTCTTTGTCACCTTGTAATGTCTCCCAGTGCACCCATTATTATGCTGTCATAAGAATAATGGTTTTCTCCAGTGGGATATTCATATTTGGCAACAAACATTTGCATTAATTTATGTTGCTAACCCTTTTGTCCAAAGCAGTCTACAATGTTAAGCTATGCTATCTGGACAAAAGTATAAGGACACCTGAGCATCGCCCCCGTACGTGCTTGCTGAATATACCACATGCCCCCTCCTTTGCTGCTATAGCATCCTCCATTCTTCTGGGAAGGTGGCTTTCCACCAGATTTTGCGAATTTATGCCCATTCAGCCACAAGAGCATCAGTGAGGTCGACGAGAAGACCTGGCTCACAGTCGGTGTTCCAATTCATTCCAAAGGTGTTCAGTGGGTTTGAGGTCAGGGGTCTGTGCAGCTGCTCAAGTTCTTCCTCACCAGCCTGGACAAACCATATGTTTATGGAGTGCTCTTTATGCACGGGGGGCACAGTCGTGCTGGAGCAGGAAAGGAGCTTCCTCCCCAAACTGTGGCCACAAAGGTGGAAGCACACAGTTATCTAGAATGTGTTTGTATGCTGCGTGGGTGCAGCTGAAACAGCCCAGCTCAGTCATTAGAAGGGGGGTCCCACATACTTTTGGCCATACGGTGTATGCAGATTATGAGTATAATGTGGTTCTTGCAGCAAATCACTGCTTCCTACAGTGTATGTACATTTACAGAGCTGTGGAATTTAGGGACAGTACCCTCATCAAGGTTATCAGAGCAGAATGTGCGACTCGAACCCGAGTCGTTTTCAGTCCAGCAGTGGCGGTATCAACCCCTACGCCACCTGCTGTCCCTACAGAGTTGCATGTATTATAGATGAAATTCCAGCTTTTCTCCATCATGTAGATGAAAGATCTTTGCCTCCCTTGCCCTCACTCTGCTTCTTAAACATCTCTTATCACTGGAAACACCTGTGCCAGTAGGACTCATTAGAAGGGACTCTGGAAATTAGACAGCGAGCATCAGCTTGATAGGCACATTATTCTAGCTTTCCGTTCCTCCCCCATTTCCTAAATCTCTCTTTGAATTCCAAAGAGCCAAATCTCCTGGCAAAAGCGGACGTTTCATCAGCGTTTGTTCACTACACAATGGGTGCGAAGCCTTTGCAGTAGATCTGGGAAGTCACCCCCCACAGTAAAGCACCTGTCCTGCCCTCTGACAGAGAAATATTTCACCCAGGAAATGAAACAAAACCAGGGAAGACACATGACCATTAGATCCGAGAAAATAAAGTGGCTCTTCGGATTTGCTTTCCCCTCATTTCTCAAAAGATCTCAAGGTGCTCAGACAGCGAAGGTCATTATTAGCTGTGTGTTCATTTGGCTTTCAGTTCTAAAGAAGCAGAAGTCAGTGGAAGAAGGTTGGCCTGGAGATGTTGACCTGTTAGCCAGTGGTGTTGCTTTCAGTGCCTCTGGCACCTGCTGTTTCCATATCATGGAGCTTCAGCTGCTTTCTAAAAATGTTGAACTTAAATACTGAAAAAGAGAAAGCCAGTACATTGCTATTGATTTTGCGTTGCTTGCTTGTGTATTTATTATAACAACTGCATACTTAATTTTTGAAAGTCTAGGGGTGATTAGATTATGAAAGAGTGGATTAATTTGTTGATTCAATAATTTATTTAGTTTTGCTCAAGCTGAGAAATACAGCGTACAGTTTAGCTCACAACCTGATGCAGTCCTGTATGTGTTCTTGAGCTGGTTGACAGTTTTCTGTGGTTTATGTAGTCATATCAAGGTTTTGATTATGTGTAGTGGATATTTTTCTGGGCACATTGACCTGAGCAGTTGAATTGCAGCCAAAAAGATTTTAACAAGTTTGTTGAAATGTACAGGGAAGCAGTGAGCAATATTGTGATTTATATGTTATGTCAAAGTGGGTGACAAACCCACTGTCATGTCTTGGCTGCTGAGTCTTGATACACGTGTTAAATTTATCTATCCATCCATCTATCCATCCATCCACCTTCCTCAGCATCTGGACCTGATCAAGGTGGTTGTGGTCTGGAGTCTTTCCTGGAATCACTGGAAACAAGGCTGTAGCCCTTAAGAGTGTTACCTGTTTGATCTTCGCTGAGGTCCACCTTGAATGGCATATAGCCCCTCAAAGTGAAGCCCTCACTGTGTGCCACTCTGTGCCCTTGAAAATTCTAACATCAAATTGTGCATCCAGGGAGTAGTGGCGAAAACGGGTGGGTGCATCCGCCGTCCATCCATCTGCTTCCTCTGTCCCTCAGAGCCACTGAATTCATCTCAAAATTTCAGAAGAGTCTCAAAACCCATCTTTCAGGCTCACTTCTCCACCAATTGCTCCGTAATCTTGGATCACACCAACTGTCACAATCACCTTTGTATTTCCTATCAGTTGTGTATGTGCCTACTTAAGATGGTGATGTTGAGCAAACAGACCCCCTTCGACAGCCTTGTTCCTACATCAAAAAGCTCTGTGTGCTGGGCCACTTTTGCTTATTTCCAGCTGCACGTTGCTTTGGGGAAAACCATCTGCTAAATGAATAACTTCTAAACAGCTAAAGTTGCAAGCAAAAGCTTTTGCCTTTCTCTTTCTTGCTATTTTTGCTGCATTTTGCTGTGTGTCTTAGAGCTGCATGTCCTCTATCCTCCTTGCAGCTGTAGCTCCCCCACTCCTTTGGTTTCTCCTGCATCCGTCTTGCTGTTCTCCACTCACCTTTACTGTCTGTTCTCCTTAACTCTCCTCTTTTCTTCTTCCTTTCCTCCATCTGGTCGGTGGCAAAACCCCACCTTTACATTTATGCTTTTCTTCAAAGCGACTCACAGTGTGAAGCTGCTTTCATTGTTTCACCCCTCTTTGCAGCTGGGTAATTTTTACTCGGGCGCTTTCTGCCATGTGACTGCTTGCTCAAGGCTGCTATAGCCGGAGGAGGGATTCTTCTCTAGTGTACAAGGTGCTTGTGCGCGAAACGCACAGAATTGCGTTCATTCAGACTTCCAGGGTCATTCCAGAACTTTCTTTGACAACACAGGGGCTGTGTGAGGGATATCACCTCTGCTTAAACTCCCTTAGTGTTATTTACAGCCATAATCCCACAGCCAGAGCTGGGGGAACTGCTTCAAATCCAACTGCTTTGACAGGCAGCTCCCAGGGGATCAGATTTATGTAAAAAGTTAAATATTTATGGCGTAGCAGGGTGCGGGTGGGGGTGGGTCGACCCGCCAGTCAGGCTCCAGAGAGCAAGCAGGGTAGGAGGATGACAGTAGGTTCAGTTAAAGCCCCCCCAGGTAGCGTAGCAGCGGGTAGCCAATTCCCTCCAGCCAGATGCTGACAGTCTGTTTCTGTTGAAGATGCTGGAACTGGATATATGCAGTGTGACATCTGTCTGTTCTTCTCTCTGTGTGTGTGTGTGTGTGTGTGTGTGTGTGTGTGTGTGTGTGTGTGTGAGAGAGAGAGACACTAGACTCTGAAGGCTGGCAATGGGAAATGGAGAAGTGCGAAATGCCATGTGACTGCTGACAGGAAAACAACCCTCCACCTACATAAACCACCCACACAGAATAACTGATACTGTGTGTGTGTGTGTGTGTGTGTGTTTTGCTAATCATGAGGGTGCATTTTTTTGAGCAAAATGTTCACAAGGACCCTAAAATATGAACATTAGACCTTGTAGGGAAGCATCTAGTTTCACGTTGAAAAACAAGTGCAAAAAACTGCCTGTATGTCGACATGTTTATTAGATTGCAGAATTAGGAACATTCATTCCATTAAAGTAAGTTTGTTGAAAATTCAGAATAGGACATAAGAATGTGTGGTTTGCACATGTATGTATGCCTCTGAGAGTGGCATCATACTTAGGTGGTCATGTGGAAAGGAGGATGTTGTGAAAACATGCAGTATTTTTCGTGAAAGTGTCCGTCTGTAAGTGTGATCTCATTGTACAGCTGGGGTCCATTGTAAGAAGTCAGTTAGTACATGTTTGATGTTTGTTTGTCATCTATTTGTCTGTCTGTTTGTCAATCCATCAGCTTGTTTGTTTGTTTCAGTTTATCTGTCTAGTTGTTTGTTTTTAGTGCTTGCTGTTTATGTGTCCCACACAATGGTGCGTGTCTCTGAGGTAACCCAGTTTTTGTATGTGAGATAGAGATCAGTACTGTGGTAGAAGAGACCCCAAATGTTGGGGTTTCAAAACAATAAAAGCCTTTTTCAACAGGCGAGCAGCACAGACTGTCAGCTCTGATGCCCCAAGATGCCAAACCAGCTTGCTGTAAAGCGGCATTGATACCCTCACCCTTGGTTCAGGGTTCTGACCTTCATGCCTCCCGGTTACCAGCAAAAACACAATCAAGAAGAACGCAAACTTTGAATTGATTTTTTATTCGGAAGGTCACACCATGAATATAAAAATGAAACCGGAGTTCATTTCGAGGTGACTGTCGCCCTGCGGTTGACTACAGATGATCACCCGTTGGGAATGAACGCCGGCCGTGATGGGAAACTTGGCCGAACCTCACCTTCAACCAGTAGGTTGCGAGTTTAACTTCAGAGTGAGGCTGTTTGCACATGCAGCTTATGTACGCTGGCATGCGGGAGCGTATCTGCTACAGTGCGCCGGTTTATGGCAGCCCTCTGTGAGGAATTTGAGTCGGCGAGAGGGGATTTATTTCACAGGTATTAAAAAATGGGATTGAAATGGTTCTAAAAAGTGGGATGATTGAAAGAGATTGATTTTCTGTTCCTACTTTGCCTTTGATGAATGAGCTCATGGTCCTGCGTTTCTCCCAGTCGTCCAGTTCACATTTGGGGACGTGAAGTAAAAAAAGGGACCAGGGGTCCGCAGCTGGGCAGCTGGTTGCCATAAAACGCATGAAGCAGCACAATAGCACCATGTCAGCCACACTTGGGCAGCGTCATTTGCAGGTTGCATGAAATATGTACATTTATATGTGCTTTATATGTTTATGTATGGTGTACATAGTACATATACAGTAATACCTGGGTTAGGGCTCTACATGTGTCTTTGAACAATGGAGTTTAATGAAACTGCTCCATAAGAGGTCATTAATAAAGTATATTGCATAAATTGAGTTTATATTTGTAATATAAATAAATATTTGTAGTGTTTCTCTAATTTATAGAATATGCTGGAAACATTTTTCACTATGTATTTAACTTTCATTGTGCAGTTTTATTATGAACAAATATTTCTAGGATTTTGTAGAAGTTATAGAAATTGTGTTTTCCCTAAGGCCATTTGCAACTGAGCAGCTGGAATTTATTTTTTTATTTACAGTTTGCTTCCCATCAAGGTAATGTTAAGGACTCCTATAAATGCCTGTGCACAAGAACATAAACGTAATGGGTTTTTTTTCACATTTCATACAGTCTTCAGTCATGTATGGTGGGCCTCGGCATGATCCCTAAACAAACAGGGATGTAGAGCATTTCTGGAAAGTTCTCCTTTCCAGACAAGGCACTTGTGCCGCGTCCCAAAAGCCAAGTGCCGGAGTCTTGTTCTCTTTGCGGCGGCACCGTTGAACCAGCAGGAGACTAATTGGTTTGACTTTATCAGACTTCCCTTCCTCTGCCTGCCCACTCGCAGTCTGGCATGGAGGGCAGTGGCAGTGCTGTGGGAGCCAGGCAGCAGTCAGAAGTGTGACCTGCATTATTTTTCTTTGTTTGTTTGTTTGTTCGTTTGTTTATTATTGAACTAACACTTTTCTCCAAAGCAGCTTGCCAGGTTATTTTGCCTACAGTGACTTACCCTGTTACCCAGCTAGGCAGTCAAGTGTATTTTCTGCATTTGAGGTTAAGGCAGCAGGAAATGGGATTCAAACCCGATTACCAAGCTGCAGTTTTTCTAGTTCAAAATTGTACTCTTTTCCATTTAGGGATACTCAGTTCTGGCATCTTCCTGCATTCTCATGACTTCCATTGGCCAGCAGATCCTAACACTGGAAGGCATTTTTAATATCTGCTAACGGCCCATGACTGTAGATGGCAATGGAAGCAACAGCAGGCAACAATATCCTATAACTCATTTAAATTTGCGTATTTACACCGCTTTTGTTATTTGCTATAAATGACAGTACAAAGTTTAATGAAAAAAGTTTTCCCTCATTTTCTCTCTCTCTCTCTCACACACACACACACACACACACACACACACACACACACACACCACACAAAGAAATATCTTACTTTCAGGGTACAGCCATCTCTTTGCTTCTTTAGTGCCCCAGAAATTCATTACATTTGCTCTGCACTCTTGAGATAATGATTTATCTGCCGCACATTTACCCGCTTGCAAGGTTTTTTTTCCCTCTACAGCAACCATTTTATTTAATTGAACTGGGCCGATATAATGATCGCAGCTCCTTGTGAATATAAATTGAGGCATTGGTATTGATCCACAATTAAACAGGGTTTCATAGCTACAGTTTCATAGCAGCAGTGTCCATTTTGAGCCACTTTGTAGTTGTTTCTTAATTGTGGGAATGAAGCTTTACGCCCCATTCAAGTACAAAGAGGCCGGTAGTAAATGGTTATGCCAGTTCTAACAACTTGTTAATTTTTTACTTTTGTACTCAGTAGCAGTAATGCAGGGTCGCTGGTGGGTGTGTGGGTGTGTGTGTGTGTGTGTGTGTGTGTGTGTGTGTGTGTGTGTGTGTGTGGAGTCATATGTTTCAGGTTCATTCTCATAAAACCAATTATGTTTTGCTGGGTTGGGGAGAGGAATGATTTATTTTTAACAGGAGCGATGTTACTGGGGTCGAGGGGGCAATTGTGTGTTTGTTGTCTTTTTCTTTTGTAATACGAGTTCATGTTGGCAAGTGTGTTTCTTCGTGTCTGTGTGTACCTGTGTGCGTTTGATGTGCTGTCTGGCTCTTTCGCTCAGCCATTATAACCACCTGCCTCCTCCATTGCTTCATCCAGCCAGGTCCATTGGAACAAGTTTCACTCTCACACACACACACACACACACACACACACACATACACACACACACACACACACACACAGACGTCTCTGCAGAATGTTTTAAAGATGCAGATACAGTGTTTGATTTCAGTTGCAGATCTTTGACAGTGCGGTGTCATTCCGTATTTTACGCGACGCGTTCTTGTGTTCGTCATTTGCGCTGTAATCCTATTCACCAGAATAAAGTCCTTCTGTCGCTCAGATCGTGGCTTGTAATGATGTTGCATTTAGGATAATAAGGAGGTTTTAAAGGATGAAATTATATTACAGCTTCCAACTAATTCATTATCTCCGGGTATTACGGCTGCTCATTAAGTCATCTTTCACACAATAAACAGTCTAGTGAGAAGGAAGTGGCTGCGTTTTTCATCGCTCAGCCAGCATCCCCATTACATGCCCCCCGGATTAAAACTGCGTATACAGATCATGTCATTTAGGGGGATGGCTTTGTTGCTTTTCCAGCTCTCCATTCATCCAAATACTGTATAGACTTTATAACTGCCTTTGGTCTTCATTTAAAGGAAAAAAGCCCATTGCAGCCGTATGAATATCATTTGTATCAAAATCTGGTTCCCTGTTTGGGCACGAAATTCCCCGAATTATGAATGCAACAATTCTGTTCTCGAGTTTGCATCTGCTTCCTGTTTATGACGATTCCAACATCCGTCGGTCCTTCCACGGGGTCCTGAGATAGGGGTGTCCCCCCCCGCGGCTCCCCTCGCAGGCGGATGCACGGGGTGGAGCTCGTCCAGCGGGCTGCCAGCCAGACCAGGCACGTACAGCCGTGCGCTCAGGTTTCCCTGGTAACAAGGGGCTCTGCTCCTGAAGGCTGGACTACATGTAAATGTAAAAGGGCCCGCCTTTCATCTCAGAGACGAAATAACCCAGAAGCGGCGTGGCGGGGCCTCGGAATCACATCTCTGCAGCGACGGAATGTCTGCTAGCATTGCAGAGACAGATTTCTCATTACCCCCGTGAGACAGCTTGCACTTACAGCTTTTTCCTTCAATAACTTATGCGGAGCAAAATTGTCTTGTATGCAATATTCAGATGTCGGGCCATGCGCGCCCCCCTCCTTCCCGTGCAGTTTTGTCCACGCCATCCTGCTCGCTCTCTCAGCATAGTATGTAAGTGACAAAGGAATTTAACAGTCCGAAAATGAGCCATCAATATGAAGGCCAGTTTAAAACAACAGCGACAAAACGAAATTGAACAATATAGATGCAGAATGGATTGAAGGGAAGAGGGATAAATAAATCAATGTGGGACGGGCCTGGGTATATTAGGGTGAACATATTGTCCACCCGTCCCCAACACACACAGAAAGAAAAGCAGTTCTTTGAGTAAAGGGAATTATGGGAACTTTACTTCAGGGATGTTAACATTCTCATGCATACACATCCTTATTGAATCTGCAGGCTACCGTGTAATGGCCTGACTGTAGTGTCATTTTTGCCATTCAAAGGAGAGCCTGTTATGGTGTAATACCCTGTTATTGCCCAGTTTCTGTCATTTTCTTCCATTTCTTCAATAGGCAGTTTCATTTTTCTGTATCAGAATTGGCAGTCAAGTTCAATTAAGTCTTTTTTTATTAACAGCAGAACAGCGCAGGGTTGCAGCAACAGAGACAGAAGCAGTACACTGAGAATTGGTAAATACACCCTCATGCATAAAACAAGGACAGAAGGTCAAAAAGGTACAAATATTTCACAGGTACGGTCACATGGTTCTATTTAATAAGTTCCAGACGGGACTCAAGATATTCCAGAATTCCTTTGAATTGTAATGCAGATCAAATGTTAATTTTTTCAAGTGAAAGAAAGTGGTGGTGGTGGTGGGGGGGGAGTTCAAAAGAAAAAGACAGTTAAACATTTTGGTCGTCCGCATATTTACGGAGGGAACTCTGCAGACCGTAACAATAAACTACGTTTCTGTGCCAAGTGTTTGTCTTCTTGCTGCGGTGGAGCTGTGTGCTGTCTGACTGAGTTGCTGTGAGGCAGTGGAATCCCTTCTCTCACCACATAGCATTGCAGGGTCACAGATTTCCTCACATTTTTGTCTTAAATGTTAAACTGGTGGAGTTTTTAGTCAATGCAATGAATAGACTCATCCAGATAAATGGGTAGTTGCCAGATACTGTTATACAGTCACATGTATAGTATAAGATATTCAAATACAGAAAGATACTCTATATGTATGTTACATATTTTACATTCATTATATACATTTATAACAAGGAAATACATGCACAATATAAAGAGAATAAAAAAGAAAACATTAAATAAGTTTGCATTGTACAGTGTTTCCTTTGGGTTATAGTTTAGGTTTATAGAATCCTGTTTTGTCCATGCAGGCACCGTACAGCACTACAGGACGGTTCACCTGGTTAGGGACAGGTTTAACATTTTCAGACTTCTTTCAACTTCTACTTCAGTTGACGTGGAATTTTAGTATTTTCTTATGGTTCAGAATCTAACATGTGCTTTTGCTTTCATCGTATTCCTTGCCAAGCTGAAGTTTCCCATTAAGTGTATTTTTAGCCCTAAATATGTGTTAGTATTCCCATTTTGAATTGCCTAGGTTATACTTTGTTTCTTTCTCAAGAACCTTTCTGGACCTCATTCTGAAATACAGTGTTTTTGTTTTCTTTTCATAGTATTTACTGCCAGATCCCTTTTCTGGCAGTGTTACTATAACAGTGTTAGGTAGTTTATTCATTTTCTGTGGATAACAGGGAAAAATTTACTGATTTACTGTATAGATTTTACGCAAATAAGTTTTATATCAAACAGAACACATAACACGAATTGCCTTGGTAAATTTGTAGCTGTATAAAGTTGTACAAGTGTAAATCTTTTGCAATAATGAATTCAAGTATGTAAAAATCTGTAAATAAAAATGCAGTAACTTTGCTGGGTCGGGTCTGCAGCAATGTGACTTTGTGGAATTTTATAGTTGTTTTTAAATTAAATTTTCATTTCGTATTCTTATTGTTCCATGTCGCTAAATTATTAGATATGTAAATCAATTGTTTCAAAATTCTGATTGCCACTTAGTTTTTGCATGTTATAAAGCCAATATCTGAACCGAGTACAGATTCACATTGTTTTGTCACCCATATCCATCCAACAAGTTTTTGCCGAGAGGCGAAGTTGGTGACTTAATGAGGGTCTGTAAGTATCGTGTGACCGAGATATATATTAACCTGTATATATAGTATATATTTTATGATACGCTGTACCAGAATCCATGCCCTTTCGCTTGTCAATAAGAATGTCGCCTGCCCAACACCGGCTAACAATCTGGCTAAAGCGCTCACTAAACAATTGTATGATTTCTTGTTGTGTTTTCCAAGGGTTACTGCTGTACATATATACACAAAGATCTCTCTGTTGTTCAACGTTCAGAAAAAAAGTTTTCATTTTACTTAAAAAACAAGATAGACTTGGAACTGTGCTTAACACAGTTACAGTGTGCGAAGGTGGAGGTGGGCGTGCTGGAAGACATTAACCTGCGTCGCACAGTTAACATAGCATCGTTGGTGAGGCACTCAGGGACGAGGAAGGCAGCTGACCTGTCAGTCCAGTCATCCACATTGTATCAAGTGCACTGGGCAGGGTGAAGCAGTCAGCATGGGGCTGCATGAGGAGTAAATTATTAGCTGCGAGTGGCGCCATAATGGGAAAAATTGTATCGGTGGCTTACCAGGCAGTTACACATTCATGCATGATGAGGTTGGTGGCTTTCTGGGGAAAATTACACGGTGGGAAATCCATTCTGCCAAAGCACATGGCGAGATGTGAGGCTGGACAGCTAATGGGGGGGGCGAGATAATTTGGTAAGACTGTAATTGTCCTCTGTAAGGATCCCAGTGTATAGTAACACTGGATATCACTCTGTCTTGCAGGATGACACAGCTTTTAAAGCTCACTGTCACCCACTCTATGTACTTTGATCAAAGTTATGATGTTTTGAATAGTGTAACAGGTTCAAAAATGCTATTACTATTTCGACCAGACTATTTTAATATAACAACAGTAACTGTTGGAGAGGCTCGGTCACTATACAGTTATGGAGTGGCAAGCTATGTTTGTGTGACTATTGGTGATGGCTGATAGGCTTTTGTATTAGCAAAGCCTCATTAATGAATGTATGGCAGCAATGCCTGACCAGTGTATGAACCTCAACAATGACTGACCTACGAGTCAGTGTTAGGGATGCCTGACCAGTGAGTGAAGATTAGTTGCAGCTGACTGGCGAGTCCACGTTGAGGATGGCTGACCGATGGATGACTGCTGTCTCTTCCAGATCTACCGCCGCTGTTGGCTGGTGTTCAAGAAGTCCTCCAGCAAAGGGCCCCGGCGGCTGGAAAAGTACCCAGATGAGAAGTCCGCCTACATCAGGGCCTGCCCCAAGGTGCCGCACGCCTCTGCCCACAACGCACGCAGCTGCATCCCAAGCCAAAGATGCCTGTCACAGTGGAAAAACACTCAGGGGGAAGCCAAGCTGTATTTGGGGATTTTTATTTCTGGTCTAATATTTCAGACTACATCTAACAGTGTATTTCTGTATTTTTAGTATAAGAGATGAAATATCAAAAAGATGTGCTTGGCTTGATTGACGACACGAAAGTACAAGGTTTGGTGCTGAAATCCCAGTTGTTTGTGATTTATTTAAGGTAAAAAATGGGGGGCAGCACTCTAGAATTTAAGTAATAACAAATTTAATTTGTGCAATGCACGCTGATCGAGTCACCTAGCCGAAAAAGCATCCTTATAGGGCGCTGTACAAATTAAATTTGTAGTTTGGTAAATTTGTAAGTGCCGTTCCCTGCTTTTATCTTAAATATAAGATGAGCTGACCTTTTACCGAGGACGCTAATCGTAATGCAATTGATAAGTTGTGCTCGGTATTGCTGCAACATGCAGTCGACACATCGCTTCTGTTACAAGCGTACAGCCTCACTATGGCAGCCAGCCTCATAACTTCACTTCTGTCAAAGGGAATTCAAACATGACGAAGCCAGTGTTGGGGAAATGTTAGCTGTGCTGCTGCGAAGCAGATCAAAACGGACAGGGAAAGAGAAACAAGCCCCCGACACACACATGCGGGCACACACTCGCAGCTGTGTGTGAGTCAGATTTGTGCTCTCTTTGATGTGCCCTTAGATGTCCTTCCATCTCATCCACTTTTCACTCTGTATCTGATCTTCTGCACCATAGCCAGCCCTTCCTTTTCTTTTGTTGGACAATTTCTTTCTCCACCCTATTATGTTAGTCTGAACTAGTACACCGGCCCTCTCGTTCTCATTTTCCCACCAGTCTCCACTTTTCTTTGTCCTTCCTTGAAAGCGGCGCCCCTCCGCTTGCTCGGTACCCCTTTCCATCAAACCGCCTTTGTTCCCCGATTCAAGCTTCCCTCACGGTCCTCATCTGCTCCGCTCTTCCGCCGTGTCCACCTTCCGTTTCGTCCCTCAGCCGAACCCTTACCCATTCGCTTTGGTGCCCCACCAGGTGACCGAGATCAGCAACGTGAAGAATGTGACGAGACTTCCGCGGGAAACCAAGCGGCAGGCGGTGGCCATTGTCTTCTCGGATGACACCTCACGCACCTTCACGTGTGACTCAGGTACGCCACCCGACTGCCCCCCGGCTGCTTTGTGACCTCCTTACTGTGCTCCGTGCCCCGTTCCCCAATTTTGCTGCTTAATTAAGAGCAGGTACGTTGGTGAGCCATCAAAGTCACCATGTATTATTAGTGAAATTTAAATTGTCTGTCCTCATCAGGCCTTCCTGATCCAATGGGAGCCCCTGGTGTTATTATTAATTCAGTCTCATCCATCCCTTTTCTTATGCAGAACTAATGAGGCTCGCTTCCTGTTTTTGTTTCAGAGCTGGAGGCCGAGGAGTGGTATAAGACCCTGTCCATCGAGTGCCTTGGAAGCCGTCTCAACGATATCAGCCTCGGGGAGCCGGACCTGCTGGCGGCAGGAGTGCAGTGTGAGCACACAGGTGAGATCCTTGCGACCCGCGAATCCCAGATGTTCCTGTGGCTGCTACGTGACAGCACGGCCTGCGTGAGGACGGACTCGTGTTCTTCCCAGCAGAGCGGTTCAACGTGTTCCTGCTGCCCTGTCCCAACCTGGACATCTATGGCGAGTGCATGATGCAGATAACACACGAGAACATCTACCTGTGGGACATCCACAACCCTCGCACCAAGCTGGTAACCTGGCCGCTCTGCTCACTGCGCCGCTACGGCCGCGACGCCACCCGCTTCACCTTTGAGGCCGGCAGGTAGGGCCCCGAAAAACCGTGATACGAGTACCGGAATGGAGGCAGACAAAGCATTAAAATGAACCGATGACAAATTCCCATTTTCACGTTCCCTTCGAGCCGACTTTAGCCAAATGACAGATAGGAGAAGATGGAGAGAGGAATGGCTGGCATTGAGCGGGGAGGCGGAGACAAATTCCCACTGTGAATGGAAGGGGGGGGCTGCTGGAGACAGACAGTGAAGGTGGGGAAACGAAGGATTTGAATGGAAATGAAGCTCTGGGGGCGGATCAGGTTTGGTGATGAGAACGCTAGCAATTTTTCATTCAAGGTTAAAAGCGTTGCTGGGAACGCGAGCCAGCGATATGTGAACACTTCCTCCTGGCCCCACCCTTCGCCTCTCAGACGCCCCGAAGGGGTTATGAGACATGTCATTGGCTTGTCCCAGCTCCATGGCTCTATTGACTGAATGCAGCGGCAGATAGCTGGTTCTTATCTGTTCCTGGGATTTGATTCTCATTGATTAAGCGAGACTGAATTGCTTGCATTGGTGAATGTGTGCGGAGCCCCCGGAAAGGCTGGGGAAGTGGGCTGAGCGAACAAGGATGCAGTGCCCCCTTGTGGAACTTTCTTATGTGTTTGTGAAGGAAGGAAATGCTCATTTATTCATTTAGCTCCAAAGTAATGTATTCATTTACTTACAACTATTTACCAGTTGATGTACCTGGGTAATTTTTACCGTATGAGTTCAGGGTTGATCGAAAGTACCATAGCACGAGGTGGCATTTGGTCTGGAATTTGTTGAGCAGAAGGCGGCAGGTCTAACCACCACTGTACCTGCTGCCTACAGGCAGCCCTTTGTTTCTGCACTTGTGTGCTTGGAAGAATGAGATTTAACCTTGTGTGACGTGCGCTGCAGGATGTGTGACAGCGGTGAAGGTCTTTACACCTTCCAGACCAGAGAAGGAGAGCAGATTTATCAGAGGGTCCACTCAGCCACTCTGGCAATTGCAGAGCAGCACAAGAAAGTTCTCATGGAGATGGAGAAAAACAACCGGGTAAGGGATGCTCAGATGGTCATGTGCATGCATGCACACACACACGTTTCTTAACATACTGTACACGTTAGCAAGATGTTTGCTACTGAAAAAAATACAGATGTACGTGTAGACATGTCCAGAGAGGTCTCGGATGCAGTAACTTTTATTATTACTTTACCACTTTGTTTAAGTAAATGTTTGTAAAAATGTAAGTTTTTGGGTTAAATTTTTTAAAAAATTGAAACGTGTAAAACGTTTTAAAAATTTCAGTAAGTTTAAAAGTTTATTCGAGTGGAAGATTGAACGAGTTGTACCGAGTGAAATGTTTAAGCATGAGCTTTAAGAAATTGGTTTTATTTTGCTCAATTTAAGAATACGGGCAGAAATTACATTTTGGATTTTACTACCATGTTTGAAAACAACTGCATACTTAATCAAAGCACAACAAAAAGCCTGATTTGAAACAAGATTTATTTTCGCATTTGCTGTTTTTTGAGCTGATACTTAACTACTCGTGGATTTCTGGAAAAGTTCGCTTGAGTGATGTTTTTAACTGCCCACTTCTACTCAGATGCCAACACCATCTTAAAAACCATAAAACTGTATTTCAAACATTTTTAAAAAATTGCTGTGTGCTGAACTGCAGTACAAATGCAGGGAACGTGTTTTGTGTTCGATGCGCACGGCTGCTGCCCTCCATGGGGGCAAGGAGGACGGCGAAAGCAGGATGAGTTTTTTCTTCCTGTTGATCTTGACCTCCCTTCTCCCTTCCTGGGACAGTTGCTGTCAAAGGGCTCAGAGGCAGGGTCCTACCCCTGCACTCCAACTGCCATCCTGCCCCGCAGCGCCTTCTGGCATCACATCACAGGCAACCAGGGCAGCCTGGACTCCACCAACGGTACGCTGGAAGGGCGCACTCCTCCGGTCTGAGGATGGTCTTTTTATCCTCTTTTTTTTGCTGTCAAGCCTGTCAACAGCATTTTGTGCATTGCTCTGTGAAAAAGCAATTTGTATTTTCTGTCTGTTTTAATTAAACTCATCCCAATTAAACATACCTGTCTTTCAGGTGACATGTTTGGCAGCTCGCAGACGGAGCCCGATGCCGATCTGCTTCCCTCTCGGCTTCTCCCGGAACCCCACAGCACAGTCCCCGTGAGCCACAGCCGACAGCCCCCTGAACACTACCGCACCTACCCCAGCCAGTGAGGGGCGCTGCACATCCTCCACCTCTTCATCCTACTTTGTTTCTCCCTTGGCCTGGATTCCATTTCCCTCCCATGAGGTCCCCTGCTGGGGCCAGCGTGAGGAGAGGTACCTGGGGGGGTGTGCGGTCCGCAGAAAATGGTCCGACACCCATGGAGCAAGCACCACTTCTCTCTCCAGATCTTCACCAAGAGTCACCCACTCCTTCCTTGAGGGACTCCACCTCCTAGTAACTCTGAGAGAAGCACGAGCAGGTCCGAGAAGGATCTTGAGAAGAACCACGAGTCCCCTGGAGCGCTGTGTTGTTTTTTTGTGTTAAGCTGATGAGACGGTTTCATTTTGTCTCTCGTTTGTGTGTCGCGCTATGCATGGTCCCCTCAGCAAGAATCAACACAGCTGTATGAGTGTGTGTGTGTGTGTGTGTTTAGTTGTCCAAGGGCCCCCTCCGACTACAGGCACCGCAGACACCATCTTGTGTGTGTGAGGTCCGGCAAAGATGCTCGTAACCTCGTTCTTCTTTGGGAAAGAAATGAAACGCCCGCCCAGAAGGCTACTGGCCACTGCAGCTGTGGAGCATGAACACAGCTGTGATGCACAGCCCTTACTAGACTCCAAAACCTTAAGGCAGCACACGTGCGATGTGCGCCAGAATAGTACCCCTCGCCGCTGGAAATGCACAAAATCTCACGACGATGGCGCCCACCAAGTGTGTGCGGGACAACATACACACCGCGTTCACCAAGGGACCGGCACCTTCCTCAGGCGAAGGGGGACGAGGGTGAACATGTCGAGTTTTTTTTGTAGCTGACACAGCAAAAAGACACCTGAACTTTGCCTTGAGTTCTGTCCGTGCGGGCAGGTAAAGGAGTGGACGTTGCGTTTGGCGCGAGAAGAAACGCCTTAGGTCTGTTTGTTACTTCTGTCTTGTTTGTGCTGCTCTTTGTTAAGCCACAGCAACAACTTCCCTGGGAAATCCATCCTTTGCTGTCATTTCTCTGTGAGCGGCTCATCTAGGCATTTGAGGACAATTTTGGTTACCTAGTTTTTTTTTTTTTTAAAGATGCTTTTTTTGGAATGTGAAACCAGTGCTGTTGTGGGCAGTTCAAAAACTTGGGAGAGAAACCTCGAGACTGAAAAGGGCAGACAAAAGCGTAAAAGAGTAAGACAGTCACATTTTTTACTTATCCTCCTATAAATGTGGTAGAAAGGAGGGGGTTATTTCAGTTGTTTTCAAAGCTGTTTTTCTTTTGGTTTCATCAGAGCGAACCTTGAACCGTAGGTTGATGAAGATCAGAAAAGTGGTTTGTGGCCATTCGCTTGTCATTTTTGCGTTTTAATTATTCATATGGACTTGTGTTTGTGAGTAAACATTTGCACTTGGTGATGATTTTAAACCATGTGTTTTAGACAACTCAGGAGAAAATCATTATTTTAAGACATTGTTTTTTCAGCTTGCCTTTAAGGTTATACATACAGCAAGGTGGAGGCACTTTGTCCAGGTGTGGGTGATGTATATGGTACCTCCACACGTGTCTCTGCCGCCTAACCCGAACTTTTAACACCAACCAAGGAATTACAGTAGGGGGCGCTATCATGTTCTTCCCTTGATGCAGGGGTTTGACCGAGATACAACGGCCTGGTGTGAGTTTGCATCAGAGCATTTGTTGCTTCAAAGCAGTCCGCTTCCTTTTGAAAGCCATGTGCTGCTGGTGCAACAGTGGTTCCTGAGCGATGTCCCAAGCTGCATAACCGCCAGCATTCCTCCAAGGTAGGAACCCACTGACTGGGGCAGCTCAGCTCACAGCGTGTGCATCACACTGAAACGATCAGGCTGCTTGAGAAGACTTTTCCTGATTTCTGTGCTAAATGTGGTGGGGAAGAAAAGGGTCACGGTAATAAGTCCGTATGAAGCCTCTCAGCAGGAACGGTACTGAGTTTGAACCCTGTGTTAATATTAATGCATACATTTTAACCTCACAATGAAAATATCTTAATGTACAGTAACACCTCGATTATTGCTCTACATGCTTTCTTGAGAATTGATGCGCAATGAAACAGCGCTATAAGAGGTCATGAATACAGTGTTGCACAAGCTGAGCTTGAAAACTGCATTACAATAAAAAAAAAGAGATGCTTTCACCTTTAACAATAGTGGATAAACACAGAAAACAGTCTTGGTTTATGGACAGCAAAAATAAAAATATTCTATATTATTATTAATATCACAATAAATTACTCAAAGGGTTAAAAAGAGTGCTTTATATGAGAAAGCGCCTAATTGAGCCGGGGTGGCATTACACTGTAAATGAACGCAAATTTGGCCAAAAAAGGAATCCTTATTTCTCTGCAAATGACAACGTACTTTGCATAAATTGAAGGAGCTTTAGGTTAAACAGGATGTCTGATGGTAAAGATTTGCAGTCAAACTCTGTACCTCCATATACATCAGACGGAAAGCAAGAAGCTCACTTAATGTATTTTGGTGTAAAATATTGAAACATTTACAGCAGTGTAATTACCAGTAAGCTTGTAAAAAGTCCTTCCATTTGCGTTTGGAGTACCGAACCTGTTTGCGCAGAGCGGTCCAGGGCAATGAATGGAGGGCGGAAGAAGGCAGCTCTCAGTTTCTGGTAGCTTGAATCCCATCTGTGAGCGTCCTGTTATATTCTGCCAGTTGTTTGATGACATTCTTCACCACAGGATGGTAGTCGCTCTCCAGGCCTTTCGATGCAATGAACTCCCGCATGACATAGTTGTTCTTTTCATGGTGTTGCCATTTCTTTTCCATGTTGCTTAGCTGCGCATGAGTCTCATTTTCTTGTAGCTGATTCTTAAGTGCTTCATAGTCGTCGTTCATCTTTGCCATGGGTTTTTTAAAGGTTTCTCTCCTCTGAACGAGCGACTTTCTGTCTTCCAGCAGTTGCTTTTTCTTCTCCTCGACGGCTGCCTTAAATTCGCTCAAGTTATTGTAGGTGTGAAGGCGTTCGCACATATGCCGGATCTTCTCTTTGAGGCTGCTGAGCTCCATGTTGATTTTGCTCTCTAGTTTCTCCACTTTCTGGAGGTCTTGCTGCAACTTTTGGCTCTCTGACATTAACACTTCAGCAGTGTTTTGCGACTTGTGCATTTCTGTCTCCTTCAAGACAAGGTCCTCTTGCATGGACTTCAGTTCATTAGCAGAGACAGAAGGAATTTGGTTCTTGCGGTTCATGCTCCTGCTCGTGTGTTCAAGCAATGCCACGATGCCAGCTTGCATCTGGAGGTTGCGCTCCTGCTCTTTTGCTTTTGTGTCTTCAAAGGATTCAAGGAAATTATCCATGTTCTCCTCCTTCTTTTTCAGTTCTTTGTATTTCTGATGTTGCTCCCCTTCATGTCCTTCGATGTCATCGTCAAGTTCCTGGATTTTCTCGTTGACCTTGTCGGTTTTCAGCTGTACGTGGGTCAGTTGTTGTTCCATGCTCACCATCTCTTGATTGTCTTCCTTGACTTGTCTGAGCAGCTGCTCCCTCTCCTTTGTTGGGCCCCTGCTGTTGTTCTCCAAGTCCATGGACTCCCTGTGTTGCTCCAGTTTCTGCAACTTTTCCTGCAGCAGCAGTGCTTCCTGCTTCACCTGTGACTGGTTGACTTCAGTTTCCAAAATTTCTTTCTGAGTAATGAGGGCATCGAGCTCTTGCTGAAAACGGTCCAACTCCTGCAGAAGTTCTTCATTGGCCACTTTCATCTCAGCATACTTGGCCTGGCTTTGCAGGGTCATTTTCTTCAAAATGGTGTCTGCGGCCTGTTTCTCAACATCCACTTCGTTCTCGGCGACTCGGATAATCTCCTCCTTTTCTTGTCTTTCTGCGAAAATAACCAGAGGTGAGTACTTAAAAACAATACTCAGTAGCAACTGTCTCTGCTAATACTCTAGGCAAAGTTAAAGTAGCTGTATAAAAAACATCTTAACTTTAAAAAGGATTAGGTAAAAAAATTTTAGAAGTATCAACCCTGTGTCGGTTTTTTGATGTTGTGAACTATCGGCAAAGATGACAGCATAAATATAGTTTTAAGCCTTATGGAAGGAATATAACCATGTAATATATAACTATATACATGCATCAATCCATTATCAATAACATCAAATCCAGTGCAGGGCTGCAGTGGGCTGGAGCCTATTTTGGAAGGGAAGGACAGGGTGTGAGGGACAACTCTATAAAAGAAATAAAATACACATTTGAGCTTGCTTCACCTAGTCAGTCCAAAAAAAAAAAAAAAAAAAAAAAAAAAAACTACACACCTGCTTTACTGGAGTTGGGTAAATCCTGTCTAACTTAGCTATTTAAGCGATATTCCACAGCTGGCATTGGCACTGAAGTTGTAGCCTGAATGCAGGCAGAGACACAGTTAGTTTCCTCCCATTTTTTCCTCATTTCGGTCAACGTGTGTGTTTACAAATAAACCGTGTGGAGAAAACTTAGGCTGTGCTCCTGCCACGGCTGTATTGTCTTTGTTGCCGTGCACTCATCCTGTGCTGTTCCAGGATAAATAAAACAGTGCTGCAGAGATGGGTAAGCATCATTTTAGACAAAGGCGTCAGTTAAAGCGGAAAATAATACAATTGTCTGTTAATAACTATATAGTGCACAAGGCCAGGGATTTTAACTCCGAACCACCGCGCTGGCCGACTCCACCATAATTTTCAGCTCGGTGGAGATCCGTAGCCGGCAGCCAGCAGCGGGGATCTGCTGCTACCAGTCTGGGGTAAAAGTGATTTCAATTGTTATGAACAGGAATTATAACATTAAAATAAAGGTTAGAAATGAGAAGGGAGAGAAAGAACAGAGGGAACTTCCTCCACCAATGTACTATAGTAAAAGGCAAATAGGCAGCTGCTAAAAATTGGGTGAAAAATGTCATGTTTTCTCCCAGATTTGACCCGACTGCGTGCATCTCACCTCTGAAGATAGCGTCCATACTTTGGGCCTCCTTGTCATTCTGCACTTTGAGCCTCTGGAAGTCTTGTACGACCTCGTCCATCTCGGTGTTGGTGTTCAGTTTGTCCACCAGCATGTTGTAGTCCGCCAGCTCCCCTTGGAGATGTTTAATTTCACCAGCAAGACCTTCAGCTCTTTTCTCGTAGACCAGGTACACCGAGTTCTCCTGGTTGAACGTGTCGATCTGCTTCTGCAGTTTGCTCGACTCGGTTGTCAGCTCGCTTATTTTGCTGCGGAGCAATCCGAGGAAATAAGATTTATCCAGGATCTGCCTTTGAGGTCCTTTCATGCCAGTCTTCATGCCGCTCAAGCCCTGCTGAGTGACCGGCCTGGTTGTTACCTTGATGTGCGCGGAGAGGACGCCCGCGGTCACCGTCGGCCCTCCCCTCGTCGCCGGCTGCCCAACCTTCAGCACCATCGGAGCTTCTTTAGTGACACAAGTGGATTTGAGTTTCGACTCCAAAACACACCACGCAAAGTCAAGCGAACCCAATTTCTTGAAGACGCCGCAGGAAGGCGCGTGCGCGAGCCGAGGACGTTACCGTGGCAGCGCGTGAGGACGCGCGCGCGCTCTCGCGCTCACACTTCGCGGTCGAGGAAGAGACGCCCGCCGAGCGCTTAAAACCCCAACCGCTGAGCTGCTGGAAGCCCAAAAAATCGGACAAAGGCGTTCAGTCCAGCTCTAAACGCAGTTTGTATCATTTCTTGTTAAGACTAAGAAGGGCTAAGCTTTGGTTCAACGTGCTTTTTTTGTTTTGTTTTGTTTTTTCCCTCTTGTCTTGTACATAAAACATGAGTTGCGACTGCCCTCTCGGGCCTTTGTACATATTAGCTATTTATTTCACTTTTCGTGCAGGTATTAAATAGAGGACCTGTTCTTCCACATCTGTGTGTGTGTGTGTGTGTGTGTGTGTGTGTGTGTGTGTGTGGAATCACTCCGGCAGGTAGATGGAAGAGCGGGGCTTAAGGCTGAGGCACCATTTGTGTAAGAATGGCAGCAAAGGTCTGCTTTCTGTGCTTTTGCGTCAGCATGTGGGAGATGGCGAAGGGGCGGGGGTCTTTTTTTGAGGAAAGAATTTGAAAAGCAGCTTTTTTGCCCCCTCTGAGGATGCTGGCAGAGCCACGGGAGGCTGAGCTTCCACCTGAAGTCATGTGAGGTTATCACCACCCCCTCAGGTAACTGCAGGGGACTTTGGGCTCCCAGGTGTGCGGCGGTGGTCTCTGCGCCTCAGGGCCTGGCCGTTAACTTATAGCTGTTGCGTCTTGGACCAGTTCATGACTTTTCTGCCTTAAGACAAATTTTTTTGTGTTGCTTTTCTACTTTGGGCATTTCTACTCCAATACGAAGGAATTGCATTGTAGTCTATAGGCCATTTTCTTCAAGATGCATGCTTTGCTTGGGGAAGGTAATAAGCCTGGCGTAGAAACTGTGACAGATCACGAGGTGATATTTTAAGGGGAACCGTGCGAATTTGTTCAAATGTGTAGAATGGAAGTGAAAGTGCCATTTGTCCCTGGTGGGGAAACTGGAAGCTACAAACAATATGTGTTAATTTTTTAACCAAAATTCACAAACTAATATTTGTCAAGCTGTTTTCCTGTTAAAAAAAACCTGCTCATAAAATTGACCTCAGTTAAAAAGAACAGTTTTGGTTCCTATGCACACTTGTGTGTCTTGTTTTACTGTACAAGTCGTGTTGTAAATTACTTTTTTTTTTTGTTTTTATAGCTGGACTGGAGATTTGCTGTTCTGGAGTGTCTTGTCTTTTTTTTTTTTTTTTTTCCAGGAAATACTACACTTGAAAGTAGCTCTACAAAAATCAGTTTTTTAAACTATGGACTTAAACTCAAATGTCATTTATGTTCATATACAACTAAAATGGTATCAGTAGAACTGCACTTTTGTCAAACATGCCACTGTTTTTGTTGTTAAAAATTATTCTATGTTAAAAGCATGTCATGTTTAACTTAGGCATTAACAAGTCCAGATTAGTGTTCATCTATACTGCTGGGCTTTCATAAATGAACATCATACTAAATATACAAGAAAAAAGACTTGGACAGACATACATTGCTCTTTGGGGGTAAAGTTCTATTACTGAAGTTATATACTGTATTGTTCAGCAGTCTTCAAACACGTATCGGTTCCTTTAGTTTGTCTTTTCAGTGTGACCTTTGTCCTATGTCCATAAAATTTAACACAACTGGACAAAACAGATAAGAAACAATATTAGAATATTTTTTGCTGTAATCTGTGAAGCAAAGCAGACTTTTTTCAACAAAAAAGCAAAATTTATTTTTCTTTGTCTGATGTCTGCACCATGTATCAAAAAGTTCAGCTTTCATTTTGCACACAAAGCCTGTCATTCACAAAGGTTCCTCTTTCTGCAAGTTTTAATTCACTGATTAAATGCCTGACAATGCAGAGCAATGGAAAAAACGTTGGTGTTACAGAGAAGTAGAGTCATACCCTGGTTCACGCTCTAGTTACTTCCTCCCAAATGTCTCTTCCAAAAATTGAAGCTGTGCATATGATGTTTTTAGCGTAATCATGTACAAAAAAAGCCAATTTATGTTACAAAGGCTTGATATTGTTTCTGGTTGAACTGTATAATTAAAAACTCCCCATCTGTAATGTATTGCTATTTTAAAACCGGACAGTTTATAATTTTTTTGCTTGTATTGCCCCTTCTCGGGACCCATAGCGTCTGGTCTGTAATAAAATCTAAGTCACCTGTGCTGTAGTCATACTGCACTGTATAATATAACCATCTCTATTCTGAAAACCCAAGAGAAGAAATGTTGAATAGCCACTGATTGTGAGTGAGGGGGATCTGCTGCTGCTTTGCGTACAAATATCATTGTTAATTGTCTGGTGCCGTACAAAGATAAGAAAGTGACTGAATGATGATGGTTTGTTAGTTGTACAGGTGCTTACAGCATTTTAACCATAGCTGGGGAAATTTAAGTTGGGTTTTTTGGGGGTGGGGTTGAGTGGATTGTAACTTTTCCCATTGAAAATTATTGAAAATTGATTCTGTGTTTGTTTTCCCCGTTTAAGTTCAGTTTTCAGCAATGGATTAGGAATGTTAACTGGGGTATGACTGTACATTTCTGCAGTTTCCATACATCGCAGACTAGAAGTCGATGCATTGTTTTCCTGGACCGTTCATCCTAAATTATATTTAAACTGTCTGAAACTTTAGCTCTTATTAAGTAGTTTCCAACCAACATGACACAAAAGTGTAAGAAACCAATGTGAACATGAACATCCTGCCTAGAGTGGGGTATCTCACCAGGGTTCAGTTCGGCTAAGAGCATGTTGCCATGGAGTTCATCCTGCATGAATTCAGTTCTAAATCGCTGTGTGTGTCATGTAATGTTTGTGGTACAACATTTTGCAGTTTTACAATAAAAAAAAATGTTTTTACAATACGACTGGCTGAAATCGATCTCATAATGCATCACTGAATGAAGGGAAGCACAATTACATTGAAGCCTAAATGGATGTGCATCTCCCTGAAGTAGACAGGCAATCAGCAGCAGTTTGTTTAGATACAGTACATATGTTATATTTATTTATTAATGCACTGTTCTAGCTTGATCACAAGTTTTTACACTGCTTGGTCCCTTCTGCCTTGTGACGAGATCGACTGGTAGTGTTGGTCTGTATCTGTAGCAGCGCAGCATCACCTTAATATTTACATTTATTATATTCCTTTGTGATGTAAAACAGCAGAAGATGCATTTTGCTCAACACTAATGAACTATGCCATGTCTCATCTGGTCTTTTTTTAAAAAAAAAATGGGAAAAAAAAATCATAGAAGCATGTAATATTATCCACATAAGATTAAATAAGTGTAAATAAGATTTCACAATAAATTACCTGCAGAAGCAACATATGAAACCGTCCGCCTTCAACCTGTTTGCAATACTCTGTCCCTATAAGAACGCAAACACTTTGACCATTTTATAAACCTTGACTTTGCTATCTAGAAAGACAAAAAAAAAAAAAAATATATATATATATATATATATACATACACACACACACACACACACACATATACAGTCATGGCCGAAATTGTTGGCACCCCAGAAATTTTTCCAGAAAATCAAGTATTTCTCACAGAAAAGTATTGCAGTAACATGTTTTGCTATATACATGTTTATTCCCTTTGTGTGTATTGGAACAAAACAAAAAAAGGGAGGAAAAAAAGCTAATTGGACATAATGTCACACAAAACTCCAAAAATGGGCTGGACGAAATTGTTGGCATCCTTAACTTAATATTTGGTTGCACACCCTTTGGAAAAAATAACTGAAATCAGTCGCTTCCTATAACCATCAATAAGCTTCTTACACCTCTCACCAAGAATTTTGGGCCACTCTTCCTTTGCAAACTGCTCCAGGTCTCTCTTATTGGAAGGGCACCTTTTCCCAAGAGCAATTTTAAGATCTCTCCACAGGTGTTCAATGGGATTTAGATCTGGACTCATTGCTGGCCACTTCAGAACTTTCCAGCGCTTTGTTGCCATCCATTTCTGGGTGCTTTTTGACGTAGGTTTGGAGTCATTGTCCTGCTGAAAGACCCAAGATCTCGGACGCAAACCCAGTTTTCTGACACCGGGCTCTACATTGCGACCCAAAATCCTTTGGTAATCCTCAGATTTCATGATGCCTTGCACACATTCAAGGCACCCAGTGCCAGAGGCAGCCAAACAACCCCAAAACATCATTGAACCTCCACCATATTTTACTGTAGGTACTGTGTTCTTTTCTTTCCGTTTTCGGTAGACAGTAGAATTATGTGCTTTACCAAAAAGCTGTATCTTGGTCTTATCTGTCCACAAGATGTTTTCCCAGAAGGATTTTGGCTTACTCAAGTACATTTTGACAAACTGTAGTCTTGCATTTTTATGTCTCTGTGTCAGCAGTGGGGTCCTCCTGGGTCTCCTCCCATAGCGTTTCATTTCATTTAAATGTCGACGGATAGTTCGTGCTGACACTGATGCTCCCTGAGCCTGCAGGACAGCTTGAATTTCTTTGGAACTTGTTTGGGGCTGCTTATCCACCATCCGGACTATCCTGCATTGCAACCTTTCATCAATTTTTCTCTTCCGTCCACGCCCAGGGAGATTAGCTACAGTGCCATGGGTTGCAAACTTCTTGATAATGTTGCGCACTGTGGACAAAGGCAAATGTAGATCTCTGGAGATGGACTTGTAACCTTGAGATTGTTGATATTTTTCCACAATTTTGGTTCTCAAGTCCTCAGACAGTTCTCTTCTCCTCTTTCTGTTGTCCATGCTTAGTGTGGCACACACAATGCAAAGACTAAGTGAACTTCTCTCCTTTTTATCTGCTTTCAGGTGTGATTTTTATATTGCCCACACCTGTTACTTGCCCCAGGTGAGTTTAAAGGAGCATCACATGCTTGAAACAATCTTATTTATCCACAATTTTAAAAGGGTGCCAACAATTTTGTCCAGCCCATTTTTGGAGTTTTGTGTGACATTATGTCCAATTTGCCTTTTTTCCTCCCTTTTTTGTTTTGTTCCAATACACACAAAGGGAATAAACATGTGTATAGCAAAACATGTGTTACTGCAATACTTTTCTGTGAGAAATACTTGATTTTCTGGAAAAATTTCTGGGGTGCCAACAATTTCGGCCATGACTGTATACACATACACTGCTTAAAAAAATTAAAGGAACACTTTGAAAACACAGATCTCAATGGGGGGAAAAAAATCATGCTGGATATCTATACTGATATGGACTGGGTAATGTGTTAGGAATGAAAGGATGCCACATCGTTTGATGGAAATGAAAATTATCAACCTACAGAGGGGTGAATTCAAAGACACCCCAAAAAATAAAGTGAAAAAATGATGCAGCAGGCTAGTCCATTTTGCCAAAATTTCATTTGCAGCAACTCCCCACGTGCTTGTATGCATGCCTGACAACGTTGGGGCATGCTCCTAATGAGATGATGGATGGTGTCCTGGGGGATCTCCTCCCAGATCTGGACCAGGGAATCACTGAGCTCCTGGACAGTCTGAGGTGTCGAAACATAATGTCCCAGAGGTGTTCTATTGGATTTAGGTCAGGCGAGCGTGGGGGCCAGTCAACGTTATCAATTCCTTCATCCTCCAGGAACTGCCTGCATACTCTCGCCGGGCATTGTCGTGCACCAGGAGGAACCCAGGACCCACTGCACCAGCGTAGGGTCTGACAACGGGTCCAAGGATTTCATACCGATACCTAATGGCAGTCAAGGTGCCGTTGTCTAGCCTGTAGAGGTCTGCATGTCACTCCATGGATATGCCTCCCCAGACCATCACTGACCCACCGTCAAACCGGTCATGCTGAACGATGTTACAAGCAGCATAATGGTCTCCACGGCTTCTCCAGACCCTTTCACGTCTGTCACATGTGCTCAGGGTGAACCTGCTCTCATCTGTGAAAAGCACAGGGCGCCAGTGGCGGACCTGCCAATTCTGGTATTCTATGGCAAATGCCAATCGAGCTCCACGGTGCCGGGCAGTGAGCACAGGGCCCACTAGAGGACGTTGGGCTCTCGGACCACCCTCACGAAGTCTGTTTCTGACTGTTTGGTCAGAGACATTCACACCAGTGACCTGCTGGAGGTCATTTTGTAGGGCTCTGGCAGTGCTCATCCTGTTCCTCTTTGCCCAAAGGAGCAGATACCGGTCCTGCTGATGGGTTAAGAACCTTCTACGGCCCTGTCCAGCTCTCCTAGAGTAACTGCCTGTCTCCTGGAATCTCCTCCATGTCCGTATTGATATGCCATCCTGGAGAAGTTGGACTACCTGTGCAACCTCTGTGGGGTCCAGGTATCGCCTCATGCTACCAGAAGTGACACTGACCATAGCCAAATGCAAAACTAGTGAAAAAACAGTCAGAAAAGATGAGGAAGGGAAAAATGTCAGTGACCTCCACCTGTTAAACCATTCCTGTTTTTGGGGTCGTCTCATTGTTGCCCCTCTAGTGCACCTGTTGTTAAGTTCATGAACACCAAAGCAGCTGAAACCGATTTAACAACCTCCTCTGCTACTTAACTGACCAGATCAAAATCCCAGAAGTTTCATTGACTTGATGCTATACTCTGATTAAAAAGTGTTCCTTTCATTTTTTTTGAGCAGTATATATATATATATAAAATATTAATGTTATGTCATATATACAAAGCAAAATATGTAGATTATTTCATATTTTATTAACTAAATGTATTCAACTTAAGTGTTTTTCAGAAAGGTACCTCATGATATTATTAAACTACAATTAGTTTTCATTCAGCGCCGTGAGTACTTATATAATAAATTGTAAGTAAATATTGCACAATTTACACAAACACATTTTAAACGAAGCTAAACAAATGAATGGCTCCGTATCCGTTTACTTGGCATTCCCTTTAGTTGAAAGATGGTAGAGTTCAGAATTTTGTCTGAAATGAAAAGAAAAATTACGAGGAATGCAAAACAAAAGGGAAAATTTTTAAAGGGAAACCAGCCCGCGAAACCAATCGCGGTTTCGAAGCTCGATTGATCGTCCCGGACGCGCAGTGCGATGTTTTCGACCCTCTATTGAGCATGTCTGAGCGAGGGTGAGGCGAAGTCATGTGAGCCGGGAAACATGGCTGCGGGGATATAGCGTCCGAGTGCCTTCGCCGCATTATTACCGCCCAACTGTTCGTAGCGAACCGGCAGGTCCCTCTCGCTGGGGGTGTCGCTGTGTGTGGAAGCGGTCGGGGGTCGCGTCATGTTCCGGCGAGGTTTGAGGCTGTCGTACACCTGAGCCCGAGGAGCACCTTAAGCGGGAGCATCGCTTCACACACCGGCGTTTCATGAGGGATTCGCCCGTCAACAGCCGTCTGGAGCTCCGTGTGACTGTCGCGCCAGTTTTCGTGCTTAAATTCGTCTCTTGGCGGTCTGTTCGATTTTAAAACTGCACTCGACCAGGTTCTGATACTTCTTTTGCTGTCGCTCCTTGCCCAGGTTTCACTATCTCACGGAGGCCGGCGTCCAGAGGCTGTGTTTAGGACATAATCTGCAGATGATTTTTGTAACCGAAAGCCGTTCTGTTCCCATTTGAAAAGCACGGTGTGATGGATGCGGGTTTGACTGGCGATTGATCCGTTTTTTTGCAGGTTCAATAGGTGCTGCATCAGGTTGCTGTGCCGGTTTTGGCTGGGGTTTGATCTGTTAGTGACGGGGTGTGACAGTTGTGTGAGGGGGCTTCGATGAGGTGTGAAATTGGGTGTTGATCCACGTTTGATAAGAGTTTGGTCCGTGTTTGCTACGGCTGTCATGAGGGTTTGATGCAGGTTTGATAAAGCTGTGAGACGGGTTTGACAGATGTGTCTTACCGGGTTGATCTGGATTTGATAGCATTAATATCGGTTATTGATCCGGGTTTAATTGATGTGTGATAGACGGTTGATAGCGGTTGAGATTTGTGTTTGGTCTGGCATTGATACGGCTGCGAGAGGGGTTTGATCAGGATCACCATGAATGCCGAGAAGGATTTTGCTCCGCTGACGCCGAACATCGTGCGGGCTCTGAACGACAAGCTGTATGAGAAGAGGAAGGTCGCAGCGCTGGAGATAGAGAAGTGCGTCTGCCCAACTCCTGCAATGGGTTAATGTTAAAATTATCACACGTTGCCAGTTTCTCGCTGCTTTACAGTTTCAACCATAAAGGATTTGTTTGTCCCCACTGAGCCTTACAGGCTGTCTTTGTTTTGCGTTGAGCTGATCTGTGATCTGCTTATTACAAATAAGGTCACGACGTGGCCGAGGCGAATGAATTATCCGTTCATTTAATTTAGATTCAGTCACTTTGGTTTCTGAGGCCTCGACAGCATATTTTGTTTTGAAGGCCAAGTTTTTGAAAAAGTGTTTTCACGCGATATGAACGTGCAGTGTAAACAGAGCATTGATCTTTAAGTAGTAATTAGATTTATGCATATATACATTTTTTGCTGATGTCCCTGCTGCTGTATTTTCTATTACAAACTTCTTTTATTGTATAATCTGTTATTTGAATGTTCACATCCGTGTCCGACTGCTTGTTCAGGCGCAGGCTGCCGAATCTGAGAAACGCATGGCCTTATTTTGTGTGTTCCGTGTTTCCGTGACAGGCTGGTGCGTGAGTTTGTGGCCCAGAACAACTCAAACCAGATCCGACATGTGATTCAAATCCTGGCTTCTGAATTTGCCTTATCCCAGCACCCCCACAGTCGCAAGGGGGGACTTATTGGCCTTGCTGCGTGCTCCATTGCCCTGGGAAAGGTACGACCCCTCCTGCTGTTGACTGCTCTTCTCGCAGAGCTTTTATCCACTACACCATCGACTGGCTGCACTCCTTTTTTATTTTCCTGGTCTGTGTAACTTGGCAACAGAACAACCTTTCTAACCACTTTTCCACCTGCTACCCTTGAAGAAGGTTCATACCCTATTATTTTAGCACTTACGTTCACACCTGTTTACAGGACTCTGGCCTTTACCTGAAGGAGTTGATTGAACCAGTCCTCACCTGCTTCAATGACTCGGACAGCCGTCTGCGCTATTATGCTTGTGAGGCGCTCTATAACATCGTGAAGGTGGCCCGGGGAGCCGTTCTGCCTCACTTCAACGTGCTTTTTGATGGGCTCAGCAAGGTGAGCAAGTCTGTTAGCAACAGGACTTGTGAGGCAAATAGCCACACATAGAGGGGGTACAGCTGGACACAGGGCATACTGAGGGTTTGCAAGGATGGCAGAAAGGTCCTCCACTTGCAATGTATAAAATAAACTGATAAAATTTTTAAAATTAAGATTTTAATATTTTCCAGTTGGCTGCAGATCCAGACCCCAATGTGAAGAGTGGCTCAGAGCTGCTGGATCGACTGCTAAAGGTGATGGGTTTTTTTTCTTTTCTTTTTGTGGCATTTACAACTTGCAGAAGAAGCAAATGGCTTCTTTAGTTTGTAGCATTTGAAGAAGGAAGGCATAAAATGCTTGTAGAATAAGTATAATACAAGTTATACGCAAAAGTGAATGAAAGAATTTTTTTGAACCCAGAAGAAAGTAGTTCTAGGATGTTGCAATATACAGAGACAAAGTAATCATCAGTTTTAAGCTCAATTCCCCACAGTTTGAATAAAAAGTATTAGTCAGTGGTGTAGATCTGGGCTTGAGCAGAATGTTGATCATGAGTAGTGAGTTGGTTGGGGAGGTGGGAACGGGTGTTGGACACGCTTTTCTGATGGACTTCTTACTTTCTGTCTCATAGGACATTGTAACTGAAAGTAACAAATTCGACCTGGTGGCTTTTGTCCCCCTGCTGCGTGAGCGCATTTACTCCAACAACCAGTATGCCCGCCAGTTTATCATCTCGTGGGTGAGTTCAGCACTGGAGGAACTGGGTTCAACCGGAAGAGGACAGGCTGTAGTAATGATCTACCAGCCCAGGAAGAATGATCTGTCATGCAGTAAAGCTTAGATATAAAAAGGAAAAAATCTGTAAACTCGCTGAATAAACATTATAACTGATGACTGTACAATAATTTCAGTTGATTCTGTGTGAACCTTTCTTTTGAGCAGAACTCTTCTGGCATTTATGTGGAATTTCTGGTGTTTATGTGAAATTTAATACTGCTACACCTAAAATATGTTGCCAAGTTCAGGTTCACTTTCTCTTTTTCATTCCACATTTGAAGGATAAACATTTTGATTTATTATTCAATTTTTAGTGATGCTATTGAAGAAATATCAGTTTTCATTAACCATAAACACTCATTTGTGCAATCATCATAAAAAGCTCTGGTTCTGCATCTCACCAGTTACTGCACTGGATGGCAGGAAATTCTGCTGCCTTGGAATTGACCTGACTTTTTCTTATCCTTTGTGTGGCCATTTTTAGGGGAGCTTTGTTCTTATCTGCGAATTGATGTTTGTGGTCCCTTCGATGTCATATCTGCACGCTAAGACACAAACTTGAATTTAAATGTTTTTCAGATACTGGTACTGGAATCAGTCCCTGACATAAACCTCCTGGATTACCTACCTGAGATCCTGGATGGACTTTTTCAGATCCTGGGGGACAGCAGCAAGGAGATTCGCAAGATGTGAGACTTTTAAAAAAAAAAATAAATAAATAAAAAAATAAAAATAAATAAATAAATAAAATTAAAAATTAAATTTATTTATTTTTAAAATGGCCACCTCCTGTTCTATGGTTATTGTTCATGTGCACTCATACCTCTGTTACAGTCAATATAACATTTCTTCTGATGTGTGGCTTAGCCTGGGTGATGGGTGTTTCTAATAAGTGTTCCTGTTCTCCTTCAGGTGTGAGGTGGTTTTGGGGGAGTTCCTGAAAGAGATTAAGAAGACGCCCTCCAATGTCAAGTTCGCAGAAATGGCCAACATCCTCGTCATTCACTGCCAGGTGTCTGATGAGTCCAAAATGAGTGAGTGAGATGTGTGATTTTCTATAGAATATTAAATACAGTTGGGTGACTTGTGCGTATGCCTACCTGTTTTGAGTTTCCTGGTGGTGATATTTTTAGACATACTGTAAATAACAGAGCACAGTAAGGAGCTCTGGCCAGAGCTAGAGCAGGGTGTTGAATAGTGGAAAATAACCACTGAATACTTGTGAAAGCTTGTAAAATTGAAAAGTTTGTTAATGGACAGTAAGTTGGGGATCAACTGTAGGTAAGGAGATTTGAGTTCAGTACTTAGTTCAGTATTTCAGTGGAAATATCTCAAATATGATTAAGCTGATTGGCCTAAGATTGGTATTGTTTTCAAAGCCCCTGCTTTGGGTATTGCCTTGCGAGAGATTCGACTTAAGTACAGAAATTAGGACATTTGGATATTCAGTGTTGTCATGTCTGAAAGAAATGCGGTCTATGACCTTAGACTTGCTTAGATCCTCTTTTTTTAACCTTCTGGATGATTTATTTTATTTTTTGTTCAGGAAGTGTTTACATTTCTAAAAAATTTAGTAACATTTCACAAAAAAAAAGAGGATCTGGTTTGCTGATCCCGATTCTCCCAAGAAGACTAAATATTTAATCTCTTGGTCTTTTTAGTATTTCATTTTGTGAATCTATTTCCAGACCAGTACTTGTTCCACAGTGACAGAATGATTAAAAAAGTACATTGAAAAATTGCAATGATGTATGATATGTGAACATGAAACAAGGGTAAGAGGGTTACAGTATTTTAAAGAATAACTGGCAGTCATCTCAGCCTGGATTTTTGAACCGTTTAAAGTGCTCAAAATGTCATGTGGGCTATCCATGCTCAGTAATGAGCAAACAACACAAAGAGTTTCAAAAGAACGTTAAAAAAAAGTAAATGCCCCATTCGCAGGTAGCACAGTCTTGTTCCTTATGTCCTCATCGTCTCCTTTATTACTGCTCTTCCTGGAGCTAATAGTCAAGCACTGGTCATCTGTGCCCCCCCCTCCCCCCCAGCCAATGACCTGATCCAGCTGACAGCCATGACATGGATGAGGGAGTTTATCCAGTTGGCCGGCCGAGTGGTGCTGCCCTACTCCTCTGGCATCTTGACTGCAGTGCTGCCTTGCCTCTCCTATGATGACCGCAAGAAGAGTATCCTCCTCTCACATCTGGTTGTTCTCCTTTGCTAGCTTGCTTTTTCCACCATCCTTCAACTACATATATTTTCATGAATTGCTTTAGTTTTTTTCCTTTTTTTGATTCTGTCTTGTGTTTTTCATGTGATGCAGCTCACTGTCAGCTGATTGTTTTTGTTCTGTGATACTGGAAGTGCAGCAACTGATGAAATATGCTTTAAATCAGTTGACAGCTTTAAGATTTAACATCACACCAGAGGACACAATCCATAAATGTCCAATCCCACCTCTTGCTGTAGTACCCTTGAGCTAGGCACTTATCCTGAATTTATACAGTAATGATTATCCTGCTGTAAAAATGGAAAAATCATTGCAAGTGGTTTGGTGAAATGTGCCAAGTAAATTAATAATTGTTGATGTAAATGTACCTCTGTGTTGCACCCTTGCTGTCTTTCATGGAAACAGGGGCTCCGTGGATGGTGCCATTAAGTCACCTACAAAGGCTCGTTTTTGCCCCCATTCATCAACGTCAACACAGCATTTTCCTTCCTGTACGGTTATAGAAAAGTACTATGCAAGGACAGCTGCATTTTTCTTACATAGAAATGATTTTGCTGCATTGCCAAAATATTATGAGACAATTTTTGATTCAGAAGAATTAATTGGCTTCTTCTGGATTTTGTGTAGACTGTTATATCACAACCATTAGGTGACTGAAACGGTTAACTGGGGAGAATAAATGAGTCCATAGTTGTCGTCCTTCCTGATTCAGTGAGTATTTTACCACCTGCCCAGTGCTTGACCCTTGACCCTTAGTACCCCAGGTACGAAGGAGGCAGCCAGCGCCTGCAACCACAGCCTGATGAAGCTGGTGACCCCTGAGGATGATGATGATGAGGAGGAAAGCCAGGTCAGCGATACCCTGGCCCGAGAGGACAGCCCTCCGAAGGTGCGAGAAGATCTCGACAGTGAGTACCTGCTAGCGGTTTCTTTGCTCTGCACCAGTGAAATTCTTAAGGTGACAAAGGTTATGAATTATGAGTACTTTATGCTACCAATATGGGAATGGCATGTGAAAATGGCCCAGGGGGTGTGGCCATGTGTGAGCACTGAGACTGTTGAGAGCTTTTGTTGATGAACTGGGGGATTTTGATGGGAGGTGATGGCAACTTTAGAGGCCACATCATCTCAGCATTTTCACATTCCTCCTAGCATGGCTGAAACACTTCTCCAAGATGAGCTCAAGTGAATGCTGCTTTTGAATATTTCTCAGCACTTAATCTTGCTTTTTGAGGTTCAAAATTGATCACATTGGTGACTTCACCATTCCGCTTTTGTTCCATTCTGAATTAAACCGTTCAATCGCTTTGAGCGCTGGGTGGGAGTTTATCCATAGACCCAGCATTGGTGGTTCAGTGGTAGAATTCTCGCCTGCCACGCGGGAGGCCCGGGTTCGATTCCCGGCCAATGCAAGGTTTCTTTTTATACTAGGGGTATTGAATAAAAATGTCACGAGGGCGGTTCAACAAAATTTTGTCCCATCAAAGGTCCGAATCTGACGTTTTTCATATGATTCAAATCCCTATATATAGCCATTTGGTAGTGGTGGGGGGGTGTGTGTGCGCAGTGGGGCACCTTTAAGATCCCAAAGCTATTGATTCCAGTGGGGAACCTAAAAAAAAAAAAAAAAAAATTGGTGATACTGTACACAACTCGACTTTAGTGATACCTATTAGGTCTGGGTCCATATAGAACGGCGTCTGGGTCTGGATTCGGACCGCAGTCCGCCTATCGGTGACCTAGATTTTATACTCTTCTCTGGCTGTTTTTTTTTTTTTTTTTTTTGACACCTCAGTTTTAGCTTGTAAACTCCATTAGGTTGATAATTACATATTTAAATGAATTAGGTTTATAATTTACAGAATAACAGAATAAATTTATAATTTTTTCATTAGCAAGTTACTGCAGTTGAATAAAGAGAAATACAGTATTTAAATGTATTAATTCAGAGCTTTTAAACCTACCATGTTTGTTTTGTATACTAAGCAGCTTGCATTGATTTACTTCTTTGTACAGCTAGTTCCTTTTTACTGTATCAGTTTAGGAGAAGTACTGTACCTTTATCATGCGGACTACAGTAGGTGGTGGGATTGAAGCCCAGATCCTTCAAACTGTTAGATCAACTTGCTGTTCACCATCGAGAGTGAACTGTAAGCTCTTCAGTAGGGGGACTATGTCCCCCGGCCAGCGCGAGCACTTCTTTCTCATAGTTTTCTGTGTGCATTTGCTCTGTTTCCTGCTCATGTTTATAAGAAATAGCCTCTGCTCAGAATTATTCTCCACTGGAAAGAAGAGCTTGCCATTAAGTTAGGAAGTCAACAGATGTTAAAAGAAATATTATTGAAAACATGCAGAGAAGTTTAGGGAAACAGGAACTTGTGACCCACTGCAATTTTGTGTTTTTAAAATCTGTTTTTAAGCTCTTCAGAGGCACTGAGTTGAGAGTTAACAGCTGGAAGACAAGAATGCCACATCAGCACTTTAGCAGGAGCTGGGGATCATCTGCCAGTCAAGTGATGTCATAGTCAATGGCCCACCCCTCATGCCCGCATCACTCACTGTCACACAGGCATCATTTAATAAAATAAAACCTAAAGTTTGGCTTGTGGCATTTTATAAGGAACTTGGTTAGATGTGGATGGAGTGTTTAATGTACGTCTACTGTGAAATGTCATTCAAAGGGTTTATGATGAGGAAGTGTTGTATAACGAAAAAAGAAACATTGATTGGGTTTAAATGTGGGATCTGATGTTTCACTCTTCCTCCAAATGTATTTGTGGCTGTACTTGCAGTTGCTGCACGCTTTTCAGCTGTTGCATGAGGTTTAGTAGATATGGTTGCATTGGTGGTTCAGTGGTAGAATTCTCGCCTGCCACGCGGGAGGCCCGGGTTCGATTCCCGGCCAATGCAGAATGTTTTTGTACTTCTTTTCCTTGATGGTTGTATTTGCTCACTGTTACAGGAGTATAGAGATGTTTGGAGTTTGTTAAAATGTGGGTCTATAATAAGATTTTCTGTACCTCCTGTGGTTCATGCTGAAAAATATTGAATTCTACCCAATTAAATAGCCAAATTTGAAAATATCCTCTGAAAATATTATATGGTTTTCAGGGTCGCATGACTGCTTTCGTTGTGGTTTCATTTCTTAAAATGGCATTTTATATGGACAGAACTTAAGTAGGCAAACATCGTGTGTTCTGTGTAGATCCGTAATGAATAGATTAGTTGCAGATGTTGCTCTTTTCTTTGGTGGTCAAATATGAAAATGCTGTGGTATTAAATGTAAATGTAATAACCTGGAATCCATACAGAATGTGTAAGTTACTGTGTTTTAACTTTCTTTCTCACACCAGTGCACTGTGGGGATTTTGTGTTGGGGTTCCTTTTCCTTAACCGCTCTTGTCTGTATTTGTTTTGCAGATTCACTGAGTGCATCACAGGATTCTGGAGGACTCAGCAATATCAGCTTTTTCACCCCAGCAAGGTAGGTATTGGATGTTGGACATTCTCTCTCTCTCTCTCTCTCTCTCTCTCTCTCTCTCTCTCTCTCATATACACTGTGTATACTGTATATATCACCAATAAAATATATGTAGCCAGTCAATCAGTCAGTTTCTCAATCTGTAAACTGCATGGATTCCTGAAAAAATTCACAATCTGGGAACGTTAACCCCATTAATTTACTATGTTACAGTTGTTTTTCTTGTTTCTTCTGGCTTTGCATGAATGCTCTTATTAAAACTACAATTGCATTTATGAAGTGTGTTTTTTATGTTTTTATGTGCTGGGAAAAATAAATGTCAGATACTTTAACAGCTCCTGTTCAGGGTGTCACTGCCTCATGTGAGATTCTGAGTCTGTCCCCCATTTTACAACCTGTTTTTAAGGATTTTACATCTAAATATTGTCAGCATCCTTTTAGTAACCCCCAACCCCCCACTATGTACTGTATTGTAGTTTTCTTTCATTACATTTAATCATCATGTTGGTTTCTTTTTTTATTCCACTAGATGGCGACCAAACTATCGTGTTTTCTTTCTTAGGCCCTTGTTTTTTTCCTGATTATAACTATAAGAATCATATTTAAATTGTAGTTGTTATAAAACCGTGATGGAACATCTATGGCTTCCAGTTCTTCTTTTAATTAATTAAGGATTATGAATAAAGAAGACAAATCTGCTCAGCATTGCTGCTTTTGACAGTGTGCCATCCACTAAGATAACAAAAAAGATATATTTTTTTTCTTTCTTAAGTTGGAGCATGTTGCTGTGCTTGATCATCATAGCGCTTCCCTGTGGTTTTCTTGAGTGACTCGTGGCGCAGAAACAGGCCTTCAACTGTAATAACGTTGGTTTTTCACCGAATTCGTGAGCTCGTGTAGAAGAATGCTTCATATACTGTAGACACTTTGTCCCTCTGTGTAGAAGAGCACGCGATAAAGCAGATTCTTGTAACTCCATTTGGCCTTTTGTTATTTCACGGTGGTACTTTCTTATTTTCGTAAAATAGTGTGAAGCCACTCCTGAAGCAGGTGGCATAGTGGTTGGAGCTACCGCTTTGCAGCTGGAATATTCTAGTTTCAATGCTTGGTCCTTCTTTAAGAATAGGCTATTGTATAAAAGTGTATAATTATTAATTTTACTATATTATTCATTTGTATTTATGAAGAATATAATTGTAAGTGGCAGGGTGTGCAAAGCTATCATTGGTAGTCTCTAAGGAGAAGGATTTTGGGTAAATAAACAGGAGTAAATGCTATGTGGTGGAACCAAGGTTTCACCCCCGGGGGGCTGGATGATGCTCATGATGTGTGGGCATCTCTTCCTCGCAGTGCTGACCATGCTCAGGTCATCCTCGATCTGGACGGCATAGTGCAGGTGCTCGGCCGACACCTGAATGACTCCTCCACGGGCATGATGACCCGCATAGCCGTCCTCAAGTGGCTCTATCACCTGTACATCAAGACTCCGCGCAAGGTGAGCTGCCCGTCCCGTTGCATGCATCGCATCACATCAGACTTACTTTACGGTCCGCGGCCATATGTGACCTTAAATTTAAATGTGGATTGATTTGTGAAAGAACAGGAAACTATGAGCAGAGATTGAGCACATATTAAGAAGTTCTCGATGGTCACAGAAGCGGTCTGTAATCAATGTACAGTAGTTAAATTCTTACTCTTGTGTGCTCACGGTTTTGATGTTTTGGAGATTTTCAGTGAGTAAATTTAATCGACTTTAGAGCTGAACTGCTGAGGGGAGCATGCGGTGCTGCGGATTGGAGTGGTTGGGACTAAGTTATTGAGCTGGTCCCTTTTCTCTCTGCAATAATCATTCGCCCTTAATTGTTTCTGATGTTCAGAGAAGATTATCAGCATTTATTTCTAACCTCTTCGACTGTGAGCCACTTCCGTAATAAAGTGCTTAGCAGGCACAGGTGATTCCCCACTGAACCATGTGCTCTTCTCAGCCCTTTCTCCCACTGCCCATTATTAATGTGGTCAATGTCCTTTCTGTCCACTGCAGATGTTTCGGCACACGGACAGCCTGTTTCCCATGCTGCTCAAGACGCTGTCAGACGAGTCGGACGAGGTAAGCGCCCCCTCCCAGGGTGCACCGCTCCATCCCCTTCACCCATATTTCATACCAGGCCTTAGAATACTCCTCAAGCTTAGATATGACCCATAAAGGCGTGTTTTCAAGCTTCAAAGCACTTCACAAAGAAATATGTGCGAATACCATGTCTTCTGTGTTAGTACCACACACACGTTTGACAGCTGCAACACCTTCTGCGATGAAAAATGTCTTGAGGGTGCAGCTCGAGTGTGGAAATATCATTATGACTTTCAGAAACCACTCTGATCTTTGGCACCCTTGGGTTATTGTATCATTTCCTGTGTTAAAAGCTATAGCTTGGGGCAGGAAGGGTCAGTCTGGGTTCTCACACCCTTCGACACCTCTCATCAGGCCTGGTAGCTTCACACTGGCCGGCCTGTGCCGCGCTGCTGTGGCTGCTCTCCAGCCCAGCTGGACCGGGGTTCTGGCTGTGCGGAGCGAGTCAGAAGAAGCTGAGAAGCATCTAGAGATGGCTTTGCCGCCTAAGATGAATGGAGGATATTGTGTGCTGAGATTTTTTCCCTGCTGAAAAGAGGATTTAACGGATCCTGTAAGCCTGTTGTTTGGGGTTTGCAGGAAGAGCTCTGCCTCTCCAGTCTCACAGCTCTACTGCAGGTCCTCCGTCTCCACATCTGCTGATTGTCTCCATTACGCTGTTCTGCTTCCCCCTTCTCTCCCACGCTTCCTCTCATTTTTTCCTCCAGGTTCTTTCATCTGCACCCCCTTCTTCCTGTTTCCCTGTTCCTGTCTTCAGCTTCATATTATTCTCACTTTCTTTTGCTTTCCTCTCTTTGGGAGTCCATGTCTGGGATCCCTCCTCCAGCAATGCAGTGAGTTTATCTCACACTGGTGTGATTTAAAGTGCTTCAGAGAGGAAAAACCATTTAGGTAAAGGCTCACTTTGGCTCTTGGCATGGAATTCCACCATCTTGTCAGCAGGGTTGCTGATCACTGGCACCGTTTTTGCTTTTTTCATCATTCTCAATAACCACACACTGCAGTCCCATAATGCATGACTTGTTGGAACTCTGTGTATATCCTCTGCAGGATTCAGGGTGGGATTCGAACATGCCTCCTTCTGTTCATGTCTACTTTGCGTGTCGTTTCGTCAATCTGATGCGAGTGCTGAAAACACACCTGTGGCCTCGGTGCCATCAGGATCAAGATGTTGACAGACAGCTTTTCAGACACAGATGTTATCTTAATGAATGCTCTCTGGCCCTTGGTTCTCAGCATGGAGCCGGATAACTGCAGCGCTGCCACCGGGATGTGGGGAGGTCCACATTGCACCACGTGGCCCACTTTCAGTTTAATAAGCTGCGTTTTCTTCTCAGGAGTGAGAGTTTTTAGGCTGAGACCTCATTTGTCAGCTGTAATTGTAATAGTGCTAGCAGACACAGTGAAAAGCTGTATTGTTTCAAACCTAAATGCTATAGCCTCTCTGGGGGATTGTGGGTATTGTTTTCACCAAAGCGCCCAGTCCTGGTTGTTTAAAAATAACATCATATCTGTAAGACTGCATTTCAGATTTTATTTATAGACTAACATGAATTGATGTGTGCTTCCTGCTTGGTGGTCCTACTTATGAGAGGTCCTGAATTGAAGGTCTGTATGTTCTTGGTTATGGCTCTGCTGTGGTGGAATGAGGGCCCTCTGTCCCTCAGAGCTACTGAATGTCTCTCAACATTCAAGAAGGGTCCAAAAACCCATCTCTTTTGGACCCACTTGCCTCTTGGTCTCAGCTACTGTCGTGTTTGGTGGACCTGTCGTGTGCAGAAATCCAACAAAGTTGACCGTGTCTGAAATGCTGGCTCCTGTGTGACTTGCACCAAAGATCAAGCTGTGTTCAAAGTCACTTATTCTGCATGTCTGTTTATTCTGATGTGCTTTTGAGCAGTAACCAGACCTCTAGACCTTCTCTGTGTGCTTTCATTACTGAGTCACAACCATGTGCAGGGCCACTCTGTAGGGCGAGTGGCATATATAAATGGCTGTGTGTACCTATTAAAGTGGCCAGTGAGTGGAGCTGTAGATGACACGAGGTCCTACAGTTTAAAGTTATTTGTGTTGTAATGTATGCAAAGGAGAATTACTTTTACGTTATTTTTGGGTAGGACTGATCCACTCCACCAGTAGAGGGAGCACTGCACCTCCCTACCTTTGCAGCCACTGTGGGTCACCACCCAGGATGGACAGAGGCTGCTAGGGGAGGAACTGGTGTCCTAGTGTGGGGGTCATGACACCTGCGGACACACACACGGAAACATGGATTCAGAGACTCTGACCTGACACTTTCAGTTGAAATGGTTTTCTGTAGGAGTGATGGAAGCTGATCTGCCGTGCAGCGTGATGACGCCTAGAGAGCTGCCGTGTTACTCCAAATCCTTCAGTTCTGCGCTCATTTGTCTTCCTATTCATTGTTATGCTTGGTTGCAGGTTATTAATTTTTTAACGATAGTTTAACCCCTATTTTGCCATGGTGGTTGCAGGTGATGTTCATCAAAGATGTGTTGCTGACTTTTCTGTAAAACTCGAGAAAAGTGGTTGGGAAAGTGTTAACTAAGCACCTGGAACAGAGACGACAAACAGGACCACAGTATTAATGTGGAGGAAGCGTTTCGATGAGGGTGACGCACAAGCGAGTGACAGTCGACTTGGGCAACCAAACATTGCTGTTGATGAAGGGGTGAGAAATGCTATAGCTGCTGCCTTGAAGATGATGCCAAGAAATCTGCTGCTGGACATCTTTGAGGGGTTTTTGGAGTGCTGACAAGATTGTATAGATTGTGAAGGAAAGTGCTTGGAGAAGGAAAAGGCCCCCAACCCTGAGGAACCCTCAGATGCGGAATGAGGGTACAGTCTCCAGGCTTTACAGTGAGTCCCCCCCCAAGATGGACAGTCAAATTGCCCCCTGTACTCCCTTATCGATTTAAAACTTGGGTGTTGAGCAGAAGTGGCTAGAAGGGGAGGGGGACTGCTGTGAAAGGGAGCAGGGGTCAAAGGGCACCCCGCATCCATCACAGCCAGGGAGAACAGAATGGGTGAGCGTGGGAAAGAGAGCGGTCTGCAGGGGAGACCTCAGAAGAGACCTGGGTTTGGGTTCCAGAAAGGCCCGGCCATAGGGCCCCCAGCCAGTAATCCCCACTTCTGGACAAATGCTTTTCTCTGGGCTCTCAGGCCCTGTGCCTCTGGGGGGCGTAATGACTTTACGACTGATTTATTTAACTCTTTCTGGATGCGAGCTTAGGTATGTTTTCTGGACCTTATAGACCGCTGTTGTAAAGCATTTAAATAACACCCCCCGCCCACATCCCTACCCCCAAAAACCCTTTTAATGTAAATATCCTCTTCATCCTAGGTCATCCTGAAGGATCTGGAAGTCCTGGCAGAAATTGCCTCCTCCCCGGCCGGACAGACTGACGCCTCAGCATCATGTGACAACTCGAGCTGCAGGTTGGAGCTTCCTGTCTCGACGTCGACAAAAGTGGGTAAGTTGAGTTTCTGTGAATAGGAGACTATCACACACTCGGGTCGCACCACATTCAGGCCGCTGCAACATAATTTCCAACTGGCAGCACACTGTGACTCTGTTCACTTGGTGTGTGCACTTACACATTGTACTAAACAGTCTTTTTCTCTCTCTCATATGCCCCCCCCCCCCCACACACACACCCAGCTGATATGTCCCAACCTCTTTCTGTGTTTTGGAGAGTCACTGAGAACGGGGTCACTGGTGATGTAGAAATTCGTGCTGATTATAGTCTCCCCATTCCTTTGCTGTTGTCATGACAACACACTTCCTCCTCTCCGTGGCCCTGCAGCCCTGTGTGTGTGTGTGTGTGTGTGTGTGTGTGTGTGTGTGTGTGTGTGTGTGTGTGTGTTGGTTGGTTTGAATGTTAAAGGGAGCTTTAGGTGGCTTTGACAGTGGCCCATTGCCATGGCAATGAAGGCCCATACCCAATTGAAAGGGTCAGTGCTTGCTGTGGTGGCGGGGAGAAAGTGTGTGAGAAGAGCAGGGGGTGCAGGATGGGCACTACACCCCTGGCCTCTTTTACACCATGGCTGTAAGGCGCAGGGGAGGTTGTGGACTGCAGTGTTTGTCTGTCATTCTTCTTAGCGTATTTTGGGCCAAGTTGGGTTTACGTTCCCAGGAAGATGAACACTGAGGTTGTGAGTTGTGTGGAACGTCAAACCAAAACTAAGCGAACCAGCTGTGTGTGTGTGTGTGTGTGTGTGTGTGTGTGGATCCTAGACTCAAACCCATTAAGATATTTTCTGGTTTCACCAGGAATGGCATTCAAATCCTCCCTTCTTTAGCCTGTTTTAAAACCAGGAAGCTGCTTGAACCTACTGGGTCACACACTGTCCGGTTCATTCTGGAAAAGCAGATTACACACTGGAAAGTTTACCATGATGCAGACGTTGGAATATTTTAGCTTTTTTAAATACATTTATTATAATTTATTTACTGAACAGGAATGCTTGCTTTGTGTAACTTCTACAGTCAAATAAGCACACTTGATCAAATAAATAAACTTAATAATCAGAGGGAGCCAATGTGCGGCAGGAAGTTGGTAATAATGGAGCAGGATGAAGCAGTCCCTGAAAGCTGTGTGTGTGTGTGTGTGTGTGTGCGTGCGTGCGTGCGTGCGTGCGTGCGTGTGCGCGCGCGCACTTTATACTGATCCTGTAACACTTGTAGCCTAATGCATGGCATCACCCTGTGCTTCAGCTTCAAAATCTGCAGTGGACTCCACACCTTCCACGCCGTCTACTCCCAGCATGAACTCGTACTTCCACAAGTTCATGATCAACCTGCTGCGGCGTTTCAGCCTGGAGAGGAAGCTGCTGGAGATGAGGGGCGCCTTCATCATCAGGTGGGGTCATGCGATGCATCTCCAGGTGCAACATCTGCTTCTATTATTTAACTGGTTTAAATGTGATCAGGTGACTGTGTGATTTTTTTTTTTTTTTTTTTTTTTAAACATTCAGGCAATGATAGTTCATCTGAGATCAGAAAACAGTGCCATCAACAATGGTACATAATGCAGTAAATGTAGTTGCAGTAAAAAAAAATTAGCATAAGATAAGGAAAAAATTGTGTAATGCAAAATAGAATGAATAACACTGACTGACACTTTATGTAAAAAAATAAATGATAAAATCATTAGAAACTATGATAGTGTACATGTTCTGGCTTGAGACAGATATATAGGAAGGCTGTATGTCACATTGAAATGAATAATTAGAAAATTAAAGAACAGTGGTAGAAAGCAGAGTATGCAAGCAAGACTGAGTGCTTAGTCACAACTGAGAGCGTGGGTACAGCATTCCCACAATGCACCGCATCTCACAGTTTCCCACTTGTAGCCTCTTGACACAGGTTCAAATGCAGCCCCAGTTTTTCTCACTTGACCGAATGTTACGATCTGGATGGTATGTCACAGGCCAAGGAGATGAAAATTGAGATCAGGTAACAATACGCGTTAGTAATCACGGAATGAAATGGTTGGAAAAGATATTGGGAGGAAGAAGAACAGAGGAGGAGCAAACGCACCACTAAGGAAGGCTGAGCACAGTAATAAGGAAACTTCACTCACTGTGTTTTCTCTGTTAACTATGAGCCGTTCTTGCTGTCTGTTGTTTCTTGGCTGCTGCTGACTCATCAGCTCCATCCATGTGTCTGTGATTTCATTTCAGTACCTTTTATGGTCTGGCTGGTGCTCTTTTTGGGCAGGTTTTGAAACTGAAATTGGCTGTTTTTAGAAGATGATGTTTAACATTTGGAAGCATATGCGGCACACGAGGTCCGGTGCCTCATTGAGTACAAGCCGAAAAAAAGACCTTTTAAGGCATCTTTAAACATAAAGGCAGTCATAAAATTAAGTATAACATTTTGTTTGATTCCTCATACTTTTATGATCGAGGGATTTACAACCAGGTACCTGGAACTGAACTAATGCAGATTCATTCTGCAGTGAAATACCAAGTTGTTGTAACTATTTACCTGGAAATTGCCATGGCAACCATATCAAGGCTGAGGCTCTGACAGCTGCACAGTGAGGTGGTGTCTAATCCTCTAAGCTCACTGATGGACCTGGCTCTGGTTTACTGTGGTTTATGTTGAAGCTGAATTTATGTATTTTCAATGATTATTAACAACTGTGCCTTTATCTTAAACTTTTAGGTTTCCAGATGCAGTATTTTGTTTGTACATCTTCATTGTTTCTCTTCACTTGACATTAATCTGCCTTATTTCACGGTAGTAAGTCAAGCAAACGTTTGTATGGGACTCGAGTACTTTGATTAAAAAAAAAAAAAAAAAAAAAGAAATCCACTGCACACCCAGCAGAGTGTGTGTGTGTGTGTGTGTGTGTGTGTGTGTGTGTGTGTGTGTGTGTGTGTGTGTCCCTTCTGCCCTGCCTGTGCTTTTTCTGCAACCTGCTCGCCTAAAGCGTGGAGATAGCTTAACACATTCAGAAGGAGGTAACACCGTCTACTCTGGGTCACGTAACGCACATCCCGCCCTCATGGCACACATGTTGTCATTTAAATTTTGCAGAAACTGCTGCCTATTTAAAACATGGAGTATTTTTACTAGCTGTACATAGTGGCCATGGAACAGACGACTGGATATGATTCAACCTAGTTTTGTGTGTGTTGTACATGGTGCACACAGCTGTGATTTTATCTGGATTCATTCTTTAAAGACGCTGTGTGTATACGAAGGAGGTAGCAAGTGGAATAGTTGCTATAGATACCATTTTTTGGACCCAGGTTCCAATCCCATTACTCCTGCCGTAGTATCCCAAAAATTTAACCCAAATTAATACAGTAAAAATGAACCAGCTGCATAAATTGCTAAGTAAACACTATTTTAGCAACAGTTAAATGCATAAATGTGAATTTACAAATGCAGTTTTTCCTCACCATGACACGCCATTCCTTATGTTTTGCCTTTTGGACTGCTGTTAATATTTTTACCCTCTCCGCACCATATTAGGAGACTGCCTCTAGGGTCGCCTGTGCACTGCATCTCCGTCCTGGCCGATGAGACATTCTTGGCCCAGTGTGTGCAGGCGAACATAAACACAACCTCTTTCCGTCTCCCGGAGCAGGAACAACAGCGAACGGTGGCCATGCTTCCTTCTCCTGCTCCTCTTCCTCCTCCTCCCCCACTTTCTCTCAGAGAAGAGAACCTGCTGCTGTTGAGGTTCCACACCAAGGTGTTGGATAAAACAAAGGTTTAGAGTCTCAATGAGCGATTTAATTAGAAAGCGCTGGTGCCTGAAGGTGTTCTTCCCCCCTCTGTTGCTGCGGGTCCCTGTGGGCTGTGGAGGGACAGCTTTACATGTGTTCATTACTCTGACCTTTTCCTCAAAAGGGACTCACAGTGATTTATCTGTTTATAACAGGTGAGTATTTTTACCGCATCACTTCAAGGCAAGAACCTTGAGCAAGGATACTATAGCAGGAAGTGGGATTCAAACCTGCTGGCACTTTGTTTCTTTCACTGTTAGCTGTATTAGCAAAGGTTTCAGCCATCGAGCAAGAGACAGAACCCATACGGCATGTCTGGCACCAGTAACTATGGAGTTTATCAGACTTTCTTTGGTGTTCAAACTAGGATAACATTTTTGTACAAAATTGTACAAAAGACTGCTGATGTTACCATGTTTTATCCCATGGGTGCTGTTCAGCCTCACAAATCACAATATTTTCTAAATCATGTTAAAAATATTGAGAAGCCAATATTATACTTTTGCAGTTCGAAAAGTAGCAACCTTCAAAACATTATTTCTTTCTTTCTTTCTTTCTTTCTTTCTTTCTTTCTTTCTTTCCCAGATTTTAAATTGCAACTGTGCAAATTTCTGGCTTTAATAACATTTTTGGTTTTGTCATTCAGTTTTGCAGCTCCTTGTGCTACGGAAAACCTAACGGGGAGGGAGGGAGGGACCAGCACTGTGACATTTTGGCTAAGACAGTCAATGTAGAGTTGGTTTTTCCATTGACATTCATGGGACCATTTGCGCTGATATCATTTAAGGAAGAACTTTTGTTGCTTGCATCCTTATCTCTATGTAGAGCAGGAGTGTCCAAAACGCGGCACACAATTTCATATGAAGCGGCCCTGAAGAATATTTGTAAAATGATTAGTATGCACTATACCTGCTATAAAGAGTCTACAGGCGTCCCTCTACTTATTAGCGTAATGCATTCCTGGAAATTGGAGCATAAAGTGAAATCCCACAAGTCAGAGATGTAATTGCTATTACAGTGCCAAGCTAGAAAATTCCACCATGCTCGCCCCAGTTACCCATAAACATGAAAAGTCAGCAACATATTTAGTCGTAACTCGATAAAGGGTTTTAAATTATTTCACTTATATCTGTAAAAATTCAGTAGTCAAAGACTCACATTGTGTGATAATACAGTTGTAGCTAGACATACACCAAACCTAAGAATACTATAAAATTATTCATATTATTCATTTAATTTATTATTCATTATTCATATTAATAATATGTGACGGACTGGTGTCGCATCCAGGGTGAGAATTGCCAAATCTTTCCATGTTGTGAATGTGTCTGAAGGAGTACCCGCCATGTTAAACTAAAATGCACCTGCTTGCTGAAATGGTCTGAAATGTTTAAAACAAATGTTCACACATTGCAGTTATTACCTGCATGCAAGCTCTTGTGCTCTGTTGCCAGTGATCTCACAGTGGGTCATGGGTGGCTTGAGGAAGGCTTGTACAGCTGGTTTCTACAAATGGGCTCTGAAGGGGAACATCATTGCATCCTCAGATGAGCTGTATCTCCCGATTTATGGTTTATCTCCTGATTTATCTGAGTTTGATGGAACTGTCAAATTGCTTCTGCTGTTAGTGCAACTGGGCTGTGAATTCTGTTGTACTTTCTGATTTTTAATCTTTATTGCTTGGAAATCCAGTATGAATGCATCTTCTATTGCTTTTCCTATTCTTGTCTTCTGTGAGTTGAGTCTGTTCACTGTAGGTACAAGTGCTCTGTGTTAAGTTGTCGCTTGAGCCGGTATTGCTGATGTGACTCCTCTTTCTCTGTTCTTCCCTAATCTAGACAGCTGTGCTTGCTCTTACACGCCGAGAACATCTTCCACTCCATGGCGGAGATCTTGCTGAAGGAGGAGGACTTGAAGTTTGCTTCCACTATGGTGCAAACGCTCAACACCATCTTGCTCACCTCTGCTGAGCTGTTTCAGCTGCGAAACCAGTTGAAGGACCTGCGCACACAGGTAGAGGGGTGGTAGTTGGGGCCCAAATGGTTGTGATCATGGGGTACATGAAGACACTTTGGGGGGTAACACATGACAAATGCTGTAAAGAGGTGGGGACGTAGGTGCCCATGTTAATGATGTCATCATTTTTCTCTCGTGCTCTCGCTCTTGTGCACTCTCTCTTTTTCACATACGATTCCTGCAGGAGAGCTGTGACCTGTTCTGCTCACTATACCGCTCCTGGTGCCACAACCCTGTGGCAACCGTCTCCCTCTGCTTCCTGACCCAGAACTACCACCATGCCTATGATCTCATCCAGAAGTTGTATCCTTTACAAGGGCCCCACTGTGTACAACTCTGTAGCTGTAGAATAAACACAGTAAAAACCTACTGCTGCTAATGGTGTAAACTAGGGTATCTGTGGCAGCACAGAAAGGCCGATCATGCATCTTCGTACTCGGCTTTTGCACATATTTAGCAGAAACTCAAACGTGGTCGGAATGAACGTGCTTCGTAGCAACATGAGAAACTGAATTACACTTATTGCCCTTTTCTGGTCCTCATTCATTTCTGAAAACAGACCAAAAAAAATACTGAATATGTGAAAAATTAAATGACTTATTCTGTTATTTCTAATGGGGAAAGTTTGTCTCGAGGTCACCCCAAAATCTCTCTGAATGATGTCTAATTTCATAAGGACAAAGTTTTCTAACACATGAAATGAGAATGAATAATAACATTACATATAAATGTGGAAAATAATGATCGCGTAAAGTAAATTATCATGTTTACAAGGACTGACTTGAAGAAAAGGAAGCTATATGTTGCATAATTCAGTTAAATTCAAATTTTATAGAGTGCTTTTCTCACACAGTGACACAGAAAATTATGAAATTGAAGCACCGTGGCGCAAAACAGAGGAAAGAAATAAAAACACGAGTGCATAGATAGGACGATGGAGTGTTGGACTGCAACTGAGAGTGTGCGTACGCTGTTCCCACACTACTGTGCGTCTCGGCCGCTCACACAGCTGCTTGGCACAGTTTTAAAATGCTGTCTTAGTGTATCGAGCTGGACTGACTGTCACTGCCCGGACCAGATGTCGCAGACTGGATAGATGAAAATCCAAACCGGTTACCGATATGACGTGCTATTAATCTCCAAATGAATAACTGATGCACCGGATATCAGACTGCGTAATGGGATGAGTGTGCAGCCTTCTGAGCCATGAGTGCATGGGCATGTGTTTGTGTACGCTGGTGCACTTAATCCCAACATGTGGCTTGCTGGGAAAAGGCCTGTGGCCTTGTACTCAGTGTGAAGGCGTTCTCATGTTCGAAAGCTCAGTGAAAGACCTTCCTGTCTCTGATATGGTTCATGTAAACAGCCACGCTTGTTTTGGGAACCCGCTTGCTCTGTGACCTCTGGGGTTCACAGAGAGGAGCAGCCGGGCCTTTGCGGGACACCCCCACATTCCTTTTGCTACATGGATGCATTAATAATGGTATTTCTATCTATTATCTTACTGCATTTCAGATGACAGCAAAAGGCAATAAACTTGGGGTCAAAAAAGCGTGGTATTTAATACACAAGACTCGTAAAAATTAAATTTCCGGAAGTAGCTCATCATTGTCAAATGAACCCAATGGACCTAAAAATTAGCAGCTATAAACTAACACATTCCTGCATTTATTTATGATATAATTAAAATTTATTGTTACCTCCGTTCCAAATGTATGCTTAAAAAACTGAAATGGAAAGATGAGGAAGCTTTTTATAATATAGGCTGTTTGCTACTGCACCTGCCTGCATGGTAAAATTATTATTATTATTTTATTTCCCTGAAACAAACTGCAGAAAAGTAAAACTGCATAAAAGTTTATTGAATATGAAAGGGTCAGTGTGGAAGTTGAAGCCAATTGAGTGACCTGTCGCCTACTTGATAGCATCCATTTTTGTGGCCAGGTGACACTTCTCTTAGCTGAAATATCGATGTGTTTGTTTCTTTTGGTCTCAGCAGCTGAAAAGGATGGGCAACAACGGGGGTCTTTGTGATAGGATCACTCTCAGCCCAACTTGCTAGAACCCGAGTTCTTTCCCTGTTTATCAGTACATTTGCAAATACAAGACCCGTTCCCCTCGCTGTCGTTCCTCCAGTGTCCCAAGTGTCATTTTCATCAAGTGCTGCCCTGTTTCCCCATTTTCTCTTCTTTTTTGAGTTATTTTGGCTTTGGGAGTAGTTGTTCAGGTAGAGGGGAACCTTTCTGTTCGAAACAGAACATTTTACTCAGGATGCCCCACCTTCTTTTTGGGTATAACAAGCTGTATGAGGACAAATAAAGGATTTTCTGAGGATACTGAAACAGGACTTCTTTTTTTCCATTCCTGTATTAATGGGGCAGCAGCCAAACCAGTTTTTTCCTCAGGGCCTCCAGTCAAGGATGTCCTTCCTTTTATTTTTTCCCCAACCTTGTAGTCATACAACATGCACAATGTCATAAGATACAGTAAACAATTAAATGTCAATCCAAGGGTTAGAGCGAAAATATGATGAAGGCCTTGCGCTGCTGCACTAAACACTGATTTCTGTGCTGTCTTCCAGAATTGGGTGGCAGAGGAGATTTCCCCACAGTTGGACTCGCACACAGCTCACTGTTTTGGGCCGTTTTGGTTTTGCCTGCGTAGGCTGATCGTTTTGAGGACGGTGTCCCGGCTGGGTTTCTGTATGAAGCTTCTGCGTGGAAGGCAGGTGGCCTTGCGGACTGAGACTTTGGACATGTAAACGGGTCAGGGGGGAATGCAGAAATGGTCCCCAAACAGCCGCCTTCACATCAGGTCTCCGCTAGAGATGCAGAGATAAACGGTTGAATAAATTCAAGAATGCTTTGCATGAAGCAGGTGTGCACATTTAGAGGCCTGTACTGTGAATATTTTATATTTGCATGTATAAGGTGTTTAATGTTTTGGTTATAATCTTACAGGAGTAGCAGGGGGATGTAGTGGCCACAGCCACCGTTTTGTATTTGAAAGACCCAAGTTCAAATCCCAGCTCCTGCTGTTGGACTCTTGAGAAAGATATTTATGCTAAGTTGCTCCATACAAAATTACTCTGTTGTACAAAGGGGTAAATCAAGTAGCTTCGGAAGAAAGTGACAAATAGATATAATGTAGTAAATGTCCTACTGTATGTGTTTTTGTTAACCGTGTTTCATTGTGACTTTTAGGGAATGTAAGAGCCTTGTTGTGGGTTATATAGAATATGTGGTAGCATGTGTATTTATTATTTAGTACGTACATTTTTCTCACGTGGAAACAACGTTTTGAATTATGTAAGTGAAATAACTTTCAGGTGATGTTGGTGCCCCATATCAACTCATTTGCTGCATTTATGTGAGCAGGGAAGAGATTTTTCCAGTTGTTCGCCTCTTTGCTTCTGGATCAGTCCATCTGAGATGCTCAAAGCGTCCCCTGGAACTGAAAAGAAATTATAGCTATTTTGTCAAAGTAGAAGACGTTCTTATTGTCACATGAAAAAGCATTTTAAATAATTTAGGCCGGTTGACTGTGAAAGATTTATAAGCTCATTTTTTTTCCCCCTCTAACGTTCTCCCTTTCTGTGGATAGAGCTGCTGCTTTCCACTCAAAGGGCCCGGGTTCGAATCCCTACTAATGCCGTAGTACCCTTGAGCAAGGTGCTTATGCTCAATTGACACAGCAGAAATGACTCCGCTATATAAATGGAAAAATCGCTATAAGTCGCTTTGGAAAAAAGTATTGGCTAAATAAATGAATGGTAAAAAAAGATAAATGTAGGCAGTACAGTAATGTGCTTAATCGCGGGGCAGTTGCTATATGAGGACGTGAGCAACAGCTGTATCAGTTTAAAGGCATTAGTTTAGCTGGAAACCGTTTTCTTTTCCAGTGATTCTATGTTCTCGGCATGTTCTGTACTATTACGAAGTAACAGTTCCTTCTTTAAAAGCCTTGCTGAGTATGTTGACCCTCACTGTTGTTTTCTTTGACACACATGACCTTTTTTTAGGAATTTAAAGTTTGAAATAATATTCCTTTTGGCCCTCAGTGTGGATTAGGCTCTTTTGAGTACAAGCAGCTGCTACTGTTTTTGAAACACCAAAAACAGTGAATTGGATTATTTTAATTTGTAAATGCAGTTCTGGAATATTCTGATGGATGTGCTAAAGATAGATGGCATAGAGTGAGGTTGGATTCAGCTTCAGTGTTGCCCCCTCAGCTGTATGTCCTTTTGAATCTTGGCTGCTACAGTTACAGAATGTGTCTTTCTGAAGTTTTGGTTTGTTATGCAATTCCTCCATTTCCTTGACCTTGAGCACCAGCGGTGACCTGGAAGTAACTGTGGATTTTCTGATCGAAGTGGACAAGTTGGTGCAGCTCATCGAGAGCCCCATTTTCACATGTGAGTCCCCTCTGTGTTCGGGCTCGCTTCCTCCAGCCGTCACAGGGTTGAAATCCGTGGTCAGCCCATCCTGGGTGGCCACCTGTCAGCCATCTTGCATTTGATCCCTTTTTTCTGCTCGCTGAGCTGTGTTGAGAAACAAGCACACATACCAAAGTGTGGTTTAAAGGTACATGGTTATTGGTGGTACTTTGTGCCATGGTTTGTGCCATGTTTGCATGCCTAGTGCGTTTTGGTGCTGCCCCATGGTGCTCCAGTTACTGGGGCAGAACAGATTGCTGATGGCTGTGGGCGAACGCAGACCTACATTTAGCAGGACGCTGGAGAAGGGGGAGATGGAGGGACGAAAGGCAGGGTGATGGGTTTTTTTTTTTTTTTTTTTAACATTTCCATATACTGTCCACCACCTATCCAGTTTACAGATCCGTGTATGCAAAAGAGGGCAAAATTAGCAGAAGGTAGGAGAAGGACGTGGATAATGCTGTAATGCTGTAGGTCTATAAGAAATAAGATGAAATCTGAGCTTATCATTAGCACAATAAAATAATATTTTAGTTTGTTGTAGATGCATAGTGGTTCTTGCCAACATTTTGGTAAATTATTACATTTGGAGTAAAATTTGGCTTAAGGACAGAAAACATTGGAAACTATAGGGTTGGAGTACCTGGCAGTGTGGTGGTTATAACTAACCTCTTGCACGAGTCCCACCTCTTGCTGCCATACCCTTGACCAACTCACAAAGGCAGGGTTGTGCTCTCTGTCTAGCCAGGTTGATCACGTGGGGGTCTGAATGAGGTGTGAGATGATACTCAGACCGTAGCTTCTTGCTGCACCAATCTAATATTAGTGTATTTCTTATCACAGGTTAGTAGATGTTCTCGCACTGGGCAGAACCGCCCAAACAGTCAGTACTGCTAAAACACTTGCCAGAAGTGATTTTGTGCTTAATTTATGAATGCTGTAAAATAGCTTAAAATGCATTCTAAAATCTAGTGAGAGAAGTGATATATTGATTAACTTTCTCACCTCCCCACCCCAGACTTGCGCCTGCAGCTGCTGGATGTGGAAAACAACCCGTGTCTGATTAAGGCCCTGTACGGCCTGCTGATGTTGCTGCCCCAGAGCCAGGCCTTCACTCTGCTGTCGCACCGGCTGCGCTGCGTCCCCAACCCCGAGCTCATGAGGACAGTGTGAGTACCTGGCGGGCACCGTAAACACCCCTTATCCCATTTGACCAAACGTGGCACCGAAATCTGCCGCAAACACCGCCGTGTACAGACCACCTTTGACAGGGTGCGGAGCCGCGTGTGATGACATCCGCAGAACGCATTTGCACCGCGAACATACCTCTGCTTCAGGATCGCTCATTGCTTGGCCTTCATGCTCGCCTTTCCTTGGATCTCTTTCCTTGTATCCTGTGGGAAAGCAGCATGTTGGGGATTTTCATAATCAGCAGGACCTTACCGGGTCCCTCTGGCCTGACCTCTGATCCCATTCTTTCCTTGTTATGAGATAATCCTAATGCGGCTGAGACAATTAGCTGTTTATCTGTGTAGTCAGTTTGCCCCTCATGGCTTTGTTATTGCCAGGGATGCTCATTTGCAGCGAAGCGAACAGCTTAAGCTTGCAGGCGTCTGGCTTTTTATGTACATGTAGCATAAATGTTTTTTTAATATCATGCAGTGTAATGTTATATTTTTTTTTTTTTTTTTTTTTTTTTTTTTTTTTTTTAGTGTGTAATCTTCTGTCACTTAATCAGCATTACATTGCTAAATGTGTCTGTTGAGCAGTAGAAAGACACAAATGGGGTTGAAAGTTCCAGAATAAACTAAACAAGACATTTGCTGTTGAAGTGGCCGTCCGTATCGAGGAGAAAATATAATTCTGACATAAATGTCGGCTCCCTGCTTTCTTTCTGGATGAGGAACTCTCCGGTTAGTTCTGGCTGGGAGTCTGCAGTGCTTCTTTGAGCATCGTTTCATTTGAGACTTGACGTTGCTGAGGCTGTTAAAAACCTCCAGCCAAATGAAGCAGTTTTGGAATGTGGCCACCGTTATTTTTCCATTAACCGGATCCTCATTAATGTTCCTGGGTCGCTCAGTACAGTAATACCGCTCAATTAGCCCAGCTGAGCGATTCAGAAATGCAGAACTGTCTGAAAGAATATTGTCACTTTCCAGAAAGCAGAATACAGACATATTTGGGAAGTCCTAAAGTTAATCAGATTTAAAGTTTTTCCACCTATTTTATTGAAAATAATCGCATTGTTATGCGGAATGACTGAGTATGGGTGCCAATGTCTTTATTATCATCTTGATTTTATATTACTTATTTGCTGAGCCTTTTTCAAAGTGACTTATAATGTTGGGTTTGTATTGTATTGTATTGCATTAAGCTACTTATAGTTATTTACCTATTGATGCTGCTGGGGTTTAGGGTTAAGTACCTTGCTGAAGGGTACTACAGCAGAAACCGGATTCAAAGCCGTGAGTAGAAGGTGAGGGTGCTAACCATTGTGTCACATGCTATTGTTTTCTTGTTAACTTTGCACAAAAATGTTAATACTTCTTGCTGCATTAAAGAGCAGGAAAGATTTACTGCTGGTGGTGTTACATGCGTCAGTAACATGTGAGTCATTCAGGCGATGCTGTCATCTGGGGTAGTTTGCATGGTGATCTGGGGGGAAAAGGTTCTCCGCTGCAGCTTAAGAGATGGCAAAGCCATGGAGGTGGACCTGTACAGTTGCTTAGCAGTGTTTTGACAACAGGTTTTTTTAAAAATTTTTTTAAGGGACATAAATTGATTTTTGCTGCATTTTTGTAGTATTAGTAGTAATAATAATAGTAGTAGTAATAATAATAATGATTTATGGATGTGGACATGCAGGTGGTTGGTGTGTCAGAGAAAGATGCAAAGGACAGGAAGAAATGGAAACAGTTGATCTGCTGTGGCGACCCCTAACAGGAGCAGCTGAAAAATAAATATTATTATTATTATTATTATTATTATTATTATTAAGCAAAAATGTTCATGTTCCTACAAGAAATGAATATTTTAAAAAATGTAGTCTTCTGTGATGGGGTAGCATTCAGTCTAGGATGTAGTGCCATAGCCTGGTGCCCTGTGATTCTGGAAGAGGCTCCAGACTGCTGTGACCCTGACCACAATAAAGCGGTTAAGGATAATGTTTGGACGGAAATCTCGTTTTTAAATTTTAATCTAAGGTGTTATTGAGTGTTATTGAGGGGTAAGACAGAAGGACATCCACGTCTTCCTCAGTCATGTTTCTGTCTCATTTGCTTTTCCTTGGTTTGTACATGTTTCATTTTGTTAGCTGTTCAAATGAGGGGGGGAAAGCTGCTGGCATTATCATTTTTCAGAAAAAAAATTTGCTCAGAGAGGTTAATGTGCCAGTTTTTACAAGCTGCTTAAGTTCCGTTCCACACCTTTATGGACTAAGCGGTTGTTAAAGATGCCTTGACTTGGCTATGAGTGAGGCCAGGATACAAACAGGTGTGATCACCACCCACTGGAAATGTGTCATAAGCCAGATGAAGCCAATAGTGTCTGAGAAAGATCATAATTGGCACCCAAAACCTAAATCGTTTAGTCACTCCATTCCTCAAGCTATTTTATAAACAAACATATTCAGATTTTAAAGCAAATATTTTCTCCCTTCTGAATCACTTAGTAACTTAAATCAGATGTTAAAAATAACTGTTGTTGCACTGATTCTTTGCTTGTCAGTCTGACTGCAGCTCAGTGTGTGTCTGCGCGAGTTTCCTCCAGGCGCTCCTGTTTCCTCCTACAGTCCAAAGACATGCGTGTTAGGTTAACCAGTCACTGGTGCTGGTAGCATTAAATGTGCATGAGAATGAATAATTTTTACACTCTTAGTGTTACTTTCAGACCTTTAAACATTTCATTTATTATAGTGCAAGGGTATTCATCTTATAATCAATAATGTCCACATGCTTTCCAGAGCAAAACACATAGTGATCGGTGTAACATGAAGGAAAGGTTCCCTCCATTTTTGCCTGTAACTTAGCCCGCTAACATTTTTATTACACGCCCTTTCTTTTGACTGCTGGTTATCTGGAAGTTACTTGCTGGTCATCCACGTTTAACCAAAGGGAATGCTGAACCCAGCCCAATGCAGAATCTTTTGTGTTCCTGGTCTAGGCCTGACCTGAAGGCCTCCCCAAGCTCCAGGTGTCCTGCTTCATCCGCTGTTGACTACAGAGAGCTGCTGGAGCACTTTGACCGGGTCCAGAGAAAGCACCTGGAGGTCCGCCACCAGCGTGCCACTCGGCCTGACTGCCCCGACCGCAAGATGGTGCTGTGAAGCCCAAAGGAACGAACAGAGACCATCAGCTATGGATCAAAAGACTTGCAGTTTTAAAGTACTCAACGTACTGTAGGCATGAAAGATGTAGTTATTGTTTTCCTTTTTTACATTTTTAACTAGTTTTTGGTAAGGTGCCATTCAGAGAAGGTATGACTGTGGTAAGACTATGTTCATGTGAGTACACAAACTCCGCAGGTACCATTGTGCTAAGCATTGCAGAGTTGCAGGGTCCAGTTCTATGGCTAAGCAAGAAAGCTTAATCTTGAATACTGAGAAGAGTGCTTTGTTTTATGTTAAACAGATTTCTTGCCTTTGCTTTGTCATGTATATCATGGTCAGAAGTATTTCAACTCTTGGACGCTGATGAACCATTCCTTATGTTTTTCCCCCTCGGTTTGCAACCGAGAGGGCTGTTTTGACCTGTTTTTCAGCCTTAACCTTAGTCATTAACGTCATAACAAGCTGTTTGCCTGAGGCTTCAGTGTAAAGTGAGGATGATGCTGGAAAGCTTTCTTGCTGAACTTCATCTTGCTGACCAATGCCAGATCGGTTTCTTCTGCAATTTACTGCTATTGTTCTATTAGCTTCTCTATCTCCTGCCCTCACTGGGTCCATCTCATTCTACCTTTTCCCTAATTCACTGCCGTATCTGTAATTTTTTCCTCTCGCTTGTTAGGTTTCTCTTAAATTTACATTTTATTCTGCCTCTATTATTTTTCTTCCAGATCTTCATCATACGTTTCCCTACCTCCCTTACCATTTGATCTCACATCTTTACCTCTTCAAGCACACTGCATGCTCCCCAAAAACCCCCAAAGCTTCCTGTGAAATGACTGCTCTTTGCTATCAAGAGAAAACTCCAGTAAATCGTGCACCATATGTTATCACTTTACCGTGTTTTTTTTCTTGCACTGTCCATCTGCCCCCTTCATGGGAAAAAGGTATCAACTCTGCACCCCATACAGTCTGTGTTTAATGTTCTCGGCCTTGGATGTATGTACTGTGTACTATAAATCTGAGGATAGAGGGGCAATATGGCGACAGTGTGGTGTTTCCATGGCTCTGCTGAAAAATGCTTCTTGGCAGGCACTTCTCCAGGCTAGGGCCAATGATACAGACCCTGCCAAGGTGGACTGAAAGGATACCAGCTTTTTGGACCATGGTTTGCAGTAGACACCAGGACACCTGGAAGTCAAGGCTGGGAGGTTGGTCAGTGGAAGCTGTTGGTCCATTGCATGAGTTCCTCAGATTTTATGGTGCTGTACTGATCCATGGCATCTTCAACACAGCAGTTAGGTGTTAAGGTAGACAAAAAATAAAACATGGCCTTCAAGGAAAGAGGTTCAACACTTCTGCTGACTGGACTCTGTTATTGAAATCCTCCACCTCAGATAGAGACCAGCTGTAGTCAAGCACATCTCAGAACATTCTGGCTGAAAGGAAATGTTTAAATGAACTAACCTGTCCAAAAGAGGCGCAATCCTGGTTGGGTCCCATCCTCATGAGTTGGAAGAGAACATCTTCATGATCAAGGGGTCCTTGCAGCTCCTTTCGCACTCAATGCATGATGTGTATTGACCGAAGAAGGAAAACTGTCGACAGTTTCAACATTAAAAAGTCATACTGTGTTACCACATGTGTTTATTTTTATAAAATAACATTTAATTAGAAAATTATTGTGTGATGCACAGCAGGGTTGTTCTCCCTTCTTGGTCCAACGGGGATCAACGCTTCCGCATTCACAAGAGTGACACATTTCCAGAACCTCATTTTCTGCATTCCCAGAGGTCGAATAATTCCTGAACACAACTGATTTATTTTTTTAATTAAAAAAAAAAAAAAAAATGTTATATATTTTTTTCCACCGCAATTTTAGAACATTTGAATTACACTCAAGTGAATCAGGTTCGGTTGAAAGCTTCAGCTCCATCTCAAGGAAAACCTGCTTGCAGCGACCCTTATTCGCGTTAAAATAAATAAATAAATAGGAAACAAGAATGTAGCATTTTAGATGCGATTGTTGCCCTCTCACCAGCTCAGCGCTTTATTTGATGTTATTTTGACGGCCAAAGATCCGACCCCCCACCCCCACCAACGCGGTCGCCTAAGTGAGACAAAGCGTTTCCCTTCAGTGGCTTCGGACTCATTGTGGGCCAGTAAATCTCTTTGACGGTGTGTGTGAAGGCGTACCTCCATCTCCATGTGACAAAAAAGCTGCCCCCCGCCTCCGCCTCCCATGGATCGGATTACCGCGCTGGAAGCCGCGAGCGCGCAGTCCGCAAGCCGGGGTCTCGAGCGCAACCTCGCCTCGCGCCGCCGCCGCAGCAGCAGCAGCTCGCGTGAGCCGCCGCGGTCTCGAGACAGCATCCCCCTCAACCCCCCCCCCTCCGAGGATGAGCGAGCCGTGCGAACCCCTGGCGTCCCGTCGGCTCCGGTGAAAGCGGCCACCACCGGCGGAGGACGAGGAGAAGCAGGGCGGCGGCGGGACGGGGGTCTCTGCCCGGCGGTGTCACTCAGCGCCCCCCCCCCCCCGCAGCGCGCTGCCATCTCGTCGCTTCTTTATTTCCGTTGTAAACACGCCGCAGCGTCGGCGGAGGCGAGACACCGGCAGCCTCCAGAGGAACCACCACCAGCAGCAGCAGCACCGCCGCCCTCTCAGCGTCGGCAGTAAACAGTAGTAGCGGCGGCGGCGGAGCGGAGCGAGTCCTCCTACCCGTGCCGTGGACGGGCTGTGCCTCGGCGGCGGCGGCGGCGGCGAACGTGGATGCGCGAACATGGAGACGGTGGAGAAAGAGTGCGGCGCGCTGGGAGGGCTCTTCCAGACCATCATCAACGACATGAAGGTACGACAGTTTACCACCATATACACCGTTTTTACACTGTGCCGCACCGTGTTTACACCAGATGCACCCATTTTCCAGCATAAGGCACCGCGTACACTGCTTCTACATTGTATGGTACCGCGTTTACAACCATACAGCATCGAATTTACATGACATACACCGTTTGTGCACCATATACACTGCTTTTACACCACATAAGAAAGATATGCTTTCACACCATGATCTGCCACTTACACTGCTTTTACACTGTCCAACACCATTTTTACACCATCATACAGCATCCACTACCAGCATGTACACCACAATATACCATATTTATACTGCATTTGTCACGCAGCACCTTGCGTACACCTTACAACGCCATGTTCACACCGGGCACCACGCAGCACGACAATAATACAACCGCGCAACGCATTTCGACGGGCATCACGCAAAGCCACACTTACAACCACATTTATGGAGTTGGCGCACAGCTGCACTTTTGTCATTCATCCCTCGGACACAGAATGTATGTTTTCTTCTGCAGGGGGGAAGGGTTTAAGGTGCGTGAGATTCGTGTCCTCATCGTGAGGGTGTTGACCACCAGCACCGGTATGCCGGCATGCTTTACTGTAGTGATAAAGGTGCAGGGTGGGTTCTTTCCCTGTCAAGTGGCGACCGTGCAGAGACCGCGGATGTCATGGTCGTTCACGCTGCGGCTGCTTTCGGCGCTGCGACCCGCACCAGGAAGGATGGCAAGCGAGGGCGCGAGCTCCTGCAGCCTCCAGCATGAGTGCGTGGAATGTGCTCACACCGACTGCCATTAACCACATTTTGCACAACATCAGCGCGTCGCTAGAAGGCTCCATCATATGTACCTCTTGCATGTTATGTGTGTGTGTGTGTGTGTGTGTGTGTGTGTGTGTGTGTCTGGGCCACTGGAAAGCTCAGATTTAGAGACATTTTGGATATCTGTCACTGTGCCCACAGTGGCTGTTATTGTTTTTTAATAATTTAAGTCTTTCGAGTTGGTTGATTCAGAAATCCAGAAAAGCCTGAACCGCAACCTCCGTAGCTGGATCTTCATTTGCGGCCTCCTTGCTAGCGTCTCATTTATGATTTATGCTTGCGTCCCCGATCGTCTTCCGTGTCCGTTCACGTCATATCTAGAGCGAAGCTGCTGAAATATGGGTCACGTTGTTACCAGGGCGACAGCTGTGTGCATGTAAGGATGGGGAGCTTCCAGCAATCGGGCTGCTCCACCCAGCTGCTGCCACCGAACTGGCTGGACGCAGCCCGGGCTTCCCTTTCCGGCAGCTCCGCCAAGCTGCTGCCCGTGGTTTTAGTAAAGGACCGAAAGGTGGATGTGTTTTCTTTAAAAACAAACAAAAGAAGTGTCTTCTTAGGGCTGAGGATGCCAGGCGGAGGACTGATCCTTACAGTTCTATGTGAAAATACAGCCTTGACATCCCTCTTAAGACAGTGGACAGCCCCAACTCGGACTGCTTGTGTTTGAACCTGTGTCTTTTTGGCATAAATGTCACGTCGGGCCCTCAACGGTGGGTCAGTTCTCAGGCCTGTGCTCGCCGAGGGCTGCAGCGATGCCTGCTTACGGTTGCTGCAAAGCCAGATTGCCGATCGGAAGATGGGTTATAGAGTCATGGCGTCTGAGGTCTTGTAAATATCGAAATGTTAAATACGTAGGGACGTGTTGGGAAACAAAAGACAAATGAGATTATATATTTTCTAGCGAGTGGATGTGGAACAGGGATAAATATTAGTCATATGGGATCACTCCATTCAGAAACAATGTGAAATATTATCCTGAAACTGAAGCTACCAAAAGGCATCAATTATTAATTCATAAAGGAAAGTAGCCCTGTACGCCGTGTTATATAAACTGCAGGACAACTGTGTGTAGCTTGTGTGGTTTAGAGACATTTACTGAAAGAAGCACTCAAGAAAGAAGAAAAAAAAAAAACATTTTTGTGTGTTCATGTCATTTTCCAGCGGTTGGAAATTTATGAAGGCCGTTTTCCTCGGCTGCTGTGAGAAACACGAACTTTTCCTTTTCAGATGGAAATATATTCAGGTCTCTATAAACAGACATAGATATCCCTTAAACCATAATAGTTTTTCGTATCCTCTTAGTTTTGAGAGGACAGACGAAGTGAAGTGATCGACGGCACAACCGTTGATTCTGTCATGCCGAATATCAGCGCCCTCTTGGACTTATATTATTTTTTATTTTTTTTTAGTTTTGAGGAATGGAAAATATTCTTCTGCAAATGGTCCGTATGTACCCCTCATACAGGTCTTCTTTCTGTGCCATAGGTGGCTGAGTCTGACCAGGTTGCAAAAAGTAGAGTAAACACTAGCAGTTCTCTCTGGTGTATCCATTTTTGTAATAATCTGAAACATGTCTGTTTTTATGTGTGCCACTGGACCTGTTGAAAACTTTAAATGTAGCGTTGCTGCTGTGCAACCAAAGTATCTGGTGCTGAGTCGGTTCCTCATCCAGATGGCAGCTTGAAAGGCCTAATAATGTTCACAGGTAGTTTATTTACACTTGTGGGGGCAATACCCATGGTGCTGACCTGACACAGCGGGGTCTTTAGGATCATATCCTTCCTTTGATTGTGTAGTCTTTCATTGAGTCTACAAACCCAGGGTGTCGCCATCCGGGTTTTATCTCGCCGCACCTAATCTTGCTGCACTTCACTGGTGCAAGTGGGAAGTGTTGTCAGCAACTGCTGGTCGCAATGAGAAATCCCAAAAAGACTACCCGTCACTCTCATCTCTGACACCCTGACGGCAGGGAGGCTCCATATTCCTGAGCGAGTCCATCTCTTCAGCTTGTTTGGCTCCTCTAACACAAGCACTCTTGTTGTTTTGGCCTCGTGCGCAGAATTTTGTTGGATGATCGCCCGAGATTCTGCTTTCTTTAGCTATTTTCCGCCATTTGTTGAAGCACAGTCATCGTAACCATTATTTGCTGATAGTAAAACTGTCAAGAGTGGCAGTTTGCCGTAGGAGAAGCGTAGGAGTAGGTTTTTTTTTTAACTTGGACTTTTAAAGATGATGCAGCTGCTACCCGTTCTGTCATTTATCATAATCAGCTCTTTAATGGTACTTCTGTTGGCTCTTTAAGTGTGATTATTTAAAAATAGCCACACAGATGTCATTTTTGACATTAAACCCATTTGCAAAGGGGCAACTTTATAGAGCTGTGAGGCAGGTTGTCATGAGCAGTCTCAAGGATGTTAGAAGTGAGGGCAGATGATGATGGTGATGATGATGATGAACCGCCAAGTGTAGCTTCCCAGACTGGCTTGACCAATGGGAAAGCAACACATGACCACGGAAAGGTGCTGACACGGAGCTGCCGCCGATTTAGTGTCTCCGTCAGCTTGAGCGTCGCTCGGAACAGCAGCCGGACCGCATTTCAATTAAGCAGAGTGGGTCCTCAGCCACAATCGTGGCAGATAAGATCCCGCCTGGAGAAAGTGGGGGAGAAGTGCCATAAACACCAGTGCCTGGCTGAGGAGGGTCGCAGAGGACAAAATCGTTCTTCCTGTTTCTAGTGATTTCCTCAACCTCCTGTGGTAAGTTGTAAAGTGGCAGATGATTTAAATCCCATGTAGTCCACATTGTCCAGTGGGATCTACAAAAATTTACTGCAAGAAAAGTCAGGGAATTGGATGGCAGGGGGAAGTCGTTTAAATTTTTTTGCTGTCTTTCCCAAAGTACCTGAAACACATCTGTGTTTTCTGAAGAATTGAAAAAGCACTCAGCAGGTCTGGCCTTCAGCTCAGCTTTTTGGCCATTGAGAAGAGTGGTAGAGGATGGTAAACCTGGGTCAATCCTCTCGCTAACTTCTTCTGCTATGCTGAGCACATTATTTACATGTATTGATTTAGCTAATACTTTCGCCCCAAGTCAATTACAGGCAATTCCTGATCAAACACCTAATCTATTAACCGTGCTGTCTACAGTTTTCAGTTTGCCCCACGTAGACTGGCATCCAGGTTAAATCACCCCTTAAAGGTAGCAGCATAGCTTCTACTAGGACTGGACGCTGCAGCATTATGATGTCCAACCAGGTTCTGTCACAATGTTATATGCACTTCAAAAAATCTCATTAAGCTTCTGTAATGGGTTTCACCATTTCACATTGCAAGTTAAATAAATAAGCAGAAATTGGCCCTACAAAGGATCCAAGATATTTATCAGCATCACGAGAGAATATGTTACAAAGGATCGCCTTATTTTATACCATATGGAAGCTGGTTTGCATTTATTATTATAAATTATTCAGTAAGGTGTCTTTCTTTCTGACTGGAATTCACAGTCTGTTTTTTAATGTCTTTTTAGTGCTGGAATTGGCTGTGTTAATATACAGTAAATGCAATATCTTTGTAAGTTGTAGCTCGCTGATGTATAAATGGGTTTGCGTTGTCATTTTTTTCCCATTTTTTCCTCACCTTTTATTTGCCAGAACTTAATTTAAAGCTCTGCTCTTCCTGCTGCAGACGAAATCCTGCTGTCGAACACAAAATGTTGCTTTGGTAGGCGGCTGAAATAAATGCATGCGGAACTAATTCCTAATTCGGTTCAAAGCGTTAGTGGCCGCACCTGAAATCCGGGGGCGCGGCTTCAGCCCTGGTCATTGCGGATCTGAGGTATGGTGCCGGGAGTGTGTTACTGTTACGGGGTGGGCCGAAAGGAAATTTCCCAGCACGCCCAAGACTAAGATGGCGGCTGGCTCCTGAAAGGTTATATAACAGAAGCCGGTTTGGATGAATTAATTAAGTTAGGAGGATCTGCCAGGATTTGAGGAGCTGCAGGAATTTCTTAACCCTGCGTTAACCTGCCTCTCCCAGCTGCCTCATCCTATGCGTCCAGCATCTCGAGAGCCACATCTGAACGGGATAATAAACTGTCTGTGGCGCACGGGTCGATCAGCAGCAGGGAGTTCTGCAGAAGAATGAGAGTGTACGTTGGTTCTTTTTTTTTTTATATCTCAAATCAGATTTTGGATTTTGTAACAAATAAGTTTTGGTCTTATGTTACTTTTTTTTTTTTCCCCTTTTTGTTACCTTGATTGTCTGAATATTTAAGAACCCAAGTTACATTTTGAGCCTGAAATGCAAGGGAAATACTTTTGTCTCCTTGTTTTTCAACCTTCAATGAAACATGAAACAGAGAGCAGTCAAGATGAACTCTGCAGATTTTTTTTTTTTTTTTTTTTGTCTAAAGTACATGTTACTTGTTTATTGCCAAGGAATAATTGCACCCTGGATTCTAGGACTGGGGATTTTTTACTGGCTGGATAGGAGCGCCTGGAAGACAGACAAGGTCAAGAGCAGGGTAAATTTATGCAGAATCCAGAGGTGGCCAAATGCAGTACGACTCACAGGTCTAATTCTGCAACCTGCCATATGAATGGTATTTTGGAGTGTGATCTGTACATATATAAATGAAGAGAAAGAGGGGAAAATACATTTTAATGCAAGTCTTGACATTTTAGAGGCGCGATCTTATATACCGATATAAAAACTGACCCCCCTGTTTGTCCCAAACTTTGTGACACCAGCCAACTACTGGTGTGGTATCAAAAAGTGGTGGTCTACCAAAGCACAACATGTAACCTCAAAAAGTGGTAATCTTACACTTTTGCACTCTCAGTTCTTTGCAGCCTACCAAAATGTTTAGTTTTCCTTCGTTATCAGTGACTGGTTGTCTTACAGTAGGTCGCCCTAGACCAGAGCCCATGTTGGAAGCATTGTGTAAAGTAGGGTACATCCTCGACGCATACACTTTCAGTTTTCTTGCATAGTCTTAATACTACAGGGAATTTAAAGTCACCAGTTTATCTGTGACTTGTTTTTGCAGTGTGAGAGGAAACCAGAGCACCCGGAAGAGCTCCAAATGTGGCGAGAATGTACATGTGACAGCAAGGGGGACTGTTGTACCATTCTGCATCAAAACACGAGGCTGTTTATGTTAAGAATTTGGCAAAATACTGTACAAGTAAATGCACCATTTTTGATTTGTTTGGGTTGCATATTGAGACTGTGTTCCCTATTAAAATTTTAGGGCTGTGTATAAACAAAGGCCACTTCCACTTGAAGGAAACGGACACTTTTTACGTTATGCTGGCTGTCCTGTTGAGAACAGCAGGTGTGGTGGAAGAGCAGGGCAGCCACTGAGGCCTCCATAAAAAATTTCACTGAAGGGACAGAATGGGTTCTGCTGCTGAAACGGTCCAACCGCACCCGTGTGAGCGTTTTCAGCTCAGCTAGTTTAAATGGAAAATAACCTGCTGTCAAAGGCAAGCCAACCAGACGTCTCAAATCACTCCAGTGGCCGCATGGAGAGGTGTTGTTTATTCCATTGTCCGTGGGTCATCGAATCCACCTACAGACAAGGCCAGTTGAGAAAAATAAACAACCTGAGATGATCCTGTCCTAAACCAGCTCTGTAATTTAATTAATCTCCAGAATATGTCAATTTTAATGCCATGTAATGGAGCAGAAGTAACTGTGTTCTTATCTGCACGAGCAGCCCCCGACTGCTGGCCCTTGAGAGGGTGAGAGAAGACGGGGCGAGTTCAGACGTTGTGGCTCTGGTGGGGAACAGCCTTGTGACTCTAGGCCAAATGAACAGAAAGACAGACATCAGGATGACAAGCGAGGCATTTGCATGTTATCAAACGCGCTGCTCTTTGCCTTTTGTTACCGCTGCTGTGGACATCGCCCCCCCGATCTTCCTCTTGTTGAAAGTGGCAGACCTGGTACCCGCTGCCTCGAACCCACCTCACACATCAAAAGGGGGCATTTCGGTAAGCGTAGGGGGAGCTGCCACAATTCCGACTGCTGCTGTTGGTGGAAAAAAAGCTGCATTAGAGGTGTGGTTGCTCTGTCCCTGTGCTCTATGTTGGCAAAATGAAGGTTTTTGTTTTTATGTATATTGGATCAAGAGATTAATGCATGACTTTAATACCGAGGGTAAAGATTCTGGATTGTTCTGTGGATAAACATCTGATTGTTTTAAATGGACATCATCTCTTGTGGTTACAGGTCTGCAGATGTTCTCCTTGCTGTTGAGTTAATAACGTATTAATATTTACTATGTGGTTCTAACTAATATTTTGATGCATTCGCAGCTTGTTGTGTGCTTTGATGGAAAGTAGCAACAGCAGGGCAGCGCAAAGGGGTGTGTGAAGCGAGACACTCCGGGAGGGGATGCTCCGCTTTTCATCCAGCGAATTTGCAGAGGCCTCCTCTCACTTCGCTGAGTGTGACAGACTCGGTACTTGTCTGCTCCATCTGAGGATTAGATCAAAGATTAACATGTGCAGAGCCACCCACCCGCCCCCATCTTCCCTGCCCACTGACGCATTGGTGATGCTGTCCTTAACGCAGTCATGCCAAAGGCTGTTTGTGTAAACAGGTGCAGTGCTGTGGCAGGTGCGTACCGTTACCTTGAACCCCCGAGCACCAGATGTTCTTCAACTATCGAGAAAAAAATCAAGAGTATGCCTACAAGGAGACTTTGCAGAGCTGTGATCTCGCGTGCTTGTGCAGGCTGTAAAGGGGTGTGTGTGTGTGTGTGTGTGTGTGTGTGTGTGTGTTGGTCTGACCCTCCCCTCTGTCTGCTCTTGCAGTGCTCCTATCCGGTTTGGGAGGACTTCAGCGCCAAGGCCACTAAGCTGCATTCCCAGTTGAGGTGAGTCCACAGCAGCTCACACTGTGGTAAAAACCATGGCTTGCTGGGAAGCTGCTGAACCAAACTCATGATTCCACCGTGCGCTGAAGTCTTACATCTGCGTAACTACACAACTGTATGAATAATATGATTCCCATCAACGTGGTTTTTTTTTTTCAATATGGTATTTTATTGACAGGGACACTGCTTTAATTTACATTGCCAGTCAAATTTTTGAGTACATGTGGGGAGATTTGATAACATCTGTATGAGAGGAACTCAACAGAATAATGAAAGCAAAGTAAGGTGTCCTGGATCTTTGGGAAGTGCTACAGGAGGAAAATATGGAGGCCCACCCATTTCCTGATCAAACTTGTTGCACATAAAATGCCTTATAGGGGGAACTCAGACTTTTGGCTTGTATTGTAAATATTGAGAATGTGTAGCCTAATGCAGTATTGTATAAAAATAAAACAGAGCTCCTTGGCTATAAAAATCTTGGCTGAACCCTGTTTCGTTTCTAGGACGACCGTTCTGGCTGCAGTGGCGTTCCTCGATGCCTTTCAGAAGGTGGCAGACATGGCGACCAACACCAGAGGTAAGGCTGGAGATCAGCAACTGCTGCTGGGGATGAGCGCTGCCAGGCTGACGGGGGATTGATGCTCCAGCTTCCCGGCCCACGGCATGACAGCAAACGCTGCTCTGCACTGTTTAGAGCCTGGCAGGAGCTGTGTGTGCTGTTAAACGTTGCGCTTTTCCTTTTGTGTGCGAGTGGGGATAAGAGGCTGTTTCAACCCGATCTTGCGCTACGGTGCTTGTTCATATCGACTTTCTGTAAGCTGTAAAGTCTTGGCAGCATTCGGTTTAATCTTGCTGTGTGTGACTCCACAGTCTTTTTATTGTGACTTTCTGACTTAGATTTTTCATCGTAAGCCCCGAGGACAGGTTTGTGTTGGACCCGTGAAAAAGCGATTTCTGCTTAGATTGTTTTCTAAAAGACAAACTGCAGCAATGTGGAAAGAGAAGACAAAACGCGAAAAAGTTTACCTTTGGAACTGAGAGATGAGGTGAGGTTTATGTGTGTTACAGGGAAGGTTAGAAATCCTGCAAGATGTTTCTTCTCCAGACATTCCTGGAGCAGAGGAGTCAGTGTGGGGAGGGTGGTCAGGGGAGGGACTAGCGGAGGACTGAACTGGACCCCAGCATGCAGAATCCAAGTGAAAATGAGTACCTCTTCTGGATGACGTGAAGAGACATCCGGGTCCGCTGTGCCGAGCAGCTTGTCAGTAGCAGTGTTGAGCTGGGCATTAGTGGACGAACGTGTGTGGGCCGCACACGGCATTGGTCAGATCTGCAGCAGATGCTGTCCGATTACTGCGGGATTGGTCAGATTACTGCGGCTTTGCAAGTGGAAGGTGGCGAGCAGCCCTGCCTCCGAATGTAGGTCAGAGACCACTAGTCACACACGGACACACGAGCACATCCAAAAATACACAGCTCCCGACATCACTTTTACATGTAATGTGTGTTTCTATACACGCTACACTTTTAAGCAGCCTTTTTGTAGCCATCTTGTATTTTCTTTGATATAGACAGATTTCAGCATGCCTTTTCTTCACATTTTACAAGGAACTCCTGCTGTCTTCCTTGTAACGTATGAGAATGAAATTAGCCAATGCATGCTTCTACCAGAGGGCATCAGTGGATGTATCTGGAGGGAGGTGCAAATGTAGTCGCTTTGTGGGCGGGGTTTCTCTGAAGGGCATTACAGACTCGAGGAATTGCTGGTGGATGCTGCTGGCCTTATGGCATCACTGGGTGCAGCTGAGAAGACCTCCGTCTTGTTGGTGTGTATCGGCAGCGTCCGGGTCTGGACTACAAAGGCATGGTAGTTGCAGGAACACGATGACCAAACAAGCAGGCTGGGAGACATGCAGGAAAAGGCTCAGCATGAGCCTAGGCTGTGACTTGACGCTGCCTCCTGCGTGACTTTACAGTGTGCCACAGGCAAAGAACAGGGTGCAAGGAAGCATATTTGTGCATTTGCAAACTTCTGCTGTTTCTGTTCCCCTGGGCGGGCAAGCAATATGTGTGTGTTTCAATATGCGTTCGTCCTCTTTTATGAGGTTTTATGGGCTGTACCCATCCCTCTACATGCTTCGCGTAAGGTCCTCGAGCGGAAGACGCATCCCTCTGCATCTCCGGATGGGTGGGGCTGCGCACGGCTGGTAATGATTTTCTTACGGGAGTACATGGAAGAAATCCCTTTCACAAAACCTCTTGCACTGCGAGACTCTTCACACTGGGGCTTGATAATAAGTACCAGGGAGGAGACAGTGGAAGAACACTGCATAGATTGTATCACAACCACTGTGGGTTCTTTTCTCAGTGTTAATAAAATCAGCGTTTTTGTTGTGCAGAAGGAAAACAGAAAGCATGTCTCTTTTCTACCCAAACAATTTCTCTATTCTTGGATATAGTAGTTGTATTTAAGCGACTTCTTAAATGGCTCCTCCAAAAGACTGACAGAGTTATAAGCTGCGCTACACAGCTGTGCACAGGAATGGAGCCACGCTGTCACGATGACAGTCAATCACACTGAGACAAGGGGAGAAAAGACTTGTGGGAGAGTGGAGAAGAAAGCAGGTTCACCGTACACGGCCAGTGTGTTGGGAAATGTCTTTAAGTTCTATGGCTGGCTCTGGTGGAACTGGTGATGCACACTTTGGACCTTGGGGAGCCTAATCTTATGAAATGGACTTGCCGTAGGGAATGGTAATTGATTTTACTGCATGGTAACAATGCACTCTTTATTTATAAAGCAATGAGCATAGCAACAAGTCATGCTGATCCAAGCAAGATTTAGCTCAGTTTTTTGAGGAAGATTTCACAAATATTACTCAGTTGAAGACAATGTATAGTTGATACTGCGATGTAAATATTTATTTGTGGGGCTGACGTCCTTGCAATACGGTAAACAACTGCATAAGGATCCTGCCAGTAGTTTAGCTATTAATGAAAAATAGAGCAGTGTAAATGTTATGATACAGGGGTACTATATGAATTTTTAAAGGATTCTTTTGCTTGTCAGAGAATGTCCACAATCAAGAACATTGTGGTAACGGGAGATTTTCAATGGCATGTTGGCCCAGTACAGTCCCTGAGCTGTGCGTTTGGGTAGAGGTTCAAATCTGGCTGAGGGTGTGCAGAGTACGCAAGTTCTTCTCTTGTTTGCAGCCCAAAGACACACATGGAAGTGGGCAGCTGCACACCACTTCCATGTCCTTCCTTCCTGAGAAGTCCACACCAGTTGTTGCCACGAGATGAATGGGACTTGGCGACATTTAGCGTACCCATGATAACAGATTTTTGCATAGGTTTGTTTTTTTGCTTCAGGCTCAGAGAGTTCCTTAGGGCAACCAGTTTGCCAGAGTTCCTGGTTGAGATGGAACTGGGTGTGTCTTTCTCTTGTTTGAATCGCCATAGGTCTCATGAATGACAATAGCACCGCTACTGCTCTGTTGTCTCATGGCCCCATCTTTCATTTGGAAAATGTGTAAAAAAAAAAAAAAAAAAAAAAGAAACAGGTGAATGATTTGTTGTGCCGGTTCTGACAATCCTGAGAGCTCTGATGTTCTCATAAATTGTGTGCACGCACCCACACACACATGCGCGCGCGCGCACACACACACACAATAACACTAGAAAGAAATATAGCATTGTTCTCCCACAGACTGAAATTGTATATGGACAGCAGTGAAAGTGTGGTCTGCTCCTCTGCTATCAGTGAAAGTGAGATGGTGTTCTAGTTGAGCTCAAGCTTATCTGGACAGACCCAGAGACTTGTGTCCATGCACCAACTTACTAAGGAGACCACAGAGCAGGGGGTCCTTTCATTCAGAGTCCTTCTGTGGCACAGTATTCTGCCAAAATGCAGTGAATAACACGGTTTGTATGCCACTCAGAGCTGCTGTGTCTCAGATGCTATATGCTGCCAGTGTCAAGGGAACCACATTAGCAAATAAAACCCAATTTGTGGGGCAAAAGATAGACGGAAGAGTTAGCAGGCGGGCAATAAGGTGGCAGTTGTGTAACAGCCATGTAATTGTGAGTAGGACTACGTCCTTTGCGTGAAGTCAAGGTTGGGTAAGGATCCTCAAGGTTGCACTGCATCTCTTGAGGCTTGGGGCTGTGCCAGGAGCAGCGGTGTTTATATTTTCTTTTCATTAGGAGGTGAGGGACCTTTAGGTCTGTTCTGTCAGCAGCCCTTCATTACAGACAGATCCCCTCCACATGTACCACCCCTGCTGTCTGTCATTTCCTGCCTGGTCATCTGACTCGGCTGTTTTACAGCCCCCCTCACAGCATCCACTGCAGAGGTACTCTCTTTACTCTGGGTTTTTTTTTTTTCTTTTTAAAGCTGTAAAAGTTCCTTACGGTGCTGCTCTTTAAAGTCCACCTTAACTACAGGAACATGGGGCAGAGCAAACGGTCATCAAACGGGTCATGTCTGCATGCTGTTGGACCACATAGCGTCGGGTATCTACTCTGGAGGTCCTTTATTTGGCAAGTCCCAGAGGCATGTCAGTGACTGCAGTTAGACGAAGACAGTGCCACCTGCTGCTCGGTAATTTTGCCACCTTGGTTCAGGTGACGCTGAGTTAGGCGTGTCGGCTGACTATAGGACAGATTGTGAATATGCACAAAATTTTTACAAATCCGAGAATATATTGTTGAGATGCCGTAGTTTTGTTACATTAAAATGTAGTTACAGATAGTTTTGTTTCTTTCTTTAATATGAAATGCCCAAGTCTACACCAATTATGTAACTGAACTGCGAGCAGCCTGCTAAACACAACAGATTAGGTGCTAATTCAGGAGAGTCAGATGTTGCAATAAACACATCTGTAAACTCTTTGAGCTCATGTACTTATTTAATACGAGTTGGGCAACCCTCTGTACACTGGGCAGCAACTAGGGGAGTAACTTTTCTCCTGTGCTTTTCTTCCTCTGTGGCATCCAGGTGGCATCTGGATGGCATCAGTCCACTTTGGTGTCAATGCACAATAGACTCAGAGAAGTGCTGTACCAAGAAGCCATTTTTACTTTGCCTAAGTGGCTGGTTTTTGTTCTGCTTTTTAAAATTTGTTCATTTTTGCGATGGTGCTCACTGATTTGTATTCTGTTTCACCATAGCTGTCAGTGTTTTTCTGGATTACGCTATTGGTCAGGTGACTAAAGTGTCCTGACAGGTGGCAGATTACTTCCTGCTAGAGTCCCAGTAGCACCCGAGAGGCACCGTTGAACCCTCAGCACTCAGAAAGTCCCTGCAATGCCGTGTCTGGGTCTGTCTCTATTTCCAACTCCCCTTGCCACCTCTATTCAGCCGTTGAGTGGCATGCAGGAATAGAGGAGGGGTATTTGGACAAGACAGTAGCCCCCCGGCAGGCTAGTACTGATCCCTTCGCACGCAGGGCCCATCACGCTCATTAAGAAGAAACTTGGCCCGGACGTACAGAGCAGCTTGTCCTGTTTCCAGCTTGGACAGTGGGGGCCTTGTGTTGTCAGGCCGGGCCACAAAGAGGCATTCTGACACCAGGAAGTGTCCCGAGGGACCGGCCAAGAGCCTGGAGGAAGGGGAGGGGGATACGGTAAGTTGGGAAATAGATGACCATTGTGACCATTGCCTAATTAAAGGCAATAATGTTGTTTTTATACCTCCTTCTTTAAACAAAAGCACATCTCACGGAGATTGCGATGGCCTGCTTGTTCCACAGGGAAAGAAAGGGAGAGAGCAAGAAAAACTCTGAGACCGACAGGGGGAGCGGGGTGGTCGCTTGGGGGCGGGGGGCAATACAGGGCAACCAGTGCTCCGGGAGCTTCTGTAGCTGAGGGTGAGGCAGTGTGAGATGCATTGTGGGTGTGTTTCACCCACACTTACCAGCTCCCATCCTGATGTTTTCAAATGACTTGATGCGGAGTCTGATCCATACGTCATTGTTTAACTCGTAATACTCAGTCGATTTTAGTTCTGTGAGATCAGAGGGCATCGAGCAAAGTTGAGCTCATGAAATAGGGCTGGCCACTGAACTCTTGTGCTTGGCACAGTAAAATGGGACAGAAGACCAGTGTAAGATCGGGCATTTCTTTTCAGAGAACCAATTAGGTCAGAGGTTCAATGGCTCAGTTGAGCTTGTGGAGCAATACTGGACTTCAGAGCAGCGTAACATTGGTCACATTTGCCAGAAGAACCGAGTAAGGTCATGCGACCATGGTGAGCTCATGGAACGATATTGGCCGATGAGGTCAGAGGTGAGGCCAGGATGCTATGCCTGCAGGTCAGGAAATGGCAGCTCAAAGACGAGCACAGACACAGGACTTTGTGTGCCCATGTCGTCTGCAGCTCAGTCAGACTGAATGTGGAGCTGCGGTTTGCAGCCAGTTGCAAACAAAACGGCTCCCTTCTTGTCCCCTGGGCTTCCCACTGACATCAGTCTCTTTTCTTCCAAGCCACTGTGTTTCCCCATCCGTGTGTGTGTGTGTCTGTTTTGGCACTGGAGTCTGGGGTTGCTGAAATGCACAGATCAGCAGTCGGGCTCTCCAGAACAATGTGAGGTAATCCCTGGCTTTAACCTCTGGCAGTCAGGCATGTTTTATCGCCAAATTTCTGTTCCATACATTTCATTAGCCATGCCCTGGCTGTGACCCCAAGCGCTGTCCCTGCTTTTGCACCCCCCATCCCACACCATCAGCATGCCACCCATCCACCCAGCAGGGTTCCCATACCTTCTGTAAGGCTTTATCCATGAAAGAAAATGACCTGGAAAGATTACTACATAAAGTGGTTAATTCTGATGTAAATGATGCTGCCAATCATAAATTTACCATGCTGATCTCAGACCACAGGTACAGCGCACAAGTACACATCTCACTGATGTGGTAATGATGCCGCTTCTTCACAGAATGGCCGGCGGCATAGTGGCTAGTGCTGCTGCCTTCCACTTAAAGGGCCCTGGCTCCAATTCCACCAAGAGCAGGGTACTTACCTTGAATTCAGTAATAATTACTCTGTATAAATGTGTAAGTAGCTTAACACTGTGACATCTTTTAGAGAGAAGCATCAGCTAAATGAATAAATGCAAAATCAAGGATGCAGATGTTGGGGTCCAGCATACAGAATGACTTGGTTTCCTCTTTAGATGCTTTCGTCTCCTTATATCTAAACTATTATTTGACAAATTATTAGTCTTGCTAAGTATGTTTTGTAAACTCCGAAATGTTGACTATAGTGTGAAAATGAGTACTATTGATCTTAATGTAAAATTTGAAAGGACGTTTAATTTATTTTGTTAAAAATGCTCTCATAGCTCATGTGCTGTGCATATTGTTCCCCAGAAAAATGCTGTCTGTGTTTATCCGCGTCTGTCACCACAGTTCAGCAATGTATGGCATTACTATGGAGACTTTCTGTTTTTGCAGACACATTGTGTCACATTACAGTGTTTTTTGACATAAACCAGCAGCAGGGGATGATGCTGCTCAGGGATGCTGGGAGCGAGCGGGTTTGTGGTGATGGTCCTTGGTAGTAGTGGTCTTGGTAGCTCTGCTTTCCCTCCTGCTTCCTGCCCCAACTCTCAGCCTCACTGGGGTTTTGGCGGCTCCAGAGGAAGAGGAGCAGGGTGCAAATTCCTCCAAAAGGCCTTTTCGTCATGGTTGGCGCCGCCACTATTTAAATGCTGAACACGAGAGGTCGGAGTCGGACGAGGGGGATCTTGTTGCACCGGCAGTCGCGGGGCGTGAGTTTCCCACCGCAGCGAGGAGAGGAGCTGGAGTCCATCCAGAGGGACTGCGCTGAACAGCAAGTTTCCTCAGGGTGTAAGTGTTCAGTTCATGGGGGAGAATCCTGCATCTCCTGACCCCCCAGGATCCTCTGCTATTTGCTCCCAGAGCAACTTCAGTCCATTTTCTCAGCCCCCCCATCATGCACTTGAGGTGTTCCAGAGCCAAGTTGCCCTTGCTTGTTTGTGCCTTCATGCTGAGGTCATGGGAATTTGGATAAGCACAGTAATACAATGCAGTATCACTGTACTATGTTCACGGGTTTAAAGTTTGCTTTATTGTCATTCTGCATTTATACAACACTTACAAGACAAAACAAAATGCAATGTTGCCTGGACCACAGTACACGATGCACTAAAGAGACAACATGACCACAAAGGACAACACAGATGAACTGTGCCAGTTTGGTAGTTGATAGATAGATACTATAAATAGATAGTAAGTGGGTATTTAGAGTGAGGGATGCAGCAGTGCAAACATTATAGTGCAAAGAGTCATTATTGCGGACGGGGATGAGTAGGTGCATTGTCAGTGGTGGTGGTTCTCTGGTGATTTGTCCATATGCTGTCCAGAATTCAGCAATCTGACAGCCTGCGGGAAAAACCTGTTCCTGAGCCTGGTGGTGTTGGCCAGCAAGCTGTGAAAGCATTGTCCAGACAACAGTGATGAAAATAGACAGTGCAGAGGATGGGGGGGGGTCCCCAGTGATGATAACTGTTGCATTCTTTGTTGTAAGTTGTCTGGATGGTTGGTAATGCGGTCTTTGTGATAAGCTGGAAGGTCTTCACTACCCGCCGGAGAGCTCCCTGGTCAGACGCCATGCAGTTCCCACACCAGACTGTGTTGCAGGAGGTCAGGGGGCTCTCTGTGGGACATCTGTAGAAACTGGTAAGGTTGGGAGTTGGAAGTTCAGCTCGCCTTACTAAGTGGAGATGCTGTTGCTCCTCCTTCTCCAGGTGGGTTTTGCTGTGCTGTGGTTCCCGGAGAAGTCATTGGTGCTGTGCACTCCCAGGAACTCGAAGCTGTGCGTTAGCCGACCAGTACACATAGGAGTGTGAGCAGTTTGAGTCCTTTCAAGTCCACAATTATCTCCTTGGTGCTGTTGATGTCGCGAGACAGACTGTTGTCCTTGCAACAGGCTACAAGCTGCCTCACTTCCGCTCTGTAGGCCAACTCCTCGTTCTTGGTGATGGTCACCAGCGTACATGATGATATAGTTGTTGTTGTTGTTGTATTTGGTGACACAGCTGTGGGCTAGAAGGGTGTACAATAGTGGGCTGAGCACACAGCCTTGTAGTGCCCTGATGTTCAGTACCATATGCAATTATAGATTTTGGTAAATCTGGCTGAAACCTTCTAAACACACGTTTTCTCCTCAAGTGATGTTTTTTGGGATGTTACTGGTGATTGCGTGTCCCACTGGGAAAATCTGTGAACAGAGGGTCTTCCCTCAACTGATGTGACTGCTGCCCTGCAGTTCGTATTCCTCGAACACATACAGCATTCAGGAAGGGAAACACGTTATCTTCTACCCACAGGAAACTATCACAGGCCTTTCCCGGGCAGAGGATGTTGCAGCGTGGGAAGGCGGGCAGTGTGCAGCGTGCCCTTTGCCCCGACACCTTTATTCAGCGGCTTCTTCCGGCTGATTTTAGAGAGATCTTCTTTGTCACGTGTCCTCCTGTTGGAGCGTGTGTATGGGGGATAAAAAGGTGGCAAACTCCTGTACCCTTCCAAAATCTCTCTCTCACTCACACACACACACACACACACACACACACACACACACACACACACACACACACACACAGTAGTACAGCTGTGCAAACATGTGAACAGCTTGTAGCCCAACGCCTACTAAACTTTTCCCCTGCCCGGTAATACTGTAGTGCATTAATAATGTAAGATGATTCTGTGTTGTTTTGGGCTGCTACACTGACCTGTTACAGGCTCAAACATCAGGCTGCGTCGTTGTCCACACTGCAGCGATGACTGAGTTATGCTTGTATTTGTATGGCATAATAACTGACGCAGTGGTTAAAGGAAAGACTTTTTGTCCTATTGTGCTAGAAATTAAGACAGAGAGGTACTAATCCTATACCACTACAGAAAAATATTCACTTAAAAATAAATGAGAAGTCACTTTGAATGAAAGCAGCAGATATGCTTTGAAATAATAATGATAATCACAAAAATTATAATCGATGGATTTGGGTCTGCGGTTTGAAGCTCTGCAGCATGAGTGCGCAGACATCAGTGCTCGGAATGACTGCCGACCGCTTTTATTGTCTGTCTGCCTAGCAGCAGTGGGCCGAGAGAGAGAGGAGTTAACGCTGGAGTGCACTGCAGTAAAGAGGTGAGCATTACCAACAGGGTGAGAGATGTAATCCTCTTCTGGCACCCCTGTGACATACAGACCAACTTCCTGCACTTTGGCAAGGCCGTGGGTCGCTGCGGACTGACAGATGGCTTGTATCCGCGCCGACCATCTGGACGTGGACGCAGGCGTGGACTCGCGTGCTGCGCACGGGAGAGGCCTTGCGGCACACCTCGCAGGATTTGCTTTTGCTGCCTCTAATTGCGCTCCCATCCTTCTCAGCTGAACGCTGTTGTCATGCAGGGTGGTGAAAGCACACCTACGCTCTCAGCTCCCGCGTGGACCGTTTTAATACGGTTCATGTGGCGCTTGTTTGGGTTTCGTTGCGATCAAGAGTTTGTCAGCCAAGCCCTGTGTAAGGAAGTAAGGCTGTGCGAGATGTGTGTGAGCACAATTACAGTGGCCCGTGAATTTGTATCTGGGTACAGTGGTGGGGGGCAGTAACAGAGGGTTATTGCGCGGTTGGCAGAGCTGTTGAAGTCTGGAAATCGGGTCTCAGCTGGCGGTCAGTAATTGAGGCCGTTCCAGTGGTTACATCCTTATGCGTCTTCATGCTGCAGCGTGGATCCCGTGATGGAGAAAGCAGGACCCACTTTTTCGGTCAGCAGCTCCCACATGGTGTCAATGGTGCTGGCTGTTGTTGCTTTCTTCACTTTACTGTTGGAGGAAGACGGAGGAACGGGGCAGGAAAATGCTACGCTTTTGTTGCTTTGCTACTTCTCCCCCTCTACGGTTTTACTGTACTTTGGTACCTCTAATGAAACAGTAAGCTCAAGGCCTTGCCAGCCCCTGGTGATTTGCATCCCCATTAGGGATGCTGAAGATGCAATTCTGTTCACTTTTATGTGCGCGTCGTGTGTTTGGCAGCCTTACAGTGGGAGGGTCAGGAGGACAACTGCTGATTTTCCGCAACAGTGTATTGCTTTCATAAGGAAACACATAACTTCTTTTTTCCCAGTCAAGTCAGGTGTTTGAGGCTCATCTCAGATCAAGTCAACACTTATTGTAGCCTTCCAAGCTTTTGTTGATCCTAAGGAGAAGAAAAGACCATGGAAGTCTGCAGTTAATGTAATTTAAAGATGCGGTTATGGCTGAATATTGAAAGTTAGTAAAAGGACAGCATTTCTGAAGCGGGGGTAACCAGATTAATGTCACTGAGGAGAAACAAAAGGGAAAAACAAAAAAACATGGACTACACTGCAGCATCGAGGCCCTTTTTGCCAGAGGGGAAAAATCACAAGCTGAATGAATTAATGTAAATATATTTTAACCGTTGAACTGAATGTATTACAGATTGTTGAGCAGTTTATCCGTTTAAGAGCTCAGCCATGTAAATGGTTATTTACTGAGGCAGCTCAGGTTAAGAGCCATACCCCCAGGTGAGCAAGGTGAGGACACCCCCTTGGTTTTGAACTTTTTTTTTTTAGCAGTTTGGATCATTGCTCTACCCAGGAGAGGGGATTATGGCTCTCGGATGACTTGCAGCACAGTCGGACAGTCCTGCTTCTCTGCGTTCCTGCAATGTCGTGTCAGGGAAGCCTGCCCATAGCAGCCACCCGTCTTGAGTGGGCTTGTTAGATGGAATGAGCACCAGGTGTAGCCAAGATGGAAACTTTAAAAAAAAAAACAACAAAAAAAAACAGATGGGCATGGGAAATTTTCTCTGCTGTGGATTGAGAGGCTTGGGATAGCATTGTTCTGTGAGTAAAGTTTGAACTCTGGTTTCTCCTGGGTTAAGTCCGAGAGAATGGGAGAGCTTTATGTTAGTTTTTTTTTTTATTTTAAATTTTAAATTGAGTTTTATTGTTCACTGTTATTTTAAGAGTATATGGAAGTAAAAACCTCTGCATATATCCACCTACCACTGCTTGCTGCCCGGTCATCCTCAAACCCTGGTGTGTCACAGATGTCACAAATGCTGTGTGTGTTGCTTTGTGTGTTGTTTCATACTCCTCCACCTTCAGGTGTTTTAGATGGTTGGATAGCAGCAGGAGTGCAGTTGTTCCTGCTCCTGCCCCCCCCCCCCTACTTTTGTGTCATATTACCATCTTGCAATGCAAGCACAAGACCCAATACCACCAACCAGATTAGCATTGAGTAAAAATTATTTATATTATATTTATATTATGGTAAAAAAACAGGGTTTGGTGTCTCCGCTGCCTCGTTTCTGCTTGGGTGTCAGGGAGGGAAGGCAAGCTTGGCTTAAGGTTCCATTTTATAGCTACAGGTTGATATTTATAAACAGTCAATAAAACAAAGCAGATCATGATTTATTTTTAAAACTATTTACATATTATAGATGAAATTAAAACCATGCTATCAATTTAGATTATGCTTATGGGTAAATAATGGTTGAGAAGAAAGATGATGTAAAAAGCATCTTTAGTATGAGATCTCTTTTACTGTTCCTCTGTCGTTCCAAAAATGTCCACCACATGCAGACACTTTTTGTCACTGACGGGTGTGATTTCTGCGCAGAAGTGTGTGAGTCAGTCAAGAAAGCATACAATGATCCCCGTAAAATTTGTGACAATCACAAAACAAGCAGCAGTTTGGAAACAGCCACCCCTGAGGCCAAGACAGTGCTGCTCACAGCACATTTCACAGGCTGTGGTGCAAAGGGGGTCGCCGAGACAATTCCCCATTTTCCACTGGCTCAGCACTTCTGTTTTGCTAGTAGCACAGGGAGCAGTGGACTCTGAGACTGAGCACATCGGCCACCCCCTGGATGAAGACCCCTCTGACACTTGGGTTTGAGACTAAATTTAGGAGCTGCGGAGAAGAAGCTAGGCATTTGAGAGGATCCGTGGCTTGCTGGAGGCTAGTGGCCTTGAGACCAAACAATAAGTGTACACTAGGCTAGTAGAGCAAGATCTGGCAACAGCCACAAATGTTTGCACAGTAGGCTTGGTACTTCTGAGAGCATGGTGTCCTCATCTTCTCGGGATAAATTTCTCACACATTGAAGATTGAGAAATGCTATTTTTACTGTGTTTACTCCCCCCCCTTCTCTTTACTACCAAATTTCTAAACAGAGCTGTCCTTTGGTTAAGAACTTGAAATATTTTTTTTGTCTGATCTGATACCAACAGCATGGAGATACAAACATGGTATAATATGATAGTTGTGTTCTAATGAAACATTTCATTATGGTAATTTAATAAAAACTGCACTTTCACTGGGTAAAATTGGGGTTGGCTCAGATCATATATAAATAGGTTGTATGAATTTCTATAAAAAGGTCTGCATTTCAATACTGCTTTAATCTTTTAACAGTACCAAAGTACATTCAACTTTTTCGACAGTGGTTGAAATCACCATTTTAAAAATATATTTCAAACCTAAGTAGTAATTTGTGAAAGATTTTTTTTTTTTTTCTTCCCCCAGAGACTTCCAGTTGGCAGATATGTTGGCTGTATGTGGTATATAAAGTCCTCCTTCCTGGTGAGAAACATTCAACTGAAGCTAATAATAATAATAAAGCTTTTACAGATACTGTGTGTTTGAAACAGAGACTGTGGATAGTTTGTGTCTGGCAGGTCATAATATTTTTAGCTTAGTAATGGAAGGGAGAATTTAGAAATGCTTTGTTAACTTTAGGAAGAGAGTACAGTGACAGGACTTTCCAAAGAAGAGAGTGAGATGAAAAAGACATGTTTTGTTTAATAAACCCTTCTGCCCTTCTGTGAGAAGAAGGAGGGAGTTTGGGATGGAAGGGCGGTGCAACAAGAAGAGCGGTAGGGAGAAAAGAACAAGAAGGGGGTCAGGGAAAGAAAGAAAGAAAGAAATCTGACAATACAAGGAGAGAAGGGCAAGCAGGAAGCCATAGAGAACAAATGGACTGGAAGTTGGACAGCTTTTGTAAGGGATGCTGAAGAAGGGCAGGGATGACCAGACCACGAGACTGAGGGTCAAGAGTGAACAGGAGCGAAATCCCTTTATTAGCCAGGCAATTTCAGCTGCATTTTCCCGTCAGTCGCACAGTAGCGCTTAACTGTTGACATCCCATCCAGCATGAGCACTGCCTGGTTTCATGGCACAGTGAAGCATAAATGGTGTGAGGCACCACAAATTGGTTCCATTAGGCAATCACATCACACTATTTCTTTAACCGGCCTGCACTAGTTTGTTGACATTTTAAATCGATATAAAAAACACACAATGCACAAAACCGGACAGCTCCACAGCTTAATTTTAAAATTGATCACAAATAACGGTAATTGCTATCCAGATAGAATGTCTGTGGGATGATGCTAGGAGTTTTGAAAGCTTAGCCACACTCTTTCATACATTGAATCTATAACCTTTCAGGGGCGGATGGGGTGAAAAGCTTACTAACTAATATCTTACTGGTTAGCAAGGTGTAGCGTTGGTAGTACTGGATGTCCGTCTCAACTCATCCAGACTGGTCAATAATTTGTATATGTGGACCTGTTGATCACCTTGATCCAGAATTATTTGACCAAAATCCTTTTATTTGTGGTCAGCAATCCCTGCAGTGTATAGGAATAAATTGTGTGACAAATGTATGTAGATAAATATAGATTTGTGTATGGAAGAGTGCAGTTTAAGCGATGTCTTTAACCATATCCCACCAACTGGCAAGCGTGATGTAATATGTATATGGTATACATAGCCTGAAACGGCTGTGGTATGCAGCAGATTTCCCATTTTTAACAGGGCCATTGTGGGTCATTAATCACCAACCCGAATAGACACTTTTTTCAGTGTTTTTTCAGTTTTTTTTTTTTTTTTTTTTTTTCGTGTGTGAAAAGCAGGAGAAAGACATAGAGAGAGAAAGCGACAGGGTGAAAGAGGTGGATACGCAGAGAACAAGAGAACAGGAGTGAGCGAGGGGAAACGTGGAAGAGAAGGCATTGTGTCTCCTAATGTGCACCTAGGTTGATCCCAAATTAGATTTCACAGACTGCCCAAACAACACATATTGAGTCTCAACTCCTAAACTGATTTCCCCAGGGAAGCAGAGACGTGAGAGATACAGGGCACTAGCGCAACGCTTTAATATTTCCCCTTTCTGTTGCCGGGATGGTGAAATGATAATTTTTCAAGTGCATGGTTAATGTTGTGTTCAAACACAGCTGGACTGGCTGGAAGTGGTTTATTCTTCAGTATCAGTTTTGTGGGGGAGTCTTTTTCTTTTGTGTCATGAAAAGTACATCTGGCACATGAGTTGTAATATGGGTATTTTTAGCATCAGCCCTGCTCCATGCCAGAAAGTCTTTGCCTCCCCCCGTCTCCACCGCCCAGGAGAGATGCAATAATTCAGTCCAGAGGTTTCCAGGGCGGCTGAAGGACTGCTCTATGTGAGCCGAAGTCACAGCAAGGGTACACAAGTTGTACCTCTCCTTTGCCTCTTTACACAGCCGAATGCCATCTACCTGTCTGACTGCAGCTGCTGAATGTCAGCATCTTCACAATTTTATATATTTAGTAAAATTGTGACAGCTTTTCCAAAGGAATTTACAGTGTTATGGCTGTACGCTAAGCTGCTCAGTGATTTACCCTTTTATACAGCTGGGTCATTTTTCCTAGAGTAAATCAAACTAAGTACCTTGGTCAGGGGTACTACAGTGGGATTCAAACCAGGTCCTGTGCATGGAAGATGGCAGCTCTGCTTGCTACACCTGTTGATAATGTGGATCCATCAAGTGTGTTTCACTGGTCAGAATCTACCAAGCTGCATCTCCTCCTCCAGCTGGAGGTCCTCACCTGGACCTTCATGGTTCTTACTGCACAAATCTCAGAACTCTGTAGGAGTTCATCAAGGATCAATGTTATTCCTGGGTGGCTATGATTGCACTGAGATTTCTTCCCTTTGACCAGGTTTGGTGGAAGCTCTTCATAAAATTTTACATTGTTTTCCTTGTGTACATTTCTGTTTAAAGTTCACAGCTGTACAGCTCAGCAGAAAAGCATGATGGCTCTTATTGAAGACAGACCAGTAGTGAGGAAAGCTGTGTGGTCATGCTGTAGAAGACATAGCTGTGAAAGCATTTTTCAAAACATTATAAAAGCTCTGCTTTCTGTTTCTGGTGCATTTTTAAGAATTCTTCTCAGAAGGATTTTTCATTCTGAAATGATTTAAACTGTTTGGTAGTTCTCTAACAGATGGAGTGTGCGAGGAGCAGAGCGGGTGTTCAAGAATGGCGTGAGAGAGGCAGTTCTTTCCTGTGTCAGGTGGGATCCCGGGACTGGGTTACTCGGAGGCTTGCATTTCAAGAGTTTAATCCCACCCTCCCTGTCTTGCTTTAATAATTAATATGAGGAAGGTTGGCCTTACCCTGGGCCTCCATCAGAAGAAGGGTGTTTTGCTGCTGGAGGGAAGGGACCCATGGCTTGGATGCCTCTGATGTGTCCCTACTTTCTTCTCGCTCTCAATTAGAGTACCCTCTTGTTTTGTGGCTGCTAATTGGGATGTGCGGTTCTGCCAGCCTGACAGACACACTGAGCACCTGGGCCCTTTCAGCAAGTGGGCTGAACGCCGAGTCCGTTGGCCAGTGATGCTTGGTTCTGGACAAACAACTAGGTCATTCCGTTGCACTGAGTTGGATTCTTTCTCATCATTTCTGCGTGCATGCATGCGATTGAGATAGAGCACAGCTATTCAACCCTTCACCTTATTCTCTCTGTCAAGATCACATAAACTTTGTTGGCTGCACTCTACCTTTGTGTTTTTGACTTCCTTATTTTAGCAGTTGTCAGATTTGAAAAGCATACCATTGTGTATGTAAAATGGCATGTTGTAGAAGTGTTCCTGTCCAGTCTCATTTTGAAGCGGTGCAAAGCCTTAAAATACACCTATGCCCTAGTTTACGTCCTTGTGATAGACCTTGTCCTTCAGAACTTCCCATATATTCTTTTTTTAACCTAACCATATACAAAAAAAAAATCCTTGTTTTGCATTCTTAATCCTTCATACATTTATGAACTATGTAATTAAAAATTCCCTATCTGTAATTTGTTATTTTGTAATTAGACAGATAATGTGTTTTACTTGTATTGTCCCTTCTGAGGACCCATAGAATCTGGTCTATAATAAAGTCTAATTCGTGTGCTTGATTCATACTTTGTTATATATTATACCACCTCTGTTCTGAAAAGCTGTCATAATGTCCAAACCACAAGAAAGGAAATGTTGTACAACTGCTACCTGTGAGTGAGTGGGATCTGCTGCTGCTTTGTTTCTAAATGTCATTGCAAAATGTCTGTGTCTGTAGTGTTGCTGTAGAGTGACAATGACAATGGTTTATTTTTATATATATAATATACTCACACATACTGTATTTGGTTGGGTTTTTTGGAGGTGAGTGCTTTTAAAATGGATTATATATTTTTTTCTATTAAAAATAATGGTAAATAGGGTCGCTCTACATTATTCCAGTTTAAGTCCTGTTTTCAGAAGCATATTAAGAATTTAAACAGGAGAATGTATGAACTAGTGCAGAGATACACAGATGCATGAATGAGTCTTTCCTGTCCTCAGAACACCTCACGAGGGTTGTCGAAAGTTTGGAAATGACCGCAAAACACACACGGATGAAAAAATGGTTGTAGAATCTGGGGCTATGTCACCTCAGGCATTGGTGAGCAACATCATTTAAAGCACATCTGGTCTATGGCCTACTACATGGAGTTTTGTACAGTTTCTTCGCTTAAGCAGTTGGCATATAGAACAGTAAACAATCACACCACTTCTCAGAGGAAACACTGCTGCTTTCCTGTAAGCAGTATTACTTTGCTCACATTTCACACTTCATGTCATATTGCATTGATTTTTATAGTGTTTTCTATTTTCTTTACACTGACTCATATGTATTAACTATCCTTATTCAAAGGACCTCACAATACGTATTATTTAATGCTACCCCAAAGATGGGTTGATGGCATTCCCTTGTCTTATTTTTATTTATCACATCTGTATTGTAATTGTATTTATGTTTGTAACCATGTCTACATGTATGAGTGAGCTCTTTGTGTGTTGTGGTAGATTTGTTACACCTGAACATGCTCAAATCGTATTTTGTTTTTGCTGTACACCTGTGTATAATGAAATGTCAGTGAATCCTTAAACATTAGAAAAAAAAATCAGTTTAACAGAGCACTGATAATACAGTCAGCCCCTTAACAGACACTGGACATTAGTGCAGTTGCATCCAGAGGGAATCCCGCTGCGACGAGACATAGACACCCTGCTGCAGCCAGGCTTCTATATAAGGAATCTGTTGGCCAGACACAGTGAACCGCAGTAAAATGCAAACACAAGAGCTGCTGTTCCATATGCAGCCAAGGAAAGGTTTCTGCAGGTCACGTGACCCCACTTTCATACTGAGAAAGTGTGCATCCTCATGGGGAAGGAGAGGGAGGCGAGCGAGCTGTCGGTGGCAACATGCCGACTCAGTAGTGCCGCGATCTTGGTGTGTCACTTCTAATGGGGGCAGTGCTTTTTACTGTTCACATCCAGTGTTTCAACGGGTGTGTTTTGCGTGTTCACATTTCATTTTACTTCGTGCTGCATCACTTAAAATGTTCTGGGAATGTTGGCCAGGAAACTGTCTTGCTAAGCTGCTGTTGGGGAAGTTATGTTTGACTTACATATTGGTTTCACATTAAATCATCATTAGTCTCTTTGTTGCTTTCTCTCAATTTTCCATTTAAATTTGCTATGTTTTATTGCCATAATTTTGTATTTTGTATGGCCAACAAAAGGCCATATAGAATACACTACTATGCTAGCAAAAATAATAATGTATATAAATGAAATAGAAAACCAAATAAACAAAAACAATACTAAAAATGTCTCTGTCCCTTTAAGGCTCTGTTCTGTAGTTCTACTTGCGTTCAATCACTTTGAGAATAACCCCAGACACTGATGTCCTATTTATAGGCTTGCTGCGGAGGGGCACTTTTGATGTATTGAATTATGTGGAGGATGTCATGGATGAATTGACTGTAAACAGCACACAACACAGCTGGTCAGATAGGCCCTTGTTCCGGGCGGGCATGGGGACGATCTGAACGGGGTTGTGACTCACTGGCATGAACTATGAGTTCCCTGTAAATGGGCGGTGGGGGCAAAATTGCAAAACCTCTTATTTATTTGGGAAGCGAAGGTTGTCATTGCACTTGTAACTGGGAAGGTTGCCCCGTTCAGTCGTGTGTGAGACGGGCATCTCACCAAAAGTGTGCGTTTCTGTGCGGAGCGGAACAAGGCTCGGATGCACGCTGGCATGTGAATGAGAGCTCCATGAATAATTCCGTTTCATGTGCCGCTACAAGCCTCACAGTGATGCACTGTTGCTGTTCCAGCAATTTTTTTAATTTTTTTTTTTTTTTTTTTTTTTTCTTTCCCCTTCCCCTCCTCCGGATGTACACCCAACAGAGGCCTGAATGTGGGGACGTGTAGCACGGCCCGGATGGTTTCCCTGGGATTAGACAGGATTGAATGGTTGCAAGATAGTCTCCTGTTTACCAAATGCTCAAGATGCCTGAGGTGCCGTTTTGATGCTCAAACCTGAGATTGGTGTTAGCAAAGGTTGCCTTGTAGTACTGCATTGCAGCTGGGACGGTGTCGGTCAGGGCTGGATGTGTGTGTGTGTTTGTGGGTTAGAGCTGTGGCCGCTTCGCTGTTCGCACACAAAAGCCTGACTCGACAAATGCCCCGGGGTTATGTCTGAACTGAAAGCGGGGCAGAGCCCTGTCTGTCTCCACCATCAATAAGATGTCAGTTAGCAGTGCCGGACTGTGATTTTAGTCAGGCGGAGTCTGGGGGGGGGGGGTTGGCACCCAGGAACTTTACATGTGGGCCTGGAAAGAAGGGTGACATAAGAGTGACACTGTATTTGCTCACTTGTGTGAGACTTGACCTGGAAAGTTCAGTGGAAATGTGCATTGACATGACATTGAAAAACAAAATTTTACAGCAGTAATCAATCGTGCAGAAAAAAAAAAAACACATTTGTGCAAAATCTTTGTAGCACACGACCTGCATGTCTAAGCCCATCCATTAGTTGACTGTAAGGCTCAACTAACCAAAAACAGCAGTGCGAGACTCCTAATTCAGTTCATTACCTCAGTGTTTACAGCGTGCGCCTTATTTTCTTGGGTGCCCCCCATCAATAATAAGATGCTCCGCATGTTCATGAGATGAATCTTCAACAGTTGTCATTAGATAGATTATGGCGGCTCTGTATGTTTTAGTAATTTTAATTTGGTTTTATTGTTGGATATTGTTAATAAAAAAAAAAAAAATGAAATAAAAAGCCACAGTGTTGTCATGTATTAAGCTAAGACTTGAACACAACCAAACCAGTGAATAAACTTAAGGATTGCCTGTTTTAAGCATTCAGTGCTGGCAACTTAGCAGTAACTGTGACTTTGCACTTACAGTATATGATACGCTGTCAAAATGACACGTCTGCCTCTCATTCCACACCTTGCTTATTGGAATACAAAATTTTATGTTAGGAGTAACTGCCTACAGAAGGAGCTGCAGAAGGTGTTGCTACCGAGAGGCAGCAAAACAAGTAGCTCATATTAGCTGTGGTGTGTCGGTTTTTGCAGATGGCAAGCGTGTGCGCGGTGAGTTCCTCAGGCCAAAGTGCTGACTTTTTACTTGCACAAGATGGCATTATGGATGAAAGGCTGTTCGTGTGTGTGTTTTCAGGCCTCAAAGCCAGCCTGTGGTCAACAGGACAGGAACTCCCTGTGAGATGCGAATGGCCACAGACTTAGAGCGCGCGGTTGACCTGTGGGCCGTGGATCTCTGTCCAGGGAACACCTCTTGGCACAGCAGTTGTGTCACATCCATAACGCCAGAGCTTCTATGATTCTTCTGCTGGGGATGCACATTTCACAGCATTTCCTCCTCCTCTTCTTGTAGAGAAGGACAAAAAAAAGAATCATTAAGGAAAATGAGCAAGTGCAAAAACAGTCAGTTATACACGCTACTTGGGAGACGCTCTTGGGTGGCTAGCATACCGTCTCTCTACGACTGTTAGAGTACATAGGAGCAGGGGTTATGGTGGCCTTGAGGAGGCAATCTAGCTTCCTAGGTGGACCTGGATTCATTAAATGTACCTCCTAGAACATTCCAGAACATCGGAAGCACAGTGCAGATAATCATAACCAGAGAGCTTTGACTTGTTACGTTTCAGGCTTTTAATGGTCTCCAAATGGTGTTTACGGGTGTCCGTGTCAGGAGGAATGTCCTGTCTGCACGTGTTCGGCCTATCCGTGCACGTGTGCACACACCATTATATGTTCGGCCTGTACACATACACGTGGCCACATTTTGTTGCCTTCCATTTTCTAGAGCGGGAGGGAAGTGTGTAGGTTCAGCAAGGGGCCACCTTCAAGTTCCTCTGGGGGTCACGTTCTGTTGAATGGATTTTTCGGCTTGTGCCAGGAAGTGTTCTGATTCCTTGGAGTAGGACAAGAGCCAAGTGTGCGTCTGTATGTGTGTGTCTGTGTAAGATAGTGTGAGGGGGTGTCACAAAGATTGAGAAATTGCCGGTGTCTGTTTTTGTGTTTTGATGGCTGTTCTGTGACCAAACCCCCCTCATGCTGGATTCCACTGAGCTGTGTGTCTGCTGTGGAAACAAGGAGGTACTGATTTATTGTCTGGAGAACTTTTTTATGACTTGAACTCTTTTTTTAAAAAAATTTTTTTTTTTTTTTTTAAACAATTTAGAATACATAAATACTGTAGCGTGTACAAGTATGTGTGCTTGTAGCCTCTGATTCCAGAAGAAAAAACTGAATTCTGTATGGCACATTTGTGTGTGTGTGTGTGTGTGTGTGTGTGTGTGTGTGTGTGTGTGTGTGTGTGTGTGTGTTGAAGAGGTGGTCTCAGACTTTTCGGCAGGACACCGCAGTGCAGATGGGTCCACAATGGTGGCAGAGGGAGAAGGCCTTCCAATCTCCATCATCTTTAAATCGCTCTGCAAGTTTCTCCTTGCCAGTTGCTATGGAGATGCTCTGGCCTTAGGCCTGTGGAATCACATGAATGGTTGGGGGTGGGCAAAGCACTCAAGAAGGAGGCAAGCCGGGTGCGAGGGTGCAGATTTCCACCAACCTGAACCCAAAAAACCCTGACCATGGAACTTAATACAGCCACAGTGCCAATTTCTGTGGCCCTCTGGTGACCCTTTGACCCCCATCCCCGCTGTCATTGCACCTTGGGCGGCCACACACGAGACACCCCCTCAGTACCCTTTGTTCAGTGCATGATGGGAGTTGCAGTTTTTTAAATGAGTCTCCAGCAGTGTTAATACTTTACTAAATCAGCCTCGTTGTTTATTCTCTTACCTAAGAAAGGAGGCTGAACTTTTTAAACTAAAAATCTCACTCCCCCACTCCCATTGAGATGTTTTGATGCAGATGACAATTGTTTTGCATATTTTTCTGTTTGATAATTTATGTAAGTTATGCATATGATGCAAGACAGTGGGTGTAGATGACTCGCAGGTGAAATTATGGAGTGGCTATGAATAATCTGCTTTTGAGGGAATCATCTGCATCTCACGTCTTTCGTGCCTGTTAACTGTTTATAGGTGGGTGAGATATCGGTGTCCCTCTGCTCTTCAGCTGAGTGGTGCCAGGTAATCTCTGATTAGTTGCCTGGTTAGTCTTGCCATACACAAGGTTGGACACAAGGGGCTAGGAGCACACAGGTACAAAGCAATGCACTTGTCAAGTTGCAGAGCCATAACACAGACCACAATAACTGTGGGCTTAGATCTCAAGATGAGTTTCAGCATGATCCCTTTAAACCGACAAGAGACAAGGCAAGTGGGAACCACTAGAGTACTTGTGCATCGTTTTTGTTCATTTGTTTAGATGACATCTTTGTCCAAGGCACCTTACTATGATATGTCCATTGTTACAACTGGGTAATTTTTACTATATCAGTTCAGGGTATGACCCTTGTGCTAGGGTGTTATAGAGGGGCCAGTGATTTGAACTCATCTCCTTCCATTGCAAGGTGACCTCTCTGTTATGCAACCTGCTCTACGGTGTTTCTGCCCACATTGCTATACTGTTAAGTTAGTTGTGTGGAAATGATCCTAATCACCCTCATGAGGATTGAAACTTTACCTTTTATGAAATGTGGGCATAAACGCATTCTTTCTAAACATCTTCAAAGTACAGAACCAGTCAAAAGTTTGAGTAAACTTGGGCACACTGGGTAATACCTGTATGAAACAGACACAAGTGTCCTACAGTTCTGGGAACTGTTGCAGAGGCGCTGGGAAGGTGTGCAGCCTCATCATTTCCTTATCAAACTTGTTAATCAAATACCTTGCAAAAACAATAGTTTCCAGCAGATGAACTCAAAATTTTGACTTGCAGTGTATTATGGCACATCTGTAAGTCTAGATGAGGGTGTCTCCTTCATTACCGTAAAGTTTTATAGAGAACAGTTTTTTAGCTTGAATGTCACCAACAGAGTAATTGTATGTGAACATCTCTGTTTTTGTTTGGCTCATTTGTCAGGGGGTGTTGAGACAGAACGATCTTTCAGCCTCCGTTTTTGCATCAAAAGCGGAAACGCTCGATAGTCATTTAGAACCTGCCCTACATGATAGATCCATGGGGTTACATCTAGCATTCTGTTCCTGGCCTTGTGGCAGGACTGATATTGTGACTAAAAGAGATCAACCTTCCACTGTCAGCTTCATGGTGGCCTTTGTGTGGGCAGTGGTACTTGGTTATCTCCCACTTTGCATGCGTTTGATAACTTAAGCAGAACCCTGGATACGAATAGAAGTACTCATGGACAGTGCATTACAAATGATAGTGACTAACAGTCTTACGTCAGTTTTCTGCCCCAATCTTGCGAACATCATCATGGTGGGGGGTATGTTTGGCTTGTGAGCCAAATGCTGCAGTTTTCCTCTCCTTGTCATCTACCAAGTACATCTACTAAGTGATAATATCACACGAATGTTGTCATCTTGCAGTGTGTGTGGTCCAGTGAGTGTATTATGGTGTTTTGACGTAATTGCTGGGAATGTGCAGTGGGGACAGCTGTTGGAGTGTAGGTGTACGTGCATCCGTGCAAGACCATGTTGGTGCGCTGCTCCGTCTTGCTGTACCCTCCCCAAAGAGTACAGCGTGATGATCACTGTTGGAAATGTAGTGGGATGATGGTGTGACACCTTTATTAGGATGCGGACCGCCTCTCAGAATCAGTGCCGGGAACTGGGGATGTGGTTGCCATGGCAACAGGCTTGCCTCTTAGCATGATGGGTGGTGATTGATTTGGGACAGAATTCTGCTGCAGCTGGGATTAACGTTGCCATGGTTATGATGGCAGGAGAGTGTGAGAGAGGTAGGGTGACCATCCCATCTATGAAGGTATCCTTACTTCTGTAGGAGCACCAAGCCTTGAGTTCCCATCCTAGTAATTTTTTAGGAGGTAGCAGATGTTATAGCTGTTGTTAGAAATGCCACCTTGCACTTGAAGGAGTCAAGTTTGAATCCCAGTTCCTGCTGTAGTACCCTTAATCAAGGTATTTACCCTGAACTGATACAATAGAAATTATTTCATAATGCATCAGGCAATGCTTTGTTAGCTCGAAATTGTTGGCTAGAGTGTGAAATATAGTATTATTTTTTAGGTTGCTTTAGAGAAATGTGTGAGCTAAATATATGTAAATAAATAAGTGTAAATGTCTTCAGGATTACACACAACACCCACTGCATTCCTCCTAAACGTGCAAGAATACAGACAACAGGCACATTGTTCCTACTCAGTGTCCAGGAATACTCAACACCCACTCGATTCTCCACTGCTGCTGTCCAGGAATATATCCTCACCCACAATGCTCTCACTTGCTGCTCTATATTCTAGCCAACTGGCTTTTTTGTTTGTTTTTGTGTGTGTGTGTGTGTGTGTGTGTGTGTGTGTGTGTGTGTGTGTGTTTGAGAGAGAGAGAGAGAGAGATGGGTCTTTGGCTATGGCTGTCACACCACAGCCCCTGCTGCCAGGTATGCTGGAGTAATTGGTTTCTGTACCTTCATGGGGCCACACCCCTTTAACAACAGGTGGCAACGTAGGTTGGGCAGGATGCAGTGTGCTGTTGAAGCCTTTGGGGTACACACTTTAGTGACACAATTTGGGAGCTCCTGTGTGTTGTTACAAACACTGTCCTCCTTTCTTCCATCCAGACCATGTCCACATTCAGGGACTGAGATTGGACTCATGGTCCAACACAGTACAAAAGCCAATATGCTGGATGAGAGGCTTGGCTTGGTCCTGAGAACAGAGGAAGGATGGGTGGCAGTGAACTGATGTGTGTCCAGCATTTTGGAGCACTCACATGGATTTCAGTGACTTGTGTCGCCCTCCACTGGAGATGAGAGCATACGTCTGCACTTGGGTGTAGATGCTGTGATATAGTCTGTGATTATGTCCTTAGCTTGGCATAACAGTCATGTGTGACAATGCACATGCAGCTGTGTGTGCGTGCGTGCGTGCGTGTGTGCGTGCGCGCGCGCGCGTGCGTGCGTGCGCGTGCGTGCCACTACAGATGTACAGGGCACTGCAGGGAATCCATCTAATCCGGTGAAGTGCAGTGTGAACAGCTTGGAGATGAGGACTGGTCTGGATTCAGGGGCTCAGACAGCTGAAAGGGGGTGCTGGGGGAAGAGGGTGTGGAAACCAGTGTTTGCTGACAGTGTGAGGCACCCCCAACATTGCCTGGTGAGTAGATTCGAGATGGCAGAGGCTTGAAGCACCTGTCAGCTAGCACTGGAGTGACCAGAAAGGACCCCCTGGGAGGCAGAGTATTCAGTAGATGTAGGGTGGATGATATGACCGGTGGTTGAAGGCACACACCTCATAGGCTACATGCTGGTCACGTCAGGGCTCCCTGTTCTTTGTCCGCTCAAAGAATGGTGTTTAGGAAACACACGGCTGGCAGGAAAGACCAAGCGCAAGACGTTCAATGGCGGGATTTCCCTTCAGGGAGCCCCCACCTTTCCGTCGAGGCGCGGAGGGACACAGGTCAAAGCATAGGAAAACGGCAACCTTCACTGAGTCTGCTTTATATCACACCAGCTTCCTGCACACATTCGCTGGGCATGCTGCCACCTGTGTGGTTACCTCCTCTGTCAAAGTCCTGGTGCATTGGGGCAAAATTCATCCCCAGGAGCTCTGCTGCTCCTGTGGTCTTTGGGATGGACTCCTTCGATGGCATCCTGGGAGGGCATTGCTCATCACCACTTCCACCAGTGTCACTTGAGTGTATCATCTTTGATCATAGTTTGTGCTTAGTGGCTCGGAGGGCATAGTGGCTCGGAGGTCCCAAGGTCAGAAGCCACCTCCTTCTTGTTTTCCCTTCAGCAGTCTTTACCCTGATTTGATACTGTGAAAATTACCCAGCTTTAGAAATGGGTTGATCATTGAGTAGCTTAACATTGCAAGTTACTACTGGAGACACAAATAAATTGATGAATATGACTGCTTTAGGGAGTGATACCATATTGCGGCACACAGTGGCAAGGAGACAGCAGACTGACACACAGCGCCTGACAGACGGCAGCTCATGTGTAAGGACATGGCAAATTGACCATGTGGAGCTGCACATGCTGTATGGCAGTTATTATAGGTGCAGCTCTTGGGATATTTATTTATAAGAGTTATTTATATTATTTCTATTTATATTTTTATTCTTCTAATCAGCTTTTAAACAAGGGTTGTCTGAACTGATAAGAACTGACAAAAATACATTTGTCTGAACAAAATGTATACTTTGAAGGTGTGTGTTCCTGTCCTTTATCTGCACATGTACTGAAAGTCCTTGGGGACAGAGACCACAACCACACAGTTGCCCTTGCACACACTGAGTAAACCACATCGCTCTCTCACTAACATAAATATTAGTTGAGGAGGCAAGAAAGTGTATGTGGTGCAGTGGGGAAGCAGGATAATTTCAGAGGTGTGCAAGTGTGTGGGGGTTTCTGTGGAGTGCTAACAAATGCAAAGGGCAGGTACAGGAAGTCCATACCTGTGTGCCAGTCTCTGTTTTCCTTTCCTGTCATTGCTGTCCACTGTCCTTTCTCTAGTCTCCAGTAATGATACCCCTTCCATGGTAGAACCCCCTGTGGCTAAAAGTCATAAGAACAATCGATACGTCTTCTTAAGTGCCAGTGCATAATGCACAGTGTTCTGTGCATTATGCAAGTTTGATGGGGAGTCAGTCAGCCTGAGGGTGGCGAATAACTGAGGCATTTTAAATGCATATTTTGACTCCTGCCTTTGTTATTTTGGTTCCCGATGTGTGAATATTTAGCCGGGAGACGGCAGCTTGCGAGCGTTTAATATCAGTTCTGAGCCAAGGCCAACATGTGTTTCTCATATCAGTGTGAAGAGCGGTGTGCAGGAGTGTGTGAGGGCATGCTGGAGGCCCGGGGTCACATGACGGAGAGCTGAGCTGGAAGTTCATCGTTACCATTTTCTATTTGCGTGGAATGAGTTTGCACGATCCTATCCCAGAAACAGGGAGTGAGGCAAGGACACACCCTGTGTAGGGCACAGGTCTAACACAGTGCAAACACACACTTGTTCACATACTACAGGCAGTTTAGAGGCACCGGTTCTCCCTGAAACAAACATCTTTGGACTGTGGGAGGAAACCGGAGCAGCTGGAGAAATCTCACATGAGCATGGTGAGAACACATGCAGATTCCAAGCAGGCTGAGCTGGATTTGAACCTACATCTACATTCAGAGCCCAGAAGCTGAGGCTCTAGCACTACCCGCTGCACTGCTGTGCGCACTTAATGGAAGAGGTGCTGATTCAGACAGTGGTTTATTCAGTTGTCTTATGCAGCACAGTGTTTGATGTACATTCCCATGTGGCTTCATGTGCTTTGACTCTGGTGTCAGTTCATTCATTCTGTTCTTGTTGTGTTTTCTAGTTTTCCAACCTACAGTAGATCCCTATCCAGATGTGCGTCTCCAAGTATATTTTCTTGCATTCTGTTGCAAATTTTAAACATGAATGAGTTCATGAGATAAACTGAACTTGCATTTTACTCCATATTCAGCTGTGTGTCTACTTCTACCTGCGCTTGGTCTCTAGTTGGTTTTGTGTGTTTTCACATTTTCCCGGATGTTAGGAGTGGATGCTGCTGTAGACGTTCCTGGAGCCCCAAGAGCGGGAAGTCTCAGAAGCTGAAATCACTTAAGCTTCACAAAGTCCCAATAGCATGAGAAGGGTGTGCAGTTCAGCAACCATCGTGCAGCCAGGCTCCTGCATGGGACATGTTTGGAGTAGATCACTTTAATGTTGCTTTTCAGAATGAGAGGGCTATGGGTCTGTAAGACATGGGCACTCCTGCTACATGAGAAGTATCTCAAGCGTTACAGTATTATTTTGCCCAGATGTGAGATGGGGTATAGTGACTTCTCCCAGCTGTTTTCTGACCCCCGCTTGAGCATACAGTGGGAAAGTAAAGAATGTGGACAGTACTGAGTGAAGGAGTTAGGGCATCTCCCCTCTGTGAGCATGTGCATGCTGTGTGGGATGACAGACTCTGAAGGAGGGATGTGTTTATGATGGATGGAACTGCTGCCTCTGTGTTCTTATTGCCTGTCCATACAAGTTGTGGGGATTTTCTGTCTCAAAACAACAAACGTGGGTGTGCGCGTGTGCGTGCGTGCAGCATGCATATATTATTGGATCAGGTTGAACGAAACAACCCCAAGTAAGGGCTCCCGCACACCGTGTGGGGAAATTACTGTCATCTACTGCGTCCTTGCTGTGTGTGTCAGAAATATGGCAGCAACACATTTGCGTTTATTCATTTAAGTGTCGCTTTTCTCCAAAGTGGCTTATAGGATTTTAATCAACTTAGTGATTTATCCATTTATGCTGTTGGATGAATCTACTGTATAAATTCAGAGTAAATATTCTGGTCCAAGGTATTACAGCAAGAGGTGGGACTCAAACCAGACTCCTTTAACTGAAAGACGGCTGTAAGCACTATGCCATTTCCTGCTAAATAATGACAATTGTACCAATAGTGAATTAGAACTGAGGTAACAGGTAGTCTGTATGTTGGTGGTGAGAGATTTGTAATCTTTTTGAAAGGAATATTTGAATCCACACTGGACAGATTGATTTATTTATTGAGGCGTTTAAGGTTTGTGGATTCATGCATGTTGAACCTTGTCAGTCTACCTTCCTGATGTCCAGTCAATGTGGTCCTGGGAGAGAGGGTCAATGGTTGCTTTGGAATGGGAAGTTTAATCTGAACCCAAATAGCTGCAGCTGACCTCTGTGGACTGTGGGCCATGGTGGCCTCCTCACTCAGTCCTGGAACACCAGCTTTGTTTCCGCACCCCAGTATTGGCTGGCCTGGGTGGGGCTGGCCTGCATAGAAGGGGGTCTGACGGTGGTCCCTGGGGGGAGTTGGAACAAATTTAAATAATCTCTTTTGCCCCCTGTGGTGACAATCGCTCTGACCCTGGTGAAGTTAGGTGCAGCGTGAGCCTCCATCTGTCTGCTACCAAGCACAACTGCAGGCCAAGAAATGTATGGGGAGGGGGTGTGATGCCTCATTGCACCCTGGTCATTTTAAACCTGGTGAAGATCAGGATTAACCCCAAGAACCCGTGGTTTACAGCATTGAGCAAATCCCATCGGATCATACCCGGAGTTTAGGGAAATCTAGGCTCAGCTGTAGAACTATAAGCCCAGGCCATGTATGAAGTCTTAGCCTCCAATTTTTAATTACAGTTGGCTGAGTGGAAAGTAATTGAACTCTGTTGTTAGTTTTTTTTTAAGCTGGGAATTGCCCGCTGCTGCCATGGCACACCAGTGTGGTCCCACTTGGGGGGGCAGGGGTGGAGCAATGCTACATACAGATACCATACCTTTACAGACTGTAGATGCTTAAAATTGTATGAGAGGTTGGACACTAAGGAGGGAGAAAAGGACCTGTACCGATTAGCTAGGCAGAGGGACTGAGCTGGGAAAGATGTGCAGCAGGTTAGGGTGATAAAGGATAGCGATGGAAACATACTCACAAGCGAGGAGAGTGTGTTGAGCAGATGGAAAGAGTACTTTGAGGGGTTGATGAATGAAGAGAATGAGAGCGAGAGAAGATTGGATGATGTAGAGATTATGAATAGGGGAGTGCAATGGATTAGCAAGGAGGAAGTTAGGACAGCTATGAAGAGAATGAAGAATGGAAAGGCTGTTGGCCCAGATGACATACCTGTGGAAGCATGGAAGTGTTTAGGAGAGATGGCAGTGGAGTTTTTAACCAGATTGTTTAATGGAATTTTGGAAAGAGAGACGATGCCTGGGGAGTGGAGAAGAAGTGTACTGGTACCAATTTTTAAGAATAAGGGTGATGTGCAGAGCTATAGTAACTACAGAGGGATAAAACTGATCAGCCATAGCATGAAATTATGGGAAAGAGTAGTGGAAGCTAGGTTAAGAAGGGAGGTGACGATTAGTGAGCAGCAGTATGGCTTCATGCCGAGAAGGAGTACTACAGATGCGTTGTTTGCTCTGAGGATGTTGATGGAGAAGTACCGAGAAGGTAAGAAGGAGTTGCATTGTGTCTTCGTGGACTTAGAGAAAGCATATGACAGGGTACCTAGAGAGGAGCTGTGGTATTGTATGAGGAAGTCGGGGGTGCCAGAAAAGTACGCAAGAGTGGTACAGGATATGTACAAGGACAGTGTGACAGTGGTGAGGTCTGCAGTAGGAGTGACGGATGCTTTCAAGGTGGGGGTAGGATTACATCAAGGATCAGCTTTGAGTCCTTTCTTGTTTGCAATGGTAATGGACAGGTTGACAGATGAGATCAGACAGGAGGCACCGTGGACTATGATGTTTGCAGATGACATTGTGATCTGTAGTGAGAGTAGGGAGCAGGTTGAGGAGACCCTGGAGAGGTGGAGATATGCTCTAGAGAGAGGAGGAATGAAGGTCAGTAGGACTAAGACAGAATACATGTGCATAAATGAGAGGGAGGACAGAGGAATGGTGAGGATGCAGGGAATAGAGTTGGCGAAGGTGGGTGAATTTAAATACTTAGGATCAACAGTCCAGAGTAATGGGGAGTGTGGAAGAGAAGTGAAGAAGAGAGTGTAGGCAGGGTGGAGTGGGTGGAGAAGAGTGTCAGGAGTGATCTGTGAGAGAAGGGTACCAGCAAGAGTGAAAGGGAAGGCCTATAAGATGGTAATGAGACCAGCTATGCTTTATGGGTTGGAGACGGTGGCACTGACCAAAAAACAGGAGGCAGAGCTAGAGGTGGCAGAGTTAAAGATGTTAAGGTTTGCACTGGGTGTGACGAGGATGGACAGGATTAGAAATGAGTATATTAGAGGGACAGCACAGGTTAGACGGTTTGGAGACAAAGTCAGAGAGGCGAGATTGCGTTGGTTTGGACATGTGCAGAGGAGAGATTCGGGATATATCGGGAGAAGGATGCTAGGGATGGAGCTGCCAGGCAAGAGGAAGAGAGGAAGGCCTAAGAGGAGATTTATGGATGTGGTGAAGGAGGACATGCAAGTGGTGGGGATGACGGAGAGAGATGCAGAGGACAGGAAGAAGTGGAGGCTTTTGATCCGCTGTGGCGACCCCTAACGGGAGCGGCCGAAAGAAGAAGAAGAAGATGCTTAAATTTAACTGTGCATTAATAATTGCTAATACTTATCTTATGCCTTTAGGAATTCTATGTTAAGGTAGTTTTCAGCTAATTTATACATATCGGATCATTTTTACCGTGTTAATGTAAGGCAAGTACTGTGCTCAGAGGATTTGAACCAGGCACCTTTGATCGCAGCTGCAACCGCTGCGCCCTTTATTGATACCAGCGCTTGACATTTCCCCCTTCTCGTCTCTCCCCAGGGGCCACGAGGGACATCGGATCAGCCCTGACCCGGATGTGCATGCGCCACCGCAGCATCGAGGCCAAGCTGCGCCACTTCACCAAGTAAGCTCTCCCCTCCCTCCATTCGCTTTAGGTATGGTTGGTGTGAGTAAAGACAAGGGCTGGGCGGACTCAAAACACTGGACAGAAAAGGGCTGTGCTGTTCTTGCTGGGTGTGAGTTTATGTGCGTGGAGTGCATTGGCTCTGCCCCGTTCATCACCAATGTGTCGTGATTATCGCGGTGCCTCTGACCTTCACAGCACTCCATTATTTTAATTAAAATGAACCTTCCTGCTTTTCTAAGGGCTCTGCTGTTGGAGTATATTTTTCTTCCAAAAAGATTTCCACCCTGTGTTTATATTGAACTGTGCCATGGAACAATTTTTTTGTCCCTGGTAGTTTGAAAATAATACTTTTGGACTTTAAACCAACTGCATGATGGCTTTTAAGAAAAGCAGTTTGGAAGTGGGGTCTCATACATAAAAGTTATTGCCGTAATTAATGGCAATGCGGTCGACAGTTGCAGTAAAGTGACGCAGCAGCCGTGGGTGTGCTGTGCAGGATGAAAATGGGGAAATTTACTCCCACAGAATGGGGGTGGGTGGCACAGGCGCCAGTTTCGCTCCAGGCTTTAGTGAAGGCTTCTCCTCAGCACTCGAAACATCCATTGTGTCACTTGAATGAGGGGCTACCCAGCTTGGACCAACAGGCCAGAAGCACTGTCATTGTCGAGTCCTCCTTTCTCTACCTGCACTCCTAGTGTGTGCACACTCACACTCACCAGAGAAATCGCAGTCCTTCACTTCACAGGGGCCTCTCTGCATTGCTCTGGTCAGGTCCAGTATATGTGTAAAACCTGCATTAAGTAACGTCCCCCCAAAAGCATTTTAATTTGAATGCTACAGGAGCCGGTAATTGCATTTGTCTCTAATAGAACTTGCTAAGGGCCCCGCTGGAGTGTTTAAATTCCTGCACGAAACAGAGAGCCAACGCACTTATTGTTCAGTCCGGCTATTACACAGATCTCATGTTGCACTGTGTTGTGCCGACCTGTCCACACAACCCACGTGTGCGTCACATGAAGGAGGGATGGCAGGGCTGAGGGCCTGTTAAAGATTTTAAAGAGATGAAAAAGGCGTGGGCAATGCCTCAGCATCTTCTAATCTGAGAAATGCTGCAGTGCGAATGATAAATTTGTAAATATGATAATCCTGCACACAAGCAGGGTCACAAGGCTGTGGTTTTCACAGGACTGTAAGCTCCGAAGGTGGGGACTCTAACCTCTGTGTCACCTGATGCGTCTCTCTCTCTCTCTCTCTCTCTCTCGCTCTCTCTCACCCTCACCTGCCAGCGCTCTTATGGAGAGCCTGATCACCCCACTCCAGGACCGCATAGAGGAGTGGAAGAAAACAGCCAACCAGCTGGACAAAGATCACGCCAAGGGTAGGTGATGGCTGCCCCACTCTCCCTAAGCTCCGCCTCCACTCTTGTATCCTCTTCCAGCCATGACTCGGCTATCTCTGTCCCCCCCGTAGAGTACAAACGGTCACGGCACGAGATCAAGAAGAAGTCATCGGACACGCTGAAGCTCCAGAAGAAGGCGAGGAAAGGTAGGCCTGTGGGTCCTGTGTCACGCCATCGTGTCACTGCGGGAAGGGACCTGCGGAAGAGTAGCGTGCGACAGCAGTTCCACAGGACCAACCACTCGGGCACTAAATTAGTAATGATGTCCTTTTAATAGCTCCGCTGCCACAGCACACACTCGACTCCCAGGAAACGCCCTCTTCGACAGCCTCTGCGGCCCTGGCAGCGTTATTCACGCCTGTTCTGGGCCAGTGGCTATGTTCAGCAATGGCACAAATACCAGGGCTAATTTCTCAGTAGCTTTAAATACCTCTTTGACGCGTGCGAGCAGGAGCTTGCATCCAGTCAGCGCGAGCTTAGCATTGTGTTAGTGTCACTTACTAGGAAGGGGCTGGCTGCCAATCCGAGGAAAGGATGGAAGGCCACAGGGGATGGCGCTAATATGGCGGGTAATTGACACGCTGTGGTTCGACACCTCCCTCTAGTGGCTGCTAGATGTCATGCTTTACAGTGCTACATTGTATTTGCCATTGTGCTCATTTTGCTCTCTTTTGATTTTTCTTTGATAATATTTTTTCAGAAAATAGACAAATTATTTAAAAAATAATTTCATAGCTCTAAAGGCAGATTATATGCTGAGTGTGGTTGATGTTTGATTAATGTTGTTGAACCTCCTATGCGGTCGTCTCATTAATAGCAGGAATAAAGAATAAGCAACTGTTACACCCCACTGTGCCCAGTCAATCTATTTTTGACGTAATCTATGTAGGTGAGTCACTATATTCCGCCTAGTGAATATTTTGATTGTCTTATAGTGTGACCTTTGTCATGTATATTATGTGATGTTCAATTGTTTACGGGGTTGTTGAACACTGGTGCTCAGTATTTATGGACGCTTTCCTCACTGACTGCTGTTTCTCCATTGCCTGCACTTACACTCTTATGTCATCAGTGTGAAAACAGCTCCCTTCTTGCCCCGTGACCCCTCATCCCAACTTCTTGCACCCCTCAGGGTTGATTTGAGTTCTGCTCTCGGTCTGGTTTGATTCCTTGTGGTTTTGATCAATGATTTGCACTAACAGTCACGCAGCGTTTGATGGAGAACCAAACTGCAATGGCTTCTGTGTACTAACGCTAACACTGAGCCGCTGTCTGTTCTCTCTCTTCTCCTTTGACCCCACCCCCCAACCCCCCCAATCCCCAACAATACTCTGTTTTTATCTTCCATTCTTTTTCCTTATCTTCCATTCTCTGTTTCTCTTTCTGTCTCAATCTGTCTCTTTAGAGCTCATGGGTAAGTATGACACATCTTTTCCACTTCGCTCTGAATTGCAATGCATATTTAAACCTTGTCATTTCTCCTCCATGGTCGTATGTCTCACCACCAATACTGGTTCAGCTCCTTCGGATGCCTAGTGGTACACAGGGTGTTCAGCTCATATGGCCCATGAAGGTGACAAAGTCTGAATCACTGCAGAAGTGACTGCACTTGACCACCTTTATTGCATCTGCTTGCTACCCTACATCCTACAGTATGCAAATCTTTGGGTTGCCGTATACAGACGGTTCAGACACTGGGCTGCTGGTAAAGCACTACACAGCAAGCACCAGCTACCCCTGCAACTTACACACTCCTGAGTGAAGTATTTGGATATTTTCCTGTTTATCAATAATAATACCCTGGATCTAATAAAAGTGAAGGCATGCAACTGATGCGTTCTGATATCGCTGTATATGAGTAGTATACAGACTAAAGTGGGTTCAAGCGTGGATGAAGCTCCAATGGTAATGCTGGTTTGTTAGTCCTCATTGCCATACTTCTCTTCACCTCCCGTGTTGTCAGCATGGGTCACTGTTTGCTGCCTGCTGGTCACCGTCTTTTGGTCTCGGTGTCCCATCATGCCCCAGTACAGCCCTTTTCCTGTGTCTTGCATGTTGGTCGGCGATGTCTTGTAACCTCATTCGCGGAGGTGTGTGTCCCAGGATGCATCCTCACACTCCTCTCAAGCTAACAGTACATTTTTTGTACTTTCTGAAAAAAAATACGATCCACAGCCCTTGTCACTCATTGCATTAATGTTGTTTTGTTAGTTCTGAGGTCGGCCATCTTTCTGTTTCTGCTGTGTTTGTGGTTCTCGGTCGGCAGCTGGCGGGCCAGACTTCCCGTTAGGGTCTAATCACTTGTCCCTTTGTCCTCCTCCCTTCTGTCACGCTTTGTTTCTCCTTGTGCCTCTCCTCTCCATCTTGGCTTCCTTCACCCACTGCTCTTCCTGCTGGATGTCCTGTTTGCCCTCTGTCCTGCCCAATCCTCTCTGTCTTCGGTCTCCTGTCCCCAATACCCCTGGCCCTGCCCTCCCCCCAATGGCTCTGCAGGTCGGGGGGACCTGCAGCCCCAGCTGGACAGCGCCATGCAGGATGTGACTGATATGTGTCTGCTTATGGAGGAGATGGAGAAGCAGGCAGTGCGCCGGGCCCTGCTGGAGGAGAGGGGGCGCTTCTGCACCTTCATCAGCTTTCTGCAGCCTGTGGTGGTGAGAAGGGAGGGACGGTGATGTGAGACGGGAACAGTTGATAGTGAGAGAGGCAACAGACTGGAGAGGGGAAGAATAGACAGAGTAGCGTGGACAGCAGGTGACAGTAGTGAGCAAAAGGCCAAAGGGTTTATGGGTGCACAATGACTGATGTGGTGAAAGGGTTGGAGATCCCTGCATTTTGAAGGGCAGTAAGGTAGTGGTGAGCAGACGCAGGAAAAAAACAGGGAAAAGTGGAGAAGTGCTCTGTTTGGTGGAAGAGCAGGGCTGAGTCTGAAATGCTCCTTGAAAAATGAGGTGGACTTACAAGCGGGACAACAGTGAGTACAGCCCTGTTGCTGGGCACTCATCCATGCATATTGCCTCTGTGCTCTGTCTTCTAGAATGGGGAGATTGCCATGCTGGGAGAGATCACACACCTTCAGGGCATTATCGACGACCTGATAGTGCTGACCACAGACCCCCACAAACTGCCACCAGCCAGCGAGCAGGTAAACACCCCCCAGCCTCAAAAATAGAGATTATTGTGACTGTATGGTGACTGTCCTGGTAACAGCAGTTAACTAAAATTAAAAGGGATTTTTTTTATACATGGCAATGATTAAGAACCAACATTTTATGGTATCTGTAACAAAAATTAGTGAGAGCAAATAATATTTTTACCTTGAATACCGCCTACAGACTCATAAACCACAAGAAAAAAACTTTATTTTGTCATAGTGTATGAATATTTGTGTTATAAAATCTGTTTACCTGATTTAAATAGAATTTAAATTAACTACATGTACATGTATGCAAAGTTAAGTTTGTACTACATTGGCTGTTAGTTGTCACCTTGACTTATCATGACTGATCCTGAATGGCTGAGATTGTGTGAGAGGAAGTAGAGTAGGATCTGCATACATTAATTGGTTTCTGTATGGAACACGAATATATAATCTGTGAAAGACAAAGGAGGCAGTGAATTAAATGGATGAAGATCCAAAGTTGCTATGTTGTGCTGAATAATGAACCCATTGTATGAAAAAAAACTTTGTCCATGAGTTGTAGTGTTTTTTTGTTCGTGCTGGACACTGTAATACAAGGTGAGGGTTTATAGTACATTTAGCACGATTTCATACTGACTGCATATTGACACTCTTCTCACAAATACTGGTCTATACACGAGTAGCAGCGGCTGACTGCCTCTCCTATTTCCAGGTGATCAAAGACCTGAAGGGCTCTGACTACAGCTGGTCCTACCAGACACCACCTTCCTCCCCAAGCAGCTCTGGCTCTAGAAAGAGCAGCATGTGCAGGTGAGGGAGACTGTCGGACAAGGTGGGGGTCAGAGATGGTGTTGTTCAGACTATAGGTGATATAACCTGGAGCGAATGTGCTAAAGTCATTCCTGTCCAATGAACAGAGCTAATATTTTAGTTTTCTTGAAAATTATGTATTTCATTCTTGTGAAATATCAGAGAATGAAATTCTGGTAATATGAATAAACTGGCCAAGGGTTCAAATGCTTTTGCAAGGCACGGCATACACACACTTTAAGTGTCAGACTTTCATCTTCCGTTGTTAATCTGAGATTAGTGTCGTATGGATGTTTAATGTTAAACCTTATTTTTTATGACCACAGGAAATTTTTTGGTTTTGTGCTTTTTTTATTGTTATTATTTTATTGTTTTATGTAAAAACAAGCTCACTGTCATATTGATTAGAAACCAGAGGACTGTTTATCAGAGTCTCCATCTGTGTGTTATTGAAATTGTTGCCCTTTAATTTTGTATATTGAAAGGTACTTTTTGGACATTGGACCTAAACCCCTTTACCTTTAACTTTTTATCAACTTCACCAAATCTAGGAATGGTTTCCCACATGAAAAGAGCAAAATCAAGTATTTATATGTGTAGTGTGGATGTGAATGGGGGTTTCAGCACAGTTTTCAGCAGCTATTGCGCAGCGTGCAAAACAGATTGGTCTGTGCCATCCCCTGGAGTGATGATGTCACCAGCAGGTTACCAGACTGCTGCTGGCAATTTTGGAGGCAGAGTGTGTGCTGCTGTTGACCGCTGCAGTGTCCAGTGTCTAACTGTGTCCACTCTTCATCTTGCCATTACCTAACTTTCTCTCTTCTGTGTGTCTCCCTCCCCCCTTACCCCTCACCTCCCCTCATCTGTCACTCTTGTCCCTCCCATCATCCCTGCTACCTCATCTGTCCTCATCTCTAACTCTCTGTCCTCCCGCTTCCCTGTGTGGCCATGGGTTTATCTGAACCTCTCCTCCTGTGCTTTGGAACCTCACCACTCATCTCTTACATCTCGGATTATTCAAATACTCTCCCCTGCTGTGTTTTTACCCATCTTTACTGCACTCCTTTCTCTCTTGTTACCCTACTCTTGACCTTGTTTATGTACTGCACTCTTTCCCTTCTGGCTGACAAAAATGAATCCCCCGTAACTCCTTCCCCTTTTGGACCTGTGCTGCACCCGTTGCCCACCCACCATCACTTTCTCTTGTCGGCCCGTCTCATCGGCTCACCCACACACCCCTTCCCCGCCCTCCTGCAGCAGTGTAAACAGCGCCCACAGTAGTGCCTCCCGCTCCTCCGGCGGCTCTCAGCCTCACTCACCCAGTTCATCCTATCGCTACCGCAGCCTGGCTCAGCCGCCACTCGGGGGCGCCCAGCGCCTCAGCAGCGTCTCCTCCCATGACTCGGGCTTCGTATCCCAGGATGCCAACATCTACTCAAAACCACCTTCACCCATGCCCTCAGACCTCACCAGCCAGGTATGCCCACAGCGCCACCTATTGTGGTACACAGCCAAGCCACAAAAATGACTCTTCCCTCATTGGTAGCCACTGCGTGATTTGTGTGGGCCACTGATTTACCCTGGTACATTTAATTTTGGAACGTCACTGTGGTTTTGAAAGGGAATTGTATGTGAGGAAGTGTCAGTAGAGGTGTCCCAGTTCCTGTGATGTTTCATGGTAGGTTTTTAACATTTGCGTGAGCTGGTCTAATAGGAGTGCAGGTGTGTAAATGAGCCCTGAGGCATTCTCTCTCTCTCTCTCTCTCTCTCTCTCTCTCCAGAAGTCCTCAAGCTCTGCCTCCTCAGAAGCCTCGGAGACCTGTCAGTCAGTGAGTGAGTGCAGCTCGCCCACCTCGGTTAGTATACTGCATCTTCTGTACTGTACACACAAAATCAGACTCATCGTGCCTTTTATGACTCTCTAGAGAACATAATTACACAATTGCACTCTTATACATTTTCCTTCTGCTTCTTGGAACACAATTCATGATGTAGCTTCAAGCCTTTCATCTGTTACCTAAAATACTTATGCTTGAAGGGCACCAAACAGGGTGACGCACACTGGAACACACACACACACACACACACACACACACATTTTCTTTTCATATCTGCACACTAACAGCCAGCCCATGCTAACCTGTTTGCAGCATTTTTGTGCCATATTTCATACTGGGCTGACAGCTGCACTACCCTGCCCTCCTGGTCTTTCAGTCCCATCTTTCTTTCTTTCTTTCTTTCTTTCTTTCTTTCTTTCTTTCTTTCTCACACACACACACACACACACACACACACACACACACACACACACACTTTTGTTTGTTTCTATTGCCTGGTAATAAGGTTCTATGAATGTCCGGTGTCTTTCATTTGCTGGCCAGTGCTCGTGTTAAAATGGTAAATCTCCTTATAGAATGCAGACTGGTCCGCATAAAGAAACAGATAAACACACAACAAAATTACAAGCAAAGGGCTCCGAGGGCCTCTTTCTGAAGAAGATAAAAAGTGTTTGGTTGAATGCATCAGACACTCTGCGATAATCCTTAAGAGCCGAATGCTTCCTTTGCATTCCTTATGAGCACACTCGGTGCGTTTCTCAAATCCTTATGGTCCATATCCACATAACATCAAATACAATCCAGGGTCCTGTTAAACAGTAGTTAACGGAATATAAATGAGTTAAGCGATGACAGTATTTAGGAGGAAATGCTTGGAGCCTCTGCAGAACACACTGAATACACAAGTGCAGTTATATAAAGGATGCCGGATCATTTATAACCACAGAGGTGGGGTGATATTGAATTGAGTAATCAGTATTGCAGTTGGTTATGTTAAGTGCTGCTGATCTTCACACCCGGCTCAAGAGGTCAGGGAGATTTTATTTGTTCTGCTGCAACTGCGATTCGAACATGCAGACGCTCGCTTTCCTGTGGTCTTTTCGCTGCCTACCACATGTTGATGATGTTGTCTTTCCGTTCCGCAGTTTGGCTTGTCCTTCGCTACCTTCCGCCCTGCTCTCTCTCACACTGGCTCCATCAGGCCCTTCTCTGTCATACTTCCTGCGTCCCCACCCTATAACCGCTCCCCCGGATCCAGCAATTCCTCTCCCACATCAAAGGTTCCTTGCTGGAAGGTTTGTTTCCATTGGCACATTTCTGTTCTTTTTTTTCCCTTTCTTTCTCAGTTTGTGTCAGTTTGAGTTGCACTCCTCAGTTAACGCTTTTTTGACTTTAATTTCTGCTCATCTCTTGATTAACTCACTCATGCCGTCATTGCTTGGTTCCCTCAGTTGTATTCCTTCTCTGTTGCTCTGTCTGCTGAGAGTCCTTCGAGTCCAGGTCCGACTCATTTCAAATCTCTCCTGCAGAGATTTGCTAAACTGAGCAGGCTGAAGGTGAAACTAATTTGAGTTCCAGGTCCTAAAAATATATCAGTTTTCCAAATTGGACAATTCAGGACTTCAGGCCTAATCTAAACATTTATGAATTATCTAAAATGGCCAAGCTCAATTGAAAAGGTGTCAAACTGCTGGATGCTGATGAGTCCTCTGTGTGCTGGGCTTTGCTGCCTCTAAGTAACTCTAGCCACCTCTCCAGGACTGGTCCAAACCAGGTCCTTATGACCAGTCGGCAGTCAGTACACTGCAGCGTAGGAAGGAACCGCTGGAGCGTCTTCGGGAGCCAGAAACTTCAACCGGTCCTCCGGGGTATGCTGGGATACATTCGGAGGACTCCCAGAGGCCCAGAATGTCACCGGCCACCATCGCAGCCAAGGTAAGATGTATGCGGCTATGGATAAATATTATTTATTAGTATCCCGTACACGGGTTACCCTGTGCTTCCCGAATAGACTCAGGACTTCTGTGAATCTGCACTGTGCAGGCAGACAATAAATGACTGAACAAATAAATAAATCATTGTCTGAAAGTGTGGGTTACTGCAGCACGGTCTGCTTTCAATTTGAGTTGAGTCATAACAATGTGGTTAGTGGCGATCCAGATTAAATGAACCCTAATGGTCCTGTGATGCAGCATGGGGAGGAGGTATCGCCTGCCGCCAGTGACCTGGCTATGGTGCTGACCCGCGGCCTCAGCATGGAGCAGCAGGCCAGCAGCCGAGACTCACTGCAGTACTCCAGCGGCTACAGCACCCAGACCACCACGCCCTCCTGCTCCGAGGACACCATCCCTTCTCAAGGTAGCCCGCCGCACTCGACTGATTTACATGTCATTAGCCACAAAGGAATATAACAACAATGCAGTTGTGTTATAACCAATATCTATTTACAGTTTTTGTCCAGTTTCATCTTTCCTAGGACCAGTCATCCTGTTTCTTCTAATTACAGCTATGTAGGCAATATTTCTGTAAAATTTTGGGGAACTGGAATAACCAAAGATTCAAGTTGTACACTTGTGTATAGCTTCATTAAATATTAAAATACTTTTCAGTAAATATAAAATTTTGTACTGAAACAAATAGACGGTAGCATCGTGGAGCAGCAGCTAAGTTTAAAGGCAGATTTAGGGTTGAATACAGTTCAGTCTGTGTGAAGTTGTTTGTGTTGAAAAATGTGTTTCAGATCAACTGGTAAATCTAATTGCCTGTGTGTGTGTGTGTGTGTGTGTGTGTGTGTGTGTGTGTGTGTGTGTGTGTGTGTGTGTGTTTGCCCTCTGATAGGCTGGCAACCTGTCCAGAGGGTATTGTTCCTTGTGTTCTGTATTACCAGGAGAGATTCTGGGCCACTGTGATCCTGCATTGCACCAGTAGTTATTGATAATAAACAAGAAAATAACAAAGTAAGATGTTTTTTTGTACATATATTTCAGTGTCTGACTATGAGTGCTACTCCGTTAATGGGGATGCAGAGGGGGAGGCGCAGACCGACTTTGACAAATCCTCCACCATCCCACGTCACAGCAACATCGCTCAAAACTACCGCCGCATGATCCAGACCAAGAGGCCAGCCAGCACCGCAGGGCTGCCAAGCGGGATCGGAGCTCAGGGTGGGCCACCTGCTGGCAGCGGGGGGGGTGGGGGACTGGGGACACCTGGGACAGCCACCATCCGTCGTACCCCATCCACCAAGCCCGGGGTGCGCCGCACCCTCTCCAATGCAGGTCCCATTCCCATCAGGCCTCCCATTGTACCAGTGAAGACACCCACTGTGCCCGACTCCCCTGGCTACACCGGCCCACCAGTGCGGGTAGGCAGCGAGGAGTGTGTTTTCTATGGTGACGACACCTCGGCGGCTCCACTGGAGTTCGCAAAGGCCTCTCCCAAACGACTAAGCCTGCCCAACACAGCGTGGGGCTCTGGTGCCGGGTTCGAGATGAGCGTGTATGGCCAGCAGCCCAGTTCCACCACTGAGGAGGACCAGCTGCTGGCTGCTAACCGGCACAGCTTGGTAGAGAAGATTGGCGAGCTGGTGGCCAGCGCTCACGCCCTGGGGGAGGGCCAGTTCCCGTTCCCTTCACTGCCTGACGAGCCTCCGCCCAGGCCGGCTCCTGCACCGGACCCTCAGCCCATGGAGGGCGAGGACATGCTTGTGTCAATCCGGCGCGGTGTGCGGCTGCGCAAGACCATCTCTAATGACAGGTCGGCCCCCAGGATTTTGTGACGGCCTTCTGGGACAGATCTGCCAGCACCGAGGTGCCCAGCGCCACTGACTCTATAGAGAATTAATTACATGTTACATGAAAAGAAGATTAAAAAAAGAATAAATACATAATTAAAAGAAATTAATAATTATTAATAAGTAAAAAACCAAGTGTGAGGCTCCGGCCGATATAAATGTAGTGTGTATGGACGCATGTTTTCTTATTAACACCACCGGATAACTGGCTACAGGGAGGTCATGAGCTGCTCTGGAATACTTCCTGCCAAGCTGCCGTCTGCCACCCCTGTGTCAGCTGACCTCTACAGTGGACAGGTGGCCCAGTGATGGGGAGCGATCCTGATTTCACGCTGTGGATCTCAGACTGTGATTGCAGCCCCCAACCCCATTTTTTGTGTTTGTGTGTGTGTGTGTGTGTGTGTGTGTGTGTGTGTGTGTGCCAGGACTGTGTGGTCAAATGTGTGGTGGTGAGGCCCTGCTGCGGGTCAGCTGGTGTCCTCGCATAGGGATGTGGGGTTGTAGGGCTCTCTGTATATGTCAAACTTTCTCTTACCAAATTACGTGTGTAAATTTAGAATAAAAATGTTATAATTTAGGGGACAAATCAGCAAGTCACTCCAAAAATCTCTGTCCCCTGCCCTGCTTTTGACTGTTAGTTCCCAGTACATCAGGCTTATAAATTGGGCTAATAGATGGGGACAGCAAGTAGCATGCTGGTTAGGCCTTCAAAGTCTACAGTTCAAATAACCTCTTGCTCTTAGTACCCTTAAGCAAGGTACTTTCTCTCAATTAACAATGTAAAAATTACTTACCGTTGTGTAAATTTGGGAATTGTAAGTTGCTTTGGATAAAAGCATCTTTCAAGTAAAAAAAAAAAACAGGAAAGCTTGCAATGGGAACATAAATTCCCAGAGTGACCACGAGGTGGCAGTAAGGCCTTGCTGTGTGCCGTGTGTGGGCTGTTTGAGTGGCTCATGGGTGTGAGACACCCACATTGTGGGTAGTAGAGTCACACCGGGGTAGCGATACGATGCAATCTGAGGAAGGGCAGAGTGTAAGAGAGAGGGAGGCGAGGCCCGTGTTTGGAAGGAAAGCAATCAGGCAGGTTTTATTCAGGGCTGGAGTCAAACCAAGGGACAAATGTGGCCCAGGAAGGCTGTGGGAGTGGACGGACTGGACAGGAAGTGAGGTTTTGATGCATTGTTGACTGCAGAGCTGCCATGGGGAAATAAGGCAGGGAACAAGCTGGATTTACACACAGTTTAGAGGTAGGCCTGTCAAACAAATCACCGCTGATAACAGTCCAGCTGTACGGACAGGAATATCTATTAGATCAAATTCATGGAGTAATAAAAGTTGTTTAATTATAACTTGGATTTATGTTGGCATCTGGTTTGAGTTTAAAATAAGGTGGAATAAGCAGAAAAGGTGGAAGAATGTTGTTTACAGAATGAAGGACAGGCTGGAGAACTACTGAGGGGCAGGACAGACGATGTCCCTCGTGTCTTTCGGTTTGAGCACACTGGGGCAGGTTAGGATGAGGACGTTGAGATGGTTGGTGGTTGTTCTCACAGTCGCTGTTAGAAATAGCATTGTTTTGGGAGGAACTTATTCAGGCCTCCCCCCCAGGAGAGTGCGCACACACTTGCTTGGGACATGATCTCCTTTGAATAATTTTGTTGGTTGCAGGGCGTTTCGGAGGGATGTTCCTACATCCTCTTGTTTATTTTACGACACATGGCGCTTCTCTACACTCTGCTGTGATTTGCAGGGAAGGGGAGCGCGTCGCAGGAAGATGTTGCCGACCCGAGCGACCTAGCCCCGGCGGAGGGTGGCGTCAGAGCAAAGGCTGCAAAGTCTGCATGTGAGAGTGTGTTTTTGTGCATGGCGGGGGGCAGGGGGGGGCAGCAGCTTGGCAAAGCGGTGATCGCAACTCTAGTCAAGCGGCCAGAAGGTGTTTATAGAATTACACTGAAGCACAGGTTATATTGTACATAGAAATCAGAGCATAAAATTAACTGTATGAAAACCATGAGTGTTTGATTTTGACACTAATATTATATAGAAGTACTTGGAAGAAGAAAGGGCAAAGGTCAAGTATATTGGGGCAACAAGAGCAATATGACAAAGTATTTTTTGGCTTGAAGAAGCAGCAGAGAATGAGATTCAGTGAAACGAAAACGCCATTGGGTCAATGTAAATGTGCGATTATATGTAGGCTGTAACCTTGTTCTCTTGTTTTTCTTTTTTCTTCCTGTTACATTTGCTTTGGCCAGATTTATTAATTTGGTTGTTTTTAAATAGGGAGCAGCCAGAGAAAACCCACAGAGTTCAAAAAGGAAGGAAGTCGCAATGATTTATTAAATAGTTTTTTTTTTTTTTTAATTTAATTGTTGATGTGGGTTTTTGACCCCCTGGGGACCACATCTCAACGTTGCTCACTGTTGTGCCTACACACACACACACACACACACACACACACACACACACACACACACACACACACACGTCACCGTTGGTTTGCAGGTTGTTTGGGTGCCGTCACACTTGTCGGGTTTTTACAAGAGTGGCCTCTGTTGGGAGGTGGGACCAAGTTGAGGTCCAATGTAGCTGGTTGCCGGGGAGTCGACTGTCCGCCTGTCTCTGCCGCCACCGCTATTGACTGTCATTAGCGGGAGGAAACCTCTGATTTCGCCATGATGCAGCTAACAGGAGGACTTGAGTGCTAATTGATTTTCCACGGCGGCTGACAGCGAGGCAGAGGGTTTGCTGTCTCGCCCGGTCTGGCGCAGGACACACATGGACGCGCACTCCCCGCGCTGTCCACTTCCCATCGCTGTTCTTCAGAGTCATCAAGGCAGCGCGCAGTTTTGTCTTGTTCAGACGGAAAATAGAAGCTTACAGCCTCGCGGTGAGGCCTCTGCTCCGTGTCGTCGTGTGTCCTCTGTGTCGCGTTGTAAATAAATAGCACAGAATACAAGTTACAGTACCCGAAGGTGGTGTTTCGCTCTTTATAACGTGAGTCTAACAAAAGGCAAAAACACTTGAGTTCTGCTCTCATTTTTAGCATGAGTCTCATCGGCTTGCTATGAACTTGTCACTGTGCCTCTGTGTACTTACTGGTCTCTGCTCCCCATCCTTGGCCTTGACGGTACAGCCCTCAAGCCAGCACCACGTAGGGCCCACAGTTATAACCAAGGTTGCCCGGCCTACAACCGTATGCCTTTAATTGCGGGCTCTTCCTGTGGACGGTAACACCGCTGCTCCTGTCGACAGCTGCTCTTATTCCTGTAGATCTGCCTGCAGTGCATGATGGTCCCAAAGGTCTTCGGGGCCAGGAGATCGTCTCTCCACTTCTCGGAACGCGCGGTACGAGCGCGGTGTCGAAACGCGCTTTTGCAGGAGGTCCTCGTGCTCAAAGACAGTGTAAAGCTCCCGAGATCGTGACGAGCACCGACGCTGCCTGGATACCGGTGTCTGTTGGCAGGAGATCAGCCAAGGTGGTGCTTCTGCCACACGGTGGTGCCCACTAGACTGCCCACGCACACTGTATCTGCCCTTCCGAACTCTCTCCGTTTGGCTGGTATTCGGGACCTTTGTCAGCGAGGCGTCACGATTAACACATGTCCATTTTCTAGATTTATTCTCAACCCTTGTGGTGTTTCTCTCATCTGCTTCTCCGATCTTGCAACACTTTAAAGTTTTTTTATTATTATTATAATTGTGAAGCGATATGTGTGCGTTGTTTTTGTATACCCCCCCCAGTGAAGTCCAGTAACGCTGCAGGTGCTGTTGTCATACTGTCTTCTCTTTCCTTTCTCTTTCTTCTTCTTTAATTTATTTTTCCCCCCCTCAAAGTTTCTTGCCTCCTCTTCGATGACAAGCTTTTTTTTTCGTTTTTGTAATATTTATCCTTCTGATTTGTTAACTTTAGACACTGCTAACGTAACAAGATGCACTGTGATTACTCCAGTATTAATAAAGTTGTACTGAAACTCCAACCGGGGCCTCGGGGCTTTTTCATTCCAGCATCTCGCTTTGGTGTCAGTGGAACCCCGAGGGAAATAATGGAGGTGTTGCACTTGACGTCTCTTCTGCTGGATTGCTATGGGCTCACAGGGCAACAGGTGGCGCTAAAGAACTGTGAGGGAGTCGCACGGTGCCAGGTGGCTGCTGATGACTCAAGGAAGAGGTCAGTTGATGTGGGGCAAACGCCTCCATGTTCCCCAAGTTCATGGGATTTCATGTTACCTCTCATTTGATCAGTTATGTTGCATTGCTCAATTTCTTATCAATAATCGAATTCATTACAGTCTGTACTGGTGTGTGGGGTGGGCTGCGGCCTGGATGAGATGGCTCTCCTTCATAGAGCAGTCTCTCTCTCTCGCTCTCTCTCGCTCTCACACACACACACACACACACACACACACACACTAAGCAAATCAGAGTCACCAATCCACCTGGAACGCATGTCTTTGAACTGTGGAAGGAACTGGGCACACCTAGAGGCAACCCAGGGACAACGTGCAAACTCCATGCCAACTGAGCCTGATCCTAACCCATGTCCAAATGCAGATCCCAGAACATACATATACCCTCAGACTAAAGCGATCGGTTGAAGTATTAGTTAATGCAGAATAACACCTGCCACATTGTGAAGGTGTGAACCATCTGCTAATGTTTGCCTTCAGAATCCAGCTGCTGCTGAAGTTTTAATGAAGTTATTCTGAAATTTGCTCTTGGCGTACAAATAAAAAAGTGAGTTTAATAGTTGTGGTCACGTCCATAGAAACACCTCACTCTTTCCGTTTAGTCCCGATTAAACATCAGGCTGTATCGTGACATGTTTAAACTGATAGTAATAGAAAGAATATAGCGCTGCGCATGCTGCAGTGGTTCTGTATGCAAAAATGCAAAGTACCGCAGCTTTACCGGTTAATATAAATTTAATATGCAATGAAAGGGTACCGCATGTCTTGGAAGGCATCCTAAAGCTGCTATTCTGCGACTGCAGTTGAGAGCCCATTATTTTTTTACCCTATTTAGTTTCAGCACCAACAGGGACCAAACACAAAACCACTATTGCCAGCGCTTTCAAACGTATTAATATTTCTCTCCAAGGGAAAAAGATGAGTGTGAATAAAGGGCCTCGGTCTGATGCCACGAGGAACGCAGCGGCACACATCAGAAAGCAGCCCGGCAGTCGTGTGTAAAGCGGGGCTCTAAAGGACTGTAAAGACTGTGGTAAAACAGGGTTCGGCTCTTTCGTCGGGTTTGCGCTTCTTACGACTCCGCGCGCCGCCCTTCCCAGCAGAGCACTTTGATCCTGTTGCAAAATCGCTGTCAGTTTTTGCAGAGCCGTGGCCGTCGCCGAGTATTTAAACCACACAAAGCCAAGTTTAATTAACATTAAGTCGGCCCGCAATTAATCTGAGTTCGGCGTTCGACGGCTCATTTGCAGCCCGGCCGCAGCAGAGACCAGGAGGCTGAACTCCAAGGAGTCTCTGACATTATTTCACACTTTCTGTAATAATTGCATAATAAAAGGGGCAATTTTGGCTGAACGATTAAAATAAGTTAATGTTTCTGTACCTTTTTTTTTTTTTTTTGAGAAATAAAGTGTGTGGGCCTTTTTCAGCCATTCCGTTAGCGGTTAAGATGAGAAAGTCCCAGGGGGCCGTGTGACTTTCTTTCTTCACATGTACTGATTTTATGCTGCTGCATCTTTCATTATTTAAATTTATTTAGCCAGCACTTTTCCAAAGTGACTTTCAGTGTTAGTTACACTATTTTGGACCCAGTGTTGGAATGAATGAGCTGCCTTTGTGCCTCAGAGCTGCTGAACCCCTCCTAGCATTCGGGCAGGGTTTCAAAGCGCATTTCCTTCCCGATCTCCGTTCTTTGGGATAAAAGTGTGGGCTAAGCTACTTGGCGTGAACGTATGTGTAACGTTTCTGTTTGACTTTAGCACTAGTTTCTACATTTTTCTGAAAATAAATCTCCGCTTTTGTGCTAGGCTCCATGTCAGCCACTCTGTGTGCAGGTGTATTTCCTATTACAAGTGAGCTGCCACGGTGACATGGTTTGAGAACCCCTGTCCAGAGGTTATGAATTTGATAAAGAGAAATGAAGCAGAAGTCTGACTGAGTGGAGTGAACTATCTACTATGTGCTGGAAGATGGAGGTGAATAAAGGGCGTAGAAGTCGATGCAGGGCAGTTTAACTGTGTGTGTGGTAGTGGACACAGACCTTTTACGATGCTGTTGAACCCCTCCGGGCTGGAGGGGGCCCTCGGGGGCGCCCGTCTGTCTACAAGGGCAGCAACTGGGTTCCACCATCCTCCATCTTCACAGCAATTCCCCTCCGGTCCACTTAGAGCCAAACTGGTGGCTACGGCGGCCACGGAGCTGTCACGGTCTGTCTTCAAACAGCAGGTGGTGGAGGGGTTATAGCCGATGCCTTTGGAGCTGATGGACCCAAGTTTGAATCCCACCTTTACGCAGGATTGGTAGAGGAAAAACGACAGCCGTACAAAGGAGTAAATCACGGTAAGGAGCCCAACACCGCGAGCTCCGTTGGACTAAAGCGTCAGCGAAACGATTAAATTTAAACGTGACTGCAGGCTTCCCCGGAAACAGACTCGCTCACCACTTCATTCGCCGCCGCCACCATCCCGTCCAGCTCGAACCCCATCTGTTAGCCCCTCCGCACCTCCTCTGCTCCACCTCCTGCCTTCGCAACCAGCATCTTCAGCACTTCCGTCCTTTCCTCCTCCTCCTCTGCCGCCCCCCTCTCGCCCATATCTATTTACATCCTCGCTCCGCGCCACAATAAAGAGCCTTTCTGTTCTGACTGCTAGCACAGCGCCCAGCAGCCCGCCGCTAATGAATTGCAGCTAACAAGAAGCAGCATTTGCATATTAATACTCCCTTCGTGCGCGTGTACTGCGCTACAGTCAGAACTGGCCCGGCTCACGGGGAGGACCTTTCAGGAACATGACACCCGAGTTTCGGCTGGGAAAGATTAATGAGAGCGTCTTCCTCCTTCCTCCTCCCTTCCGTCCTCCGCCGCGCTTTCCCGGCTCGTTACGCATCCTAGAAATATTCCCATCCGATGATGAATGAAACGGCAGTGGAAATCGAAGTAACCCTGCCATTATTTTAGCAGCGGCTAAAAATGACAAATTAGCACAGGGTCACCGCAATAGGTGACCAGCAATTATTATCCCTTTTGGAGCCGTGGCGTAGCTCTCCTTGTTAGGGAGGCCGCGTGTGAAATTAGTTGCCAGGACAACACAAAAAGGGGAGATGCTGAATAATTTCTGAGGTCTGTTAACACATATTTGCATATCATGATAATAATTGTAATTTTTTTTTTGTTGCAGTATTTGTTTAATCCGGGACCACAGATTAAATCAGAGCCTTAACTTTTCCAAACATCCCTATTAGGTGAATGCTGCAGTTATTAATAATGTTTTTGCAACAGCAAGTGCAGTAGCTATGCCATAATGTATATAACCGCACAGCAATAGTACAAACGCTCTCACCAGTTTATTGGGTGATTTTTGGTAAGGATGCGAACAAACCCTTGACCTCTTTGTTAGTTTTTGCGCAGGATGTTACATAACTTTTGTTTGATTTGGACATGTGCAGAGGAGAGATTCGGGATATATTGGGAGAAGGATGCTAGGGATGGAGCTGCCAGGCAAGAGGAAGAGAGGAAGGCCTAAAAGGAGATTTATGGATGTGGTAAAGGAGGACATGCAGGTGGTGGGTGCGACGGAAAAAGATGCAGAGGACAGGAAGACGTGGAAACGTTTGATCCGCTGTGGCGACCCCTAACGGGAGCAGCCGAAAGAAGAAGAAGAAGAAGAAGAAGATGTTGCATAACTTGTGCGGCGCTGTTTTGTGCTCTGAAAGCGTTTGAAATGGTCATTAATTGCTTGGATCACAAATTGATTTTGCTTTCAACAGTTTGTGCTCATCAATAATTTGTTTAAACAGCCTCACTAGCAGCAGCTTTGAGTGAGGCCGCAAGTAAGCCGGTGGTTTTTCACACGGTCCACAGTTAGCGGGGGAATAACGCAGTTGTGCTTCGTGCTTGTAAGTTGCCGTGAGCTGGGACCCGGGTTCGAGCCCCCGCTGTGGGTAATGAAATGGTGGCATTGAGCAAACGGGCTGTGAATCTCCTGTCTGCATCTTCATCTGTGAAGTGCTTCGAGCTGTGCGTTGCTTTGCTGAATTATATGAAAATGAGTCAGTGTAAATGTAGCGTTGGAGTCCCACAACCCCTGCGGTGTCAGTGGAACCGGGCACAGCTTGTGTGAAGTTTGCGTGTTTTTCCCATTTTTTTTCCCCCGCTGTTTCTTCTTTCTTCACAGTCTGAAGGCTTTCATAAGGACATGATAACCCACTTCAGTACCATCTTTTACTGTGAAAACCATGAGTCATCACCAAAATTTCACTTTAAAATTGCATTTACTGTACCCTACCCTACCTTACTCTAACCAACAGTACCCTACAGTACCTTATTGTACCCTACTCTGCCCTTCTCTACCTTACTGTAGTCTACCCTACTAAACCCTAACCTACTGTACTGTACCACCCCCTGCTCTGTCCTTAAGAGCACCAAAGTGTTAATCTATGGTCAGGAGGTCCAGTGAAACACAATCTAGGCCCGGTGTGTTATGGTGGGTGAGGTAACAGAGGGTCTTCAACCTCAATGCTCAGAGCAATGCCTACTGATGATGTGATGCTGGAATCAAGGACAAGCATTGTCCTCCCTGCCTCGTGCATCACACAGTGAAGCAGCCAGTGGGGTGAACGGATGGAGCAACACTCACACACACATACAAAATGAAGACAGTATGTATCTACGGTATGTTCAACCCCTTCCCCCCCAGTTTGTATGGCTCCTACTTTTAGGGGGAAATATGAACACTGAGTTACCGTCAATGACTAAATTGGAGAAAAAAAGAAGGTGAAATGTTTTCATGTTTTCCCTCTCAGATTCTTAAAAATAGTATCATGGGGCTTTTTGTGAAACATCTTTTGAACACGAAATTGCTTTTCTTGGCAATTATTCAGAGCCAGCTGTGATTCAAGGAACTTCAGTACCTTTGTAGGCTCCATCACTGCAGTTTAGGTGTTCATAAGCACACCATTCCCTCCCTGCGAACAGGCCAGGTCTCACCTGAGGCGCATAACTTAAAAAAGCACCAGTAATCCACAGCATCGCCAATAGGAACGCTAGTGCAAGGAATCTTACATCCCGATGCAATCCCGCTTTCCTCACCTCGGCTGCGATTTCTCAGCAAAGTCCGGCCGTCGCTTTTCTCCCTCGGAAGGAATTTAAACGGTGCAGCTGGAGGACCGACTGCGACCGCCGGTCGTGCTGCAGTCGGCCCCCTAGGCTCCCAGCAGCTAGCGTGAACATTCTGTGCCGGCTCTTTTTCTTTAATCTGCCAAGGACGATGCAACATCTGACGCAGTCGCTGCTGTGTTTCTCCATTTTTAATGCGGTTATAAAACTGGGGTTCATACTGCATTAACAAGACGTACGCCTCATTATAAAATAATCGATGCGGCGTTCGTTTTGCCGGATTTACTTGTTTTGCCTCCTACGTGGACACAATAGAAACTTACCGTTTTGAGCCTATTACAGAGATGCGGATTTAGCTCGGAGACTAGTTCTGTTTCGGACAGTTTTTCGCGCTGATCAATAACCTCAATATAAATCCTCAAATGAAAAATCGCATCTGCACCGTGAAATAATAAAATGAAAAACAGATTTGGGTTTGATTGTGGTTTTTCAAGCTGTAACATAGACCCCTCTGAAATAATAGGTTTTGGATCCGTAGTCACAGCATACATTGGAACGAATTTGCTAGCGGTTAATGATGCATATTTGCATTTTCAACTGAACAAAAATCATAAAAGTTAACCAAAAAGTGGGAAAAAAAATTGATCTATCAGTTGTCAACGACCGCTTGTACGTTACGGGATGCAGTGGTCAGGAGCCGGGCCTGGGTATATAGAGAAGAGGCAGGGAACGCTCTGGACGTCAGCCTATCACACACACACGCTTGCACGGTACAGGTAACTTGCAGTCAACAATTCAGTTGAAACATGTATCTGTGGACTGTAGGGGGAAAAACGTGTGAACAGGGAGAAGCTGCAAACCCCGCGCAGATGGCGCAGCGAGGCAGCGACTGTCTCACCCTGTTACTCCAGACAGAATCGAGAGAAAGACGATAAATACATATGGGATTATGTGAAGCGCAGAACTTCTTTTTTTCTTTTTTAACGCCGCATAAAAATGTGCGACACGCGTGGCCCCAAAGCCCTTCAGCGCGACGCCGAGTCTGCAGAGGAGACAAAGCCCTGCTGTCGTTCGAAAAGGCGGGAAGACGCCTCTCTTTTCCTCCGGCCTTCGCACCAAAGCTGTCGGCAGCACTTTTCCCGATGACAAAAGCGAAGGGGGAGAGCGTTTGCCGTCAGGCTAAAACCGGCGCTTTATAGCGAGATTCCAAGGCTTTGTTAAACTCCGCTGCCGCCTTAGAGTCGAACCTGAGAAAAGTAGAAAGTTTTTACAAGGCTGAATTCATTTGCTCCATCAATTTGGGGTTCAGAAGGCTTATTCTCTGTGGATGTCATTAAGAAGTGTTTATTTCGACATTGTTTTGCTTTGGAGGAGCTAACACGGCTTAATTAAGATTATATTTTAAGTTGTCTGCGCCGCAATTATATTTGTTTTTCCAGCTTCGGAGCCGCTCGCAAGTTCTGGCCTGTTGCGGATTTAAAAAGGTAAAACTGCGGCGTTTTTAATGGTTTTGTAGATGCAACCGACGCTTAATGGGCCGCCGGGTTGGAGGAAGCGAGGAGCCACGGGGGTGTGAATTCGGGAGCCGGTGTTTGTGTTGAAAATAATTCGCCGCTCGGTCGAACGCGAGCGACCGCGGCGCTCGGCCGTAGGAACGACGGACGCCTCCGTTAGCAAAGGCCCTAAACTGTCGTGAGCGGGACCGCGAGACATTCTTAAGCGCTAAACAGGAAATATAATATATTTTGAGCTTAGAGATTTAGGACATATATCTGCCGTGGGGCATTTACAACTTGGCCCACGGCAGCACAACACACAGTACGCATTTTTACAAATTTCCCTTCTGAATCGATGTGAATGTAGGTGAGCGTCACAAACAAACATCATCGTCTGCAATGCAGGCGGACTGTCCCTGTCCCAAAAAACAATCCAAAAACAAACACTGCCACATTTCAGCTCCTCGCTTTCTCCTCGAGGGAGTAAAATCTTTGTCAAAACCTTGGAATGAAAGCGCAGCCCAATTCCCCGTACGAAATTCGGCGTGAATTTCGCGAACGCTCTTTGGTGGCAGAAACGGTAGCCAGCGGTGCCCCTTCTTCCCCTGCACGGTCGCAGCCTCCCTTCCGTCCCCACCCCTCTGATGCGACTCGGGCTCATCGGTACTTTGGCCGTAATAAGTGCGGTACCGCGGTACAGCTTGCCGCAGTAGCCACGCGTGTTCCAGAAGGCCTCTGTTTTATTAGCCCAAATTTCCCCACCTGGCAGATGTATAATGACAACACGGTGAGTGAAGGACACCGCAGGAGAAAAGAGCTGGCAGGATGCAGCTCCATGGCGGAATATTTATGGAATGAAAGGGCAGCGGCGATCAAATGCGATTATTTGGGAAGGACAGCGAAGACGCGTTTCCGAGATGTCGTGCGTAAGGCTTCGTCATTTCGGACCAAACCTCCTCTTCCTCTAATGATGCCGCTTCCCCGCTTTAGACTTAAATTCTGCGCTCATTTCAGGTGAAACTTCCAAAAGAATTTCCACATTTTTACTTTATGAAGATCTATGTTTACAGAAAAGCGTGTTTTTTGTGTGGGCAGCGCAAGAGGAATGATGAAAATGTGCTCGTGGTGGCATTACAACCCGTCTAATGAGAATTTTATGTTTTTAGGTTTTTTTTTTTGTAATATTCAAAGCAGAACTTTTGTATTTAAAAAGTGACATTGATGTAAATGTACTGCCAGTTATTAGCCAAAAATATTGACTCTGCAGTCATTTCTTGCTTCTGCTAAAATGAAATGAAGGAAAATAGTTTCAGACCCCTCTTATTAAGTAAAAATTATGTTTAATACAATTTTTCAACCTTGCCAATGTAATGTAGTTAAATTTTGTCTGCGACCGAGAATGAATATTAATAGTCACAGTGGTCAAACTTGCATCTGTAATATTTTGTGGCGGGAAAGAAGAAAGACAGCAAAAACTCAGCGATTCTTCAACTGCTCAGATTCGGGTTTATTAGCAAAAACGTCTGTGGTTGTTTTGACGGATTGCGGTTTCCGAGAAAACAAATAAATTAAAGGACAAACAAACAGACAGCGAGCCAGCGGGGGGCATGCGGCCTCTGCCGGGGCAGAACGCACGCTTGCGGTCGTCGCGAACGTGAAGGCGGAAACGGCTGGAGGTGACACACACGTCACCTCTTTCCCCGCTAGGATAAATAAATTATGCTGCTAAATTTCGCCGTTTTCCGAATTCCACTGTGCATTTTTCTGGCGAATGGGAAATGTGCTTTTCTCACTTAGATGTTTGCTCGAAAATGTGTTTTATTTAATTGTGGGGGAGCAGTTTTTTCGGAGTCTGGAGAAATGGAGTGATAGCGGCGAATGAGCAGGACTGAGTTTGGGCACAACTGCTCTAAAGTGGTCTATAAACCCCAGGCGTGAGCAGACGCTAGCAGAACAGCTGAGATGCTTAGCATAAAGGAACACGACAGATGTTGCGCTACCTTCAGCACGGCTTTCGTTTATTTTTTAGAGTCCTCTTCTCGGCAGACCGATGCAGAACGCGAACAGTTGAACGCAGATGTGAGGAGTTAAGTAAAGGAGGTGTGGAAACTTTTTAAATGGGGGGGGGGGTAGGCCCACGTGAAACAAGTAAGCCAACTGGAAGCAGAGGAGAGGAAAACAAAAAAAGCTTCCGATCGCAGAGAAGGGAAGAAAAATTGACTCGTAGGGTTGAGCCGGGGCGGCTCACCTCAGGTGGCCGTTCGGTGTGAATACAGAAGACCAGGTGAAGATGACGTCTCAAACCAAGACCGTCAAAGCGACACAGATCTGATGCTTTCAATCCCAAGATTTACTGATACCAAAAAAAAATTCTGCCTTGATGACTGTGGCCTGCTGGGTGTGTCAGGTTCAAGGAGCGATCAGGTCCGAGGCGGGATGGGGTGGGTTTATAGTAGCAGAAGATAAAGCGTTAATGAAGCCCTAAAGGGAGGAACGTTCACCAGCATCGCGGTTCTTCCAGGCGCAGCTGTGCAAGGGAACAAACTTATGCCCTCTGCTAACCCATTTCTGTATCACAGTAGTACCAGAACCCCCCCCTCCCCCCTTGGCCACACTCTCGGATCTCTTCTTGTTCTTATCGTAATAGTTCTTTTACTTTCCTTCTGCCCAGGATGATGCCCTAAGATGCTCGACAAGTGTAAATAAACTCAATGTTCTACTGGCGGCTCAGGCTGTTGCAAGCCCACAATAACATCTTGCTTGACTTAGTTGGCGCCCTGTGGGGTCTGCCAATGGGGTGTGTGTGTGTGTGTGTTTCCCATGAGGCTGGTGCCATTCCATTAAGACTGGAAAAAAAAACTGGGCTAAGTCATAACAATAGCAGCTTGAATGCAAATGTCTTTAACCGGGGTTTGAAGAACCTCGACTAAGCTGATGGGGCTGATGCGGCATGATGGGTGGGGGCAAAAATGGTTCATGATGGCAAACTGCTTATGTCTGTTTTCTGAAGGAATCTGCCTTTTTTCATAAATCAGACATCAGTCTCATTTATCGGCAACGACATCACCGAACGAACGACGCAGCGTTTACTTCCGAGACTGCGTTGTTTATAGCCGAAGACTTAGGAGCAGTTTGTGGGAGGTATGTGTGCGGACGTTGCTGAATCTGGACCACTTAGTCTCCAGAGTGATGGTGCGCACCAACACACTCGCAGAAGCACATAAATTCAAATGGTGAGTACGCTCTGACACAAACGGTGCACCACACTCTATGTTGCGGCCCCCTATGCAGCATATAGCTTGAGACTCTCTATCTCTCTCTCTCTCTCTCTATCTCTCTCTCTCTCTCTCCTCCTCCCTCCTATACCACACACAAGCAGACTGAGACTGAACAGTGTTGGGCAGGGAATGTTCTCACTTCAAAATGCATCTTGCAGAGATGCGGATCAGGAGGAGGAGGAGGAGGAGGAGGAGCAGGACTCGCTGTGGTCCTGTTCTTCCCCCCTGTCGGGCCTGAGAGCACCAGAGAGCTGCCTGCTTCTTCTCGCTGGCACGGGACCAAGCAGCGGGCAGCCGGCTGCAGGCAGACAGGCAGGCAGGCAGGCAGGCAGGTAATGCAGGAGCACATGGGTTACCGTCCTTCAGTCCAGTTCCAGTCCTGTCACTGTGAATCCCATCTCATAGATCAGCCCTGCCAGCACTTGTCTTCATCCGCTCAGCAGCCCGCAGTCCGAAATACAGCCGCTCCCCCGGCGGTCGTGCTGAGCGAGGTGTGTGTGTGTGTGTGTGTGTGTGTGTGTGTGTGTGTGTGTGTGTGTGTGTGTGTGTGTGTGTGTGTTTTTAGGAAAGCCAGTGTTAAACATGCTCCTGCTTTGGGGGTGTCAGCAAGAGCACATTGGCAGGCAGTGCAGGTGCCTGTGCTGCAGATTTCTCAGGGCAGCCAGCTAGCCAGCGGTGGTTGGACACCGCACGTTCATTTCAAGCAAACTCCTCAGCGCACGGCCTCCAAGGATGGAGCGCTGCTGATGCCACGTGTTTACCTTTCTCGCGCGCGGCTCTCGAAAACCCAGTTTCCCTGCCAGCAAATCAGATTGAGATAAGATCCGTGGAAACTTTAGCGCGTTAATGCCTCTCCAAGTGCGGCGCATTTAACACCGTTTTTAAATCTAGATGGAAAGATGTGACGACAGGGCTGACACTATGGCGCTGTGATGTTTGCAGGCGTCTGTCTGCTTTGATGTCTTATCCAGCGGTTTGACGCAAGCTCCTTTTAACGTACCTAATGCGCGTTCCGCTGAAATGGAAGGTGATGATAAAAAGCGGAGAAGCTGCATGCGCTTCTGCGCTCACCTGAGACTTGCGATAACTCCGGGCCACCAAACGTCACACCGAGCAGATATTTCCTGACACCAGAAGACTCGGGGTCTTTGCCGTGTGTTTTATGCATCGGTCCTTGAATGTACAGTGGATCGCAGTGGGGGGGGTAGTAAGTATTGTTGATGGTACTCATCTGAACATCTGCGGTTTCCACAGCAACGTCTTGAAATTTGAGCTGCGTGTAAAGAAGGGCAAACAACCGTTGTTTAGAAGAAGAATGAGCTCATCTTAATTACAGTCTCCTGGCCTTGTTGACACTCATGTGAATCTCTTCTCATCTCTCCGGGCCTTTAAAGCTCTTACCGGCTATGATCACGGAAATTTTGCATAGGGGCAGCAGATACCGATATTTGCATGGCAATGGTTCCCAACTCTTTTTCTCAAGGCGCCCTTATTTTGCATGTTATACATCTCGAGGCCCCATCACCACATTTACGTGCCATGGGAGGGGGTCCCTTCATGTGGATCTTTACCGCTCACGGGGGTGTGGTGAAGCAAACTTGAAGCTATATTACTAATTAATTCACAGATACGTAACATATTTCATAAAATATTTGTTTAGATACCCCTCAGGTCATATTTGCTAAGTAACGCCATCTGGAAACTCTGGAAACGTCTAGCAGGGGTCAGGACCCCCGGGTTTGGAAACTACGCGATAGAGGAAGACAAAGTTAATGTGCAGTATTCACATGTCTGGCTGGGCTAAGCTGAACATTTTCATATTAGCGGTTTTGTTGTGCAATTATTCAGTTTAATTGGAAAAAGGGAAAACCACCGAAAGGCAAAAGTTGGTAAAAATTCTATGTTTTTAAGGCCACCTGTACTGCAGGTTTGGTTGCAGTTGTGCATTGACTGTGGTGAGGCGCGAAAGTCAAGGCCTTGCGATTGGGCATCGATTTTGCTTTGGTCCTTCACTTGTTGTGCCCAGCAGTTTTGCGACGCTTCTACAGCTGGTCGTGGGGAACAACGATGGTGGCATTCAGGTGGGGAAAGATTTCACAGGCAGAGATGCAAAAGTGAGTGGTGACAGCATGTGTGGGCCGCAAAGCCGTGACATTCGTGACCCGATGAAGAAGTGACAAAAGCTGCGGCCATTGCACTTAATAGTCGAAAAAAGGACAAATCACTGCTGCACAGAGGATGAAGTTAGATAGGCCATCAACAGTCCTGTGCCCGCTTCTCTACTTGGTTCCACATGAGGCCCATTTTGGTTTTGTCAATTTCAAAGTCAGGCGTTGTTTAGGTGGCCCTTTCTCCTCCGGCTGTGGGGGGTCCTTGTCAATGCCCTCCTGGGGCTGATGCCTGTTAGCTTCCTAAGCGTATGGCTGATCCATCTCCATTTTCTTTTCTTAATTTCTTCTTCCACAGGAAGCCGGTAGGTTCTCTGCCACAAGTTTAACTTGCTCATAGCTTCCAGCCAGTGAACATGAACGATTTTTTCCTATGAGTATCAACTTATGGCAGCACTTTTCAAATGATTTTCTTCTTTGTCCTCCAAGTCTTTGCTTTGGTAGGACTGACTTACTTCAGCGAAACAGTTTGATCTTTGTGTACATGGAAAGTATGTCGAAGCTCCGGATGTTCCTCAGCCGCAGCAAGGTTGTTCTTGTGTTGCCGATCCTTGACGCATCCTTGCGAGTGAGAGGAGGTACTTTGAGAAGGAGGATGTTACTCCAGCTTGTGAACTTTGACAAATCTAGGTTGAGAACCAGGTGAGGCCAAGTGTTACATGAAAGGAGGTCATAGTGAAGTTATTCCGCTGCAAAGGCTATGGGGTTCAAGTGGTTGCCAACATCGCTACATTACTATAAGGCTAATAGTGGTCCTGACTATAGAGGTCGGAGTCAAAAGTCTGAAACCACCAAGATATTTTTAAAATGAGCAAGTGGACTGGATGATCTATCAAGTTTTGAAATAGACCAGTGGGTATCTGAGATCTGTGAGGCATGTATGAACACTCCTCTGCCATCTTGAAGGAGGCCATTTTGGCTCCAACTCTGTAATTCCAAATGGAAAAAAAAACATCATGTGATGACTCTCACATGTTTAAAACTTCAAGACATTCGGTGGCCAAGTCAGCTTTGCTGGGATAACCGTGATGACGCTGGCAAAGGACAAACGCATTGACGTCGTTCTGCACGCAGATGACGCCGAACGTGTACCTCATCCACCTGCATGCAGAACGAGGGGAATCGTCTCATCCTTTACCAGCAACATCACTGCACCCAGAAGCAGATGAATCTGCCGTATAACTGAGGAGCAACTGCGTGAGCGGATGCTGGGGTTGCTGCACCGCTCAGTCTTCTTCATACGAAAGTACAGATTATAAAAATGTTGATTATACTGTAGTTCTCGTCGTGAGGGTTCAAAGCGCAATAAGCAGAGCGATGCTGCTTACCCTTCCAGACAGTTTGAAAGTTTTCATTTTTGTGTCGCCCACAAAAGCATTTGCATGGGCAGCGGGGTCTGTGGTTTGAAACTGCCAATTCTAAAGCAACTATTGTACCTGTGCGGTGAAAGTTGGCCCTGCCAAACCGGGCATTTGAATTAGTTTTGGCACATTGTGTCTCGCTGCAGCTGAATCGTGGAAAGGCTGAACCTTCGGTGCCCTCAGATCTATTTCCATCATTGCAAAAGTTCTCAGCTGCTTTGTGGTTACTGACGTGAGGAAGGAAGCACCTCCGGTTCTACTGGGGTGCCACCGCGCACCTCTCGCTTATTTGGTTTCACGTCAAGCGCATTAAGGCCGGTTTTCTTTCTCTCCGCGAGGCGCTCGTGTACATCTCATCTCAGCATAAACCCTCAGACAGAGAAAAGAGAGCGTTCAGCAATTTGTGATTGGAGTTGGCAACTCGTACAAACAGACATGCATAAACATCAGCCGATTTAACCCACAGCTTATTAATATCGTATTTCAGTTTCCCCTTGATCTTCTGGTTTATATCTCAGGTGAAGAATGAACCCCTGAAGCTGTTGGAAGGGAATACATAACATCCTTGTTGGCTCATGTCAAGTTGTTGCATCAAGATATCTGTAAGTCCACGTGAACCGCATAGGTGTGTTACCTGGCAGTGAGGCCTACTGTTTGGTTCTCGCAGTCCTCGGGTTGGAGGCCTCGGGGATTCTCCTGGGCGTGACCTGCTGCCGTACTGCAGCGACACCGCGCAATGGACGCGGACATCCTCGGAAGGACAGCCGCTCATTGTAGGCCTGACACCTCCGGGCTCCCGGCAATTTCTTGTTTCTGAGAGGGAGCGGCAGGAAAAACGGGATCGATACGCAGAGTTGTTTGAAGACGTTGAACTACTGATTTGGACGCCACCTGAATCCGGGCTGTTCCCTCCTGTCCTGTTGCGTGTTTTATTTGTGGAGTTTGCCTCACGCTGTTTTGTTGTGTTTGTGGACCATCCCTCCACCGCGACCGCGCCGCTTTGGGTCCAGCAAACCACTCTTGCCGTAATAAAGTGGCGAGCAGAAAAGCAGTGCAGACTGACAGCAAGAGCACATTACATGGACAGCAGACATCTTCTCCATGAGATGCGGTGAACTTTAATCATAGTGGAGCTCCCGTTGACTCAAACCCTGGTTTTACAACATGTGAGTTATCTCTGCGGACAGCAGTGTGGAACAGAAACGGTTCTGCGTTCGTGACAAAAAAGGGCTGCGCAGGAAATTAATACCCTTGGCTTCTGTCCTGAAAACCTTCCAAATTTACGTCATTATTGCGTGTATTAAAATGTCCCATTCAGAGTAAATTTGCACTGCAGTGTAAAGTTATTATTTTGTTGCTCGGCCAGTGCTTTCATCCAAATGCTTGTACTACGTTATTTGCGGGCTAGTTTATGAATGCTTGTTTAGCAGTTTATTGTGTCAAGCACAAACTCATCAACTTACACAATGCACGGCAAAATGTGAGTCTCTCTCTTTTGGTCATTACATTTGGTATTGATCATTGAAAAGTGTGAATCTGCAGTGATGCGTTGTTTTAGGCTTTGCTGAAGCTGTTAAGTTTTGCGGGAAGTAACTGCGGCAATAGCTACTACACCGTTTGGCCAAAAGTGTGTGGAGATCTGAGCATCACTCCCGTGTGTGTTGAATATCTCATTCCAAACCCTTGGGCATTTATATGGAGTTGTTCCCCCCATTGATGCTATAACAACCCCCATTCTCCTGGGAAGGTGTTCCGCTGGATTTTGGAGTGCGGCTATAGGAATTTGTGCTCGGTTGGCCACAAGAGCATCTATGAGGTCAGGTGAGAAGATCTGGCTTGCAGTTCGGCATTCCCGTTCATCCCAAAGGGGTTCAGTGGGGTTGAAGTCAGGGCTCTGTGCAGGCCGCTCAGGTTCTTTCACGCCAGCCTGGGCAAACCCTGTGTTTATGGAGCTCACTTTGTGCACAGGTGGAGGGCACAGTCATGCTGGAGCAGGCGAGAAGCTTCCCCAAACTGTGGCCGCAAAGCTGGAAGCACACTGTTGTCTAGAATGTGTTTGTAAGTTGCGTGGGTGCGGCTGTCACAGCTCAGCTCAGTCATTAGAAGGGGGGGCCCATATACGTTTGGCCACACGCTGTATTTTTATCAATGTCCACAGTTAAATGGGATCGAGAGCAGATGATGTTGCTGATGAACATGAGGACAGCGTTGTGGGAGAGGTGTTAAGATGCGAAAGGTACTGTTACCTTCCATTACTAATCTTTTTAATAATTTGTACCCGTCACGAATTCAGAGCGTTTGAAAAAATCACATCTCCTCTTATTTTACTTGTCACAGTCAATATAAACACACACGCACTTAAACATCAATTTGAATCCGTTGTTAATTTCACAAGTGTGCTTATGAGTTTAATATAGAAAAAAATACTAAATTCACAGAATCACAGAACCTCTAAAATTTTCTGAACTCATCCTCAGCCGTAATTTTTCATCTCTTATTTATTTTTGGATTCCAGCAGAGAAATTGGGTCCATCCTAATGCAAATGGCTGCACCGTATGTAGAGATTGAGAGAGTATTTCTGTGGATCTCTAATACTTGGGCATAATGGGCAGCAAAATTGCGAGGGAGCCATCAGCCTTTATTTTGCCGAAAATGGAAATCAGCGTTGAGTTAATGTGTTTTACCTGGGCAAATAAAGCTGGATTTAACACATACAGGGACAAACATCGGCAAAATCCCCTTGCATCTGTCCTTTAAAATCTCCTCTTTATATTCACAGTAAAATCTCTTGCAAAAATATCGCTTCCCTCCACCTCAGACAGAATCCGCTCCTTTATCTGCCGCTGCGATTATACGATCAACTGTGATTCGGCGTTGGACAATTTAGTAAAGGTTCTCCAAATTCATTATAAACCATTACAAACCAGGGACGATGACACCGCAGAGCGAATGGTCCTTTGTGAATGCGACGTCTCTGTCGCTCGCGATGGCTTTCCTCTAAACGTGGGGGCTGTGAGGGAGAGAAACCGAGGAGCGCTCAACTGAAATGAAATTCTGACACTTAGTAAGATGGTTTCAGATTTGCAAAAACCCGAAATAATGAAGCGGGAGGAAAAAAGAGAGCCGCACTTGAGTGTTTACTTCGTTTAAATGGACTGTGCGAGAGGGACAGATTTCTCGGCCCGTGGTTCGACACCCAAAGACTCGGCTCTGCGTTCGGGTCTCTTCACTCGGACACGTGCGCCATAATTTGCACTTATCGATCCTTTCTGTTCCTTCCGATTCGCTTTTAATGCTTGCGAAAGCAGCATTGGCTGTACTTTCCAATGAGTTAATTACTTTTACTAATGCATGTTTACTTGGAAAGATGTTCTCGCTGTTTTCCGCGTGTTTTCAGGCCGAGCTGCATGCGCTTCTCCTCAGCACTGTCCTCCTCGGCCCAGCCGATACCGCGTTTTTCCCCAAACCTCCTACCTTGTGGAGGAGATGCTGCCGACCAGGGGACGGAAGCACCGTTCACCGCCCACAGCCAGCACCTAAAAGGAGCCCTTAGGAGGCATTGATGTAAAAGCTGTTTAAGAAGCCCTCACTTGTAAAGGGGAGAGGTTTTTACTGGGATTTTTACACATTGCACATCGCTTTCAGCTGAGTGATCTTTTCCCTCTCTTGCCGGATGAGTTTTCTCTCCTGCAGTCCGCTGCTCAGATAGTTTTTTCTTATATGGCTTGTTGCTATCTGAATTGTAAACCTGCCCTCCCACCGACAGTAAATCTGCAACCCTGACTGATTCACGTGCTCCGTCTTGAGTGTCCACCCAGAACGGCGAGAACCTCACCTGTAGTCACACCTTGCATTTCCTAACCAGGTTGGTTAGCTAGTTCATTCTCAGCCGTGTGGTTTGTTTCTCAGTGTTGTGTAAAAGGCCAGAGGTTCCCACACACAAGTGGCTGTAACCTGTGTTAAACTGCCAGCTGAGCCATGTAAGTCAAATAGAAATTAAGAGGTTTGGCTTGTTTGTTTCTTGCTCGACTAAATTCTTCCGCAGACTCACCTGTTTGATTTTTCCGCATTGGGGAGATGGATCAATGCACAGGTGTAGTACGATAGAAAAATAGCTTATAGGGGATTCCAAAGATGATGATGATGATGATGATGATGATGATAATAATAATAATAATAATAATACACTCAAATGAAATGAATGGGAGCAAAGCTCAAAAAAGAAGCATCGGGGAGATGTTTGTCAGGAATGAGGGAGAAATTTTAATTTGTCTGCATTTAGATGGAAGTCCTTTTATCGCTAGAAGTTATTATTCAAGTCTTTTTTTAGGTGTGTCACTGTGCCGCGCACCTCCGAGCGGAGCCCAGCTCCATCTCACACTGCCAGCAGGTGAGTTATTCAAGCACAAGTCGTGCAGTCCTGGCTGGGGATCTCCTTTAATTTGAAGGTCTGCTGACGCCAGACGCCAACAGGTGAGCCACCGGTGCAGATGAGGAATGCCAAGGTAAAAGAGATAAGAACAAAGGGTCAGAACTGCCCCTTGGTTGACAGACATCTCTTCTCATTTGCACTGCGCTGCTGCTCAGTTGACTCGAGCTTATAACTGGTTTACAGTGTGGGATGGACCGATACTTCAACCTCCTGAGACAGAACCACCTGCACGTCCTTGTCCGGCATGTCTGTCTGTAGAGCAAAAGGGAAAGGAGGATCTGGACAGGGTGAGAGAGGGCTTCTGCTGGGAGTTGCTTTGACTGACTGAAAAGCAGCTTGGCATTACTCTGTCCACTGGGCTGGATCATGAGCTCCTTTCTGGGTGAGATCAGAAAGAAGTGCTGCAACTGGAGGAAAGTTAGGAGGAAATGAGCTGCCAGCCTCTAAAAGCACCTCACCATGTGAAAATGCTTTTGGCCCTCACACAAGAAGAATCCCACATTCTGTACCTTACTTCTCCCAGTTGCATGCTTCAGCTTGTTTCCTCTGATCCTGACCCACTTCAGGACCATGCTTAAACGTGTCCATCTTAACCGCTGTCAGCCATCGCGGTAAAAAGTAAAGGCATCCTGATATGCTGCAGGATAAGAAGTTTTATACAAGTTCTGATGGCAAAACTAAATCATACAGGACACAAGACAGTAAGCGTGGGATCTGAAGGTATCTTTGGACGATTTTACTTTTTGCAATGAACACACCGTGCACATTTATGGTGATGTCTCTGTGGGAGGAAAAACCTGAGAATTTAGTTCCAAGTGTCAACAAGGCCTTGCAACGTCCATCATGGCCGTTGTTCAGATGAGTACTTTTTATACTTCTGAGCCCTCTTCTCTCCAGACCGTTTGTCTCAGTCTGTCTTTTAAGTTCTTGAAGTGGAGTTCACATATCCCAATTCTAAACTGTCCTTCTGACCACTTGACTGGTGTCCCACATAGCCCAAATGGAAGCCTGACGAAATGTGAAATGTGGCTGAGAAGGGGCGGAACCTGCCGGCAGCCTTTGGTAAAATCCAGCATCAAAGAACCCCAACAGTTCCTCCACCCCAGAAATGAGATGCATGGGACTTACAGCAAACACCGTCCCTCGAACACAGGTTCAAGGTCAGCAACGATAATGAATCGTCTGTTATTTTTCTACTGTTCTCCAGCGTTTGATCGACATCCACCTTCAGCACCTTTTGCTGGTGAATGGGGACAGGATAAAGCTTTCTGGGTTTTGCGTGGTACATCAGAATGTTAATTTTGCCTGGGAGGAGTGAGAAGACATCTGAAAGCTCTGCTTGTAACTTCCATGCACCTGCTAGCTGCACTACACACTGGGTCACCTCTGGCGTTTCTGGTCTCTGCTCGGCCTTATTTGGAACCGGCATCACCGGCAACGTTTCCGCTCCGTCTTGCCATTTTGTTGACAGACCGAGGCAATTTAACTGTCATCGTGTAATTGTAATGACACTGTCAGAATTTCCTCATAATCTGCAACCCCAACTCATTCCACGATCTCACACGGGACCTTTTCGCTTAGTCATTCATTTAGAATGAGCACTAATAACAGGACTTTATCGCACGGTTTGAGTAGTTCGAGTTGAGGCTCTCCGTTGCGCGAGCAGATCCGATGCGCTGGAGCCTGGAGCAGATTTTGGTCGTGATGTGACTCGGCGGATGCAGGATGAGGATGCTGTGAATCTCATTTTCGCTAAGACCTTGACTCTCCACCCAGTCTTCTCTGAGGTTCACAAAATTCCCCTCTGGGTATCAGCCAGCTTTTCCCAATTACGTGCTTCTTCTCAACCCAACTTTCGATTCGTATTTTCACTTTTTTTCTGTTAATCTCGGCTTCACCCAACGGTTGTGTGCATGACTTTCATTGGTGCTAATTTTATTTGTAAAGGTTGCTAAGTGATGTTGAAGGGTTTTAGTTCCTTAGCAATGCACACCTGGGAACGTTTGTAATACAGCGGAGCAACAATAACACTAACAATTTTGTCAGGAATATCATGCAGTGGGACTGTTTTCAGACATAAGCAGCCAGTACCTTCACTCCAATGGCTCTGTGATGTTAAAGGTTCATGAACAGTAAGGGCTGTGATGGAGCAGTCAGTTTGCCAGGAGTGAAAGGCTTGGCGGGATGCTTGACTTCACGCCGTACCTTATTGTGTATAAAGCGAGAAGAAACACCAAGTGTGTCCAATAATCATTTGGTGAAAGTGGGCCTGGAAGTCAGAGGATAGAGCGACTCAAAAGCAGAGGGTTGATGTGAGAGTGCAGGTAGCATCATCTGCAGACAAATCTGAGAACTTTGTAATATTAGCGTGGCTGGGAGAGGGAAGAGGGTAGGAAGAAATTTAAATTGCAGCCAAACATGACAGAGGGGGAAGAAGATTATGGTCAGTTAGAAATAGTGATAGTAGAATAATGGAAGGAGATGGAGAAATGTCATAGTGCATCTTGGCTCTCTCGGTTGCTTGTTGGCTCACTGGACTACATGGATCAGAGCTGTGGACCTCTGCTCCAGCGCCACCAGATGTACAGTCTTCTTTTATACTTTCATCTCTGGCTGTAGCTGCTGCTTGCTTGAATCCAGTAGCTGCTACACAAAGGCAAAAGGTTAGCCTACGAGGTAGGCACTGTAGTTTCTTTGTGTGGTCCTCCACTGTGAGCAAATCTCTTTCAGTGGCACCTAGAGCAAGGCAAATCTGGCTCCTGCCAGGGACTCCCCTACAAGCACTCGGTTCTGTTAGATGGGCCATTCCTCACCTAGCAAGCGATAAACCAGTGCTGTTCTCTCAGACATCGAGCAGCATTCCTGCTTCATCCTTCAACAACATGAGTCACACAGATGGCACCGAGGAACCGGTGGACGGCCTTTCTGTGACTGCAGCCAGCAGCTCCCGGCGCTGCATGTCATTTGGACGGCCATCTTCAGTTTGCGCTCCTGCTATGGTCTCCATTGCCTAATGATTCCTCTGATGCGACTTAGTGACGCTTGCACCAGGCGGACCAGGAAGCCTCTGTGGTCAGCCTCATGGGTTTCGGTACCAATTGTCACCTGGCTGATTCATCACAGCGACAAGACCGGGGTCACACAGGTCAAAAAGAAATTTGAAAGAACAAAGTGAGCACTGAAAAAGACACGTAAGTGAATTGAACCCACAAAGGTGGAACTCAAATAAGAAGCATTTACCAAAAATAATGGGGTTCAGGTGCGTACAGGTAGGGGGGCCGCATTGCTCTTGCCGCACGGAAACAAGCATGTAATTAGCATCATTGCTAGGCGTGCGCCCCCCCATCCCATGCTGCTGCGGGGGTGGGGTGGGGGGTTCTATGCCCTGCTCCCTTGGGCTGTTGGTTACCTGCTCTCATTTGGCTAATAACATAATCCAGATTTAAACTGTGATATGCATCAGTGCTTAGATTATCGTCTGGTTCGCTTTCTAACAGGATTTTGCAGTTTAATCTCATCTCAAGAATTAAACTGTCAGCACAGTAACGCCTTCATTAGGCCAACTTCCTATGCTTGTCTTTTACTTCAGCCCTTCGATAATAAGTCAAAATGTACCATATGTGAGGAAAACATATGGCACATTGTTTAAAAAAATAAATAAATAAAATAATAATTCAGAAAAAAAAATTTTTCTGGAATTTTCCATTTGGACGGTTGTTTTCTGTGTTTATTTGCTATTGTTAAAGCCATAACTCGCGTTTTGTGTTATGCTGCTCAGCCACATTCTGTATTCATGACCTCTTACAGCACTGCTTCATTTTCGCACAAATACATCTGTTTAACGTTACTCCAGGTGCTGCAGCCTTCCTCCAATACTAGTTTATAATTTTTCAAAAACGGGTGATGTACAAGTGCAGCACTGCAGTATATTTAGTCCATTTTGCTGCTAATCGTGTTTGTTGTTGGACATGGTTAATGGAGCATGAAAATACATTCAATGGCTTTTGAAGAAAATATTTTTTAAAAATTGTTGGCCTCACACACAGTTGAATGCAAAACACGTTAACCGAAGACGAGGGACCGGCACACTCGGGGGCGGGAGCTTACGAAACATCGAGGTTTTATTATGGATGGCTTGCAAGAGAAGCCTGGAAGAAAGCGTTAATTTTCCTTTGCGCTTTGGAGGAAGCGGCGCGATGGCCGAGCTGTCTGTAGCAATAAAGGTATCCCGACCCGTTTGTGCGTCTTGCAGAGGTAAAAGCGATGGTTACGCTTATAAAAGGAAATGGATTTGGTGAATTATTCATTTAGCAAATTATAGGCACTCCCTGGGTGCCCATTCTTTAGGGGAGATTGGTGGCCCTAAGCTGTGTCTTGTTACCGGAAAGAAATGCAAGGAGAAAAGACACCGCAGAGGTGTTCTAGCTGTCAGACCTTGTTGATTTATTTATTTCGTCCAGTTCCTTGTTTGCGCTTGAACCTCTTGGTGTGTGTGTGTGTGTGTGTGTGTGTGTGTGTGTGTGTGTGTGTGTGTGTGTGTGTGTGTGTGTGTGTATGGCCGTGTCACCGTGGCGCCTGTGAAAATCAGGCCCTGGTCGGTACACAGCGGCTCCGTCAATTAGCCCTTTTGTGACCACGCAGTCTCCACCGGTTGTCACTTAAACTCTTCCGTTCCCTTTGTCTGACAGCGAGTTCTGTTTCAGCTCTGATCCCCCAATTACTGTCTCACGTTCCCTAAGACCGCACGGCCCTCGGTGAATAATATTCACATACGGTTCTGATTGCCAGATTCAAAAGACATTACACTCCAGGGAAGTGCGAGGCAGGACCTTATTAATGGCTTTATTCTGAAGCGGAAATGTCACCTCCAGCTTTTAGCTCTTCTCTCCAAAAGCCAGGCCAGCATCCGAAACGGCGCAGAGATGCAGCTTGTCAAAGCTATATGCCCTTATTTTGAGCCATGTGAAACTGAACAAAATGATCTTGATCATTAAAAGTTTTTAAAATGCATGGTGGGTTGTGATGCGAACCCAAGATACCAGTCAGTGCAGATAGAAGCAGCTCGCCGAGGAGCTGCAAACACATCAACGTGCATACAATAAGGGCAAAAGCTCACACGGCTGCAATATTTCACAGGTGTGGTTGTGTCGTACCGTAAGTTCCAGAAAGGTGACTGGACGTCGGCAGAATTTTTTCAGTTGACATGTAGATGAAATTTTTTTTTTTTTTTTTTTTTTTTAAATGGAAGCAAATTTTGGTCATACTTACAGAAGGAATGTCAGGTGTGGTTCGTAGGAGTGCAGTTCATTTCTTTGCCAGGTATGCAAAGACGATTGGCCTATGTGCCGTAGCCTCACGAAAACAAAAAATAGAGAAGTAAAAATCAAAGTTTACAGTAAAGGCGTTCTTGAGGCGGTCTTGTTCTTCTGTCCAGGATTGAAGGATTTGTTCTGGCTTCTCGTGGCTGTTTAGAGAGGCACATTCAGTGGTTTACTGGAGATTCAGTGGCTGTGATTTCAGGCCACTGCTCCTATAACTCCCATAATAAGAAAAGCGGGTTCTGTCATGGGTCAGACCCCTCATTCGGTGGAGGCCGTGGCACAGGTCAGGATGAGGAGAAAGCTGCAGTCCATCGTGAACGTTGGCTCACGTCCCCCAGGCGAAGTCATCATCCTCAGCTCTTTTAGCCGCCGGGTTATTCAACTCAGGTGCAGATAGAAGTGTTCTTGTGGGTCCTTCTTACCAACAGCGATCCGCCTCCGACAACAAACAAGGACCCATCAAAAAGCAGACTGTATTTGCCACCGTTACTTATGGCTTATTTATTTCTTCCTTTTCCTTGCATTATTTCTTTACTGTTACATTTATTATGAGTGGCTTACGTGTCTTAAGTGTCTGGTGTGTTCAGCTTCTGTGTGGCAAAATGCTCTGTGGTGGTCAATAACGTTCCGTCATGTCCTATTCGGTTACGTCCTGGGGAGGATGGCATCTGTCTGCGGTGGGATGGTAGGATTCACGTGTCCTGTAAGACGGCTTTCATACAGCAAAGCTGCTCACTCACTTTCTATTTAACTGTACAGTCAATGTACAGTCACCTCAAGTGCTGAAAAAATGGTGGTGGACCTTCCAAAGGTGGGGGAAATACTTGTATTATCGCTACATACCTGCACCCGTGTACCTGTATTACCGTGTTCTTGAGAAATGGAGCTTAATGAAGCAGTGGTGTAAGAGGTCATTGATACAGTATATTGCATAAATGGAGCTTGAAAACTGCTTGTGCGGTGTAATATAAAATGAAACTGTTATATAACTCATCTTCAATTTCCTGGACGATATGGGGGTCCGGATATGGAGAAAGTCTAGAAAATCTAAAGCATCAATTTGAGCGGAATATTTTTTTTTACCACGGTGCTGCGTACTGCACATGTATTACCTAATGTCATGTGTAATGACCATGTAATGTGTCTAATAAAATTAAATAGTACTGTAGCTAAAACATATACCGACAGCGCAGTGAAACGTATGCAAAAAGGCGGTGAATAATGTCTAATACAACTCGATCAGAACATTACTGTGAGGGCAGCAGCTGGTGTCGGCCGCTTTTGTTATTTTGCACATCAACTAAGCATTAATTGACAATTTATTAATAATTAACCAATTAATCTTTATTGTATGCTTAAAAATTGGACTTTTTTTTCTGGAATATTTTGTAGGCTCTCAATGAGCTGGACCAGGATAAAGCAGGTAGCGATAATGAATGGATGGAATATTTTTGCAAGCGTCCATAAAAGCCGAAATCCGAAAGTTTGAGGGCCAGAAAATTGAGGGTAGACGTTTAATAACAGATAAATATGGAAAACAGTCTATTTGATGAGTAGTAAACATAAGACTCCAAAATGAGGATCTCAAGATATTTCTGACAATATTAAATATCTTGTAAATTATTAGGATTAAATTAGTCAAAAGGCTAAAATATAAGAGTGCGGGGGTAGCGCTGGTGGAGATATTGCTGTATAGGCAGGACAGAGTGTTTAGTTGATGTGCTTTTTTGTAATAAATCTCCAGGTTTGGATTATTATTTAAATTCTGAGTTATTTCTTTCGCCGTTTCCCTGTTTCTCTGCTGCGATCAGCGTATCAGATTTGCTGCCTTGTGTAACCAACTTTATTACCAAGTGTGAAGTCCTGTTTTCTGTTTTGATGCTGCATTTTATGAAACCCAGTTAAGATAAACGATTAAGATGGCAGACAAATCAAACAGGTAATGCAGCCCAACATGCCACTCTCTGTGCCGTGACGCTTTTCGACTTTCCACGTCCCCGTTTACCGCATTTACATGTTCAGCTGAAGCCTATACGCATTCAAAATTCGTACCAGGGTAAACAAGCTCGCAACTGCGGCCGCTGCCCTGCATGTACTTGATCCCTTCTCCGTTTCGGCACCGCTACGTCAACAGGTTCCCGGCATCCCTCATGGCAACAAGTCGTCCAGGATCACGTACGACCCGACGGCATCTTCCCCCAGCGGCCGCTTCGGGCGGACGTCCCCGCGGTGCTAAGTATCTACTGCAAATTTTCCCATCCTTGGTCGATGCTGTTGGGATCCTCAAATAAAGTCCCGGCCCATCTTTCTCATCGCCACGGGTTTATATTTTCAGCAAGCGATGGCTGATTTTGACGTATTAGTGAGGGGACTAATCGTCCGAGGTGTGAGGAAAGGCTTTAAGTCCTGTGCAGCTCCTCCAATGAATCCCTGTGTGAGACTGATGTTCCTAATTCCCCAACTACGGCTGCCGATTTGTACGCATCGCAACAGCGCAGCTGCAACGCCAGTGGATCTGGTATCCGACATCATAGCCCAGTCTACAGAACGCGTCATTTATTGGGAGAAGTAGAAACTCATTTAGAACAGCCATGCTGGTTAATAGCCAATGCGGGGAGCCCTTCTGCGCACATTAATGAAGCCAGACGGGCTGATTGAACTCTAGGCCTGTGTGGGTTTCGCATTTCCTTTTATTCGCTAAAGAGCGGTCTCTCTGGGGCCTGCCGCTCTCCAGTTTGCGGGGAGGATGAGCAGAGCCCCCTCCTCCCACGCATCATCTTCCCGTCTTCGTGACGATGCTCGGATGCAAGCTCCGGAGCCGTGCTCGCCGCTGCTAGAAGGGTTCGGGGGGGGCGAAACTTGTTGCGACGAACGTGACTTTCGAGAACGAGGATGCTGCGGACTCCCGGTAACTTCTGTTTCCGAATGGGGGATTTCAGAGTTGCCAGACTTCGCCTGGCAGGGAATTTTCGCCCAAGTCTCCTGGATTCCAGCCATTCCGGCAGGCTTTTTTGGAGCCGAACTGCTGGCAAAATCGTCATATCGGAACTGTTACGTGCGACGTTACACGAAACGGCACGACGTTTTAATTAGCTGTACATCGGCTCGACTCCAGTTTTTCTCCTGCTAGCGCAGGCTCTGTTTTAATAGTAAAATCTTCTCCAACTCCGCCAGCTGAGGCGGGCAGACCATAAATAATCCACAGATCCTGCAAGTGCCGAGCTGCGCCGGGGATGACGGACTTTGGGGGAAGGGTGTGTAGGTGTGTGTGTCTGTGTGTGTTTATCACGCCCCCTCAGCTGTGTCTGGTCACCTCGCTCATTGCACCTAAGTTTGATTAATAAAGAGACCGAAAGTGCTGTTGGATTCCTATTGGAGAAGATAGGATTCTCGAGGAGATTTGAAGCTCTCGGGGCCTTTATCTGCAGGTAGCACCTGGTCCGAAACGGACTGGCTCCTGGCTCTTCGCACGCCTTCACGATAGGGGAAGAGCCGCCACTTCATTTGCGGGTGACAGAGTGACCATCGCTGGTGGAGGTAAAGGCCCCGTGGAGTGATGGGAAGGAGGAAGCAGGGACCTTCGCAGAGCATCTGGGGTGTCATGCTGGTGTAAGTGACACGGTGAGGGAGTACGTCAGGCTGGAGCGATGGAATCGATGGGAGAGGAGAGGCAGCAGTGAAAAAGGACGTGAGTGGAACAAAGCAGAAGAAAAGGAGGGGGAGTAACTGGGACGACCACAGGCGGAAAGAGACGGGTAGCAAAGCGATAGATGGGCAGAATGCAGAAAGACAGATAAGCGGTAGCAATGAAATGAGCGAAAAAATAAACTCGATACATTTAGACGTTAAAATTTGGTTTTTTAACGTCTACAGCATTAACAGGCCGCGGAGGACTAACCTTGTCCGTTATTTGAACTTTTATTAAACCAGTTACTGAGAAATACACCAACTGTGAGTCAGGACTTGTTAGCCGGCTTAATAAAACCCCATGCAAAATAGGCAACCAGAAGGGGGGGTCACGGTTTTTAATTACTTTTCAGCTCCTTTCTCGGTGCGTCACATATTAAATATTAAAAGTGATCCCACCCTCTCGGAAAATCTCGGAAAACACGTCGGCACGAACTGAAATTAGCTATTCAAAAACGAGGAAGGTTTCCGCCTGCTTCCCGGTGAAAAAATAACTGCAGACGGAGCGACGGAGGTGTTGCAATGAAATGCAATAAATGTAATTCAGCATCGCTCGGCTGCAAGGAGCGAAAATGTGTAATTCTGCTAAATATCGGCACAACTTTATTAGTAAAATGACTTTTAAGCATTGATATATGCATAAAAAAATTGTAAGCGTGTTTACGTGTGCAGGGCAACGTGTGTTATTTTACACAAACACACAGCCCGGCCAAAGCGTGAGTTTGACGAACATCTCCAGCCGACTTCTTCACTTTTTAATATTAAGAAGTCGCTATTAGTATAACTGACCAGGTCTCCGGGGGTTTAAAAAATTCCATAATTATTGCAAGAAGCGAGTGCAGGAGTTGGGTACGAGAGGAGCAGCATCCTTCTCCGGCAGCTCTTAATCCATCTGCAGAAGGAGATCATCTGAGCGGCGAAGCCCAGCTATGAGAGAAGGAATTGTTTCTGCTCAGCGTCGTGGTTGCACTCTGCCTCCTGCAGAGAGATGATGTTTGTTTTGCGTGCAAACAAACACGATAAAAGCCATTCAGTGAAAGTACTTAATATAAAATACAAAGTGCCTCATAGTCTAATGGGGTGATAACACAGTAATGATATCTGCAATATAATATACACAATAATAATCACCGCAGCACCAAAACTTGTATTTACATGTAAATAATCCGCTATTTCCAGCTTGCATGAAATATTAAACCACACTTTTAAAGCAGCCATCAGTAGCCATAACAAATAATTTGCTTTACTGTATGCAGAATTATTTCCGCCTTCCTGCCCAGCGCTGTCCTTGTCCCTGTCGGTCCAACGGCCTCTCCTTCAGCACCGTGCACCGCATACCCATAAGTCACGGCTCCTGTACGCGCTGTTTCCGGGGTTCTGCGAAAGCGAGCGTCCGATTCGACGAGCACGATTGATGCGTTTCAGTTTTTTTGCCGTCCATCTGTCATGACAGAGTGAAACAAATGCAGGATTACGGTGCGGAGGAGCGATGGTTTTTTTGCTCCTCTTTGACGTCCTCGCTGCCGAGCCTGGTTGGCTAAAATAGTCCCTCCTCGCTGGTGGGTGTCACAACCCCCCGGTACAGATATCAGATCAGATTCTGGGGGTTTAAATTGTTTTTGCAGAGCCCCTGTCTCTCCTGCGTGAGTTCACCTGTAATAAAGAGAAATGCAAGACTGGCACGGTGCAGCCTATTTGCTACCTGGATGTCACTTGGGTTTAGAGGAAAAGGGAAGTGGTGTCCAGCAGCTGTGGAGGGGGCAGTAGAATTCCCGGTGGTATTAATTTTCCTGCTTTATAGCCGAAGGTTGATAAAGTAATGAAGCTAAGCAGATGAAGCCATGATAGGAGATGATATTGTGCACGTTATCACCCTGTGGATCCTGGCCCCGGGCCAGCCTGACTCTGCACTTCACGGCGGTTCTCGAAAATCCATTTACGGACACAGGAGCATTGATTCAAATCCAACTTAGTTTGCACGTTTTCCCCGTGTTTATGTGGACATGTGTTTCAGGTAAATTTGGGACTGGCAAAATAGGCAGGAACGTGTGACTGGAATCCCGCCTTGGTACCCAGGGCTTCCAGAATATTCTCTGGACCGCTGTGCCTCGGACAAGGACAGGGGGTTAACGAAAGTGTGTGAGTAAATGGATGGATGATGCTGGCTTTATGCAATTGAAAGGATGAACGGAAAGATGCACGGATGCATGGGTGGATGGAGTTAAAGCACTGACATCCACACGCGAAGCTTGGGGTTCAGAAACTTGATGGTAGGGCAGTCCTTGAACGGAACCGGCTTAGCCAGAAAAGCAATATAAAATAACATGCAGAGAGCACAAGTGTACGTTTTTAGGAGGACATCTGTTAAAGAAACAAACAAGAACCACAAAAATAGCGTTTGATTTTGGAAACGACTCTTATTGTCTGAGGAAGGAAAGCGTGAGCCCAGGATGCTCAGCTGCAGACACCGACACGCCGCTTCGGGCCTAATGAATTGCTCATAATGCCGAGTAAAACCTCCCCCAAAGCCACCGCATCTTCGCCCCCACCCACCCCCAACAGCCTTGTCCTCCTTTCAGTTGACGCTTAAGAAAAGTCCTGGCTGCATCTTTCTCTGCAACAAAGTACGAGAAGCTTCTGGAAGCTTCAGGGATTTCTTCACCATTTTGTTTTCCAGAAAGGGATAAAGTGCAGTAAACACTCAACTTAATGGATGCCAATTTCATGCATTTCGGACGTGACAAACGAAATTTGATGGTTCGCGTGTCTGCGTTTCCCCCTTATTTTCTGCCTGATACTTCGGTACTCTGCCACTTCTCCATAATATTCTGGCTGACGTTCAAAATGTGCTCCGAAGTTCATCCTGGCGTACCGCATGCGTTGTGCTAGCTGCTAATTCGACAAGCTTGCCGGAGTCGCAAGCGATGGCCGATAAAATGCGCGTTTATTAACATCCGCGTTTGCCGTAAGCTGTTCCTCACATCTTGACTCTTGCTTTCTCACCGTTGAGATTTTTGCAGTAAATTCTTCTGAAGGGAGGTTATCTCACAGTTGTCAAACTCTATCCCTGGCAGGCTGTGCGCATGTTCTTTATAACCACGTAGCTGTCTTATTAGTTTCATAGCAGTAATATGAAGTCTGGTGAAGTAAAGTTTATTATTGCTACTACTCATGCGATAGCACCAAATTTATTAACCAAAACTCCGATACGTCTGCGTTGTTCGGGGATATTCAGCATTTTTGAGGACGGCTATAAATAGAGAAGCTCGCCAGCGCTGGGCCATGAATGAAGGCCGACATTCTTGACACTGATACCCATTTAGGAAAAGTTTCTTTACTGAGCTGGCCTACAGATTTATTCTTTAAAAACCTGCGCTTTATCCCCTTTGAGCCATCCTGGATCCAACTGCTTTACACAGCACGTAAAGGTCTTATATTAGGATGTCTACGCATATTTACCCTTTGCACCACGTATTTACCCTTTGCACATCCCAAACCACAGTTACCTACCGCAGCCTTCAGTTTTGCGCTGCATCTAATGAAGTCGCTCACTCTTCCGCCTCCAGGACCTCTGCATTCATCCACCTCTCCGAGCTCCTTCTCAGCAGTGGTTTCACTGAACTTGGTTCTTGTAAATATCTAATGACCTAGAGGCCGGTTTATCTCCGATAATAAATGTTTCCGCAGCAGCGGCAGGCAGCTGTGTCGTAACTTAAAAAAAAAATCTTTTTATTTATTGCTCTTAAAATTGCTCAGCCTTCTGTAGATGCAGGACCCGAAGGTGAGCCTTGTCCTTTTCTCCTCCTCAAGAAGCGGATGCTCCTTGAACACCTACTCACTCCGCGGATGACTGGAAAAGTTAAACTATGCTTTCGAGTGCGGTTTGCCGAATCTGCTGCAGTAGTAATCTTTGTACGGAGTAGATGTAAAATACGTCAGCTAAAAAAATGTTTATATATATATATATATATATATATATATATATATATATATATATATATATATATAAACCCATCACACTGGAGCAGAGGTGTTTTTGATGAGCAGGGGTGGTTTTGAGCCTAAAAAGTGCACTGGTGGTCAGGAAGGTTATGGTTCAAATCTCACAAGGGAGCTGTCACTGTAGCCCTGAGCAAAGTGCTTGCACTGGCTTGGTTCAGGATATGTCTGCCAGTAAAAGTACTTAAAATTATAAGCTTCTCTTTTTGGATGAAGGCATCTGCTAAGTGAATAAATGGAATGTAAAATGCTGGTGCAGTGATTGTGAGCTTGAGAATAAGCTTTTCTCCGATGAAAGTAAGTCCAAGAAGGCCGTTGCCTTCACCTAATGCAGCCTTTCAGAAAATAATTTGAGTCTCGCTTCAGATCTCAGGCAAAAGGGGTTCTTTAAGCGAAGTCGCTAAAAGTACATTCTGTCAAATGCAAAATGTCCTGCATCAACCGCGGCTGCCAAACATCAATATTGACATTTATGTTGTGCCATAGCCGCTATGCTAAAAATAATGCGACGACGCGTTTTGTATCCGGCGTTTATATGATTTAATAAATACATGCAATAATATTTGATGTTTTTTCTTAGCTCCAGTTAAATGCTTACTTCCTGTTTCTTGCAAACGACATTATGTTTTATTCCTCTGAAGCGCCAAGTATGATTACTTAGAATTCATATTCAGATTTTCGCTTCAAGCGAATGACGACAAAAATCCTCCGACTGTCGCGCCAGCAGAAGCGCTGGGATGCAGCAGACTTGAGTAGAAGCTGAGCAGGAAGTCTCCGGTCCACCCTCAAATGCTTTTTATAGTTCTAAATGGGAAGCAAAAAAGTAAGACTCTTTGTCTACACCCCCCCAAAATATCTTAAAATACCCCTTATCTTGCTGTAAAATGTCATGCAGCCATTCTTAATGACACAACTGACGTTGTATGACAACATCGATGCTCTTCCTTCTTCTGTCATATTCAGCACCAAAGCCTTAGACAGATGTCAGGTACTGCAAAAGCAGGGCTTCAGAGCTGCTGCTATAAATTATAACAAAGTAAATTAAACTGTTTTGTTGTTTTAACCCAAAATGGAGTGACCTATTATATTTATGAAGCTTTTATAAAACAATGATGATCATCTGAAGCTGTTATACCTTTTAAATGGCAGTACTTGTATGTATGCTCTCATGCAGGTGTGTGTACAGCTTAATATTGCATTTCATTCTCTTGTTTTATTACAGCCTCAATTTTCATTTCTTATTGAGGCCACATCTGACTGAGCTCTCTCACAAATGTATAGAATATGAGGAAAATGTAAAATTTGCTGAATTATAATTCATTTTTATGTGTTCACATGCACAGTGCAGTGTCCATGTATGTAAATCTGTAAATGGCCTGATTTGATCAAAACAACCTGGGGGTTAGCAAGAAGCGAAAAAGTCCTTACAAAGGACTAAGACTTCTCAGGACACGATTTTGTTAAATTCCTCTTATATTTGTTAAACTTTTGGCGAAGGCATCACCTTTTCAAATTCCTGGCACTGTCCGTGGCGTGCGGCGCTGAGGAAACGACTCCTATCTCCTGAACGTACCGTTCTCCTGCCCTCGGAAATCTGAGGAGATACACACTCCCAAGCAGGGTTTCAAGCCACCAACGCTCACTTTAATTGCAGTATTCCACGCAGATGTTGTGAGTGGGGGCAACCGTCTTCCGGCTTGAATAGTCTCTAAACACCTCTGCAGGTCAATTTCATGAAAAAATAATTTTAAAAAAAATAATAATATTAATAATAATTATGCAGCGGAAGGTCATAGGTCAGCGACTGAGCTATCATCTCTTTTTCGTCCTTCTTCTTCACAGCGTGGAGGACGCTAAGGAGAGCCGCCATTTTGTGCAATGAGTATGTTTCTGCTGCTGCTTATACATGATGTATCACTAGCGCCTTCAATGCGCTTGGGGGCATTGACGGGGTAAAGTACGGAGGACAACATTCATTAACAGGAAATACAACGCTATTACCGAAGGCTTCGCTGTTGATGCTGCATTCTTTTCTAATTATGTGCTCTAACATCTTGTCTTGTAAAGTAATAAACCCTGGCTTTCTGCATAAGCAAGTGTGTCAGACTTGATCATTTTATTCTACCGCTCAAAAAAAAAGTATTGTAAAACTGTCAAATGCATCAGAGATTTACTTTCTGATCCAATATTTGTTTTTGTTTTCCTATATAAAAATGTTTATCTTTAATATTGATGTGCAGTATAATATATTGGTGCTTTTATTTCCAGCTGCTTAGAGCATGTCAGAATTAATGGATAATGTGGCATTAACACAATGTTTATTTTAGGGCAATAATTGTTAACAAAAAAAAAAAAAAAAAATCCAACAAAATTAAAAATCATAGCTTGAACAGTAAACTCTGCAGAGCCACCTACACAGCCTGCAAGTCACGCACTCTAATATTTAGTCGGACTGCCTTTAGCTTCGATTACGGCACGCATTCGCCGTGGCATCGTTTCGATAAGCTTATGCAATGTCACAACATTTATTTCTGTCCAGAGTTGCATTCATTTTTCACCAAGATCTAGTATCGATGATGGGAGAGTCGGACGGCTGGATAAAATCTTCTCCAGCACATCCCAAAGATTCTCAATGGGGTTAAGGTCTGACTCTGCGGTGGCCAATCCATGTGTGAAAATGATGTCTCTCTCATGCTCCCTGAAGCACTCTTTCACAATTTGAGCCCCATGAATCCTGGCATTGTCATCTTGGAAGAAAAAATTGATTTATGGAAAAACCTGGTTGTTCAGTATATTCAGGTAGTCAGCTCACCTCATTTTTTGGGCACATAACGTTGCTGGATCTAGACCTGACCGACTGAAGCAACCCCACATCGTAACACTAAGTTCAATCCAACCGGTGATTTTTTTTTTTTTGTCGGGCCGTATATTTAGGTCCATCGTCTTTTTTCTTACTGGCTCATATTTAAAACAGTCCGTTTGTTCAGCTGTCACAGCTGCAGCCTCAAGTCAGCCAAGATATTCATTAGCTGTGTATCTACTGAATAACTTGCAGTGTTTAAAAGGCTGACAGTTTTCATTTAAGTTTACAGATTTTGCCTTTATTTACCGTGACAGCACTGCTAGGTTAAGTAAGGGCAAGCCTTTTGGATGAGCTGCAAAATGAGACATTGATGACACCTTACTTTCCTTTTGCTGGCTGACCAGAGAAAGAAGCTGCTGTTAATACACAGTACCCTCCCTGTTTACAGTATATCAACGCACCCAGCTGCATCTTGAAGTAAAAGCTTTTTTTTAATCTGTAAAATGATAGTTGTTAGGTATAAATAATTTGTGTTACAACATTTCCAGCTGAACTGTGTATGAAAACTCTGGTCTACACTGAAGCCTAACTGTGCCTGCGTTCACACCCTACAATAAGATCACACCATCTGTGTTCCAAAAATCTGTCATAACGTCCAAACCGTGAGCAGAGAAATGTTGAATAGCCTGCTGAGTAGGAGTGAGGGGGATCTGCTGTGGCTTTGTGTCCAAATATCATTGTTAAATGTCTGCTATTGTATGCAGAAGAGAGCTTGAAAGTGAAGGTGGTTTGTTAATTATGCAGGCGTTCTACAACTTTTTAGTGACATTTGGGGAAAATTGTTGGGCTGTTTTTTTTTGGAGGGGAGGGGTTACCGTTGAAATCGATAGCAACTTTTCCTGTTTAAAATACTGGGATTGTAGGCTCCCTAATTATGTTTTCTTGGTTTAAGTCTGGTTTTCAGGAATGGATTAGGAACGTAAACTAAGGGTGAGGTGAACTGGGAGAACAGTGCAGCACAACCCCGAACGACAGATACCGAGTCACCGTTCAGGTGAGAAAGGTCACCTTGTCCATGATGGCCCTGCATTCAGTTACTTGTCCACCAAGCCCCATTTAGCCTCCACAACTCCCTGTTGTTCTCCACTAAGTGGGTTTAAGAAGGGCAGCCCACTGTACATGCTGTAAATCCTACTTCTTGGCATGTGAGTCCAGGTTTACCCCAATTAGAAGACTGACAAGCCGCTCTCTCCCTCTGCACACACCCCCGAGGGCCACACACAAGTCACCAGCCCATTGTTTCATCGGCCCGGCTGGTGTCTCATTACCCTGCCGTTTGTATGCATGTGTCGCAGAGGAGCGGCCTGGATGGTTTATCATCAATACCTCATTTGGACGATGGCCATTCTGAACTGTTGTGCGGAATTGCAATGTGAATCGGGCGTCTGTGGGGCAAGGCGTATGTCATGCGCGTTCGCAGCGCTGGAAATAAAGATACAATTAGCAATCGGCACGAAAGCTGAAAAGCATCCTGGCCAACATCAAAAATTGCCATGTTGCGCAGACCTTACAAAGCCCCCCTGCAGATTAAAGCACATTCTGGACATCATCTCCATTATGCTGTTTGGTCCGCTTGAGCTTCCTGATCTTAAAAATCTGTACAACGATCCTCCAAATTTTGGCTAAATTTACTCTGTTCGGCCCCATTTCAGGAACACTCTGAAAACTGAACTGAAAATGGATTTAACCACCAGTAAAAAAATTCATATGGTTCACAGTGTGGGGAGCGATTTATGCCATTAAAAGTAATTGTGTATGACACGCATTGCTTTCAAAAGAGAATTATAGAGCTGGAATAATATACAGATTTATTTTGGAAAAGAAAAGCTGCTTTTTCTGCCACCCTTTGCACAGTGTTAAGATATTACAATCATGGCAAATTGGAAGGGAAGAAATTACACAACATGCATCTATTTTAGGAGGAGGATGGGACCTGACTGACAGCAGAATTAAGTCAAATGAAATCAAATTACAACTTGAATGGTTAAGGCTGATCCCAGAAGAGCATTTTTTGATTCACCCACCAGCTGGCTTTGAGACGGCAATTACAAATAAATTTTGATCATTTGTTTCATCAGTCTAATAATGTGTTTAAAATGACCCTGTATGCATCATGGATAACTTTAGAGCGAGTTTCTTTGCAGAGCATCACATCCACAGGCACTTTATGCAGTTTTAATGGATGTTTACTGTCTTTAAACTCTGCAGCTGAGTGAATTTTTGTGAGGCTCACATAATGCGTCAGGAGCAAACAAATGGATATATTGAGGGAAAATAATAATTTAATGTTTGGAAGGCTGGACAATTTTATGCCACGGATACACAGAGGATATTGATGATTGTTAACAGAATGCAGAATGTACAGACACGTTTGTGGTGTTATTTCTGTGTTTGATACGTTAAAGCACGACATGAACAGCTCGCAAGTTTTCGGGCTTATTTTACTAAATCTGCTTTTTGATTATACAGAGTGATTTAAAAAAAATGAACACTTTTATAAGTTTTTTTACTTGGCGAAGTATGATAAGAAAAAGCCGAGATAATTTACAAGCTGGTTTACACTATTATAGTTACCTACTGAAGAACGATTACAATTTACGTAGCCCGCATTATTATTATTATTATTATTATTATTATTATTCATTATTTTGCCGGCGCTTTCCTCCAAGTTTATTACGCTGCCTTCAGTTACATCAACAAAAGAACGAGTGTACACACTAATAAAATGTTTTTGCGGCACAGGATGTGTGATATTTCTGTACGCAGCGCGGATAAACAAGAACCAACGAGCAGTTCGCTCATTTTCTCCGTCCTCCGCTCTTCGCTTTGGATTGAAATTAATTTATGGTCGCAGATGGACGTCAGCGGCGGTCACGTGGGGGGGGGGGGGTTAGGGTTCCCCGAGGATTTTCCCCCACCCCGGCCGGCGGAGGTGAGCCACGCCTCCCGCTCGCGGGCCGCCGTCCGGCCGCGCGCGCTCCGGAGCGCGCTTGGCAGAACGCGCTGGCGCTGCGCGCGGGAGGAGCGGACGCGCGTCGCAGCTGAGCGCGCGCGCGCGCGCCAGGAGACTTGCGGGGCACGAGCTGCGCGTCGCGTGCGTCCTGCTGGCTTCCCGCTCGTTCGCCTCAGTTTGTTCGTCTCGCTTCGCTTAAATGTGACCGTGGCAGCGCTTCGCTTTTCCGCATGGGACTGGCGCGTCAGTCCGCGGTGACGGCGGACCCCTGAACGGCTACTTTGTGGCTCCAGCCTGCGCCACCATGATGTGGACCGCGATACTACTCTGCTCCATAAGTTCGGTTTGCGGCGACGACGCGGCGGAGCGCCTGCCCTTCTTCCACGGTCACGTCTTCGAGAACTCGCCCGCCGGCTCCAAAGTGAACGGGCTGAGTATCCCCCTGAAGCGCGTTGGCGTGCAGGAGCGCTGCGGCCGGGCGGGCGCGCGTCTCAAACTCCTGGGCCACGGCAGCGCGGACTTCCACGTCTTCGTGCATTACGCGCGGGGCCACGTCCTGCTGAGGAGCGCCAGGGTGCTGGACCGGGAGCGGCGCTCGCGGTACCTCCTCGCGCTCGCCGCGGGCGCGTGCTGCACGGGTAGCGGCTGCGGCGCGGCGGCGGCGGCGGCGCGCGTGGGGGTCGCCGTGCTGGACACCAACGACCACGAACCCGCGTTCCCGGGCGCCGGCGTGAGGGTGAGCGTGGAGGACGCGGCGCCGCTGCGCTCCGCTGTGTTCCAGGTGACGGCGATGGACGGCGACAGCGGCAAGAACGCCGAGCTGATGTACTTCGCGCTTCCGCGGAACAACAGCTTCTACGTGGTGCCCAAGACGGGCCAAGTTTTGCTCGTGGACTCCATCCTGGGCTTCGACGACCCCATCCGGTTTCAGGTGTTCGCCAGGGACCGCGGCTCGCCGCCCCGAACCAGCCGCGGCTTAGCGGTGGAGGTCCTGCCCAGGCGCTGGTCGTGGACGCAGCCGCCCCGAACGCGCGCACCCTCCGTGGGAGCCCGGCGGAGTGCGCGCTCCCTGCTGGAGTCTGACAGCCCAGTGGTGGTGAGCGTGTCCGAGGACGCGGGGATCGGCTCGGTCGTGATGAACCTGAACCCGGTCAAGTTCCAAGCGGCCACTTTCGAGCTCGTCAGCCCGGGCTCCGACAACAGCCCCGTGAGCGTGGCCCGAGACAGCGGGGACATTGTGATCGCAAGGCGCTTGGACAGGGAGACCGAGCCCGCGCTGGACATTGTCGTCAAAATTCAGGACAAACGAGGTAAACAGCACGGGTTTCGCTTCTTCGCTCAAGCGCCTCCGAACCGCCAGATGCGTCGTAGTTATGGCAGAGAAATGAAAACTAACATCGTGCAACTAAAATTACATTTTATAAATCACAACGCAGCGGGATTTGATTGCGACTTGTTGCTCTTCCTTTATTTTTTATCATATATTCGTTTCGGAAACGCAAGCACAAAACGTGCCCAAAATTATTGAATTCCTCATAGAGGACCAGGGCAAAAAAAAAAAAAAACCTCTCCAAACTTCTGTGCATTGTTTCTGTTTTCATCTCATCTGTGTAAATATTAGAAGGAGATCATAAGGACAAACTTTTTTTTGTCCCAGCTGGATACTTTATTTCTTTCATTTGTTGCCTAAATTGAACGATGCGTATTTTACGCGCCAAGAAACTTTACGCGTTTTGCTGCAAATGCAGGAAATAAATAAAAAACAAACAAACATTGATTTAGATCAATAAATAAGGTCACCGCGCAATGAAACCGTAGTCTGACACACACACACACACAGACCAGACAGTGCACAGTGCGCCACTTTTCCCCGCCTTCTGATGGCCTCCTGGCTCACCTGCGGGGGTCCTCCGATCCCCAGATGGCACATGAGCAGAACCGTAGCTGAGCCCAAGAGATGTCTCCTTTCACAGACCATACACACGTCACGTATTTACCTTTGCAAGGTATACTTGTATTTGTTGAGTTTGCGCACGTTTGTGAGCGCAAACCGAAGCGCCGCACTTCAAAGAGCGCAGATAAACGTCACAGGACGAAATGCAGCCTTTTCGGGTATGCTTAAATTGCAGCCTTGGTCGAAAACGTTTACGCTTCTATTTTTTGGAAGAATTGTGCGTGGCTTCTTGCAAGATGTACAGCATAACTGCCCAAGAAAAGAGCTGTTTGAAATGGGCGCAAATATTAAGCAAAATTGCGTTGCACGTAATTTAATCTTTTTTAATTGTTGGCTTAACCTTTGTCAGTGGTTTTATGTGGTAACGGCGCTTCCTTGCAGTTTGGCTGCAGAGTAAATCAATTAAAATGCTGGTACATATAAGGATCAGAGCATTGTGTAATTATTATTTATTCTGCGACTGTGTTATAAGTGAGCATAAAATGGTGTTAGAGACACTCTGAGCTCCAAAATCCACCCTAAAAAGGTTAATCGAGCATTTGAGTGTCGGTGTGCTTATGCGCGCTCCCGCGCCGTGGCCGACGCGCTGCCATTAGCGCTATAATCCTCTCTCGCTCGCTCTCATTTCCATGCACTTGGAATGACACTGTAGTTGTCCGAAATCTGCCTTTCTCATGGAAGGCGAAAGAGGCCGTTTAATCCCCCGTTGAAGGCAATAATTGTCCCTCCTTATCCCTTTCTTTCACCGCAGATGAGGCAGATTTTCAGTGGTCGAGGGAGATTTTTAATTTGCCTGGCCTGCTGGGTTTTTAATCACTGCTGCTTATCTGTGTGGGTGTCCTCAAGCTTTGCTGGCCGGTGCTGTGTCTGCTCTTCATTTTCCTGTCTGTTCCTGCCTGTACAGACCATATCCAAAGTACATTTTTCCCCATATAACCCCTCGCCCTCCATTTGTCCCCTCTGTATTTTTTCAGTTGGAAAGTTCTGCAGTCTCCTTCTGTAAAACTGTTCAAAGGACTGCTTCCACTTAACAGTTGTCTTTCTCTGGTTCTTACCTTCACAGCATCTCCCCACTCTTGTCCCAAAGCTCAGAAAGCAACGTGTGGGCTGCGCTCTTTACACAGGCATTACACTATTGCATGTGACCAAACGTGGGACAGCTGATGCACGTTTGCACAGGTGACCCCTGTATAAAAGGGCAGCGCTTCCAGTCCTAACCTCTGCTCTGTCATTTAATGATCGTGCAAGTTGAGAGTGGCGATTCTTCCGCCTTTTTGTCCGTGTTAATTCATTTACGTGATAAAAATTAACACCCGACTGCAGTCATGCCTAAAAGCAGACTGAAATCAGGGCACCACGTCACAATGTATATGAGATGAATTTTTAATGGTTTCATTGTTGGTCAGCAGATTTGGCTGTCTGTGCTGCACTCCTGCTTCCTCAAGTACAGCCCAATTTGTACTTGTCCTTCAGGAAGACACATGGCGAATATTTAGTCATTTTTTGGAATGAAATGTGACATCAGACTCTATCTGGAATAGGGAAGGATGTAACATAGCAGCCAACACCACGAAAGTGTATCCGAATCTTGCCAGTTTGAGTCCTCAGAATGTGCTGAGCAAGCAACTTAACCTTGGTTGTTCCGGTATAATATAAATATCTGTAAAAGCAGAGAAAATATTAAGGAAATTTTAATAACAGTGATACAGCCAAGTAAATAATCATTATCAGGACCTTTTGGGTTTCACGTTTCCAAAAATGCACCTCCATTTTGTCACGGTAATAAAGGTGATGTGACAGACAAAGCAATGTTTTGTGACACATTTTGGTTAGTGTAACCGAGTTGTGTAGGTATGCGTGCGCTTCCTGTGGCTGTGAGAAGATTCATCTTGAGAGGGAGTTAGGATGGTGGGATCTATCACGTTGCCAGCGCCGCAGTCCCCGGTTACCTCACCTGCAAGAGGGGCAGTTCACACTCGTGTCTGGGTCAACAAAAGGAGCCGGACTCTACCGCTGCTCCTCTGGATTGTGCGTGACTTTGGCTGAAAGAGATCAGGTCCCTCCAGAAGATTACAAGTGTGGTGAAGCAGAGCCTGCCCCTGCCAAAAGGAGAGGGGAGAGAAATGTGTGTCACCGTGGAGCTCCGTGGTTCAGCCCCGATAGCCGTCGATTATGCTCACTCTCGAGCAGATGCTACTGATTCACCAGGAGCTGCCTCCCCAGCCTTCCTGGCAAAATCTTTTAATCTGGTTAGAAAGAGCCGGGGAATTATGGAGCACAGTGAAAACATCTTTAGCTGCGGAAAGAGCACCGTGGGGATTAATCAGAGGCTCGTACCCAACAAGCTGCTTATGGTACATTGTGATGGCGTGGATGAAAGATGAAAGCAGAACTGATTTGTGAGGAGAAAGCAGCCCACTGTTGATGAACGAATATTTACCGCCATCTCACCCTGTGGTTTTGTTGAGTAATAAGTGTATGGAACCGTTTTAGCTTTTGTGGAAAGATGTGCTTGGCCAGACACCAGCCCAGTCCCCCTGCACAACAACGTCTGCATAGCACAAGACCACAGGAAATTATAGCAGTCACTTGGCACCTATAGTCTGCAGGTTTTGCTCTGTTTGTACCAGGAAGGTGAAATGAGTAGAAGCACCTGGGAAATCAAAGTGGTACAATGGCAGAAAGAGAATAATATTCGTACAAGTTTTGAGAGTGCCGAGTGTCTCTGCCACAGACTCGGTACGCTGTCAGCTAACCATGTGCCACGGGCTCCTACAACCTACTGCAAAACATACTGTACGTAATCTTCAAATCCTCTTCTGACACCAATTGCTGGTTCAGTCCAATGGATGCCATTGAGTAAGAGATCACACACCATTTATTCCATGCTAATGTTGGCCACAGAATGCTAATCTACAGTGTAATGTATTCCTGAATAAAATAATAATAATGGCGATTATAAATAAAACGGTGAACTGCCAAAGGGCGAACGTTCTTCTCGTACTCCTCTCCCTCGTGGTGGAATGACATTCAGCTTTAGTAATTTGGAGCTCACAGGGAAAGGAACCCAAATCCGGTATCCTTTCACACATTCTGAACGTGTCACCGTGCTTTCTCTCACGCGTTGTCGTGGCGCTTGTGGAGACAGTAAGTAAGAGGGCTGAAAGAGCCATGGCTGACAGTAATCCTCGGGTGGATTAATTATCAAAGGGGCTGCACTTGTGTTAAAAAAGAGGCATTTAAATGCTCGGGAAGCTCCTCTGTGGCTGCACCTTTCAGTTGCCTGGCCTTGTGCTGTTGAACTTGGGTTGCCTCCTATCAAGCTTTCTGTACCATACCCTCCCCCCCTTGTTTATCTGTTCAACTCCTTTCTTCTCATGACAAAAATAAGCATTTGTGTTTCCATCGTGTATTTGTGGTTCATGAATAACATCTGGGGAATAAACCACGATGACTTAAATGCCAAAAATAGTGCTTGCTAAATTTTAATATCACGAGTATTAGCAAATAAATTGAAAATGAATGCTATGTATTAGAATTATTGCTGTTATGAACTCCTGTTACCTGTGTCTGTATGTTCAACCTTCACTCACTGAGTAATTTTTAGAGATAAAACATCAGTCTTAGAAGTATAATCTTTTCAAATGTCCTTTTAATCCATATGCAGTCAAAGACTGACATGGTGCTTCTTCAAGGTGGCTGTTGGCTTTGATCATTTTACCATCAATTTAAAATGTTCTTTATTTATATATAGAGTATATAGACATATTCCTTTGCCAGAGGTCATAGTCGAGTAAAAACATGCGCTAACACGCTGCCCTGCTCTATTACGACAGTGACAAATGGTAGTTTTGTTTAATTTATCATTGAAACAAAGTGAAACTGACATAATGAAAACAAAACGAACACAAAGAAAATCCACAGAGAGCACTTACATTTTAAAATACATGTTCCTCTTCTGCAAGTACCACCAGTGTACACAAGTATGGAGCACATCCTGTTGGTAGGTCCTACTTTTTGTCTTTAAGAGACTAACCTTCTCACTATAGACTCTCTCGCTCTCTCTCTCTCTCTCTTTATCTATGTCTGGGCTCCTTGCACACCCCAGGCAGTTCTCAGGTTAAGAGGCTATCTGTCCAGCAGTCTTCTACAACTTCAATCTTACATAGAATCAGGACCATAAGTTGAACCTGTATGTCCCACCTACTGTTTGTCATTAACAGGCATTTTGGGGTTTGGGGTTTTGCCTTTTTTCTACAAACTAAAGTGTTCTCGTTAGATTATAATTGAAATGTTGCTTCTTTTAAGTAAGGCATTTCTTTAATGAGCAAAGCCTCCCAGCCCAGTGTTTCGCTACTGTATGTGTTGTTTCATGGCATAATTATGACTTTGTAATATTTATTATGATTTCATTTAGGATTGTGCTTGCTCGAGAGCCGTTGTAATTAACTCAAGCATCAAATAATGTCAGGCAGTTAATGTTTACAAGAAAACTGACATACCATGTCCTAGCAACAATATCCATCCCCCTATTTATTAGGACACGAATTTCCCACCCAGAAACGTTATATTTTTATTCCATATCTGGGTTCCTCGTGCTCAGTGGAGAAACGGCGTTCTGTATTTGGTCAAAGCTTAAGGGGATATAAACTGCCCTGATATTTGCTACTAATTGGACCTGAGGATTTTGTTATGAAATCATTACAGGCCGGGCAGAGTGTTGGTGGACTCACTGCTTGTCTCTCTGCATTGGCAGGCCTCACAAGTCTCCAAGGCCATCAAAGTCATTCAAGAGTCAATATAGACATTTTTCAGTTTCAAAGATACATTTTATGGTCAAGTGAATGTTGGCGTGATTTGTCAAATGGTGCATGTGATGATCTGGAACCGAGTTTCAGCAGAGTCCCAAAGGATGGCTTGGCTTCTCTGAATGACATGGAACGGATGCTCGACTGACCCCGTTCTAGCTGGAGTGACCAGAACAAGGGGAGCATCTTTGGGAGGTCGCTAGTGGTCCCAGTGCTGTTTTGTGGTCCTTCAATTTCTTCTCTCTCTGTTTAACTCAATAGATACATTTTTGTATGTTGTTGGTCCAGGTGATCCTGTGTCAATGCATTTTGCTAACTGATGTCCTATAAAAATGGTCCTTAGGGTGCATAATGTTTTTTTGCATTGAGCTTTGAGGTGACGTGCCCTTCTTCTTGTCAAAGTCATCTACAAAGCTCTCCTCCTCCACCTCTAGAGAGTTCAGATCTCTGGTCCCCACTTGAACCCTGGCATCACTGCTGTGCGATCATGCATCAGTCTGCTCATGTGTTTGACTCAGCGTTGGGCAGCCAAAGCCTCGAGCAGATCACTAAACGATGAGTTTCGTGCAATCTGGGCACCTTTTGCATTCTGCTCTGAAGTATTTGAGTGAATCATCCATTCTGGATTGTGAAGGCAGAGCATGGCCCCAGGGGAGGGCTGGGGGGACGAAATGGATGCTGGGATCACAGTGTCCCCCAGTCTTTGGCATAGATGACTGCTGGGTACAGATGAAAGGTATAATCTCTCGCATTTGTTCTGCCAAAGTCTAACTTTCCTTATGGAGTTCTACGTGCAGTTGTGCAGCAGCAGAATTATACCTCAGCTCTCATTTACACCAAATAAACAGATTTTAAAATATCGCTGCTTTCAATACAGGAACTGCTGAATGTAGTAGTGCAATGGAAAAAAAAATATTCTTTGTAGTGCTTGTTTTTTTCCCCCAATCCTATTTGTCTTTACTTAAATGATGGAAAGGTCTAAGGTTACCGGCGTGGGAGTTTTTGAGCTTATAAGTTGTAAGCGGGAATTAAAATGCACAGTTTGTCTTGGTTGATGTTGAGATGCAGCTCATTGTGCGTCCTGGTCGTGGTTCCTGTTTTCATGGTGTTCCCTTTAGTGAACCAAAGTCTTATGTCCACCCAGCGGCCTCAGATACATCCAGATTTTCTTGAAACTCACGATACTCTTGTAGGCGACAGTCCATCTGCAAATTTGTTTGATGGGAAACCGTGTCCACCATTCAGATTCATTCAATTTGTGCACAGGGTGTCCGCTGCAAAGAAAATCAGATGGCGTGGATCGGTCCTGATTGAAGCTGAGGGTTGTGTGTCCCTTCTAACCCCACTGATCGACGGACGCAAGTCCGCAATGCACCCAATTCCGCACCATCTGATTGACACCACATTGACACTTGTTCCTCCACATTCTCTATTCTGTCCAATACTAAGTAATCCAGGTATACGGCTGCATTGAAGGGGTGTGTTTTTCCATTACAGAGTTCAGTCTTTATCTAGTTTTTAAGGTTTTGCTGGAGATTTTATGTGTGCTTTGGGTGCAGAAAACCTTGCCGAATCCTGGAACGATTGGCCGTGTCATGTTTATATTCTGCGATCAACAAAAAGCATATAGTTGAAAGTTGGAACGCAAGCTGCTTTTGCCTTTCTTCCGCATATTCTGTAATTGTAATGGTGCGTCAGATCCGCAGGAACTCTCCCGAGGATGATTACTTAAAACAGTTCTGTAATAACCAGCACATCACTCCAACCCAGCACGGTCTGTTTCCCATTTCGCCTTCATCTAGTCCTGCACACCAGCATTTTCTTTTTACCTTCTGTGCTTTTCCCTACAGTATGTTCTCCCTTGTCGGCCATTTTCTGCAGCCCACACATTTAACATATTCATTCAATTGGATGTAAACTGTACAACATATGCCTCTTTACTTTTCATTTGCTCTTCAGTTGAGCTCCATGGCCATCCGTTTGTTTGACACCTGTGCCTCTCGAGAATGGTGCACAAGTAAGGTTTATTCCACAGCTGCATCTGCAATTATGTAGACATGTTAGGTTGGGTGTGCCATTCTTTTGCTGTCATTTATGATTCCTGCATATGAAGGTACAAAGATCAAAAGAGAGGTCCTCTCGTGCAATGTAAATCATGGATTCACTTTGTGACCCCCTGCCCATATGTACTGCAGTATTTATACACATGCCATTGAGAATTTTTCACTTTCCAGCAAGTCCCCTCCCCAAGATCAGGTAAAGAATAGAAATAGACTACTTTGCTAATGAAAGGGGGTCTACCTTGTATGATGCTGGCTAACTTTTTATCAGATTTTGCTGTGAAAGGACATTGTTGAAGGGCTCTGCGGTTCTGTCGCTTTGGTGACTCCGCTGAGTGTCTGAAGCTAAGGGAACAAAGTGATTATTTTTATGAATGTGAATACAGATGAACATGAATTATAAGCGTTTTCTTTTAATCTCTTTTGACAGTAAATTTTTGGCCAGATTTTTTTTCAGAGGCCATTAAATAACAAGGTTTTATTTTTCAAAGATTTTTTTTTTCATTTAGCCCTCAAAACGTCTGCATTTGAAATGGACAAGGAAATTCAAACGTTCCTAATCAGATGGAAGCAAGCAGCCTTGAGCCCAAATGAAGTAAAGAAGCATATAAAGAGCAGATAATTTCCTCCACATTTCTGAAAGTTAAAGCTCTGTGTGCTCAAAGCTCTACCCTCCTAGTATTTTAAACATTTTCTCTTCTGTGCACATGAGGGCTGTGCAGTATTTCAAAGATTTATTGATTGGGCGATTTCATTCGTTTCTTTCAAAATGATAAATAAAAAACAGGAATGGAAAATGGTGCCTGGTGTGTCTTTCCAGATCCGTTTTCACACAAAACCGGAAAAAAAAAACACCTCAATGCAGACTGCAGCTCTTTGGTAACATTGATATATAGCTGAAGTATTTTTCCACATCATGATGTAATTTATTAAGTGATATCCTTGTATGATTTAATGCTGAAATGAGAGAAATGATGGATAGATGAAGAAGATACCAAAATCAGGATATACAAAGGTCTTCAGTGGTATTCATGTGTGACTTTCTTACCAGTGGAAGGAGCATAAATCAAAATATTATAATCTCTTTGGAAACTTATGAGGAGTATATGAGCTGCATAGAGTGCAGCAAGGGATGCTAGCGCACGCTCAAGCAAACATCTGGGTTTACAATTTTTGTTGTGCGAATTGGTCAGGGGGGAACTGCTCTAGGCTGGGTTCCATAACTACACTTTGATGCGCAAACATCCTGCCATCTTACTGATGTTCAGAGCACCATCCACCTCCAGCGTGAAAGAATGGGCTTTCGTAATGGAAGGCTCTCCTGTCCCTCTACCTTATTAGCCATTCATCTTTAGAACCAAGGTAAAGTGTTTAGAAATTTGCATTCAAGTATTACGATCATAAAACAAGACTAGTCTCATTCATTAGGATCAATGCAGCGTACATCAATCTTTTAAATTTAATTTCGCAGAGAGGTGGAGAATGACGGCGGGTAAACTGGAAAATAATGAACAGTAAGGGGATGTGCATATTGTAATATTCAAAGCCAATTTGTTAGACTAATGCTTGGCTTCATCATGCCGTAACGCGTTCAGCGTCTTCGCATGGAAGTGTGGGAGCTGCACATTGTTAGATGCAGATGAGTGACTCGGTAGAGTAAGTGACACCTGTTGAGACAGATGTTGTTGCTCGAGGTGTCAGGTGCATCCTGGGGAAAGTGGAACAGAAACAGGTTTTCTCTGCTTAAATGGCAGCGAGGTCATTTGAGTGGTGCAGTTTTGAGGAAAGCAAATTATGCACGCGAGCTTATTGTTTCGGAAGAAGGCGGTGCGCCGAGTCGTTTGAAAAGCGGGGCTTTGGTGAGTGGAAAACGTTAGAGAAGGATCCCTGCTAAAACGATGAGGATGGGGCGCGGAGTTGGCGCTAATCAGACAGAAAGTCTGCATTATTAATATCCATTACTGACAGTTTTTTCATTCATTTATTTATTTATAAAAAAAAAAAAAATCCAGGACATCATAGAGACCAAAGGCAGGGTGAGGTGTGAGGAGGAGCGTTGTGGGTGGCCAGCCGGTAATTTGCTAACACTTTTTATTGCCACGCTTTCCAAGTACATCTCCGCGTTGCATGCTGTGCTTCAGAACTGTGGCGAATACAAAGTGTTTCCTACCATGGCGTACCCTTCCCCCCACCCAGATAGCAAAGTCAAGTGCCATTGAGCCAACTGACTGATGTTCACCAGCATTTCTTTTTTTTTCTCAGGGAAATGCAGCACAATCGATACGTATAGTAGGATTCTTGTCCGATGAACGCCCCGTGTTCCACAGTGGCAGAAGCTAAAAAAAAAAAGCACAAACAAACTTTTGCTTTCTTCCTGATGTTGGCCTATAGATCCATGCATTTGACTGACAGCAGTTGAGTCCCGGCCCCCCGTGCCCCTCTCGCTTGCCCGGTCAGTGTATTTCCTGCTCAGAGAAATAGATTTTTTTTTCCCTTTGATTAAACTGGCAGTGTTTGTCCATCTCAAACATTGTCTCAGTAAACACCAATCTATTACCCTGACTTGCTCCTCGGTGCTTGAATAGCGTTACTTTTGCAGGTGGACCACAAATGAGAAAAGTCAGGGCGTCCACTATGAGTGGCGATCGGCTTTAATTTTGAGCGCCGCAATTTCTCCCCGCCGTGTGATGCTGGCGAAGAAGAGGCATTCAGACCAGAAGGAGGGATGTCAAATGAGAATAGACAGGACCGAGAAATCAATTTGTCTGCTGAGGAAGAAAGGGTTTGCAGTGTAACGGCTGCTCATTGTCAACATCCACACCTAGATTGCAGCAGACATTTTGAACCTGGGAGCATTTTGTTTTCATCCATATTTAGTTTTGTTCATGAACTATTCGGCCTTTTTATCTAAAGTGGTTTTGCCAATCACCTGCCTGGGCATTTTCCCGGTGCAGCTTGGGTAAGACATATTGTTTGGCACTACTGCACCGTGTGTCCTCTGAGGGCTTGTGGCTGACAACTTTCTAGTTACGTGTCCTTAACTATTATGCTACCTGTGGCCCTCATTTTATAGGGGTATTGAGCCTTTCAGAGCCTTTTTGAAATGAACTTGAGCCTTTCAACAGCTACAGAAAATACCAGATTGATCAATACCCTTTCCTGTCAGGAAAATAAGGTCAGCGACCCAATACCATTATACCACCCTTCCCGCACCGAGGTAGCACTACACACGGCTGCTCGGGCTGAAGCTCCAGGCAGAGCCGGTCGTCTGTTTTAAGAACCATTACTTATGTCTCACATTCACATCATTATGCATTCACACAACCCCTGCTAAGGCCAGCACTCCTGCATTATTGAGGAGCTCCCCATCGGGAGAAGTGAGAAAAGATGTACAGCTTGTATTATCAGTTCTTCTCAAAGGACGTTTCACGTCGAGAGACACGGGCATAAAGAACACAACAAAAGACCCAGCCCACACGCGCTAAGGTGAAGATTAAAGTGTTGTTGTGAATCCGCCTGAGAGCGTGCCCCCCCAACGAACACGGGACACTCACGCGTCTACAGAGAGAATGAAACATCACAGCGGCAAGGCCCCACCATTTCCGCACGGTTGTCATTCAGCCCCTGCTTTTTGGACCATTACAGTCATTATGGAAATGACATCAGAAACATATTGTCTCTGCAGGGATGATAAATATTAAGGCAGTCGAGCTGTAATTCGACCTGGGGTATTGTACCAAATGATATCGATCCTTCAAGTGCGGCGCTCTGTAGCGTCTGCGAGCGCGTGTACGTGCGTGTGTTCGTGTGTGTGTTTTGAGAGCTCAATGGGTGCAACAGTTGGTTCACTGCAATGGCATAAACAGGGCATTATAAGAATCCTTGTTCGCAGCCTCCCGCAATCAGCTGGTCCTCCACTGCCTACGCACAGAGTGCTCATCACGGGCAGGCTGCCGGTAGCCCTTTCATCGCTCTCCAGCCAGAGATTAAGGGTCTTGCGTTAACAGGGTTTGATTGATACACAGGTACAAACTGCATGCACGGTGTGTTTGTGATGGTGGGAGGAATAGGGGTGCTAGGTTTTTGGAACGGAAATTATGTACAAGCACTGTTGCATGTGAAGTAGGTGGCATGACTGGTGGTTAGAACTGCTTGTTTTGGGCTTGGGGAAGCCTGGGTTTGGGATTAATGTTGGTGTTGTGACTCGTGCTGTAGTGACCCTTGGTCAAGGTAATTACCCTGAATTGTTCCAGTAAAATGGCCTGGCTGGGTACACGAGTGAATCATTGTGAGTGGCTTAGTTGAACTGCAGAAATGTTAAGAATAAATGTCCACAGCAAAGGAGTTCCCCGTGTTACTCTCGCTAAGCCGGTCCTGCCTGCTTCATAGTCATTCGAAGGCTGTTCCTTCCTTGCAGACTCGCTTGGCTTCGTGTTCGGCTTTGTCCGGTTTTTTGTTTTGGCAAGTTGCCAAAACCCTGCGAGAGGAGAGAATTCCTGGAGGATGACAGGAAGGTTTCACTTTTTCTAGTCTGCCGTATGAGCAAATCCCTGTGGGGTCCACCATCGGTGATGGAGCGCAGGTTGTAAAACAGGGTGAACGGTAATCGTTCAAAAGGGGTCTCACATAAATGCAAGTGGAAATTTTACACGGCTTTGGAGCCATTTGGTTAAATGAGCAAATAAGGGGTGCAAGACAGGAGAGAAAAATTGACTCAGTATTAAGCAAGATTTTTGCTTTGCTCGTACAACCCTGGGCACAACTTGTCAGTGCAGTAATGGTTGATGTCAGCTGCGACTTAAATCCTCTTGGCTGTATCTCAGTATCATTGCCTGACTGGCGAAAGAGAATCATATTAATTTATGAAACTTCATTAGAGAGTGTGGAAATGCTGCCCAACAACATAACCAGCTTCAAACTGTTTCGTAAAACACGCGGAAATCGTGAACCAGAAAAAAGAATAGGCACAAAATTGCATCTAACAAGCTTTATTAAATTGTCTGCTTTTCAGATTTTGTCGGTGTAAGAAAGCTATGTGAGATTTGTTTGTGCCAGTCGAGAGATTTTTGCTTGATCATTCCTAGAAAACGGAATAAATTAGTACTGCACCTCATTTGGATTTATCAGTCCCTTAGTTGCAGTACTTGCAGACTTTCAGTAATTAAGTATCTAAACAGTGTAATAAATGTTTCATTAAATTAATGTTGGATTATTCATTCCAAAGTAAATAGAAGCATACTACATTTGATATGCCTTACATTAGAGACACTCCTTTAACAGCACATTTTTGGTTCCAAACAAATAAAAATGACAGTAAGCCCGCAGTTAAAGCATTTGGCTAAATGGGTTTTTAAGTTGTGCAAAGGTTCCGATCAACTGTTCAATAAAGCAAAATTAATCGAGAGCTCAGCTGGGACAAGAACCAAGACTAACATGGTTCCTCCAGGACCGGGGTTCACACAGCCGGCAGCAGCACTGCTCTCAGTCGCCAGAGATGAAGAAAAGCATATCTGTTAGCGCAGCACACGATGAGCAGCAGTTTATGAAGGTCCGCTGCTAACTGTATGCTCAAGCCCTGCAGATTTGTCTAGATTTGTTTCTTCTTCCCTCACGCAACCAGCTTTTGCTCCTGATTCTTGGAAGGTAAAACTCTGTAGTGCAGCTGAGCTTTCGCACAGGGGTGCGCTCTTAAACTGTTGTTCAAAGCGATGTCTACAGCGAGGAGGCTACACTGCACAGGATAGTGCACGATGGACCCGCACCTACGATGATCGATAATAATAAATAAATAATAATAGTAATAATTTTAAAAAAAGAAGTGAAGAAAAATGGTCAAAAAGTTGAATAATTCTGGTAAACAAACAAGCATCTTCCAGCTAGTTAAAACATATACAGGCAAACCTTTTATAATGTATAATGTACAAAACCTCTGCAGTAAATGCACAGCATCATAGCACAACAGTAGCTTCTGTTGACAGCCTTACAAAAACACATGGACCTATGAGATGGCTGAGCGTTTAGAGCTTATACTGTAGCTGAAAAAGGTTATGAAAATGTAATGCGTTACTACATTGCCCATGCGTACGGAACCTGCATGGCATCGCTGCGTAAGATGTGCGCTGTACGAGACTGTGTGCTTCATACCTGCACTGCCCATGCATAGTCAGCAACCATCTTCTCGTGCTTGGGCCACTGCAACCCCTCCCCTTTCCTTTCTCTCTCCCTTCCATCACCGAAAGATTGTGCAACAGCGTTAGTCGTTCTCATGAGCGTTATATCATACAAAGCTGCGGATGCAGTGGGTTAATTCAGTGTGTCTTCCCTTTACTGCGCATCTCACAGAATTGACCCTGGACCAAAAACTTCCCACATCCTCTGCCGTATTCCCCCATAGGATCCACCTCTGCTAGTCGCAAGGGATCACATTGCTTGGACTTATTACAAATTGCTGCCATATGGTACAGACTACTGAAGTATTTAAAGAAATCTTATGAGCATACCGTACTTTTAAAAAGGAATTTGGTACAGAATATAGGACTGAGTTATTTAATACTGATATGGACATACAGTTTACTATAGACTTTACTTTATGGTGGGATATGCACTTAGAAATGATCACGTTACGAGTACGACCCAACTGACCAATTGGACAACAATCTGGTTGTCAGTCCATCACCAGGCTGTTTGTTCTGTATTGCAAACAGCATACATTCATAATCCAAATCAGCTCATAATTTCAAGCAAGTTACTGTGTTTTATCAACTTACACAGCTGGGCAGTCTTTACTGGGACAATTTTAGGGTAAGTATCTACATTAAGGTTATTGCAACTTGAGGTGGGATTCAAACCTGGGTCAAAGGTGGCACTTCTATCACTGTAGCCCCTGCTGCTGGCATACTAGGCACACTGGCTGAGCAGTTAGCAGGCTGCAGCGGTCAAGGAGCTGAATCGGCCAGCTTAAATTTAGAGTGCATTGCTGCTGCGCACCCAAAGGTATTGGACTCCTGTGGCACGGATGTCCTGCTCAGAAGTGACTTAACTGCTATTAGTGTGAGAACACTTTAGATTAAAGCTGCAGCGAAGAAACAAAGCGCTGTAGCCGTAGACAATGAGCACAGTGGCAGAACTCTGGGAAGAAAAGGTAACTTAGCTACAGCCAGAAGCAATTAAGCACATCAAAGGGCTGCTTCCTTCCTTGGCATGTTGTTCGCACGTTCCTTTTGTTTAGCCTGGATAATGATACACCGAGAGCCCGAGATTACTGTAGGCGAGCGCCGAATCGCTTCGACAGTGACGCGTATTTAAGGTCAAATTAAGCAACCGCAGTGTTACGGTTACATGTGTATAAGCGTGCCCAATTGGACCCGACTATAGCAGTGCTTCGATTCCAGAAATATGAACGTAAACAAAGAACATTCCGGCTCTGGAAGCGTGGCAGGATTACACAGCGGTGCTAGAAAGCTTGTGAACCCTTTACTCTGAACTTCAGCATACATTTGGCCCTGAGCTGAAGTGATAATCCTAGGGACTCGCCCACTTTTCCCAACAAAGGCATTTAATGCTGGATGGTTTTGATCAATGACTTAACGAAAAAGTACAACATTTTGTGGTTTCGGGTTCAATTTGCTTCTCTGTTTTTATGACTTAGATGAAGATCTGATCACATTTTTGGTGAACTTTGTGCAGAAATTCCCAACATTTCCAAAGGGTTCCCAAACTTTCTAGCACCACTGTATATTTTTGAGGTTCTTGGCTATTATGTATGTTATGTAAAAGCAAATCACAGTCCTTGTCACAATCCTCTGCAAGAAAATACTCAAACCGAACAAGGTCATTGCATTCAGAAACCCAGTTCTCGTTGACAGATGGACTGCAAAGTTACACTTTATAGACAACTCTGTCACTTCGTACCAGCATCCTCCCCTCAGTTCCCCTTCTCCATCTGTATTAATTTCCCTGTCAATCTGCTGCAACATCTGTCCATCAGAGCCCAGCACCCTCTTAAAAACCAAAGAAAAAAGCTCTTGTTTCCTGGAGCACCATAATCGTTTATTGAGGGTGTGAAATGCTGTAGCCCTGACAGACAAAGGAATTGTTGAGATTCAGCCAAGATTCACGGTGCTTCAGAAGAGCGACACGGAAAGTGAAGGGAGATGGAGGAACGTTGGAGGGGAGCCTTACAACAAGACTTTGGGTGGGATTGCTTTGAGGGAATTTAGCTTGGGGTTGCAAATCTGCCACCTCTATAGGATTGTTTGTGCTGGACATGTCATGGGCCTGCTGTGACACCTCATCTCCGATGTTCCGGCGAGCCAAAGCAAGCCAGCTGCACAAGGCAAATATTTTGCTTCAACTGAAAGCGCTGCAAGTGTCCGATTTATTGGCATCGACTGATCCGATAAACCATGTTTACATCCATTTCAAACGATAGAACTGAGTGTGGAAAATCTGGTTATGTTAGTGAGATGAACTTCATTTAGTCTGTTGAGGTGCAGTTGTTGGAATGGGGGAGAATGTAAGTGCAGGGATGGCCAAGCGCCAGGAGGGGAACATCTGTGTCAAACGACCGGCCCCATTACTCTCCATTAGAGCCTTCATCTCTGGCCGAAGAAGTGCAGGGGATGGAGGAAGGGACTACTTGGTCCAAGGCTCAGGGGGCTGTGCTCATATCCTCAATGTGATTACACGTCTGTAGTCGCGATACAAAGAAACCGAGGTGTTGGGAGAGGGCCCCATTATTGAGACTGATGGCCAAATTCCACTTGTTTTATGAGCAATCCCTTTGTTTAAAGTGTTGGTCTATGGCCGGAGAGGCGACTGAGGACAACATGCGGAGCAGGAAATGTCCAAGACATGGTGCCCACCCCAGGTTTGGCTCCAAGGGTCAGCTCTGAGAGGAGTGACGGCCTGCAATTGCACATCTGGAGGAAAAGCAGGATTAGTGTGTCCTCGGGCACTGTATTACTCTTTCCCTGCTTCTCTTTTGGGGACAGGGGCACAGGCCACCGAGATGGAGGATGATAGAGTGAAAAAGTTGGGCAGAGGTAATACACAGTGACACACGCTTGTGTGCCACACAGTGAGATTCATAATTCATTATCCAAATCTGGCGGCTGACTGTGTCATACATCAGCAGACCCAATGGCTCATAGCGGCTACATCATTACTGAATCATGGACATATCAATGAAGGATGGGCGAGAAACGGTGGCGGCCCAGGATGCACAACCAGAGGGCTGTGGGTTCCGAGTCAAAGCTGACTCACAGCTTATGCTCCCTCCAACCACGTAATCATAATTACTGCGCAATAATCCCAGGCATGCCAGTGGAAATCAGTTAATTATGCCAATAAAACCCAAACTGTGTAAATGTGAATTGATTTAATGATTTGCAGGTCAAGGGTGGATAGACTGTAAATGCACTTATAGGCTGTAATGGCGAATTGATGCGGTCTGTCAGCCAACCTTTTTGGCAACGCAAAGTGTCGTACGTGCAGTGCAGCCACACAGCTCTCCTCAGACAGCTCCGTCTTCAGCTCAGCTCATAGGTTTCAGCTAGGCTGGATTTGCAGAATGTTTAAGGAAATGCTCCTCCGATGTTATGTAAGCGATCTGCTGCTCCTTCATCGCATCTCTGCATGTCTGCGATCGTCCCCAAAGTACAGCCCTGCAATGTTTTTGTCTCCTTTTCACCACTCCTTGTGACTAACATCAATTTGATAATTAAAATACGTGTGCTTGGACGTACTGCAAATGGACGAAATTGCGGAAATGCTAGAAGTTTACAGACACTCCCCTTTGTCCGGGAAATAACGTTTATGCCAAGTTCAACAAATGTGATCGCCGGGTACAGTCCGGTTGTAGTTTCAGCAGGACTTTTGGGGCTTATATTTCAAATAGAAACTAAAAATACATTTTAAGAAAGCAATTTCTGTTTTTTTAGTTTAGGTTTTTGTTTTCCAGTATCTTCCTCACTGAAGATATGGCATAAAAACAGCAGCGTTGTTTTTTCACTCTGTCGGGCTCCATTTGTATTGCTATAACTAACAGTAAGAACTGATTGAATTTAAATGTCAAATAGTTGCAAAAATATAGCGAACTGGCTGGGAGGCAAATACTTTTTCACTGCACTACATTACTTAATCCTATTGATTAAACAATGCCAGAACTCCAGCTCTCGCCATTAGCTTGCTTTTTTGTTTGTTTTAATGTCTCTGTCAGACTCAGCTAAACGGTGTTCGCACCAACCTTTGGCAGTCATCTTGTGAGCTTAGCAATGCGATACCAGACGCTGGCAGATGAAGGTGCTGAATCTGAGCGCCTCTGCAGCATAAAGTACAGGCTGAGCTATTTTCATTTGAGCTGGAAACAGACTAATATGAAACCAGCAGGTTCACGGGAAGCTTAGCATAACTCTGCTGACTGATCCTGTGGTCCCAGGGACCAGTCTGTTATGCTTATGATAAGACTTTTTAAAACAAGGTACGGCAGCGTGATGTCAAAGTGAGGTTGTGATCAGCGGTGGCTGAGAAAGTGCACCTTTACTATCACCTTCCCCCAGCACAAATATATCCCATTGGAGGATGAATTATTTTAACCTCCTAATTCAATGCAAAAATTCCTTTGCCAACCACTTTTGTTTAACATTCTCTATTGTGGTCATGTATAAAGCGCCGCATTTTACCTTATTTTGTATGAATTGGACTTTTTTATTTGTGATTCGTGCCATTTGAAAGCCTTCTGTGGATGTTAACGTTGAACCTTTAATGGAGCTGCTTCACCTGGACCGTTTTGTAAAGGCTCCCACTTTATGGAACAGTAAGATGTCACACCTTGCCTTCTGATGTTTATTCACGTTGTAATTGGTAATACAGGTAATATGTCCGTATGTCACATGCAAAAGAAAAACGCACAGCTTTTTGGGAGTATCGGCAGTAAAACTCAGCTTCTTTGTTAGCTTGTCTGCTGCATTGTTTTACTTGAACAGTGTGTGCTGAGTATAAATATGAACACCCTGAAAGAAATCATGCAAATGAGTTGTAACCCACCTGGTGTCTATAATCAGCATTTTTAAATATTAAGAATTCATTATTTTTATAACTATATTTCACTTAACGTTGGTTTCCATGGAGAACAACTAGCTGAAATTGACATTTCATATTACTTGACCCGCAAATGCAAACCCATGCAATAAAATATTAGAAAAAATGTGAGCTGGCCCAATTCAACTGTTGAAATTAACTTCAAAGGAGCAGTAATCACCCGTTTCTGCGTTTGCCCCCGTGCCTTATTAATCCTGTTAAGAATCGTTTTAAGGCATCTGTTTATGGCCATTGTGTTTCCGCAGAATGCGCTGATGCTAAACCTTTGCTTGTTCGCACTGCAGACAGAATCATCCAAGCTCTAACCTTCTGACACAAGGACAGGAAGCAAAAACCCAGCAAAATGAGGAATAACGGCAAGAAAAAGACAGCTATAAAGGCAGGCATACACAGCACTCTCTTCAAAATATATCTTTTATGGAGTACGCTTTTCTTCTTGACCCAGAATGGACTGTATAAATATACACTGCCTGGGCAAAAAAAGTCACACACTCTAATATTTCATTGGACCACCTTTAGCTTCGATTATGGCACGCATTCGCCGTGGCATCATTTCGATAATCCAGAGTTGCATTAATTTTTTAACTGATGATGGGAGAGTCGGAGTGCTGCGTAAAGTCTTCTCCAGCACAAAATTCCAAAGATTCTCAATGTAGTTAAGGTCTGGACTCTCTGGTGGCCAATCCATGTGTGAAAATTTTGTCTTCATGCTCCCTGAAACACTCTTTTACAATTTGAGCCTGATGAATCTTGGCATTGTCATCTTGGAATATGAAGAAAAAATCCATTGATGGAAAAACCTGGTCGTCAGCTGAGCTCATTTTTTCGGCAAATAACGTTGCTGAAACTAGACCTGACCGACTGAAGCAACCCCACATCATAACACTAAGTTCAATCCATGTAGTGACTTTTTTTGGCTGGGCAGTGTATATTTCACTTTTATATTTTTTCAGGATTCAAGCGGCAACTGGACCATAATTTGCAGCTACATACTATATTTATTTATCAGTATTTTATTAAACTTTGCACTGATGGAGACTCAGTCAATCTGGGCAAACCGGTTTTATTCAGATGTGTCTGGAAGTCAAAGTGTGTTTTATGCACCACCACTGTCATTGTTTTAATTATCAGCCAAATAGTGTGTTGGAACCTTGGCTTAAAAATAATTTAGTACATAGAATTGAGTGAGGAACTGACATAAACCAGATTGCCATGGACCAGAGTTTAAAAGCTGCTAGAAATTGGAACTTTATGAAAAGTTTAAAGCTTCAAAGTCTTAAAAATACTGTCCTTTGTTCTATATTTGAAAAGTCAAAAGTGTTTGTTTTTTTATTTTCTCTTTCAAATCACTCCATTAACACTGCATTTAGGACCTCACCAATATGGATATTTTTGTGCCCCAACCATAGGTTTAGGTGTAGAAAATGAAATTATGTGACTGTAATCTGTCATAACTTTAATATTCTAAATAAGGAAACTGGGTTTTGTGATCCGCGTGTTTAAGGGGGTCCTTGAGCGGTATTTCCGGTTCTGAAGGAGAAAGCACAAAGGATAGAAGGAGGATGGAGGTAGGAAGGGGGGAAGAAAAAACTGAGCTGAACCAAGAAAATAGAATTGCAGTGACTCTACTTCTGTACAGCATGGACTGCGTTCACCATGTTTATTCAGTAGGAAAAAAAATGCTTCTCACACAACGGCCAGTGGAACTGAATATGTCAGCTCACAATTAAAGGAACTGGCTTTTATTTTATTTTTCAATTAGACCGATATCTAATCTTTTATATCATCTGGCCCAGTTTCCAGAGAAGACCAATGGAGATAAACGATTCAACAATTTGCTCTCGTTTTCTTTAATCAGAAATGAAAGGTTGTTGGGGGAAGCGGAATGAAGAGGAGATGTTTCTTTTTGAGCCGGCCTTAAAAAAGATTAATGTAATCTGGACTAAAGTGTTTCAAACAAGAAAATAATGGAAGAAGGAAATGCTGGAATCTATCCACACCATCGGCGCTTCAGTCTTTTTTCTTACACTACTGATTTCTTTTAGTATCTTTCATTGATCCTCCATTCTGCCTTGCATTCAGCATATGTATGTTTCATATATACTGTATATATTTGTTAATATGTTATTTGGATGTTATAATTATTTTACATATAAGCCATATTCCTTGCAGACGGTCCTTTTATATGTGGTCCCTGCCACTTGGTTGTGCTTCTCAGTGTCTGCTGTCCCTGCCTGCATCTTACAGCCGCTACTAGGTGCTGGATTGTCTTAGCCTGTACCTGCGGTCTGGCCTGAAGTGGTACCTCTGTTTCCACTGACCTGATGCCAAGGGCTTGTTCTTGTGATGCCATGATTAGTACCTCTGTTTTGTCCTTCTCTCCTGCCTTTTCCAGCCATTGGTAGGATCTCCACATGTTGGTCACCTCTGCTATTTGTTAGTGGTTCATTCCACAGAGGGACTTATCCTCCTTTAGCACCTACTTTGCTTACCTGCTGTCCACATCCCCTGTCTGTTTCGAATATACCCCTTGGATATCTTCATGAATGTTTTGTATCTTATGGACGACAACGGTCAAAACATTTTCTAGGCCCCTTTCTCCGCTTTCCTTCTGGCTGTTGGACAATCTCTGGGTGTTGTATTTTGGGTGGAAGGCACCATGCATCGTCAGGACTTTTTGAGTTTTGATTTTGGTTGCTTCCATTTCCTCTCTTGGCCAACTTGCTATAGCAGCTGGGTATCTGATGACCACCAGGGTATGTGCTGATAGCACCGATTTTGTTGTTCCTGTTCAGCCAACTCTTCAGGGCCTGTGTTCCTCTATGAGGCATTTGGAGGTTGCCGTCTTCCTAGTTTCAACCTTATGGATTTCATGTGACTGGAGGGCCACCAGGTGCTTGTAGTTGTCCTGTCTGTTATGTGGCCTTGTGGTAATCGGGCTGAAAACGCAAAGAGAATTGGTCTGTTTTGATAGCAAAAAGTGCAAGAATTTTGATGTTTTGCCTTGAATAAAAAAGCACTTTGCTTCATTTGCGCTTTGGATGGGTCTGTGAGCAGGCATTTTGTCTTATTGGTATTTTGATGTGAACATAACAAAAGGCACCGTCGTCCCTGCGAGCCCTCCGGGGTGCCAGATAGCCTTTTGTATTCCGCAGAGAGAATTGCTAATTAGCCTCCTTCACCAGTTGTCCTTTCAGCGAACAGTCGAGGCCGGAATCTCTCTGAAGGAGGGGGAAAAAAGCAGAAGAACGGCGCCTCATGCTCTCGCTGTCAGCGGATGTGAGAGACGATCGTGGCGGATGGCTTGAATCCACTTAGTGCCACCATGTCGGTTGAGGCGCCAAGCGACGCACAGCCTAATTCTATTTACAGTTGGAAGCGTAACTTTTGCTACAGCAGAGTTAAGCAGCGAGGGAGGGGAGATGATCACCTTCCACACTTCTTCCGTCTGTCGCTGTTATTTTGTCAGAAAGCAAACAGTGGAGCCCTGCCATAAACGTTCACTAAGGGGTTCTTGCATAATTGTTGCACTCCTTTTTTTTGCACATTGTTATTATTGGCCCTTTGATGCTTTTGTCTAAAAGCAGCTTTTGCTCCAACCAATTTGTGCCGCATTCAAAGTACATTTTACAGGATCATTTAGGGTTAAGTACCTTGTTGGACGGTGTTAAAGTGAAGCAGGGGACTTCACCTGGAAGCCACACATCTCTGTCCTTGACCACTGCAGGGCCAATGTAGTTATCTTTCGCAGCCGTATGACAGCTACGGTCCTAAGCTATTTTATGCTTTCTGTATCGTAGGAAACTACAGTAATAACCTGCATTAGCGCGCTAGTGTTCCTGAGAAATGGAGCACTTAACAATACAGTGCTGTAAAGGTCATTAATAAAATATATTGCCTAAATGAAGCTTGAAAGCTGTATATACACAACAGTGCAAGATCAAGATAAAGGTCAGTTATACCTTTAATAGGGCAGAATTTTATTATTCCCTGTGGTCACACAGGGTACATAATGTAAGATGCTTATAAGACAAATAATAAGTACATAACAAAAATGTAATAACCTATGTGGCATTGATGAGTGGTAGATGAAGGTCAACAGACAGTTGGCAGTGCAAATCCCAGTTCTGAAGGTCCAGTGTTTTATTATTATTGTACGCTGTTTGTGTGCTGACTCCACACATGTAATGTGAAACCAAGGCTGATGTCATCAGGGATCCCGCTTGCAGAGGCTCTCCAATTCTTTCCCTGTGTGTCGAGAGGCCCTGTGGTGACGGTGGTGAACTCTCCTAGGGTTCCCAGTTTGGCGGGCTGTCGTCTCGTCTGCCCAATCGCAGGTGCTCCAGGTCTTCCGGAGTCAGCCTCCATTGAGACATCCTTTGGGGAAAACAGATAAAAAAAACACCTGTTCGTTGTTGATTCTCTTCCTCCTTTCTCTTCCTCCTGTGCCAGAGGGGCTGTTGTCATGGAACTGTCCGTGGTCCTGATGCCTTTTTATCTCACCGTGTTGCAATATAAAAGTAATCTATTAATACCTATAATAAATAGCAGAAGATAGTCTAGCTCTTGACAGGTCCTTGTGTGACGTTATGGAGGCGGATGGCTGTTTGTAAGAATGACCTCCTTACTGCACCCAAGTCGAATAACGTGGTGGCTAAAAGAGTTCAAGGTGATCGCTTCATTTAGGGGATATGACCCAACAGCCATGATGGACCGCAGCTTCCTCCTCATCTTGGCCTCTGCCACGGCCTCCAACGAGTCAGGGCTGTGACCCATGACATGAGTTTGTTGAGTCTGCACCTCTTATTAGAAGTGAAGTGTCCTCCCAGCACACAAGATCCCACTGGTGACGGCGGTCTGCTGGAACATGTGGAGGAATTTTCTAAGAAAGTACGGCCTCCTCTGTTATTTCTTATATGTAGCAAACAAACTATTTTATGAATAACAAATATAAAATTACTTTTTTTTATTTTACAAATATATATTATTATGATAAATTACTCAAAAGGTTAAAATAAAAAAGCACTATTATATGGAACTTTATTAGGTACACCTGTCTAGTAGCAAGTTGCTCCTCGCTTGGCCTTCAGAACAGTATCAGTTTGTCTGGACATGGATACTACTAGATGCTGGATGTGTTGTGCAGGCATGTTGTGCCATGTGGAAATGGTGGTGTAATTGCTTCAAACTGGACATCTGCACTGTCTTGCTGTCAATAGTCCTTCCCATGCTAGATACGGTTGAAATCTGGGGACTGTGCAGGACACTGAGGTAATGAAAGCTCACTGTCATGGTGTAGGCTCATTCTGTGACAATACTAGGCATGTGACCTGGTGCATCATCAATCATCATGCTGGAGATGTCCATCTGAGTGGGAAAAACTGTAGCCACAAAAGGGTGGACTTGGCCAACAAAAGAGTTTCAGATAAGCTGTTCCATTTAGAAGTTCTTCAGGGTCCCTAATGTGTGCCAGGAAAACATTCCCCACACCACCATGCTTCTACCGCTGGCCTCTACTGTTAACACCAGACAGGATGGATATGCGGACCCGTGTTGCTCGTGTCAGATTGTGATCCTTCCATCAGCATGACGTAAACACAACCTGGATTTCTCCAACCAGGCAACTTCTTTCCATTCCTCAACAGTGCAGTTTTGAGTCTTTTGTGCCCACTGGAGATGCCCATTCTTGTTTTTTGCTGACAGCATTGGCACCCGACATGGTCTTCGGCTGTTGCAGTCCATTCGACACAAAGTCTGATAGATGAGGTCTGGGATGACACTCTGCTCACCAGTGTGGAATTCAGATGTGATTTGCCAGGCTATGGCCTGTCTGTTTGCCGCACCATTCTCACCATTTTCCTTTGGCCCCTCTGTTTCACAAGGTGTTTTTGTCCACAGGATCACTGATCAGTGGTCCTTTTTTTCTTTTTGCACATTTCTTGGTAAACACTTGACTCTGTCAGCATGAAAATCCCAGGACGACAGCATTTTGGGAGATGCTAAAACCCCGGCACACCCAGCACAAACTATTAACTGTGTTCTTATGCCTGGTTAACATCTTTCTTTGGGCTGAAATGAATGGAGTTAACGCGTTTGTTTCAATAATTGCGTGTTTTTGGGAAACTGGCTTTGGTGGTAAAGATGCTAAAAAACTACAAGAATATATTTAATGTTTTGCAATATGCCAGATATTCTTTGGTAGGCTGTCATTAAAATTCCGATTAGTGTCGTCTTCCTTGTTTAGGTGGTGCTGTCAGTATCCCCTGCTGCTGAGGGATTTTGTCTGTTTCTGCTTTCCTCAAAGACAATTTCTGGCCAATTTATTTTGGATCTGTCTGCTCAAACAAAGACAGAATTGGAGATTATTAATGACAGCATGCATTTTGAAATCTGTTGGGTGTTATTTTATTTTCAGCATGTCAGTGATGCGTTTTATAATGGCATTGCTCGTTCCCACACCACAGTAAACCTTCCCATTCCATTTTTGGGGGAATTTCCACTTTAGGATCTCTTTATGGTCTCCTCCGTGCTCCACACTCTGTGCCGTCTTTCAGGGTGGAGGTGGCGAGGGTGCATGACAATTTTGGGTGCCTAAAATCCTTGCACGATGTCCTGTCACTACACCTGTTACCTGACTCACCTGTTGGAGTGTGAAGGGTAGAGAAGAGGCAGCAGGTGGTAAAGTGTTTGGAGCTGCTGTCTTCCACTCTTAGGTTTGACCCAGGTTTGGATCCCATCTCCTGCTACAGTATCCTTCATCAGGACACTGACCCTAAATTGACACAGCAAAATCTATCCAGCTGTACAAACAGTAAATCAGAGTATCACCTCTATTAACTACTTTCGAAAGAATAAATGGTTTGTTCTGTTGAAGCAGATTTAGTTTACCTCGTGTTTGTTACTAAAAGAACTAACGCAGCACCTCCATTGCCAGACCTTTAATTCTTGACCCATGGATGTCTGTGAAGGGGGATATTTTCTCTTGGTGTGTACTTGAGCATCACTGTGTGTGTAATTTTGACTAACGAATGCCAAAGCCCATCACTCAGTAATCACCATCCCAAAAGCCACTTACCGAAATGATCTCACATCCTCTGCTCTCTCCATCTTCCTTCACTGCGCCCCACACCCCTCTACCGCTGACACCTCACTCCAACATCCATACCACACACACTCCTTCCCCCTGGTGGCTGTTGCTTCTGGGAGTCATTCCCAGAGCTGCTAGACATACCTGTTGGAGGCTGAGCCAGCAGCATACTGTGCAACTGGAAGTCAGTGGGAAGGCATTAGGCCATGATCAGATGATTAGCAGCATAGGCATAGCTTCCACACACACACACACACACACACACACACACACACACACACACACACACACACACCGGCCCACGTTGCTCCGCTTCCTTAATGGGATAACGGCGTGACAACTGCGTGACAACTCTGCCAAATGTGGCGTTGCAGGAATGAAATGATCACCTCATTACACGCAACACCCACACACTCAGTTTCAATGCTGAGGAAGGGGTTGTTTTTTCATCTTCTGTGTGACACTGGTCCTCACCTGCTTGGGAGGGGGAGGGCCACGTCTCCGTCTGTCCACACAGCCGGACATTTGACGTCCAGGATTGAGGGGCATCGCTGCTGAATACCATCGCGGTTAAAATATGTACACACACCGTGTCAATTTGCACCCTTTGAATAACTGCAGTGCACATGAGAGGAAGTCTGAAAATGAGCACAATTGGGTTTACTGGGTGACGGAAAAAGGAGTATTAAAGCATAATCCGTTTAGGCACGGTGAACCGACAAAGTGGTTGATTTCACGTTGAAGGAAAATAAACATCAAAGCAAAGAGGCGCAGATGGAGCACCTTCTTCAGTTCGACATGCACACTTGTGTTGTTCCCTCGTTCTCCTGCAGGCCCTGACTGGTACCTGGCCCGAGTGGAGCTGATTGTGACCGATGTGAATGACAACGGCCCAGAATGGACCATGGCTCCGGTTCCCTACTTGGCCGTGATCTCTCCAGATGCCTCTCCTGGCTCCCTGGTGTATAAGCTCCATGCCCGCGATGGGGATGAGGGCAGCAACGGGGAGGTGGAGTACTTCCTGTCCGATGGTACATGCTGTTTTTACCCTGCTCCGCTTGATACTGTGATCAGCAACGATCCCATTAAAACCACCAAAACATTTTTGAGAGGACAGAATAGTAAGCAAAAGGGCTATTAAATAAGTATGTACTACACAAATATAAATTAATTGTAGGTATTTTAATTGTTAGATCTCAGTATGAATATTGGGTTTTCTTAGCTATCGGTGCCTTTTCTCTTACGATTGCAAAGGTAATTGTACATATGGCTTTTAATGTCCTAACTATCTTTTCATCTAACATCTCCATCAATGGATAAAATCACAGAGACCAAAAACCTTTTATGTACGTCTAACAAAAGGCGGTTATTTAAAAAAGTTACGGACGCTGTCAGCTTTGGATAAGTCTCGGGGAAAAATAACAAGAGTGGAAAATCTCCAACAAAGGAGTATTAAGCACTGATGGAAGCAGCAAGAATGCCTAATGGAATAATTTCATTTCAAACTTGTTATTGCTCTGATTTCATTTCCGTCACCGAGCGAGTCCATCAGTGATTTCAACGGATGCATCATGTTGTTTGGTTCAATTAGCCTGTCGCGTCTGATTAGGAGACATACAACCAATTATCACCAATCTAAAGATTAATTTGGAAAAGATAGTCATAAAGCAGACAGTCAGTGTTGTGTTTCGCCTGATTAAGCCACACTAATAGCTGCCGGGTGGCTTTCTGCACAGCAGCAGTTGAGGAGTAGATCGGTCTTTGTCAAAGTCCTGTCCTTCTCTGTTTAGGCTTTGGACGGACTCCTCACGTCCAACTTGTCCAACGGATATGGAAGCAAATAGAAGGCTGTGGAATTTTTGCAATCCAAAAGACGCGTTTCGCCCTTTTAGCTTCATTTGGCTATGAGAAGGCAGTCCGTTGTTACAGAGCGTAATCGTTTCTGATAAAAGCCGCCGAAGCCGTCTCATTGATATGAAACCGTGGTCGAAGTCTATTACAGTTCCACAATGCGATTTCCTCTACCAAGCGTGAGAAGATCAGCAGCTCTGAGGCGAGCGGTGATGAGTGGGTGTTTGTGTGTGTCTAACAGTGAAAAATGGGTGTGTGTGCAACCGTGTTGAGTGGGTGCAAGGGTGATGAGTGAGTATTCTTTGTGTATAAAAATTATGGCTGCTTGTATGTATGATGGTGTTGGTAAGCGCCACTCTTACCAACACCATCATACATACAAGCAGCCATCATTTTTTGCACGTTCTGAGAAAAAGAGGAAACGTAAGAGAAGCCAGCTGGTATCTGTGTGTCTGCCTAACACTGGCCTTTGGGTGTTTGTATTTGTGTAAACATGACCAATGTGTATTTGGATGTGTGTAAAAGGGGCCAGCAGGTGTTTGTATGTGTGTGACAGTTGCCAAAGAGTGTTCGCTTGTTTGTAATGGTAGTCAGGGTTTGTTTATGTGTAATATTTGACAGAGTACATGAGTGCATGTGTGTGTGTGTGTGTGTGTGTGTGTGTGTGTGTGTGTGTGTGTGTGTGTGTGTGTGTGTGTGTGTGTGGTGTGTGATGTGTGTTTAATATAATTTCTTCTGACTCACCTGTTGAGTTCCTTCTCTTGTCTGCAGGTGGCGATGGGCGCTTTGAGGTGGACCGCAGGAACGGTCATGTGCGGACCACCGGGCTGCCTCTACAGAGAGACAAGGAGTATCTCCTCAATGTTGTGGCAGCAGACAAGCTGGGCATCCGCAGCCCTCCTGCCCTGCTATCTGTGGTGGCGGGGCCCCGGGCTCCCCAGTTCACCAATGCCTCCTATTTCATCTCCATTCCTGAGGGCACAGCCGAGGGCCAGCCGTGAGTACGCCCCCGCCCCCCCACATACACACATTCATTCAGAATCATCACACACGTGCTTTTCACTGCAGCTTTGGGGGAATTAAATTGCCTGTGGCTGTATCCATTCTCCCTCCATGGAAAGAGCACCAGGTGTGGCCACTAACAGCACTCAAATTCAGTATAAATAAAAAGAGATCCAAAGAGCTGGGGTTGGATAAATTTGTGTTTGTTACGAGTGACGAGAAAGTAGCATTCATTGTGTGTTTTTGTTGGATTTGAACAGTTTGGTGTTTGAGTTGGGCCATCATGGAGTTGAGTAAAACTGGAACCCCTGAGCTTGGCCAGTCCTCGAACCCTACGCGTGCCTGAAGCGCACACTTTTCCCCCCTGGTTGTTGAGCACTTGGGTGCAGCCTCTAACACTGAACGAATACAGCTGTCTTCACACACGTTACACTCCTTCAGTTTCCTCCATCAAAATTGATTCTCTATTATACGAGGATGTTGTAACATATTAATTCTGTATTCCCTAAAATGGTCCATGACTAATTGGTGCGGTCATTAGAGTTGTGAAGGAGGAGGGGGAGAAAACTGCTTTTATCGTCATAATTTGGAAATGGTGTCAGACACATTAGTGTATGTTGCAGAATACATTACGATAATAGCATTAATTTCTTTATACCCACACTATGGATTTTGAAAGGGCGGTGTAGTGCTTCTCCCAGCGACATCTGGTGCAGGTCTTGTGGATTTAGAAGCGTGCACGCATATAGTTGCGGATGCTCTTTCCGGACCATGGGAAGGACAGCGACTGGTACAGCACCCCCCAACCCATTTTTCCACCCGCCCCTCCTTCTATCATCTCTTTTTTGCTCTCTCTCTCCCACTGCTCTGCCTTCTCCACTCTCTGTCGTTCCTTTATCTCCCTCTCTCTCTATCTCGTTCACACGCCTCTCTGGTGTCTTTGATTTAACGTGTCTGTAGAACGCTCGCCTTTTCCATTTCGATTAGATCGGCTGGTGACAAACAGAGACAGGGTTTCCTGTCTGACCACTTCGGGGAAAAGAGATTTACCGACAAATGTCTATGTAGAAGCCTTTAGTGCCACGTTTAATCTTCATTGTTCAAGCAGTGCTGGCTGAACTCTGTCCGGGGGCTGTTGCACAGCGGTGGGAATTGTCCCTAGTGTAGGCTGCGATTGGCTGTCCTCCTGAAGCAGCAGTCACTCTGCCTATTGATCAAAAATGCTGAATGATCGTTTGATCTGATTACTCATATGATGCACTTGCGTCAAATAGACAAATAGGGAGCTCACACTAAATCCTGTGCCAATACACGATAACACTCCTCCATCACCCGCCTGGTTAGTGCACATTCATACATCACATGCAGTGTTGGATCTATAGTGTGAGTTCTGTAAATTGTTCTCTAGGAGAATTTAATGTGAGGCAGTATGATGTTGGATTTAATCATGGCATACAGACTGTCCTCGATTTCCGACGTACCCGCCATGCAACGACTTGCACTTAGGATGGTCATAAAGTAATAATGTAAAAATTGAAAGTGATTAAAAGGTTTATGAAATTATTTTGTATCGATTTCCAGGAATGCCGGTAGGTGAATGAGCATCTTGTAGCAAATTAAAACCTGAACACGAACATCTTGTAATGTACAACGTATGGCAACTGTGCGTTACAGTGTATGATGTCATAGCATTAATGGTGGTCTCTGCCATACAGCATACAGCATAAAAAATACGGTAGCACCGCAAGATAGAGCTGTTGTAGTTTATACTATAGATGAAAATGATATGAAAACATGAGCACCTCATGAGCATGTCACATCATAGCATAACCACCACGTAAGGTGAATTTTGTAAAAGGCTGTGCCTCAACACTTTTTAAAAAGAAAGTTTTATAAAGAATCCAGCACTGAATTATTTAATGATGGTATGGGTAATATATTATACTGTGGCCGGAAATAAAACAGAATGGCTCAAAAACATAAAAAAATTCCTGAAAAGAATGTACTATATAGTGGACACTTAAATAATCATTCAGTCACAAATACATTCTGATTTACGACCAAGATAACTTACGACCTGGTGGTGGGTCCCTAACTCGGTTGTAAGTCGATGACAGTCTGTATACACGAGTGGGTTGTGTCTTTCGGGGATGGATTTTAAAGATTTTAGTACTAATTTAACTTTGATTGGTCAGTTGAATAAACATTTTTCCTTCCAACATGCCAGCATTTACATTTATTAGTATAACAGACGCTTTTCTAGAAAATGATGTGTAACTCGAAAGAAAAGTATTTTTAAAATGGACAGAGAGATATAGATGCAAATACACAAGTGTCAAAGCACTGTTTGTTTGTCCATTACCACCAAGAAGTCCAAACAAGGCCCTAACAAGTGGGAAAGGGATTCAGTAGCTTGGAGGGACAGCGGGCGCTCATTCCAGCACATCAGAGCAAAAAACTTTGCGGCTTTGCACTTTTCATTTCGGATCTTTTATGCATGTGGTGGAGGAGTGTGGTGGACTGGCAGGGAGGTCACAACAAATCAGGTATTGTAGGTGTTAGGGAGCAGATCCTTCAACCCTTCTGAAGGCCACAACTGGAGTCTTAAAACTTTTAGCAATTTAATTATGGGTTTAAAGAAAGGAGGTTAAGAGCTGTTTGTAAAGTTTTTATGTTCGATGCTGTCTATATGTTCCACTATTAATGTGCGGATGAATAAAAATGTGATAGGAATTTTTTGCTTTAAAGCTGTAAAATGTGCCACCCTCTGAACATTTGCATTTGCAGGTTCCTGATGGTAAATGCAGTGTCCTTCCAGAACCAGGCTCTGAGCTACAGTCTGCTCATCAATCCTAGCAGCCTCTTCTCCATCCAGCCGGAGACGGGCGAGATCAGTCTGACTCGTGCCGTTGACTTTGAAAGCGACCAGCACCGGTACCTGCTGCTGGTGCGGGCCAGCGAGAGCCAGCAAACCTTGAGCAGCGCTGCCGAGGTATGAGGGAAAGGTCTTAACAAAACGCCAGCGTCTGGACACTGTAGTACCTAATTGCCACTAGAATGACACAAAAATTGTATATAAATTCAGGGCATGTTTAATATCAGTAGATCTCATCTAATGTCATGTTCTGTTGATGTCTCAGAGCTCCAAGGCTAATAAAATTGGTTCAAAAATTCTTTGCCGCAGGGCAATCCTGGAGCTGCAGGTGAGACTGGATTGGAAAGTTTGAAATCCCAGCAGGATATCTTACTTGACAGGCTATGGAATCTGACAAGAAGATGATGGAGAGTACCGTCTCAAAAATCATGGTGAATACTGATTGGGTAGCACACAGCGGTGGAGGCGGCAGCATGTACTAATGTTGCCTGTTTGCTTGTGGACCGCACTGTAGCAAGAAGATTAAACCAGGAATATAACAGCTTACAGCCATGTTACAGTTCCCCCTCCTACCGCTGTAGTACTTCTTCCATTAATCCAATCCACATAATCATTAAAGTGTTAAAAATCTCCATCTCAAGTGCATCGAGAACTCTGTTTCAGAATTTAGGAAGCTCTGACATGGATGAGATTGGTCATTCAATCAATTTTCTGCCCCCTTGTCCTGGTGAGAATTCTAGTGGGAGCAGCTGAGAAGGTGACTCAGACCTTCTTGCTCCCTGCAATGATCGCCTTCTTTCCCTGGGGGTTCCCCAGGTTTTCTCAGGCCAGCCGAAATATGTTATCTCTTCAGCATGTCTGACCAGGGGTCTAATCCTAGGGGGTCCTGCCTGGTACAACTCCTGAGGGACTCAGTCAGGGGGCATCCTCACAACATGCCCGTTCCACCTCAATCGGTTCTTCTCAATCTGGAGGAGCAGCCGCTTTTCTCTGAAGCTCCCCTGGATCACCGAGGTTCTTGCGCTATTAGGGAGAGTGAGCCCAGTCTGGGGTTTAAACACAGACCCCTGATATATTATCCCCGCTCCTTTCGACTGGGTTAGCCTTCCTTTTCACCTTTTTTGTGAAGACTGTAAATGAGCTCCTACTTTCTCATCTTCAATGCTGATCCGAAGCAGTACCCCTGAGAGACCTTGCAAATGGTAAAGCTGGTGGCTCCTACCCGTAGTTCCTTGGGGTCTGCTAAGACCCAGTGACATCACTCGAGCACCTGCAGCTAGAATACGAGGGAGGACCCAAAAATAACTAGAATTTTTTTCTGGAGGCTGGAGGGTCTTTAGTTCCGATATTTGCCGCAAGGTGCGTCTACTAGACTACCCTCTGCATCATTTGGCCAAGCAGTGTCCTTGGGAAAAGGTCTGTAAGGTCAGCGTAATTTTTTTCTTGAGCCTCTGTTACCGTCTTCGTCGATTTTGTGATGTCAGACTTGAAAGAACAATGTGTTCGCATCAAGTTCTGTTTCCTTTTGGGGAAAACAGCAGCAGAAACTGTCACAATGCTTCGAGAGGCTTTCAAAGAAGAAGCTTTGAGCCAAGCAAGGGTTTACAAGTGGTTTTCTCGGTTCAGACGTATCAACATGTCACTTGAAGACCAACTGCGACCTGAGCGTCCTTCAATAAGCAGAACCGATGAAAACATAAAAAAAAATTCACAACGCGATAATGTTTGATCGTCGTCGAACAATCAAAGAGTTGGAAGCATTGACTGAAGTTTCTTGGAGTTCATGTTAATGAATTTTGACAGAAGAACTTCAGACGAAACGGAGAAAGCGACCCGAATTGTGGCGGTCAGGCGAGTGGCTCCTGCATCACGACAATGCTCCCGCCACACAGCATTGAGTGTGCGGCAGTTTCTCACGAAAAACGGGACGAGAACGGTTTCCTACTCCCTGGACCTTGCACCCTGTGATTTTTTTCTTATTTCCAAGAATGAAGAGGGACCTTAAAGGAAAGCGTTTTTGGGATGTAGAGGAGGTCAAGAAGCAAACGACGGAGGCACTGAAGGATATCACTTTGCAAGAGTTTCAGAACAGTTTTAAACAATGGAAAAAGCGGTGGGACAAGTGTATTGTATCTCAGGGAGAGTATTTTGAGGGTGATTAAATTTCGGAAATGTTCTGAGAAATATACGATTTAAAAAAAAAAAAAAAAATCTCATTACTTTTTGGGTCCCCCCTCGTATCTTTTGGAAAGAGGAAGAACAGCTGGCGGGCCTTCGCACGGCCTGTGACGTGGAGTAGATGCCACTGTGCTGGTTTGGTCGCAGGTGTGGGATTGAGCTGTCTGGAGGGTACTTGTGAAGGAATTGAGAGTGCAGGTGTATTTTTCAAGCGTCCATGAGTGACATGCGCACCCCTGCAACTGTTTCACCAAGTGAGATTAATCGGCTGTCAGCCGGAGAAGGACGAGGGTGACAGACCACAAGTCCCACAAAAAAAAAGACATCTGGGAACATTTTATTTTCTCTTTACTCTCTTTTGACCTAAAAAGCAGAAAGCAGAAGGCAGCGGCTGCATCAGAGCCAGTAACGCTAATGATGAAAGGCCGCTGTGGCAAAAGCGGCTTTTCTTACAAGTGCTGCTGATGAAAAGCCGGAGACGATTACTAGCAGCAAATCCAGCTCCTCTTGTCTCTTGCAGGACCAGGACAATTAGAAACACTAATTCCTTTTCAGCCTTCACCCTGCCTTCTGCTCTCTCCCCTATCTTTTTAAACAGGTACAGGTGCTGATATCAGACGAGAACGACTGCATCCCAGAGTTCCTGCAATCCATTTACAGCAAAGACAGCATTCCGGAGACGGTAACTACGGCAACGTCTCTGCTGCAAGGTGAGGCCGCTATGGTACATACAGAGTTGAGTTCGGTGGGTTATTACACTGTGTTTACAAGTATTTCGGTCAACTTTTAGAGGCTTTTTATGAAGTCCAATTTTAACTTGAGAAGTGCTTTTCTTAGAATTATCACCACAGCATTGTTTGAGCAGGAATTTCTTTCCCAAGCCCGCACAATGCAGGGATGAGACAAACAAGTTCGGGGAAAAAAGGAAAAAAAAACAGTGATTTCTGGATAAAAACAACAGTCCCCCTTTTGCCCAAGTTTAAGTTGTAATTCAGGATCTGAACTCTTGGTTTGAAACATTGATCACTGTGGAGCTGGAGGTGCTCCTTCATGTCCTGTTAACGCCAAAGTGAACCATTTGTTGGAAATGAAGACCTTTTCTGTGTTTGTTTCTTCCAGTGGTAAGGTTGTCATCTCCCAGTCCTATCCTTTTTTAGCATCTATCCTGACTTAATACCACAGATGCTGTCTGTCTGTGTTCTGTGCTCTCATTCATCCTCATTTTCATGGGTCAGCAGTAGTCTATTTAATTTTGTTTCTTTTGGTGTCCCTCAGTCGCAGGTCATTTTGTTTTTGTTTGACAGTTTGGCTTATCTTTTTTGTTTTGCAACCATCATCTATTTAATGGCCAGTTAGCTTTCAGCAGCAGTTGCTTCATGCTTCTTCAAGGGATTATGCTTATATTTCAGCATTAAGGCTTTGGGACGTTACTTTCAATGCATACAGCAATTCTGCAACTATTCTTTTCACGTTAGGATTTATTCCTGAAAATCAGTTACCTGTGCACACCCTGCACTGGCTGATATTTGCTTTTATATGTCAAGCTTTGCATCCTTAATGGTTTATATTTAAGCTTACAGTATATCAAAAACGATCGCCCTGCAATTAAAGGACCCAGGTTTGAACCCCCGCTTCTGATTTTAGTACCCTAGTGCTCCTGTTCCAGTTGGAAAAATTGCATTTATATAAATTATAAAATTATTTGTATGTTGCTTTGGAGAAAGTAACAAGCAAAATGACAATAATAAGGGTTGATATAACTCTAAGAGTCTTTGAATGCTTTTCTAGACATAAAGCCTACAACAAACTAAATGGTGTTGGCGTTGTGTAATGACATGGATGCCCCAGTCTAAAAGTTCACACCAGGTTTAAAGTGGTTTATTCATAGTGTAATAACATTTTATATGGCTTAGGCCACTCTGAATGCTTCTCTGTTATGGTAGCATTCACTTTCTGTGAACAAGTCATAATGCAGTAATTATCTGACTGAGCTCAGTGTAAGTCTTGTGGGCTCCATGGTTATCACTTGGTGCCCATGTTCCTGACATCTGGGCTTTTTCTTCTGGGAAACTGGTTATTTTTGTCTTTTGACTGCCAGTATGGTTCCAGCAGAGCCAGATGCTTCTGCTGCTGCTGCTGCTACTGTAGCCTCTGCTTTTCGGGCAGCAGCAATGCTCTGGTCATCTGCACTGAGCAGGAGTTTCAAAAGCACCCCTGGCAGTGTTAAGACCAGGGCTGCGGGCTGTTCTGGTTGCACCACTAGTGTATTAGCATTAATGTGGGGCAAGGCTGCTTTCTGAATTGATGTTAAACTACAGCGTAGTAGCTCTGCACATTCATCTTCAGTTCAGTCTCATTTTCAGTGCACATTTTTACTGCGGGATACATTGCGCTTGTGCCATTTTCAAAAAAATTGTGTAATTATCCATGGTGCCAAATGAAATTTGATGCTTTTTGGAAATTGTCTATCATTGAAAGATTGTTCTGTTTTGATTTGGGCCGAGTGTTTATCAGTTAGGGCGTTTAGGGTGTAAGTGGGAAAAAAATGGTAGAAAAATGAGTGTTTTATTCAAGGCCAAGATTGGCTTATTTGAGATTGTTAAGTTTCTTCAGGCACAAACGTCTCAGTAATTATTCTGGTTGAATCTCTCTTGGCTTGAGCTGCACATTCTCTTTTTTCCAGATGGTAAGGAGACATGCAGTATCAGGTTGAGCAGTAATTTGGTCAAATGGCGTTGAGTTCAAACACTTTATTTTTCATGCTGCTGGGACCACAGACTTCAGCAATCTCAATTTTTGTTCCAGTGCTCCATTTGTGATTGGAGCACGAAATGAGTTTGCTGGTTTTTGATTTATAGTAGTATTTGTAGTTTGTCTCTGATTAGATTGTGATTGGATTAGTGAGTTTCATTGCAAAGATTTGTCCAAATGCCTTGAGTTCTAGCAGTTTTATGGAATTTAAATGATTGTGCGAATCCCAGATCTGATTTTGACTGATGGATTCTTCAGTATTCCATTCTGCTTTTTAGATGCGTTCTCTCCCATTTTATGACGTATCTCTAGTTCTTAAGTTTTTTTTTAACATTATTTCAGCATTAAGGTATTTTGGTGCTTGTATGCTATGTATTTGGCTGGGCATATTAGATAGCTTCTGAAAAATTAAGTTCCAAATTTAGATCTACTTGTTCAGTTGGTTTTTATGGACTATTGAGCCTGTTTACATGGCAGGTTGTTTTAATTGAACTAAGATATTGACTCATTTCACTTCACTTTCTGTATGATTGATGCATTCATAGAACAAAGTATAACGTTGCATTTGTGTGCGATATTAGAGACACAGCAATTTGGACAGTATGTGTGTTTTCTGTTGCTTCTTTGAAAGCTGACTGGGGAAAGGGCTTAGGGTGGTGCAAAGAATTCTTGACATACTGTACATCTTTACCGACCTGGTGGGGGGTTTGATCTTGGAATGGCCTTCTTGGATCCTACTGTTCCCTAGCATTAGGGCTGCCATTCTGTAGCTTGGCTCCCACTCAGCTGCCCCAGCTGAGCTCCCATCCACTCCTGTGCCCTCCTTTTCTTGTGGGGAGATACCATACCCTTCCTCCAGCTGTTGGTTTATCCTGAGCTGAGCCCTGGTGCTGTGAATTCTGGAAAAGTTCTGGCTGGAAAAGGCTGGCTTCCCTGTTCCCAGAGTCTTTGGTGCTGTAGGCTAATGAGGGAGCTGTAGGGTTGTACTTGGTCCACTTTGAGGCTGTATCCTTTTCAGCTTTGGATTTTTAATGGCACACACGGTCCATCAGGGACTTGGATTCTAATATCACTTCTGTAAATCAATACAAATGGTGTATAAATATAAATGGTGTGAAAGGTCTGTCAAGGTCGCTGTCCTAATGGATTGTAATTTAGCACCTGTGACATGTGCAAGTTGTTAATGTGCAGAAATGCCTGAAAAAGATATTTCCATGAGAATGGAGACAATGTTTTATTTCTCTGCATTTATTATCACATAATGCAGTCTGTGTATAAGTACACTCTGTTACTGGAGATCAGGTGGAAGCCTTTTCACACAGAAGTAGGGCACCAGGAAGGGCTGTTGTACCGATTGCGTCGATTACTATGCACAAATTAAACATCCTAGGTGGTGTTGTTTCATTTTATGGATCTTTTTTCAGTATTTGAATTTTCCAAATGTTTTTGCTCAAAATGTTTAAAAAAAACAAAAAAAACAGCAGAAGCAGTGTAGTTATATTTAGCATTTGGATGCCATATTTGTGTACGGTAAATCACAGTATATTGCTGACAGTATATTGCTGACAGTAACTGTCATTACGCCCTCGGTATGATGTTAATTTCTTCTTCCATTTCAGAGGTTTACAAAGTGCCAAGATGTCATTCGCCCTGCCTCCGAATGGCCACCATATAGTGTACAGCAATTAAAAGTGCATTTGCGTCAACACAAAAGTTTATTAGCTGAGTGCTCGAGTGCGTAACAAAGGTTTTCACACCTGCACCGATAACCCGGCACATATGTTTGACTGACACACCAGTCGCTAAATGGTGCCAATAAAAGGCACAGGTGTGACGGTTCCGCCGCAGAGACACGGGAACAGTCACCACCGTAGCAGCAAGCGGGACTTTGACAGGTTTCGATTGTGGTGTCAAAAAGCCAGGAGTGAAACTTTCAGACTCACCTAAATGCCATCAAGGGAGTTTCGGATTTTAAATTCTTGGCCTTCAGTGAGAAGCCACAATTTTTTTTTTTTGGCAAGTGCACTTTTCACTTCTGCTAGTTAAACAATCACCATGGCAACCTTTTGGACAAAGATCTTCACTGATTCTATTTAAGGATACTACCAGCTGTCGCTTATCTTGGTGATTATGAAGAAATATTAATATGATATGAGGTTAATTTGACCAGCTGCAAATCAGCTTGGGAAGTCTCAGCTCTGCGATGAATGTAACCTGTTCCTATTTCTCTAGTCCCTTGCTTTCTTTATACATTTGCTTAATTGTAAAATCATCTTTTCATATTATGTATACTTTGATTCAGTTTGTTAGTGCATTGTTACAATGCATTAATACAGCTTTTTCCAGTTGTGGCATCAGTACACCTTTATATGCTGTATGTGCACGTATCTTTGAAACACTGATATTTTGCAGGGCACATTTCAGCACTGAAAAAAAACATGTTTTCTGCAGGAACTTTTTGCTGGTCTTGGAAAAGACCTCGCTGTGCCCTGTTACCCTTTCCTCACCTTCTTCCTGCTCTGGGGTCTCCTCCTCCCTCCTGTTGCTGCTATGAAGTGGGCTGTTCTAGCCTTGGGGTCCTGGAAAGGAGACATCAGGCCTCCTCTCCGCAGGGCCTCCTAGCGATAGCCGCGGATCTCCGTCAGCTGAGACTCCACTCGCGGTGTCCGCCGTGCCTCCTCTTTGTGTGCAAATGCGCAGGTCTCACTGCCTTTTGTGCGGCGAGCAACTCTCTAGAAGATAAGGGTCAGTTCACCTACAAACTTCCATCGAGTTTTGAAGTTATAAGACACACGGTCGATAAAGTATGTGATTAAAATAATGCATGCTTCACAGTGCCATTCACATTTTAAACTCTTTGCTTTGTGGTACATGAATAATCCAGGTCTGAACAGACTTAGCTGCATGCAGGGAAAGAATATTAATCTGCCTTCTAGCCTTGATGAAATTTTATTGGGTATAAATTTTTGCCCGAATAGCAGATTGCTTATTGCAACATAACTAATACCACTGTTTTATTTCAGAATGAAATATGACAATGTTTTATTAAAAATGACATTGTAGGTGTTGTGCTGTACTGTGTGGAATAATTAATATGGAGCTGTTATACTGAGCAGTCCTTGTAACCCAAGACTATTATTTCATAAACACAGCTTGATAGCTTGGAAAAGATGAGGTTTTGACTCACAATATTTTATGAAGTTACTGAAGTCAATGAATTGTTTAGATGCGTTATGTTTTTCCCGCATTATTAAAAGTCAACATAATAAAATAATAGGAATTGAGTCTTTTTGTGTCTTGCATATTAACAATTGATCTGTTATACTTTTATCAATTCCCACACCCCTGTTACGATGCCATAATTTTATTTTGATCATTATAGATGTCTGCAAGGTTGATTAGGCCTGTAATATATTCAGACATTTTTATTTTTTGTGTTTTATCTGAAAAATTTGTGCTATTTTTATCATTATCCTTGCACCAACTGATGGTCGGTTGTCCTTGAATCACAGATTTTGCCAGGCAGGTAGTTTGCTTGATTTTTCTTGTTCCTTTTTCCCCCTGAACAAACTCAGTGGCTAACCATTCGCATCTCGCCTGCTTGTCTGCGCACTTGTGCCTCTGCACTGAGGAATCCATGGGAGAAAGGTTTCCGTGATGTTACTTTTTCTGAATTTTGTGCAAAAACATCACTTTAATTGGAGTGAGATGACACAGAGAAGAGTATGAAAAACACCATACAGTAACATGAAATTTGTATTGGAGGGAAAGATAAATCATTTGCAATATTTAAATAACAGGAGTCCCCAAAACTCATTACCAGATATCAAGTCATACATTATGACAATCAATGTCATTCTCATTCAACCTGAAGAACAAAAATCTTCTAAAGTTCATGTACTGTGCACCATATGCATATTTATTTTTCTCTTTTATTTTTTGAGCCTGGGAGTTTTTTTCTTTTCCTTGGTTGCCAGATGTCTTATTTCTACCTTGGTTTAGTTTGCTTTGTTTTATATTCACTTTCTCTATGTCAGAAAACAGGTGTCCAGTGCTCTGGGTCACCATGTTTAGACGAGTGCCGTTAAAAAAATTTGTCAAAATGGAAATAATAAACAGATATCCAGTCTGGCATCTACATCATACTGGTTTGTACCTTTTGTTGTATGTTTTATTATGACGTTGTGATCCAGCTGTTGTTTCGCATCGCTTTTGAATGTTACCCAGGAAAATGACAGACTGGAGGTGAATGTTGTTTCCAAACACGTTTCCAGCATCCGTGTTACCCGAGGGGCAAATAGTGGTTTAACTGTTTAGAGGTGCTGTCAGATGTGCTGAAGAAGTTCGGTCTGAGAAGCATCTTGAGTGCAGGTAACAGGAGTGCAGTGTTTATATTAGAGAACAGGTTGTTTCAGATTTTCTAGGAATGGAACCTCATATGAGTTACTTTCAATTTTCATTGTTAGGTTGCTGCAGAAATGTGAATAAAATGAGCTGCCATTTTATGACCAAAATTTAGACCTCTTTTTTAGTTTTGCTTTGAATTTGCTAAACGTTTTGAAAGCCAGACATGTGCAGCAGTGCCCAGCTCTGCGCAATAAAGTTGTTTATCGCAGGTGGGGAGCAGGTAGCATTGTGGTTAACCGATTGGATGTGTGCCTGCAGTTGTGAAGGTGCTGCTGCTGTTGTACCTTGGAGAAAAGTCTCCAGGCTAAATTACCAGAATAAAAATTTCTACCTGTGCAATACTAGAGCTGTATTAATATATATTAAAATGTTGGCATAAACTCATTGGTTTATTAACTGAATTTGTTCCTCAAAATCTACTTGTTAAGTTGAAATCATTAAATTTAAGTTGCAAACACCATTAATTCTTACAGTGATTTAATTTGCATGTTCCAAGTAAGATGTAAGTACATCCAAAAATCTCCCAAATAACAATAAGAATTTGGCTCATATTCAGATGTTAATGTTTTTATCTGTGGAATCGTTGGTTTAGATCAGCTCTGAAAGTGTTAAGGTGTCCTTAAAGCACTTTTGCAAATCATTTGCAAATCAAGGAATGGGTGTTTATTTCAGTCAGTCATGCTCTGTGCTTCCATCCCATTTCTACTCATACACACCTGAAAATGCCAGTGATGGGATTCTTGCTTCTGGCAATAATGGAAATACAGTGCGGAATGTAAATCAATGGCTCATTCTATCCCTGTGAGTGCAAGTCCTGTGTGGATGAACGTCAGACATCCTCTTTAGACATTGACAACTAACAACTGCATTTTCTCCGCAGTGTGCGCCAGTGACTGTGACTCGGACTTAAACGCCGAGCTCTCCTACTACACGCTCAGCCCGGACTTCACTGTCTCCGCCCACGGCACCATCTTTCCAGCTCGTCCCCTCGACTACGAGAGGCCCAACCACCTTTATGAGTTTGTAGTGATGGCTGTGGACAAGGGGGAGGTGCCCCGCACGGGGACAGCGACCGTCCGCATCCGCATGTCCAACATCAATGACGAGCCCCCTGAATTCTCCCAGCAGCTGTGAGCATTTCTCTCAGCATTTCACTCCCAAACGTTGGACAGTTGAATTGTATTTAAGAGTATAGGTGGCTGTGTGTGTAGTGGTGGAATTCCGCTTCCTTACCAACCTTTTACTTCATTATCAGCTGCAATGCACAAGCACTTCCCACCTTTTCTGTGTCACTTTTCATATTTCCCAGAATCCAGTTGTAACTGTCAGGATTAAATACAAATCCATAAAATCTTTACAAAGGTCTCTGAAAAGACTTGTCAGAGTGATTTTATTATCATTTCTAAATGCTTCTTTGCTGTTTCTAACTGCAGCACTTATGCCCATGTCTTATTCATGAGTGTTTATGCTCTTCCACTGCACTGTTGTTATTACTGCGAGTATTGTTATTTTTATTTTGCACACCACTGCTGCGGAAGCCACTGGCTCTCTTAATTTGCTAATTTTCTGGATTCTAGTTTTGTTCAATCAACCAAGTGTGCAGTTATTTTTCAAGAAGTTTGTTTGTCTGTGTGGAGGGAGCTGAGGTTTCTTCAAAATCTCGGTCAGTTCCGTTGGCATTATGCATTGCAGGAGTTTTGGCAGTCGGCAGGGGGTTGCAGGAACTGGGCGCGGGGTTAATGAGAACAATGCATTAAGGTGAACGGACAGTTACAGACAAATTTGCAACCAGTTGTTTGTTGTGCGAGGACGCCGCAGTGGGCCAATAATTTCTTGGCACTCAAGTCTTGCAATAATGCGGAAAATAGGGCCTGTTGCTCAGGCTGTTTGGAAAATCATTACGGTAAACGCTTGCTTGCTTTTACCTAAATGGTGAAAAAAAATTAGATATGCTCAGGTAATGGCCTAAATTATGCATAAAATGATGTCAAAGCTGGAACACTGGCACACTGGGCAGTAAGGAGATAAATGAGAGGGAGAAATGAAAGAAAACAGGCCATTCTGGTTCATGTTTTTTACACTCTGTCGAATATTAATTGTCAGAATCCCAAGCAGGGCAGATAAACATGCGAATTGGATTCTGGCAGATGTCAATCTTTTAATAAGATGAAGAAATACAGACTTGTGTACATAATATGCTGCTTATGCTGTTGCTATGACAAAGACGGGCTTCTGTAATGAGTACGAGCTCGCTGTGATTGTGGTGGAAGTGAAACAGAAGGCCTGGTTAATAAAGATGAGTGTAACGTGGGAATGTGTGTGTCACAAAAGTAGGACAGGTTCTCTTGCATGGAAATGGCTTCGGATGCGTGCTGTCACTTATGTGTTGGGCCCAGTCGCCCGAGTTGTTGCTACGGCGACTACTTAAGGCGCTTAGATGCAAGTCCTGGGCTGGGTAGAGAGGTTTGTTTACTCCCAAGGGTTGAAAGGAGCAGCAGTGTTCCAGGTTTTAAAAGCAGGTGACCTTTGATGCCCCATGTAGGGTTGGAGGTGTATGGAGTGGAGGTGCAACGAGGAGGAGGACTCTTTGTGGGGGCTACAGAACATATGACTCTCTATAACCTGTCAATCACAGCTGAATCCCATGGATCAGCTGTGTTGGTGGCTCGGCTCTTATTCGCATCACTGTATTTGTCCTTGACCATTTTAGGTCTCTTTGCAGTTTGCACCTCTGGGTTTTCTGCATTGCTTTGGAGCACAGACGTGGGCGAAGTGGACTGCAAACACGGCTGCATTCCAAGAAAAACTGCCAACTGAACTCACATTCTGAGTTTGCAGCTCTTTGATTTTTTGACTGATAACAAATTAGCATGCAAAAAAAGGTGTGCTCAGTTGGTCCTGCTTCCGCCGGATATTGAATGATTTTCAAGCTAGGAGAAGGTGAATTGACAGCACTCTATTCAGCTATATATGCGCTAAGAAATTGTTGATGATGTTTATATTTGCTAGTGCTTTATTTCAGCGCATTTGTTCAAGCAGTTGTAAGAATATGTGCATATCTATGCCTGTTTTTGTGCTCTATTGTAGCATCAGACCCTAGTGGTGGGTGTCAGTATTACAGGTGCAAGTAGTTAATTGGTGTCCAGCAGTGGATGAGGTGTTCCATATTTTTGGGGTTCGCCCGATTCCACTGTGTTGTGAGAGGGGGGCTGGGGTGGTTAATTAGCTTCAATGTGGGCATTAAAAGAGCCACTGGTCAGTTTCCCTGCCTGGCTGTTACCCTCTCTTGCTGCCCTATATTCAATAAAAGGCTGTGTTATGGAAATCAGTGTGATGTCCTCGTTCCCTCCGTCCGAGCCCAGACTGGCACTCACCACACCGTATTCATTGGTGTGAATGATAGTTCCCTAGTACCAGCGCTCTCACCGGGGCCTGGGGTGAGCTACCACAATCCTCACAGAAAATACAATATACTGGAGCAGAAAGGCCTACTCGTCCATTCATTTTATGCTCATTAATTACCCGGTGGCAATTTTTGATTTTTTACAGCTTGGGGGACCATGGCCAGACAGTTGCAGGTGGTCTTGCTCTTCACTTAATGGCCAAGCTTCTGCGAGCTGATCACTGGACCGTAGGCTTGGTTTGCAGGTCTTCGCTGTACATCTAGGTCACTCAGGGCTGAGACAGAGCCCAGTGCCAGAGCTACGGTTTATTCACAATGACAGCTGCTTCATTTTGTTAATAAAAAATCGCACCAATGGGTCACACACACCCAATGGGAAAGGCAGGCCCACCGGCCGCCATGTTGATTGTTTACTTTGCTGCATATTCAACAAGGAAAGATGCTATATATTTATCCTTTGTGTATTGTTTTGATGCACTGCCAGGGTTCAATTGTATGTTTATGTATTCCAGCAGAGTGTGGGTGTGTAAACTGAGGAGTCAGGCAGTCCTAAGAACGTAAATATACTGGGAGGCCAGCGTTTTATTTGAATCCCATGTGAGTGTAAGTTTGTGAGTGCATGAGCATGTATTTTTATTATGGCAGGCGGGTAGGTGTGAGTACACCGGAGAAAGGGGAGGGGGTAGGATGTGGGATGACTGCAAAACCCGCTGTGAAGTACCCTGGGAGCACCAGGAGGTGCAGAGGACGGGGCAGTAGGGTGCCTGTGTGCTTGCACTCGTAGTCCTCCTCCGAGGAGCTGCCCACACTTTTGCAGCCGCAGAGATGCGGCGTCTGCCCAGGATTTTGGCCTGTAGTCTACTTTTTAATGCACGATGTGCTCTGAGACTGGGGACTGTGCCTGGGAACAGCATGGTGCTGACGCTGAAGACCCAAAGTCCTGGAACTTTAGTTGCAAAATGTGAAGAATTTATTGAGGTTACCCATCACACGGTTACTTCAGTCATGATGTTTTGCAGAACTACTCTGGGTGTCTTCTGACAAGCAAAATGTAAATTTTCAACCAGGTGTTACCTGACTGCTCGATTTGAAATATTCCCGCCAAAAGTAGTGTTTAGACTGTTCAGATTATACTAATTCTCTTGGTTTTATGGCTTTACGTATTTACATAGTTAGTGGTTGCAGTTCCCTATAACTACCCTGCCTCTGCAGACAAATGGGACTATAAAGTTATTTCTTGGTTGGGTTGTAATCAACTTGACATTAATTGCAATTGAGAATCGCTGTTCAGGGGGTCTGTAGCAGAGAGAGCGTCCAGAATGCCATACAAGTTTGAAACAGTCAAAGCAGATTACACAGTAAGTACAGTTCCTTATATATTTTCCAGCTCCCGCAATGCTTCTTCTGCCTCTTTAACTTACAAACGCTCATTACTGCCTTTTAAAATTACCCTTAAAAAATCAAAACAGTATTGCTTTATCCTTCTATACGGTGTCACAGTTAGTGCTATAGGTGTGTTTTTGAGAAATGGAGCTTAATGAAACTGTGCTGTAAGAGCTCTTTAATACTGTATTTTGCATAAACGGAGCTTGAAAACTGTACAGCATAATGCAAATAAATCCAGAAAACTCTTCTCTATTTTATGAATAACAAATTTAAAATAAAAAAAAAAATGCTTTTAATATTCTTAAATACTGTAAATATTTTTAAGTAGTGTAAAATATTGTGATAAATTTCAAAGGGCTAAAGGAGTGCCACTGTAAAATTATAGGAGGTAGTGCAAATTTTAATCCTATTTTTGAACTATGTTTGAACTGTTGATTCTTATTTTAGTGCCAATCTTGCCTTTCTGTTTCGTTTGGTGTGTTTTTATGATGACAGCTATCGGACTTTCGTATCTGAAGATGCCGGACCCAATACACTAGTTGCCACGGTGCTGGCCAAGGACCCAGATGGTGATGGGATCACGTACAAAATCACAGCCGGCAACGAAGAGGGCAACTTTGTCATTGACAGCCAGAAAGGTGACAGCTTCGTGTCCATCATTCAGTACATTTTAAACAGCTGCAAAAACACATGCATGGGAACATCTAAGTGTAAGAAATGCACGAACAAACTTCACCCTTTGTTTCATCCTCCGTGGTGGACAACCTGCTAGGAGAACAAGCAGCCTTTTTCTGTCATGTCGTTTGTGGTGAAGAGATGAGACGCCCCAAATCAAAAATCTTCCCATTATCTCTCATCTGATAGCTGGCTTTTGCTTAGCTTCTCCCATTTCCTCTGTGGTAAGCAAATTAGTCTGCAGACAAAGTTCATCCCTACTACTGAGTACTAACTCTTTGATAATTCACTTTGAAATGAAGTCTTGAGATATTTTTTTCAAGCGCTTCAACCAAGTGTTAATAATATAAATATTGACTAAATAAATAATTAAATTATTTGCAGTCTCACTGGAATGTTATTTTAACATGGCTGCAGTATGGCAAAGGGTGTGGAGACGTTCTTGCATTTTAATTTAGACTTCCCACAGCTTATGAACAGGCGAGCAGCAAGTTTCGAGCAAGTAAAACAATTATTTTTGTTTCCCCAGAGTCTGATTCTGCTTCCGATCTAATCCGTTACATGAAGGCAGCCTTGACTTGCGCTGTAGTTTTTTTTTTGTAGTTCTCATCCGCTTTCCGCTGCCCCTCTGTAATCTGGCATTTAGAGGACAAGACGTTAATTAGAGGTGGCAATGGGTGAGAGCTGACCCCCCATCAGATGCGGCGATGCAGAGGCCTGGGCCTAGAGAAACATCTTCCCCATCTTTAATGTGCTTTGATATCTGCTGGACGCACAGAGTATAGCTCACCCGGCAAGGTGCCTGAGGCGGACAGTCGCACCGAGCGTGTCCCTGGCTCTCCCACCCCACCCCCTGCTCCAAATAGATTGCAGTTCAAAGCACTTAGAAACAGCCGGAAGCAGGTGTTACAACCGCTCATGGAGGCAATTGCTGTGCATGAGCACCCTTTACATGAGGAGGTGTGCTGCCATGTTTTTTTAACCCGTATCTGGTGTGTTGTATTTATTTGACGTGCCCTAAGGTAATAATAATAATAATAATAATAATAAAAAGAACTCTTGGCCCAGCTTATCTGGTAACACATTCTTGTTATGCCTTCGAGCAGGACTGGTTATTCATCCGAGTGTGATTTAATTTGTGATTGGAATCTGATTGACAGCTGTCTTTATTAAAAAAAAGAGCTGCATCGCAGTGAGGAACTGCGTATCAATTTATTTTTTTTTTGTGCCTTATTTCCACTGGGTGCTAGTTACACGCAGAAACATTACATCTTGTTTTGACACACTGCTCATGCTGTTGAGTGGAATAGGTTATTCAAAAGGGGTGCAATTAAATGTCCGATTAAATACTGACTGACAGTTGTCTTTAGTATAAAGAGCTAAACAGGAACAAAAGCTGTGCATCCGTGTGCTTAACACGATTCTTTATATTATTTTCCTGCAGGTCCGACCGACATTTTCCATTTTTCCATGCAGCGCACGATGCTCTCTGCTTCGGCTTGTTTGTTGTCGTACCAGTTAGCAGTCAGCTGTGATAAGAAAGCAAAACATAGGACTATTAATAACAGTAAAGTTGTGTACACAAAGCTGTATGTAAAAACAACAATACGGAAAAACAGTGACATGAAAAGCCGAACCGAATAAGAGTCGGTTTAATTTGCATCAATTAATTTGTTTGTGTTGTGCACTTGCTAGGCTCTGGGTGGGTGTTTTCGATCAGGCAGTTTCTCAGGTTACCTTCAGTTCAAAATATGTGAAAGCTGCAAATGACTTTGCCGCACATGTCCCACTAAACCCTGAATCACCCCGTTCACCCAATGGGCTCAATTATTGCTGTGGACGAGAACTGTACACTGTCACCTAGCAAGCTGTACTTACCGTGGTATGGCAACTGCTAGGTAAGCTGTTACGTGCTGCCTCTCTGCGGCCCGATGCTGAGGTTATACAGTGCTGTGTGGAAATCTGTGCATTTGTATTAGGAGGTATCCATCGAAAACGCGTTGGGTTTAGCAAGCAGGCTAGTTATATACTGCATGTTAAACACGGATGGTTATTTAGCCATTCACAAAGCTGGATGGCGCCGATAGAAGATCTGACATAAATCTCCATTGCGCCCAGAAACATAACAGAACCGTATGGATTGCCTCTGAGCTTGACCTCAGGCAAACAGTCTCAATTTGTAGCTTTCCCAGATCTTTCTCGGCTGTGCCTGAACCCCACAAGAAGTCTGTCCGCAGGAGAAAAAGAAGTGAAACGCCCTGGGTGTCTACAAAGGCCAGCCTGTATGCGGTCGAGTGCTTCTGTTGGCCTTGAAATGTATGGAAATAAATACAACTTGTTGGGTGGCTGTTTTAGTTCCCGGTCCTGTCTTATCTGTGGGAAGTTTTCCTCAAGAGCACCTTCTCTCCCCATATACTTTGGGACCCCAAAAATAAGCCAAAAATACAAAAATGTAATTAGACCCCATGGTGAGGGATGGAGAAAATGGCTTACCATGCAAATCCCAGAGTCCAAAGGATCCCTGGTGTGCTGCTGCTGTGCAGATAGAAGTGCAGCAGGAAAGTTCCAGAATGATGCTGCTGTGGTTGTTTAACAAGGCCTCAACCGCTCGGTCAGGCTTTGCAATATAAATGGTACGTGGTAGCATTTGAATTCGTGCTCTCTAATACTACTGTGTTATCTAATTTCTATCACAAGGGGCGTTTGTTTTATTATTTTTGATGCCTGTTTCTTTTTTATCATATTCTTTTGTGCAATTGTTTTGATCAAAAGCATAGAGGGGAAACTGGAAAGAAATCATACTAAAATCAGAACATCTGAACCTATGTCTTGCTCACAGGGCCACCCAAGGCCTCTGGCCCCAGCACATTTAAATAATGCTTTGTGATTGGGTGTTGTTGGCTGCATACATTTTGCAGGGCTCATCCGCCTACGTGCCAACCCTCCTCCGAACCTACAGGGCCTGGAGTACGTGCTGAACGTCACGGCAACTGATGACAATGCCTCGGGGGGACCGCACCCCCTGTCAGCCACCACCCAGGTCATCGTGGGAGTCAATGATGTCAACAACAACAAGCCAATATTCGAGAAGGTATGGGACCTGACGCTGTCTTAGCTCTGCTGACAGTTACCCTCTGTAATGGAGAATGAGGACTGCATCTCTCTTGCAATCACACATCTGTGGCTCTATCTGTGCCCACATATATTTGTCAAGTTGATGTTTAATATTGCCTTTGAACCATTTGGAAAACCGTAACTCCCTAGGTTTTGCAGACAGACCTGAGGGAAGTTCTGCGTGAAACTACATATTTTGCTTGGATCCCATGCTTAGATATGACTCTTGCTGCTCTGGTGAACCTTTCAATTTTCTCAAGACATCTTTCGTGCGCACTGGAAGAGCCCCCACAGGAATCTTTGTTTTCTTCTGTGGACTTGTTTTTTTGGATTGAACTGTGTATGCCAGGCTTTGAACAAGTACTATAATCCATGGGAAGATGATCTGAGGAAGCACTGTCTTTCAGAAGCATTGAGACAGTCACTGAAACGCTACTTTGTCTATCAACTGGTGCAGGGCTGTGTGAGATGCCTTCTTTAAGTTTTGGGCTTTGGTGGCTTTGGGCCTTAATCCCTTAGTCCCTTTATGGAGCAGGTCTGGCAATCTGTTTTCTACCAAAGATGTTCTTCTCGCTGACGGTTGATTAGGAGTGGCCTTCCTGGTCTTCTTCTGATGGTCCTTAGATACAACTCAGTGACCTCAATTGTCTATCTGTTGTGTTTCTTTCTTGCTATGTGAGCTGCTCATCTTTTGTAACTGTCATATAAAGTTTCTACAACATCTGTTATTTCCATTCTTGCCTGCGTAGTGATGCTTTTGGGCCAAAGTGTTAGGTTTCACACTCACAGGCAACAGTAGGGAGGATGTGGCTGTTACGCAGATTTGCTCTTGTTTTAATGTCTAATTTCTGCTTACTTACTGCAGTATTAATCATTTCTTTAATGAAGGCCTTCAAGCTGCTCCTGCTCCTCTGCTAATTTCTTTAGTTATATCATTGATTTTAATTAGTCGACCTAGGTATACATATCCATGCACTTTTTCAATACGTAATCCGGTTACATATTATCCTGCATTGCTCATTTTTCATTGGTTGGATTATGTATGGCATATTTTCATTATAATTTGTTAAAAATTTTGGCACATTTTTATAAAAATTTGTTCTCAGTTCTCGTGAGTTTAATGAAATCTGGGCTGGATCATCAGCAAAAAGCAGCATGTGCAGTGTCACACCATCCTAGATGTTGGGCACCTTCTGATCTAGTGGTTTTCCCCTTCCGCTAGATACACACGCACCCCTCCAACCTGATTCCCACCACTTACTAGCTGCTTTTGGTTGGCAGGAAGAGCAGTCTCAGGTGTTCAGTTTTGCTTCCATTGTCATTAATCCTTTCATAATGCCAGAGATAAAATTTCACATGTAAATCTTAGGATGCAGTAATGCATTGTCAACCTGTTGCCCAATGTTCTTCTGTGTGTCTGCAAATCACCCTCAGTGCCAGCAATACAAGGAGCGGACCTCGGTTCTGGAGAACCAGCCTGTGGGAACCTTTGTTCTGCAGGTCCATGCAGTCGACGCAGACGAGGGTGCCAACGGGAAAGTGATGTACGGGTTCATGCACAAGGACAGCACGATTCCTGCCTTCAGCATCCACCCAGATACAGGTCCAGGGTCCCAAACATCTGTGCACTGCATTGTAGAATGAAATGTAGACTGCTGTTATGCCAGAAGTTTTTTTATGTTGACAACTCTGAATTTTAATCTCAGAGGTCCCTGTTTGGCCCATGAAAATGTATTTGACTTAAAGAGCTTCTGTAAAAATACATATGTAAATTAACCATCTATCCAAGATGTTAGAAGAACACAGTGCAATCACACCCTTTTCCAGGCTTCATCTAAGCGGACTCTTCTGCTGCGAGTTCCCAACATGATTTTTGGAGTACCTTCACTGATTTCACAAAGAATTAATAAAATTCATAGGAAATATGAAATTTCTGAAAGTTCAGCCCAATCCAGTGCTTGTGTAAGATTTGCAAGTCTTCCAATGCAAAGGAAAATAATTATTCAAAAGAAACTTTTTTCATGATTAGGCTCAACCGCAGCTTTGTGAGTTTTGATAGCTTTGTAGAAACCAATAAAATCGTACCACCAGTCAGCCTTCATTTTTGCCTAAAAAATTGTGCCTGTCTCCGATGAATATGAATAATACTGCATTGATTACTTTCGATTGAACTGGGTCCAATTAAATATCATGGGCTTCTGAAAATATTCTATTTGTCTTCAACAGGCTGAAACCAAATAAACGTTGAAATTTTAAGCATTTTTGGCACATTTTTCACTTTTCCACTTTAGATACCACTGCAATATTATACATTGTATACAGAATATTTAAGAAAATCCCAGGTAGACATTGACCCTGATGACTTTCATGCTGCTGGGGATTGACTGTAGGGTGAATCTATCTTGTGCTCAACCCTTCCAGGTGTGATTGTCACAGCCCGAGAGTTCGACAGAGAGCGGCAGAGAGAGTATGCGGTCACGGTGACTGCCACAGACAAGGCGGCCGAGCCTCTCATTGGGATATGCCAGCTCAACATTCAGATCCTGGATGAAAATGACAATGACCCCAAGTTTGAGAACCTGCGCTACGAGTGTGAGTTCCAGTTCCAGGGAGAGCACCAGTTGCGGGCTGGGTACCAGCATCACTGTATAGGCTGAGTGGCAGTTTGCAGGAGTTGTTTGTGCGCTGTCCACTCTAAGCCACTTTTTATTTAAGCCAAATTCTTTGTAGCAGGGGTGCACAGCTGCAGCCCTCAGGGGGTGGAGAGTCTTGCAGGTTTTACAGAACACAGTTTTAATTACTGTGTAGTTGACGTCCAAAATACCAAGTGAGCTGACATTCGATCCAGTTAACAACTTCAATATTGCAATTAAGTGCTGAAGCTGAGCAGAAACCAACCCAGCTTGTGGCTTTCATGGATCAGATTGGAGCACCTCTGGTTTATATAAATAAAGGAATATAAATATATAAATATTGTGTGCAAATATGCGTGTGTATATATAAATAAAGGAATCTATAGGTCATGGGGGAAAAACCAGTGGTGTCAACTTTGGGAAATGTCCACGTTGGTATGTACTGGGTTTCTGCTGCTGGCTGCCTGCAGACTTCTTGCGGGAGGACACGATGATCGGGACCAGCTTTCTCCGCGTGGCGGCACACGACGACGACTACGGCACCAACGCTGCCATCACCTACTCCATGTCGGCTGAGCCACCCGAGTACCTGCGCGTAAACCCACTCACCGGCTGGGTGTACGTCAACCAACCCATCTCACAAGTGAGCGTTTGATCAGGAAATGCCACGAGGGTTGGGACCTGTGTGTGTGTGTGTTCGCTGCATGTGCCAAGCCAGTTTACAGAAGTGAAGAACCTCAGTTAGCACTTTAGGGAACTGACACAGGCAGTTGAGTCTGAGCACACATTACTTCCATATGGCTGATGCTGATCTCTACAATTACTACAGAATCCTTTTTTTGTAGTGAATAGGGAAAATAAACAGCATGGAACTTGTTAACTAATTATGACTTGTATTCCTATGTAAAGTGCACATAATGATGAAACATTTATGGAACAATGAAGCATGATATGGCAAACAGATGTTCCAAAGCAAAAATGTGGCATTGATGGGGGAGAGTTTAGCAGGAATGTTGCTATGGCTACAAAGGTCCTACATCATGAAGATAGCATCAGCACCATAAAAGAAAAAACAGCAATACTGTTGGGTTGCTGTAGATAAAGGGGTCACGCGTTCCAATAGAAACATCTATCATATGAACATTGATCTTAATGATGGTCCCTCTTTTCTTGATGTCTCTGCCAGCGGTCCTACATCACACGGGAGGTCATTGCCACCGATGGGGGCAACCGCAGCAGCTCAGTGGAGCTTGCTGTCACCATCACCAATGTGAAGAACCAGCCACCACAGTGGGAGAAGGATCGCTATGAGGTGGTCATTCCAGAGAACACCATGAGGGACACTCCCATTGTGGTGAGCAGAAGAAGACTGCAGGACCAGGCCCAGTATCCCAAATAGGATAGGAAGTATCATGCCAACTGTAGGGGTTTGGTGAGATCTCATAGAGATTTGTCTCACCTTTATCGCAGTTTTCTGCACATAGGAAACTTAATAAAACTGTATATTTTGCACAGTTAAATCATTAATGAAGCAATCATTACATTACAATGAAAACGAACCATAGCCTGAAATGTGGAAGTTGAGATCAGGGGCTGAGGAGCTAGCGGGAATGCACCAGTTGAACCTTTGAGATGAGATTCACTCTCAGCTCTTTGGTAGCTTCTATTTTCCACTTAATGCAATTTTTTTTTAAAATAGCTCATTTAGTTCTGTTACTGGCTGGAGAATCTGTCAATCTTTGTAATGCAGCTGATTTAAAAATGAATTTTTTAATATGCATCTTGAATAAGCTATTAAAAATGCATCTAAATGTTTCACTGAGGAGGAAAATAATGGGGTGTGACGAATTGATCTGAGATAAAAATGTTTATTTTACAGTGACACCAGGAAGTATAGCAGCTTGCAAAGATATAACTGATTGGGATTTGCAGTGTTTATTTTATTCTCAATGAGAGCCTGCATTAATTAAGCCTTGCAGAATGTTTCCAAATGATGTCTGAGACAACGCCTTGTGGTAGATGGCAATGTTTTCATTTACTTTCACCTTAGACCATCAAGGCTGTTTCCCCGTTGGGAGACCCAAGGGTGACCTATAACCTGGAAGACGGGCTAGTTCCAGAAACCAACATGCCAGTGCGGTTCTACCTGACGCCCAACCGTGAGGATGGCACTGCCTCCATCCTGGTGGCTGAGCCGCTCGACTATGAGACCACGCAGCACTACATGCTCAGGGTCCGGGCGCAGAATGTGGCTGCTGTGCCCTTGGCAGCCTTCACAACAGTCTACATCAACATCACAGGTATCATCCAGTGCACTTTGCCTCAACGATGGACAACTTCCTAGGCATCAGCAGAAGGAATTGTAGCGGTTAAAGAGCTAAGCTTTGACCGAAATCACCAACTTAAATACCGGGTCGAACTGCTCATGTATCTTCATAAATATCTCCCATATACATCTAAGCAGTCTTATTCCAAAAGCTTCCACTTGTCTACTAAGTGAATCACCTCACCGCTGCCTACTGGTCTAGAATAGTACAACATTCCATGGCCGCAGGTGACCCCAAGCCCTAACCCTAGGCCCAGCTCCTTGCACAGCCCCAGAATTGACTTTACCGCAGGAAGTTTCCACATTGCACAAGCACTCCGAGAACTTCCACATTGCACATGCTGTCTGAGAAAACAGTAGCTTCTGCATCATTGATGCTGCTTAAAGTACAAAGTGGAATAATTCATAGCCCCGTCCTCTCTTTACTAGCTAATTTTTGTTAATGAAAGAATGCTGTGATGACCATCAAAAGACATGGAAAAGAAGCAAAACAAGTTTTATTTATAAGCCCAAGCCTTATTTTAAGTAAAAAAAAAAAAGAGAAAAAAGCATGTTGGTTATATTGCCACATTTTTTTTTGATTTCAGAGATGCCCTGTTGGGATTTATATATCCAAAGTAAGCACACCATAAAGGCGTGTAATGAGAGGGGAAGTGTTTCAGTGCAGAATAATAGTTCCTTCACAATGATCAGTGCCTTGGGTGGCTAGAATGATGGATTATATTGCTCATAATTTCACATAGTTATGGTGCTGTAATTCCTTCAGTTGGTTTTTGCTCACATGCCTAGTTGAAGACACAAAGGTGTACTTTATGCTCACTTTGACGTTCACCTGTGCAGTTAGACTGGACTTTCTGCTTGCTCTGGCAGATGTCAACGACAACGTTCCGTTCTTCACATCATCCATCTATGAGGCGGCGGTGACAGAGGGTGCAGAGGTGGGGACCTTTGTCCTTCAGGTGTCCGCGAATGACTTGGACCTGGGTCCTAATGGGAAGGTCGGTACTGTGCGCCGGCTGTTCTACATGAAGGACAAAGCTTCACGCACCAAACATTTCATGCTTCATGTGTTCATTAAAGATAAATGCTTAATTACCGTTCATTTCCAACCATGGGCAGTAGGTCAATAATAAAAATTACAATTTAAAAACATTAGGAAATGCATGGGAATCCTGGGCTGATCTCAGTGTTCATTCTTAAGTCCCCACTTCTGAGATTTTGTAATGTTTCATTTGGTTATTAATTTTTAATTTTTTTTCTTTAGCTTGAAGTGTGTAGCATGGTCTTTTTGGTGGAACATTTCTTTTCTTGCTTAACTAGGCTCACTGTAAAACAGTTCTCAGAAGAAAAGAGATCACTAAGAAGCTCCTGGGTAAACACATACAGTACATGTTCACACACACAGACTCTCTCCCCTTTGTAAGTGAATTTCTTAAAAATAAATCTTTGAACATGGCTTTTGGAACAAAACAGAGAACAAATTATGCTCTGTAGCATTATGCTCAGAGAAGTGTCTTTGCGTGTGTAATTCTTGTGTTAAGTCCAAGTATGAAGCATCACAGAATAGTAGAGATGCTATTCAATCCCACAGTTAGATAATAGGAATTTTCTTACGTCGAATATGCTAATTTTTACAGCAAACTTTTGAGTTTCTGGTCGCTTTAATGTCCTGATCCCCCAAGCTACAGTTCAATCATAATTCATAATCCAGTCTTTTTGTTATCTTTTTATGTGGCTGGTAGAAAACCATTTAATTTATTCCACAAAGCTGTTTCAATAGCAAATTGCAGAATAATGTTTTGTTGCATCTATGCGGTACTGGCAGTTTCGCATTATAAGCAGTCCTTGAAAATGTAATTTTTCATTTTCACATTCGGGATGGGGATCTCAAGACTGCTGCGGGATGCGTTGCAAGATTGTATTCAAATATGTGTTTTTATGTTTCTATCACTATATCTAGCTATCCATCTACATTTTTATACACACACACACAAGCACACACGTATATACGCTACCCGACCAAAAAAAAAAAAAAAAAGTCACGCACTCTAATATTTTGTTTGGCCGCCTTTAGTGTTGATTATGGTACACGTTCAGCATCGTTTCGATAAGCTTATGCAATGTCACAACATTTATTTCCGTCCAGAGTTGCATTAATTTTTCACCAAGATCTCGTATTGATGCCCATCATCAATTAAAAGAGTCGGAACGCTGCATAAAGTCTTCTCCAGCACATCCCAAAGATTCTCAATGAGGTTAAGGTCTGGACTCTATGGTGGCCAATGCATGTGTGAAAATGATGTCTCCTGAACCACTCTTTCACAATTTGAGCCAGCCCGATGAATACTGGCACTGTCATCTTGGAATATGCCCAGGCCATCAGGGAAGAAGAAATTCATTGATGGAAAAACCTGGTCATTCAGTATATTCAGGTGGTCAGCTGAGCTCATTTTTTGGGCACATAACGTTGCTGAACCTAGACCTGACCAAATGAAGCAACCCCACATCATAACACTAACTTAAATCCAACTGGTGACTTTTTTTTTGGCCAGGTAGTGTATATATATTAAAAAACTAAGCTATCAAACCCTGGACAGGGTGCCATTTCATCATATAAAAGTATGTATGCTATTTGTGCCATTAATGAATTGAGCCTGTTTTGGGTGTTTGAGATGAAAGCCTAAGCATCCCCCCTTCCCCCCTCTGTCCCTGGGCCACAGATCTCCTACTCATTGCTGAGTGACCGCAGTGGGGACCATCGGCTCTTCCACATTGACCCTGAGGCAGGGGCTATCTACACCCAAGCAGTGTTTGACCGTGAGATGAAGGGTTCTTATCTGCTGGAAGTGAAGTCCATGGATGGGTGGGAGTCAGCCCGGCCTGGGAAGCATGGGCAACCCAACTCCGGTGAGAATGCCTTGTGCCTTCCTCTGCTCTCTATTGGGACCCTTTCCCTGACTGCCCCCGTGGTCCTTTTCCCTCCAAACGGCTTCATTTCCTCACTGATAAATTACACAGCGTGCATCTAAATATGTGATTCCAAGCACTTTATTTTCTCTCCTTGTTTAATTTTTCCCTCCCTTTGTCTGTTTTCTTTGCTCCTCAGTCAATGTACAAACAAGCTCTAAAAATTTTTAAAAAGAAAATATTTTCACACAGACTTTCCGAGTGCTTATTTAACAAGTGGAAAGCATCGTAAGTCTGCTGTGCGCTGCGGCTGGCAACGGGTGGGCAGGCAAATATTTGAATTTCCATCTTGGGACAGGATTCCAAGGGGGTTCTCTAGGTTGTTGTGTTTCTCTGAGACAAACTGTGGAGCTCCACTCAGGAAGCGTGAATCTCAGCAAAATGTATTTTTCATACGTGTTGTCATTGATTATTAAAAAGTACTTTTCAGGCTAATTCATTCTTTGTGATATTTTGACAGCATAAACAGAACTCAAATATTAAAGGCGAGGAAATTGGCTGCTCACTGGCAGATCCCATAAATGTTGGATGAAGGTGCACAGAGGGGTGTTTGCTTCGGACTAATGAAGTGTGATCGCTGTAATTTTCTGACTTCTGAGGATTTACAATTAAATGTACCTTTGCTAACAAGTGCCCAGATTTGGCTTGTGAGATTTAATGCCGGGGTAGACGTTGAAAGCATGCACAACCAGGAAGATACTCTGAAATTCTGCATCTGCAGCATCAACATTTCTTGAAGGGTTTAGTAGTTGTACCAGTTGGAACAAAGCTAGAATGAAAGTGGAAGAGGGCTTGAAAGTTGGTGGAGGTAAAAGTAGCAGCAAATTCAAAAAACAGATTTGCAGGTGAGTTCTTTCTTTCTTTCTTTTTCTTTCTAAATACTGACCTGGAGAAAAGGTTGGATTATTGGATCCAGCTGATGGGGATCATTTTGCCAGCAGACTGTAAACTTCTTTTTCCCAGCTTGGACAATTTGTCTCTTAAGAACTTCACCAAAAATTACGGTTTTTTGATTACCGAAATCAAATATAGCCCTTCGGCAGGGTGGGAGGCAGAATGAGGGACCCTCCTCCACCCCCACTGCCAACACTGTGCCTCCTGAGAGTTCTTTCATATTGGTCCAGTGACGGCTCCATAACAAACCTTAGGGAGGAAGAGCGAAAACAGGCAAAGGCTGACAGAATAAGAGCAGTGGGGTGTTTAATCTCTCACTTATCACCTCCACAGACACGGCGTACGTGCGCATTTTCATCAGCGACGTGAATGACAACAAGCCCGTCTTTGCGCAGAGCATCTATGAAGTCGACGTCGATGAGGACGCGGATGTCGGCTTCGCTGTCGTCACTGTCAGTGCGAACGATGAGGATGAAGGTTGGTGGCGCGGAGGGGGAGACAGTGAAGGCATTAAAGTTTTGTGTCAGCCTTCCATTTATTTATTTATCTATCCATTTATCTATCTGCACACTTATTTATTTATTTCCTCACTCACTCCAAAATGAGAGGCGGGGCAGATGAGTTTGGGACAATTTCAGATAACCAGGATGTTTGCTGTGAGGGAATTAAAGTTTTGCATCGGTCATCCATCTGTTGGCCTGCATATCTGTCCATTAATCTATTTATTCATTTACTTACTTACTTAGGAGGGTGCTCTTGGTTTCCTTGGACAGTGACACACAAGTGTGCCGTCACCATGGGGTTTAAGCGTCACCTAGCTAAACGGAATCATGTGTTGTGGATCAGCAGTTCCCTGTGTAGTCAGTGGTCCACACGGATGCAGCTGTTGGTGGAGGGGATTCGTTTTGGCCGATCCAAGCTGAAGTGTGGTTTTCTTGCTGTGGTTCTTCTCAGACACCCATAACATGTGGAACATCACTTGCACTGCCGAGGTTGGCTTCATTCACATAGCTAGGCAATAAATCCATATTAACAAGATAAGTCCCTTTAGTGCCATGCTACAATAACTCTTTATCAGCCAGGGAATTACGGTGTATTATCAGGCATTTATCATGGCAGGGACTGCGGCATGTAGGGATGCTGATCCGGGTTTGGACAGCTCTGTCATTGTCTCCCGAACTAACATTGTTTGCTGTGGAAGCAAACCTCTGCTCTGCTGAGCCAGTTACTCAGGAGTTCATGGGATTGTGGAACAAGGTGCCTGTCAGATTTCTCTGTTAAGAAAAAGCAGTTTTGGACCCCTGGTACTGTTGTGCTGCCTGAGCCACAGTAGCGCCAGTTCAGAGCTTGGAAACAACACATCAAAAATGCATGTATTAAATTTATTTTTCAGTATATGTTCCGGTACATTCTGGATATACACTTTTGGCAACTGAGATGCCACTTTTTTCCCTCTTTATTTTTTCTTTTTCCACTTTCTGGTAGCAGTTCAAAATCTGAATTGTGTCCCCGTTTCCATTCCATCAGCACAATTTTTTTCAACAGGGCAGAAGTGACAGCAAAACGCAGAATTGCATTTATTTTTTGCATTTTATTTATTTTGCAGCAATCCCACGAGTTGCTTGCTGATCCAATACAACTGTTTGAAAAGCAGAGACTCAAGATTATACCATTAATTACTGTAATGGGTGCAGTCACCCACTTATTGGTTGTTCTTGTTTATTTATTGCATCAACTTTTTGTTTTTCTTTTTTTCTCCATCAATTTCATCACAATTAAGATAACTTAAGGCTCATATTATTGTCAAGGTTCACCTCCTGGTATTATTTTCATTTTGCCACGCAGGTATTTGTGGCTTTATTTATTTATTTATTTATTTATTTATTTGAATTTTAAATGTGTAGCCGTGCCGTATTTTTTGGCTAATTTCCCGTTTAATTAGGTTTTCCTGAATTATTATTGAATTTTAAAATCCAGCTTAATTAAATAAAATGAATTAGCCATTCGTTTAATTAATATAACAAGCAATTAATTTAAATTAAATCTAATGTGATGCTGATTTGTTATTTAGTTGAAGAAACACTTTTATTTTTGTCCTTTTCCACTTGTCCAGACAAGCACCCAGTAGGGTTTCCTGCCCTACTAGTTTTTGGGGATGTGAAATCCAGATTAGTGAATGTCTGACAGGTTTTTTTTTTAAAATAACTCCATGTCATTTCAGAATCTATTACTTGCATAAAGCTACTTGGAAAGCAAAGATGTTGTGGCCTTAGAAGATTGGAATTGAATCCCCCTTGATGCTAATGTGCCCAGCTCAGCCTCTTCTGTTTGACTCCTAACATCTTCTGTCAAGATGATGATAAATTAAACTGTGGATTTGAATTAAATGCTTTAAGTTGAGTGAAAAGCAGCAGACAAAATGCCTTGGCATTAAATTGGATTTTTTTTCTGTAGCCCTTTTTAAATCTCAGCATTGTATTCTGCACTGTGCGACAGCTGATCAAGGAAGCAGGTGATGTTGTAGTGAAACACCTAATTTCACCTTTAACCCTCCGGTTCTGTACTAGTAAAAGCAGACCCATTTACAACTTTACTCTGCCAGAAATATGGTTTTTTTCATCTGACTGCTTCACAACATCCGTCATCCTAGGTGTTTTATGTGCTTTGGTTACATCTTGGCCATTTGTGGTGTGTCTAGTCAGGTCTGACGCCCACAGGAAGTTAATGGGTGGGGCACTACCCCAGGGTTAAATGAATGACCCCTACTACTGTGTTGCTGAGCTGGGCGTTGACCCATAAGTTCTTCCTTGAAAAGCATCCAGCTGTATGAACAGGCCTTTGGATGTGTAAAGTGGACCTGCTCAGTAACCAAGTACATACATGAGTAAATAAACAAGCAATGTGCCGTAGGTGCCAATGCCAAACTGCGCTACCAGATCACCTCAGGAAACACAGGGGGTGTATTCGACGTCGAGCCGGAGGTGGGCACCATCTTCATCACTCAGCCGCTGGACTATGAGCGCGTGAAGCAGTACAAGCTGCTCCTCCTGGCCTCTGATGGCAAGTGGGAGGACTATGCCACCGTTGACGTGAACATCGTGAACAAGAATGATGAGGCGCCCATCTTCTCTGTGAACGAATACTATGGCAGCGTGACGGAAGAGCTGGACGGCTCCCCTGTCTTTGTGCTTCAGGTGGGCAGAGGTTCTAATGCCGCAGTACACTAACTGGCCACAGTGTCAGGAACACATTTTGGTTAGTTAAACATTTGAGTTTTGACTTGTCTCCACCCTAAAGCAGCATGAATTCAACAGCAGGGTTATCGCTCTATGTTAGACTTGCAGCTTCACACGGTTTCTGCAGATTTTTGGTGCTACGTTAACTCTGGATAGCCCACTGGTGCGAGAGGTGAACACTGTGCAGGACGAAGCACAGTTTAACTGAGCCTTGTGCCACAGACATGTGTAATGGAAGGTTCAGGTAAAGATTTCAGAATATTTTAAACCTTGCTTTTGGCAGACTAATATTTAGGATGATGATATAAATGTTTCCCCACTGCTCACTGATTTAATGATGCAGGTCTTAATTTTTTGATGCCTGTTGGTTCCGTCTCAAATTAATCTGCTGATTGAACCGAGTTTGTAAATCATAATTAGCAGCGTGAACTGTGTTCTAAACAATATTCCGGCGTGCCGATTCATTTGCAGAATGAAAATGAAGTTGTTTGAATTGTATTCTGCTTCTTGTGGTTCTTGGCTTCATCAGTGTGAGCTGTGGTTTAGTCTTTTCTTTTGGTACTGACACCTAGTTTGCTGGGAACGACATAAAAATGTGCCTTAGCTTCCTTTGCCATCTCACACGTCATTAGTTGACATTCGTCATATATAACCATATTTATTATTAAATATGTAAGTATTACACACGAGGGTTGATCATAACAATACTGCAAATTTTACTCCCTTCTCAGAACTGTCAAAGTTCTTAGCATTTTTGTCACCCCTCATGCACAATATTTGCGAGTTTTCAGGATCTATTTAATAGCACATAAGTGTTCTTATTCCTCTTACTTTCAGTGGTGAAAATTTGAATACAGGCATGCATCACTTAACAACGGGGATACATTCTGAGAAATGCGTTGTGGATGTCGTCGTTGTGCGAACATCATAGCATGTACATGTGCTGCATCACGTCCGTTTTGACTTGTATATGGTATAGCCTTTTGCGTCTAGGCTACAAACCACCGTTGTATACATTGACTGACACGTCATTATACACCGCATACCTATACTTTCCCATTTGCAAAATGTCACCAAAAAATACAAAAGCCGACTTCCACGCGAATTTCAGCAACTGTGTTTTTTTTAATTGGAATAGCAGCAGCAAGGCAGTCCTGTGTGTGTGTGTGTGTGTGTGTGTGTGTTTTGTCACAAATGGCAGTTATTTTTATTGCTACTCAACCGTAACAACTTCTTTGTTTAACCTGACATATCGGAATAACATGATGTTATTCAAACCGCTATTAACCTCCAAAAGTATTTAAACAATTCTATATTCAGTTTGGCTCCATTTTTATTTTTATAAAGTGCTCTTCTCTCTTGAGTGATGCAGAGCGCTGAATATTTAGCCGCAGGTGATAGAATGAAAAAAGGGAACCAAAAGAACAGAGATAATGGTATGTGAATAGGAACCAATAAGCCATCGATTTAAATTATTAATGTTTAGCTTCACTGCAATTAGAATAAATCTGTGCACCCCACACTTGGGACGAATTCTCTGTTAGCACCCAGGTACAGCAGTGAGATCAGCTGCTCAATGAGTAACGCGTTATTGCCAAATAATGTGATATTTATACGTGAGGAAGGCCTAGTTTCATGTGAACAAGGTTCACTGTTAACGCTGTTAAAATCAAATACAAAGAGATTTGCTGTGCAAAAAAGTGTTATTTCATGTTTTAGGTGACAGCAACCGACCCGGATAAAGATGCAGCACAGAAGGCCCTAAGATATTCGCTCCACGGTCAGGGAGCAGAGAGCGAGTTCGTTATCGATGGTGTGACCGGGGAGATCTATGCTCAGAAGACCCTGAACCGTGAAGAACGGGCAGTGTGGAGGTTTGTGGTGTTGGCCACCGATGAGGGTGGCGAGGGGTTGACCGGCTTCACGGACGTCATCATCAACGTGTGGGATATCAATGACAACGCGCCCGTCTTCCCCTGTATGCCAGACAGTTGTCACGGCCACGTGCCTGAGAACTCACCACCAGACACCTCTGTCATGGAGATGAGTGCCACTGACATGGATGACAGCACGGTAGGACAGAATGCCATCCTGACATACAGGATCATAGGAAGTGCCCGGAATGGACTGAGTTCCAACCTCTTCAGCATCAATCCCAACACAGGCACTGTGTTGGTAGCACAAGGCAACCTGGACCGGGAGAAGGTGGATAAGTACTTTTTGGTGGTAGAGGCTAAAGATGGTGGTGGCATGATGGGCACAGCCACCGCCACCATCTGGGTCACTGACGTCAATGATCACGCTCCCAGGTTCCTGGAAAGTGCCTGTGGAGCACGCATCTCTGAAAGCAGTGAGGTGAACTCGATTGTGCTGGAGATGCTGGCTGCAGATGAAGATGTTGGGGAGAATGCCCAGCTGACCTTCAGCATTGTTGGGGGGGACCCAGAGCAAAAGTTCTACATTGTCAGCCACCGGCAAGAGCAGCGTGGGATACTTCGGCTAAAGAAGAAGTTAGACTACGAGAAGTCCAGTGAGCAGAGGTTCAACCTCACTGTTAAGGTGGAGGACTTGGACTTCTCCAGCTTGATCCACTGCATAATTGAAGTGGATGACCATAATGACCATGCACCTGTCTTCATCCCCCATTTCTACTTGGTCCTACCATTGCCTGAGGATGTACCTGTTGGGACGAGCATTGCCACAGTCATGGCTAGAGACTCTGATTCAGGTCATAACCAGGAAATAAGCTATAGCATTCAACCTGATTCTGACCCCTACAACCAGTTTTCAGTAGACCAGACTGGTGTTGTTACTGTGATCAATCCGCTTGACAGGGAAATGGTTGAACAACATTATTTAATCATCTTAGCAACAGACCAAGGGACTCCACCACAGACAGGCAGTGCCACAGTCCAACTCAGTTTGCTGGATGTCAATGACAACGGGCCAGAGTTTGAGGTGGCATATATGCCTGTGGTATGGGAGAATACCCCAGGCCCTCAGGTGGTGCAGCTGAACCAGACTTCCACACTGCTGTACGTGGTGGACAGGGACTCTACGGAAAATGGCCCTCCGTTCTCCTTCTACCTCCCACCAGAGTACCTCGATGGCAGCGATTTCTCCCTGCAGGACAACGGGGACAACACGGCCACGATCTCCACCCTGCGCATGTTTGACCGTGAGAAGCAGAAGGAGTTCCACCTGCCCATCATTATGAAAGACAGTGGGCACCCAAGTAAGACAGTAACCAGCACGCTCACCATTGCCATCGGTGACAAAAATGACCATCCCCACCTTCCTGGGGACAAAGAAATCTACATCAACAGCCACAGGGGTGAGCATCTTCAGAGTAGTGTTTGCATCAGGTTTTGCACTAAGATGCTGTGTTCTGGTTACCATTATTCTCCACAGCGCCGAGCAGCACTCGTTCCCTTTTAAAATACTTTCTGAAAATACATATTGCAGTCTTTGTTGGATTAAAGTACAGAGCTCTTCAAGTGATTGGCGAGGGAATGGCAGCTTGATTTGTTGGACCCTTTTTTGGCCCAAATGCTTTTTGCCATTATGCGATAATGTTTTTTCCCTCCATTCTTAAAAGCTTTTCTGTAAGTGGCCCTAATCTGTGCTCAGATTTGTACTGTTTACACAGCCATATGGACAGTTATGAGAACACTCGCCATTCTAAACTTGGAACACAAAGTTCTATGACTCAAGTTCTTCATCTTAAAAAAAAGGACAGAATTAACATTCCAGTTTCTCCTTTGACAGGAAGGATGCCAACGACAGTGTTGGGGAAGGTTCACACTGTGGACCCAGATGACTGGGACAACAAGACGTATGCCTTCGAGGGGCACGTTCCCAAGTAATTTTTCTTCTGCTTTTGTTTCTTCCTGCTGATTCTGAGAGCGTTTGAAACCTGCGTGATATTTAAGGCTTGGAAAGGCTCAGCGTTCCCTGGAAGGCAGACGGTCGGATTAATGCAGGCTGTGAAACACCTCTAAGGGACCTGCCCACAGCAACCATTTTCTCCCAGATGTGTTCACATGTGTCACCAAGTGTGAAATTTGTACAATGTCCAAAACCTAGCTATTTGAGGGGAGAATCAAAAGATTTTTCAGTGCATTCAAGGGGAGCGGTGGGGTGTTGTGAAGCAAAGAGTTTTATTTCACACAGACCCTGCCATAGATGGAGAGATATTTAGTTTGATCGGTGTAATAGCTATCTAGGATTTTTACATTGCTTTGATCTCTTCTTTTCTCCTGAACACAACCGCTTCACTAAGTTCTTGAGGTTTTGGGCACTTTGCTTTAAACATCAGCATTTATAATGCCTCATAACCAAACAGTATGACATATTGCAGTACAATATTGCAATGAACTGATAAGTGCAATATGTATGGACACTTCAGAAGTTGTCAAACCAGGCGAAAGGCTGAAATTTGGTCTCTCCTCCTGTTTCTCTGGTAGCTCGTTCATTCTGAACAAGAGGACGGGGTTTTTGATCATGAAGGAGAGTGCCCCGTCAGGTACCTACGAATTCAAGGTGCGCGTGTCGGATGGCGTGTGGCCCGATGTGGTGTCCACGGTCACTGCCCACGTGACAGAGCTGTGGGACGAGGCCATCCACAACTCAGGATCACTCCGACTGGCAGGTAGTCCTTACATAATTTCACGAGCCACTCTTTCGGTGTAATCCGTCAGAATGATTTTGGATCTTTTGTGAGAGCTGGACAGAAAATGAGGTAAGTTTTTCGAAACCTGACTGCTGTGGTGCCTGAGGTAGATTTAGGCAGGGATACGGCGGCGATGCCGCTGCTGTCCGAAGAGCCCAAAGTATTTGTTTGCTATTTCTAGCCCGAAATTTCAATTTTTCATAAAGTACGCAGTCAGTGCTGAGAGCCTCCCTTGTAAATTAGGCTTGTGGGGAAAAATAAACCCTATGTTCTGCGAATACGGTGCGGTGCATTCAAATTTCTCTTTGTCTGTGGAAAAGTGCAGAGTTTAAGTCAGAGTTTGCTTTGCAAAAGCAGCAGTAAACAAACTTTACCAAAGCTTCCCCAGGCTGGTTAATGAGTGGAGATATCGACATCTCCCAGGTCCCCAGGACAACTCTAGCTCTCAACAAAGAGATGTGGTTTCATCCTACACGCTCACTTGTCCACATTTTGTTCAAATCTTGGAACAAGCAAGGAGTATGCAGCCGCGTGTAAACAAATATACAGTATATACTCTATGTATCTCGAGGATGGACTAAAACTGAATGCGAGTCTTTTTTTTCCCTTTGTCATTGGAGATTTTTCTAAATATTCTGATATTACAAGAATGTTCTCGCAACTGACAATGATGGAAACAAGGAAAAATATCATTTAACTCTTCTTTGCAAGGCTTGTAAGACACATATACAGCTATGTCCCGGTGAGAGGTGAGACTGCCACAGTGTTCAAAAGCTGCCAGTAAACCTGGGTGTGCAGCAGTCGAGCTAGTCGATGGGGGGGGGGGATTCAATAAGATTCAATCAGTGCACTTTTTTTGTGAATTTTTTTTCCTGTTTGTCTGGAGGAACGCAACAAAAGTGTCAGCATTGATTTGTGTTTCCTAAAGCCCAAAAATGAAGTTGCACAGATATTGTATGAATTTCAGCTCTGATCAGTTTCTTCCACTTGCTTAGTTTTCCCAGACTGCTCTGTGCTTGAACTCGAGGACAGCACGTGTGTTTCAACAAGGAGTTGAAAGGACAGCAGGTAACACGTTGGTTAGAGACAAGGAGCTGCAACCTGAAGGTAATTGGTTGAAGTTCCAGGAGGGATCCGGCTGTAGTACTCTTGATGAAGACACTTAAGCGGAAGTCCTTCGGTGAACCGCCCAACCGTTGATTGTAAGTTGCCGTGGACACATGTGTCGCCAAGGCAACAGCATAGTAATAAAACAAAGATTTGCATTTGTATCCTTCAGACCTGGTCGTGCCCCTCTTTTTGCCCGGCACCAGGTTGTAATGAGCATTGTAGGTCTGGGCCACCTGAGATGCTGTTATCAATGCAAATTATCCTCTGATGAGCAGCACCTACACGCTGGTGCCCGCGTCCACCCAAAAGTTCACCGTGGGCAGATCCTCACTCGCTTCAGCATCAGCGCCCGTTCCCATGGACACTTGAAAGCAGCATAGCTGGGTAATTTACGCCAAATATTGTGGAGAGAGGCGATGTTAGAGAAACGATTACATCTTTAGCCCCCTGCCCCCCCCCCTTTTTAATAACGATAGTAATAATAATATCCTGTCACCTTGGGGCCTCAGGTGGCCTATTTGGTGCAGGAAGGGGGAGCAAGTTGGAGGCGCTCTATTTGTTATCATGTCAGCTGGAAGTCACAGCTGCTTGTGACCCTGTGCCAGAGAAATATTGGCCAATTATAAATCACAGTGGTGCACTGCAAATTGATTGAATGGCAGAAACCCTGTGCCCTTGCCACTGTGCTCCTTAACACTGTTACCACATCTTTACCCTTGACTGGGATAATGAGACTAAGTTTTTCTGACAAATAAAATGTTGTTGGTGCAAAGGGTGAAAGAGACTTGGCTTTTCACAAGTATCAACGCTTTCCATTTTTCTTTTAGGAGGGACTGGTGAAAAATGTCTTGCTTTGAATAAATACAGTCTATCCAACACAGTGTATCCCATTTATGACCAGAGAAATTTTTGAAGAGATCATTTGTGCCCATTTGTGCGGTAATGTTATTTTAATATTCATACTGACCTACATAAGAAAACTTGTGCAGTGCCGACATGTATGTTTTTTAGAAATAACACTCCACTGCCCATTGTTTTTCACTGGAGAGGTCTTTTGTGAAATGAAGGGGATGTTGTAATGCATGCTGGTGTCTCAACATGAGAAGAACCTGGCAGTTGTGTAACATTTGCCTTCCTTTGTGCAGCTTTCAGCTGGTTATGGGTCTACTGTATATAGCAAAAAGTGTGGGGGACCCCCCCTCTAATGACTGAGCTGAGCTATGCAGCATACAAATGCATTCTAGACAACTGTGTGCTTCCAGCTTTGTGGCCACAGTTTGGTGAAGAAGCTCCTTTCCTGCTCTAGCATGACTGTGCTCCCCAATACACAAAGCGAGCGCCATAAACACATGGTTTACCCAGGTTGTTGTGTGGCTGCACAGAGCCCTGACCTCAAGGCCACCGAACACCTTTGGGATGAACTGGAATGCCAACCTTGAGCCAGGCCTTCTCAAACGACCTCACTGATGCTCTTGTGGCCGAATGAGCACAAATTCCCCAGATTTGGTGGAAAGCCTTCCCAGAAGAGTTGCCATTGTCATAGCATCAACGGAGGGAACAACTCCACATTAATACTCATGAATTTGGAATGGGATATTTAACAAGCACCTATGGGGGTGATGCTCAGACATCCACACACTTTTGGCCATACAGTTTGTACCACTGTACACATCAGCACACTACATAGCTGGGATCAACATAGGCTACATTTTTACACTTGTTTTCTTTTTACACTTGTTTTCTGATACCTTCTTGCACCTTCAGAAAGGCTCCTTGTAGATCAATTTAAATTCAGCTTACGTTTTAGAAGAACGGTTGTGACAAAGCACAGCATGGGTAAACGGAGGAGGCATTTCCGCTCTAAAGCAGTACTTAAATTGTTATGGGAAAATGGTTCTGAGAAGTTGTGTTAACTATTGGTGTCAGGATAATATGACAATTTTGGCATTTTACTGATTTCAAATTTCTGTAAGCAATTTCCCATGGTTAATGTAAGTGTTTTAAATTATTATACTAATTTAGATGCTGCATTTTCATTTCACTGTTGCCATTGTTCTACTCAGATACAGTATATAGCAGCATACAAATTATTATATAATACTTTCTGTGGAAAAGGCTATATTATAGGTTGAGGAAGCATTAATTAGTAATTACAATTTAGCCATAGAACAAATAAAAGTAAATTCATTATGTTCATGTGATTTATCTGCATTGATATGAAAGTATTGGAAAGATGGTAACATCCTATTGTTTCTTTCATGCAGAAATCACAGCCAAGGAGTTTATTGAGCGCCGGGTCAATGCAAGAAGCCGATACGAGATGTTCCGGGACTTTCTGTCAGAAATGCTGGCCACCAGTCCTGAGAGCATCAACATATTTGGTGTGACGGAGATGCGGGATCGAATGCTGGATGTACGCTTTGCTGTGAACGGCGCCCCCTTCATGAAACCAGAGAGACTCCACGGCTACCTGGCCGCACATAAGCACAAGGTTTGTCACTAATATGCAGGCTGTACGCTAATATTAATTATTAATTTTTAAACTAATTTTATTAATCAGAGAAATATATAATGACTCAAACACACATATATGCAGGAAATGTTAATTGAGCAATATTCAAGTTTTTATACTGACAGTTTAAGTGATAACACTATTGTTGGTGACAGTGTGTTTGTCTCAGCTCCTCTTGTTCTCAGATGTATTTACCTTTTCGTACCAGATCCTGCTCTCTTCTTCAGATGTCTGTCACTGCATTTTGTGTTATGTCTCTGGCTCACAAATGCGTGAGGGAGACTGAGGAAACCTGAGTTATTTATTGCTGAAATTCAAAAGCTTGCAGACAGTATTTCCTCTCAGACAGACTGAGCTTCGCCGGTTTATGTTCTTTTTTGGGTGAAACGGTGCTGAGCTGCAAATGTGTGTCTGGTTGTGTTCATACATGCGTGTGCGTGTGTCTTTGTGCACATGCTGAGCTGCCGGCTGAGCACAGGTTCATGTAGTTATTGCAAATGTAAGGTTATGGTTAGGTTCCCAAAAGTCAGTAGTAAAATAAGAAACTGCTCTTATAACTAAAAGTGTGGGTTATAATTTTTTATTATGATATTCTTATTAGCTAATAGTTATTCTTTGATCGATATCATTAGCTTTAAAATTCTTTTACCTGAATGAAAAGAGCGGTAATAAACAAATAAAGGACCCTTTCTTATGCTTTTGCTACACAAAGATCAGGAAACATTCATGTATAAAAAGAGTTTTAAAAAAATCATTTTTATTTATGAGTAAGTGCATCGATGAGGGATGTGGTGGCAGACCAGGTTCAGCCGGTGTCTCAGAGCTCTTGAGCTACTTGCCTGAATCTTCTCGGATTCCAGTCCAGCTCGGGGTTCGTGGAGTTTACATGCTCTTGGCATGTTTGTGTCCCTCACACATGCACAGAAGAAGGAGATGGTAAACCAGTTCTGTTCCTCCTCCACTTCTGGTGGTTCTCTGGGAGTCCGGTTTAACTCAATGGCACCTCCTCACACAGCTGTGTATGTACAGTATAAATGCACAATTTTATGTAAGATTCAGCTCAATTTCTATTTCAGGTCAATGGTGGGTATGAGTGTTTTTTCTGTATCGTGCGATTGAGACGCTACTGATTTCGAAAAATTCGAAAGTTTGTGCATCCTAGGAACCACTGATGGCCAAGTAGCGCGTGAACAATGGGCCACCTGAAATACCCCATTTTGTTCATCTCTCCAGCTGGAGACAGCAGGCGGCTTGTAGTTAAGGTGCTGGTTTTGGACTCACCCTGGTCCAAATCCTACTTCCTTCTGTAGTGTCCTTTAGCAAAGTGCTTATGCTCACTTGCTCCAGCAGGAAGTACCCAGCTGTATAAATGCATAAATTAGTGTAAGCTGCTTAACACTGTGAGTTACTTTGGAGAAAAGCATCCCTAAATGAATAAAATGCCTCCAGAGCGCCATCCTCTGGAAAACCTTGCTTGCTTTCACTGTGAAGGGCAATAAATTATGATGACCAGAGGTAAACTAAGCACAAATGGTGCAAACATCAAGGTGAACTGCATGGTTTATCTCACTGCTTTGGCCCAGCTCTTCCTAACCTGGACTGTCAAGCAAACTCCTGGGCCTGGTGACGGGCCATGTGGCAGTCGTCCATGTTATTACCGTGGCTCTGCCAAGAGACGGTCGCATAGTGATACACAGCAACCAAGTGGAGCCGCAGCACTAAAGTGCTGTTTGAGCTTTCCGTCAGCGTCTTTGCGGCCCTCTGAGATGCTCCGGTCCTTTTTTTTTTTTTATAAAATCCAATATGGTTAGCAAAATGTATGTAGTTGAAGGGCGTGGGGGGATGGTGTGTAGAGGGGTAGAAAGCTGATTTAGCTGTGCTTCTTCCTTGAGGATTCTTTCCATCACAATTGAAAATACTGCTTTTGTCTGATTTCCATTTTCCACGGGCGTCTTTGGGAATCTCCCTGGTGTGGTTCCTTCCGTGCAGACCAGAGCATCCAGGGGCACTAAGAACGTAATCCCAGCCTTTGGGTATCTCAACACTGTTTATATAAAGCTTACTAGCCATGCAGCGATGGACCATAAAACCCTTTTTAATGTAAAAAAAAAAAAAAAAAATAGGGACAGGGATATTATGGGAGCTGAGGTTCGGAAGCTGGTGTCCATCTGTCTGCTGCTACATTGGCGCAAGTGTTCGGTGCCAAGTGACTCTCTTATATTATGGGACAACTTCCTAGAAATTGTGGCTATGCGTGGGGGAGGGGTGTCGACAGGGCCTTCTCTCTGGCTCCTTTAACTTACAGATTTATAATGCAGATGACACCTTTCAGTGGGAGACACATTGAAGTGGCGCACACAATCTGTGTCCCACATAGAGCCGTTTCTCACTCGCATATGGCCGTGTAGCTGTGAGTGGTCCGGCACTGGGGACCGGGTACTAGCAGTATGGTGGGCTATGGTGGGCTGCTGGCTATCCCAGTGAGCGAGGAGCTCAGTGTGATGAATGTGGACAGGTCACTGACCCCCTCACACACACACACACACACACACACACACACACACACACACACACACACACACACACACACCTCCAACCAAACCACATGACAGCCAGTGGTGACGGTCTGTCCAGCCCCATGACACCAATTGTGTGTGGAGTGTAGAGGCACTCAGCTTCAGGGGAAGAGCGGATGGTGGAAATAATCATTCCTCATACTGACCTTGGCACACATGTGTCCATGCTATTGTACATTCATGTCATAAACATATGTAAAAATACATAGATGCTTCAGGCACAGATATGGAAGCATGCATACAAACACACACACACGCCAAGCTCGCAGCATATATGTATCACACACATTCCTGAATACAGGGACACTACAGGCGCAAATGTACACCCTTTAACACAAGAGCATGTCGATACCCTGGCAGCACAAGGGGGTCCTTCCTCCTTTAAGCCCTCATTGCACTGAGGGCAGGGTGAGATGGTAATTTGTGGTGACAGCCCCACAAGCTAAGCTATGGGTCTTTCTGTAGCTCCATCTTCGGAAACACACATTTCTTACTCTGCTGTTTTGGCAAACATCATTAATCAGCCTGCAACGTGATTTTTTTTTATTTCTTGTTCCTCTCGTTCTGCACAAGCAGCTCTTTGCAAACAGAATTTACTTATATATAAAAATACTTGTCAAGCGTTGCTTTGCACAATGATTTTGTGTAAGTTGCTTGGTTAATCCAACGTATCTTTGGTTATTTAATTTGCCTTTTATTTCAGCTATTACAAATTGTGTAATTCTGTGCTTGCTGGGTTGCAGTCAACTGTCCGTCAGCGATGTGGTGAATAATATGGTAAATATCTATATGTGTGCTTGAAAGAAAGCATATTGTAATGCAGAATTTTTGTTTGTACAGGTTTATGAATAACATTTCCCTGCTTTCCTCTCTGTGTCACAGCTTCAGTCGTTCCTGCAGGTGAATGTGACCCATGTGCACGTGGACGTCTGCGCAGAGGCAGAGTGCAGTGGTAGCGGTGGCTGCTCCAGCCAGCTGACCGTCGGTGGCACACCAGTCGTGGTGGACTCCGGCCATCTGTCCCTGGTGTCGGTGGAGGTAACAGCTGCAGCGGTGTGCGGCTGTTCCGCACGGGAACATGGTCACCAGGCGTGCGACGCCTACCCTCAGAACCCCTGCCACAACGGGGGCATCTGCGTCAACAGTCAGAGCGGATACAGGTAAGCAATTCAACTGTATCAACATCTGGAGTGGATTACAGGTGAAGAGTCTGTTTACAACTGGGGTAGGCAGAGATGAGGAAATGAATTGCATGAGCCACTGGAGTGGATACAGGTGAAGAGGTTGATTGTGTTGATAGCCAGAGTGGATACAGGTGAGGAATTCAGTTGCATAAGCAACTTGAGAGAATGCAGGTGAAGAGGTCAATTGTGTGGATAGGAAGAGGGGTTATGGGAGGTTGATTGTGTGTTTGTAGCTTTGGTGTGTAGAGACATAGGGGTCACTTGCATGAACCTCTGTAGTGGATGCAGGCGAGGAGGTTAGTGGTATCAATTTTCAGGGCATAGGTGAGGCGAGGCAAGGCACAGAGGGGAGGATTACGGTTCCTTTTTTCTTTTGTACTTTTTGCAGATAACAGGAGCAGCATTTTTGTATAATATTCTGCTAAAGCATCCGTTGATAATCCACAGGTTGTCTGACAAAGAGCGGTGGAAGCAATATAGAGGTTTTAACCCAAGTTAAACTCAGCTGCGGCCGCTAAGGAGCACCTTCCTTATATACGCCTCGGAAAATATGAGATGATGCGATTTATGGTGTAATTAATAATAACATTTTGAGGGTCATTGAAGCAGAACTAAGTTAAGTTTGTATGGAAAGTAATAAATAAAGAAACACATGAAACAAATCTGGAATGATGAAATTCTTTGAAACAGTTCAGAGATGGAGTAAAAATGTTGCTTTTGCACTGCATGAATAATCTGGAGTTAAAAAGATATTAAAGCTGAATCCAGCAACTTTGTGTGTGTTAGTGTAACAACTGCAGAGTTGCACAGACATTTGTTTCATATTGAATATTTAATAGTCATACAAAGGACAGCAGTCCTCGTGGTGGCTAAGGAACCGGACTTGTACCCTGGAGGCTGAAGGCCCTGCAGTGGCCCGCTGTTGTAACTCTGAACAAGGCGCCTCGTCTGAAGTGCTTGGTGACAACACGTGAAGCCATGAAAACTGCAGAACTAAATAATGTTCAAGTGGAGAAAGGATTGCTGTCACATTGTCTGTGCTAAACATGTGGCGAGTTGTGTAGGGAAGAAGGGGGGGGGGGGTTGCGCATCCTCTACAACCTGCATGGTGCCTCTGTTCTCATGGAGAATGCTAGAAACATGGTCATTTTGCTTGGGATGGGGCTTTGATGTAATGCCCCCCACTGCTCGCTACCTTGCTAATTGTCCTCTTTACCCTGTTGTCTAGGAGAAGGATTCCTGCCTCCAGACAATTCAATGCCCTGTAAATACAACCTGCTACAGGTTGCAAAGGTCTTAATCCCCCCCCCCCCCCGGCGACATTGATTTGTTGTTATCTTTTAATTATTTTGGCAGATTGTGGTTAGCGCATTAAAATAACATTGAGGTAAATGCTTGGGGGCCTTTGCTTTAAAAAAAAAAAAATATGGCTGAAGGGGCTCTTTTCCTTGGATGGATGTTCACTTGCTGCCACTGAAAAATGCAAGAGATGCATACATCAGTGCACCAGAAATATAAATTGGCAAGATTACTTTCCAGCTATAAAAGAATAATGTTTAAATTAGAATGTTACGCATTAGTATTTTTATATGTACCCTCTAGGACTGGAATGAGGGCAGCACTTAAGCTGTTACTCATCATGGTTGAATAAAACTGCATTTCCCAGAACTCTGCATGACAGTACAAACTAAATATTTTGAAGTGTATTATTAAACCCCACTTCCTTTCAAACAGAGCTCAAAGTGACTGGGTGCTACTCAAAATAGTTTGTCGGAGGTGCTTAGATATTTTTGTAAGACGTTCTAGTCACGTCAAATGAAAAAGAAGCGCCATTATGGCAGTACAAAGTAATGGTGACTGAGCAGTTTTACCATCATTTTAATTTCATCCCAATTATGTCATGACTAAGTCAATGGGGAGGGGGCTGGAAAATCAGCTCTTATAGTTTTTAATGTTGTCACCATTTGCCAGTTTTGTAAAATAGCATACGTGTAAGAATAAATGTCCTCAGTTCAAGGAAGGAAGCGAAAGAAGTGGTTTCCGCAAATAGAAAATACAGTTCATCTAATTTTACGACGCAAATGCATACTTGGGGCCTTGCAATCAAATACCATTAATGTACAAAAATAAACTCCCAAAAAGTTCTATTATATTTACTACAAAAATAAGCCTGTTCAATTTCGCAGAGTAGCTGAGAACCGTTAATACAATCTTCCTCAAATATCCTTTCTGTGTTTGTCCAAAGGATAAATTGAATTGAATCCAAGTTTTAAATTGGATTCTTTGTAACCTAAATTAACAGATTCTGCAAATTCTGTAGTAGGAGAACCAATAGAATGAGACCATATGCATTCACTGGCTCTTAACATTTCATAACCCTCAATTTCACCTGCGCAGGACTACTCATGAGTCGTGTTGTGCTATACCTGAATTATGGTGGGAGTTATTTTAAATAGCACATTTCTTTACGTGTCCTTGAACAACTTTTTTTTTTTTTAGGGTCACATTTTCTTTTGCATGCATTAGTGGAATTACTATATTACTTCTAACACATAGCTCCTCATAGTACCTGTTACATCAGATTGCAGGCTGTGAACCATGAATGCTCTCCTAAAGCGATCCATCAGACGGCACCAAAACAAAGCAAGGACTGGTTAAATGCGGAGGGAGGGGGAGGGGTTTTCACTACAAATTTCCCCCAATGTCATGGCAAAATGTATTGTGTGACACTTTATTTTTGCATACTTTGGCACATTTATGAGTGCTATTAATATGCCGCTAAGATGATGCTTTTATGCCTGAGGACTTACGGCAACTGACTCATTTACACCGCTGGGTCATTTATAGGAGCAACTCAGGGTAAACACACTGGTCCAGAACCTTAAGTGCAATAGCAGTAGAAGCAGTGGAATTCGGTAAGCATCTTTGTAGCTACGAGTCTCCTCCTTTAACAGCACTCAAGACCTACTCCCCCCCCCCCCCGCTCCCCAAATCATTATTTTATTATTTATTTCATTAATAAAGCATTTAATTAGTTACGGATTGTTGTAATTGGTCTTCCTTTGTGCCCACAGGCTGTGCAGGAAGAATACGGAATAGGGTTTGGATCAGTGAGGTTACAGTCTGGGTGAAGTCTGTCAGCGCATCACACAGAAATAGGGAGAGGGCATCAGCTGGAGCTGCTTTCAGACATAGCTGCATAGATGCACAGAATGATGCCAGTGATACTGTATATTTTATTTTTTGGCTTGTATAAGATGCTGTAGAAGGCAACGCTGGTTTTGCACAAACTGTCGAGAAATGTAAAAATAAGCCTTTTAAAGTAAGCGTAAAGCTTTCTTTGAAGGAGGTTTGTTGAAAACAGGCACAAAGCCATTTAGCCAAGGTTGTGTGAGTAATACAGGAATGAGTGTTTTACAGTAAGTGCGGAGATGGGAGATGTGTGAATGCGACCATGAAGTATTTATGAAGTCCGTTGCATATATTCTGGATCTCAAAGGTGCTGTAAGCAGTCAACAAGCCTCCTTTGAAGGTGTTCATTAAGCACACGCGCACATGCGCAAGCGTACAAGAACACAAACATTTTAATGTTTCAAATGTCAAAGCCTTTGCTTCCAAACACCCACGGTCTTCCCTGGCCCTGTATCATATTTCTTTGCTAACACACACATACACACACGCACACACACACACACACACACATGCACAGCCTCCCTGGCTCATTTTGGCCCCCCTCTGTGCCAGCACTCGATCCCAGTGCAACAGTGGCAGCAGCTCTTTGGTGCCTCTTTGGAGTTATGGCTGCAGCTGTGCACTGTAACACACAGCGCTGTAAGCAAGGTGCCAGGCCGCGGCTCTGATATATCCTCTAGTGTGCCTCCAGCCCCCATTCACGCAGAATACAGTTCTGCCTCAGTTGCTCCTTTGATACATGCTAAAAGAATGTCTCTATACAATATGCAGCCATTCTAGAGACTCTGATGTTGAGCATCAATCTAATGTTGATCTGGATCCAGTTTCAGGAAAGCATATGCTTTCTCATAAAAACAGAACGCGACCCAGTCTCTGATTTGTTATGGTTGTTGTTAAGTGTCGTTGAATCAACGTCAAATCGACTTTTGGCAAGCGCACAGTGAGCTTCCCAAAAACAAAGCTTTCAAACCACGCAATGCTACAAAGGAAATTCAATGTTTTCAAGGCTGCAAATTTAGGATTGAAATTTGCGTAGACTTACAGCATCAGTGCATCATCACTGTGTGCTAAGCACGCAGAAATGCGTGATTCTCTTCTTGCAGAAGTTTTGCGGCTGAGTTTTGCCTGGGATGTTAGAACTTTGGCAGAACAGTCACTATGGCGCAAGCTCCTAAACTGGATCGGCTTCACTAAACATCCAGATCTGAAATTGGCTATAGTGTAAAATAGTCCGCTGTGTTTAGTCTTGGTTAGGGGTGTCTGAAACCAAATGAATGATGTAATGTTTGGGTATCTGTGTGAAAAGATAAACAAACTAATGGTTTTTTTGATGAGAGAAATAAATGCAGGGCTGCTGGGGGTAAGCTTGACACATTTATGTTTTAAATTTAATGCATGCTGTCCTAAACTGCATGTACTTCCATTTTATTTATGTCGCCCATTTCAAGTTGTCATTCATTTGCCAGTTTGTACTGGGCACCAGGGCAGCCACAGGTACAAGAGCAGCATCTACGTTCCACGCACACATCTAGCTGTTTTCGGTTGTTCATTTTGTCATGGGTGGTGCAGAAAGACACAATTGCGCTGCTGTAGCGCTGAGCACATGCCTGGGCTTTTTCATATTATTTCAAATTTTTTTTTTTTTTGGACACATGCCACTTTTTTTGCATGCACGGAGGAACAGTGAAGTTTAAAAGCATAAAAATTGCTCGAATGCATTTGACAGCACACTGCGCGTTATTGTGCTGCCACTTTGTAAGGCCTGGGATTGTGTCATTTCAAGCCAGACCATCTTGATCAACCACTTCTCCAAAAACACTCGTTGCGCTGAAGATTTCGCCTTAACCAAACCAGACAGCCACTCCGATATCCTGTCTGTGTCTTTAGCAGAGGGTGAATGGTATTAGTTTAGAAAAATGGTGCAGCACAAGAGGAGCAGTGGCAAGGAGGATGCCGAGAGCGCTGGCTGTAAATGGACTGAGGTAACTTTATATGTCAGCTCGGTTTATTTTCCTGAATGGGCTTTGTGTCTGGATGGTTTATGAAGTACAGGAGTATCCACCCTCCTTCTCTTTAGCTTTCAGATGAAGTCTTCACCGTTGCATCTCATCTTATTTTGATTCCACAGCATGATGTGTAAACAAAGGTGTGTTTCTTTGTAGATCATTGTTCTCTGCACTTTATTATGAGGAGCTTATTATTCTGTTATCCTTAGCGCACGATCAACCAGTCGTCCTCGTTCATTTTCACAACTGTCTGTCACAGCCAGGCAGTCAGAGTCCTTGATCTGAGCAGCTTAGCGAGGGGGTTAAAAAAAATCCAAAGGTTGTCCCTTAGAATTCAAGCAGGACAGAAATAGGTGCAGAAACTGAAAATACAGGTTGAAGGGGGGTGTCACAGAAATTTCATTTGAATTTCAGGATTCGGGCAAAGAGCAACAAGCAAGAAAATAGTGGTGGATTTGATAAACCAAATAACATGCATTGCCTGTGAGTGGATGCTGTGGTGTTGGGGAGGAGTTCAGACAGGGTCATGCAGTATTTGCCAGGAGAGCAGGAATGAGAGCTCAGGTTTCAACAGGTACGTATTGTAGATGGAGAGGGAGAGAGTCTGTAGAGGTCCCTTTTTAAAAGGACAACCGAGCAGCACTGGAGGTCACTGCTGACTTATTGCTTGGTGACTCGGTGGCCACCGATGACAAAGTTGGCTGAAGGTTTATTTCAGGCTGGGAAAACTGTGTACAAACGCACTGTGTTTGAGGAGCGCGTTCACAGCAGAAGCGGGGGTCCTCAAATAAATAAACTTGTGTGCACGTGTTGTCTGGGGAACGGGAACGGTAAAATTCCCCCGAGGGAAGAAAGCTCTGTGGGGAATGAGCGCCGTCTGTGAGGAGCGGGGATTTGTCACAGTGTGCTGGTCAAAGGCGACGTCCGCAGGGACAGTGTGTGAAACTATAGCCCAGTCTCTCAGCGTAGACGCTGCCTGTATGTTTTGCGGCCCTTGGTCAAAGTGGCCTTTTTTTCTGAAGGTCCTAAGGTAACAAAAAAAAAAAGCACAAGACAAATATAGTCAGGCAATGGGACTATTATGAAAATGGCATCCTGTAGAAAGCGGCTTTCTTCCCAGCTGTGTAATGGCTTCTGTCCTGCGGTATTGCAATTATGCAGTTTCCTCATGCAGAAGCGTGTCGGGCCACAGACATCACTGGGATGCAGTCACAAAGCAGCTTTGTGTATTAATTGGTGAAATTGTCACTGTTGTGCACCCATTTCTACTGTAGGTGCCAATGCCCTTCGCAATTCGAGGGCCTCGAGTGCCAGCAGACCAAGCGCAGTTTCCATGGTGACGGGTATGCTTGGTTTCCTCCCATAATGCCTTGCTTCGAAAGCCATATCTCCCTGGAGTTTATCACCGAGGCTGCAGATGGCCTGCTGCTCTACAACGGGCCAGTGGCCCAGCTGCAACCCTGGGAACCTGAGGACTTCATGGCAATAGGTACAGTCTCACCTTCAGACGCATTTCAGAGTGCAGAGGAATGCAAATGTTGGGATGCATGGGAGTTTTTTTTTTTTTCCTTCAAAAAGGAAGAAGGCACATTGCCTGGAGACTTGGCAACTCAAATGAGCACCATTGCCAGAACCTCAGCAGGAATCACACGACTGGCAAAGGGAATCGGCACCTTATGTAATCTAGCCATATGAGCACAGTCTGAGACCTGCCATGATGTCTTCCATTGACATTGCAGCTTGTTTGTAACATCACACCACAAATTGTGCTAATAAGGGTTCGTGTCTCATTTCCTTCTTTTTCAAAGTGCTAATACAAATGATCATTTACCTTTTTCGTATGCATACATTTAAGTCAATGTATGTTATGTTTTCACTCGATTTACATTTCTCCATTTGGGAGCCACAGGAATTGGAATAAAGAAATTCATAGTGGCAGCTGCTGATTTTGTCTGGTGCACCTCTGCTGAAAGCTAAGTGGCCAGAGCCCAGCAGGCTGTTTGCGTGACCGATTCAGAGGTGCAGCTGAAAGGTGATGTTTAACAAATGGCAGAAAAGCAAAGTCAAACAACTGTGGTCTTAAAGTGTTGCCAACAAACATGAGGGTTGGGGAGTGCTGAGATGCTAACAAGAGCAACAAAAAAGTCCACCAACATGGAGAACGTGACTCACCAAAAGCTCTCCCATCCTCAGTCGCTCTGTTTACTCTTCCATGTTCACACTCTTTCAGGATTGCCCTACATTCCCATTGAGTCGACAAACTATTTCTTGGACTAACACTCTTCTGCTGCAAAACACATCTTGGAGGAATCACAGATATTTGCAGGATGCTTTTTAGAGTTCCGATCAAAGAGTTGTGGGCAAAATCACCACTTAGTGGTTGGTATGAATTTATAGTTTTCTTTGCAGCGTGCTGAGCAGCCAACACAGAGAAGTAGATTAGCCCTTTTGTGCTCTGTAAGCTGGAGTCACAGTAGCTAAACCTGACTGTTTTCTCAGATGTATCTCTGGGAAATTGTTACTCTGCCTGAGTCGCACATTAAAACATTTCTTTTTCCATGCATATGTTAAGCTGTAAAGCAGAAGTAACACCTTGATTTTCCAAAAGTAGTTTGCCACACATCTGTCCATCCATCTGACTGACCGACTGACCAACCAACCTTCAATAGTATGAGTCTCCTGCCTCATAACCCAATAGTCCTACTGACGCATCCAGTGTCTAGTCTGATGCACACGTGCTTCAGGAAAAGGACAAACATCCCCTGTCCTCCTCCACTATATGCAGATAATACAGTGTGTCTAAGCCTATGTCAAAGAAGCAGAAGCATAAGGCATGAAGATGAGATCATCGGGAAGCTATGATTAAATGCAAAAGCGAGTGAGAACCTGATGAGTTTATCTCCTCCACCCTTGTCCAAAAGCATTAAAACGACAATGTGTAATGCATACACATCCTGCTTCACCCACGGATGTTTGTTGTCTTCTCCGGGGACCACAGGGCTGCTCCAGACACTTCCTCTTCTGATTAATAACTGCTGGATGTTGAAACACTAATACTCGCTTCCTTGTGTAATTGTTCTGATAGATCTCCGCGTGCCGCACTTCTCAGTCTAACGGGAAGCAGTCAAAAGCCAGACAGATCCGGTCAGCTATCTGGCAGCTTTGGCCTTTAAGTATAGCATTTTCTCTCGAGTGGTCAAATGCTTCAGTTTTGACTCAAAGACCTTTTCTTGATAGCTAGAATGGCTTGTGTATATATCTGAATTTAAAGGCATCTTAAGTTCAAGAGCACTTTTCCCAAGGACACTTGTACTGAGGTGCAGTAAAATTTTCAAGGAAAGTTGATATATTTTTTGCTCTAAAGTTGCTGTTGTTAAATCACATATTCTCTAACAGTCTGAAATAGACAGGGCGCTAAAGTCGCCAGACAAGGGACCTGCCTAAGGGTGATTATGCCTACAAAACTTGCTTCAGTCTGTCTCGATGTTACCAGTCAATGAAGATTTGGCTGCCCTGCATGTAATTTCCACCCATAAACCAATTAAATATAAATGACAGATGTATTCTCTGTGCGGCAGAGGTCCCTCAACCCACAACCTCATGCAGACAGCATCAGTATGACTACACCAGCAACAAGAGCCTGTTAATTGGCTTAAACTTTTAAAATAAAATACATGGAGGATCATTTTATTTGATAATATTAAAAAAATATTATATTTAAAAAGTCCTGTGATGTTGAAGGCGTTGTGATGCAATACCCCACTATGTTGGTTCATCTCGAGAGCTTCGTGAGACTGCAAATGTGTTCAGAAATGTCTCATGGCATCCTTCTCCTCAGAGCTCATCGATGGCACACCCACCCTCAAAATTAACCATGGTTCCGGCACCCTGGTGTTGCAGTTGCCAGGCAACACAAACATGGCAGATAGACAGTGGCACCGACTGGACGTGAGAAGCAACGGTAAGGTGAGTGTCTCTGTGGCAACACAGCTGTAGTCACCTGTGCGACCCCATGGAACCTCTGATAATCCCTCTGGCAGCTGTTGCTCTTTCGGTGTCCAGAAAAAGCTCTGTTGTCACATTACATATCCTTGTTAAGATCACCTTGACGACCTTTGGTTACTTGGTCATGTGCCCTGATAATTTGTAAGAAGATACCGGGCTTTGAAGTTCAGGTTGACATGCGAGGACCAGTCAAGCAGCAGTCCTCTCTGGTCCTCCCTGTGGTCTGCAGGAGGTCCGCTTCACTCTGGATCGCTGCTCTACTGCCATTGTCATGGAGATGGAGGGCACTGGGAGCTGGCTGACAACTGAGGACCACTCTTCTTGTGAGGTCACTGGGGCCACACCCAACCAGGACAGGTAAGAGATTGATTCTTTTCTCCACAATCTTCAAATCTTGGTTTTATGGCATGTGGTGAATCTGACTAAGGGTAGGGCGAGGGGGTACTGGCTGAATGGTTATTAAGTGGATTGTATAGGGAATGATAGTTGGACATTTTGTTGGTGTTTTCACCTTTAGGTATCTGAACATGACGCAGGTATTGCAGCTGGGTGGTGTCAACGAGAATCTGCCGTACATCTACCCTCAGTTACAGCACAAGCACTTTTCCGGATGCATCCGAAACTTCGTGGTGGACAGCACGGTACTGTACCTTGTTGACAATAATCACATCATAGCTGCTTCTACGATAATCTGTAATGTACAAGCAAACCCGAACCCTTAACCATCTCGTGCTGAGCTCAGTCCGTAAAGCTATGCTATAAAAACCAATCTTGACTGACAAATTGTAGTCATACTTGTATATAGGTTTTCCCGCCCAAATAAAGGCAACAATGACAAAAATCATCCTACGCAACATTACCTAAACCTGCTTTCAGACATTTTCTATTATGGTTTTTAGCTCTTCTGCTGACTTAAATATGCGACACTATGGATGAAAGGAATTTGATTCTGAAATGTTCTCCTGATTAGCCTGCTTGTCAGCTACAATTGTAAGGTGATCAAAATTCATGCGGGCCCTTTTTTTTGCCGCTGAGTGCTGGTGCCTGCCGATGGAGATTTCATTGTGTTTGCTCAGGTAGAAATTTCACTCCAGTGTCAAACAGGCTGCAAGGGAACATTTAGACTTTAATTTTATTATTGGTGGTGAGGCGTGACTTCCAACTTGTCACTTAATAATTTGCGCCTTTACTGGAGTTAGGAGTTGGGATCTAGTTTAGAGGCTCAGTTGTTGAGAGCAGGTGGAGGTTAGCAGCACACGTGTCTGAAGCTGAGCTCATTTAAACCGACTTGGGGACACAGGCACTCAGTATTCATCCCCGTGTTGTTCCAGATTGTCTGGATCTAAATAAAAAAAGAGAAACTTCATACAGTGCATAAAAACGAGAGCTAAGTTTTGCTCCGGGGTTGCGTGCTACAGCCCTGAAGGTTTTTTGGTCCCGTCTTTCCGCCTCTACACTTCCTGCACTGCTTCTGTCAGTTCCCTTCACTGTGTGCTGAAGTGATATTTGGTGATAGGAAAGGGACGAATGAAAGGAATGCAAGAATTACAAATGTCATATTATAAGGTTGTGTGCAAAATTTTTGGCTGCCCTGGTCAAACTGCATGTTGCACTGACTGAATGAAAAGAACTTAAAACAACCTCTGCGGGGTTCAAACAAGCACGGCATTTTTCTGCACAGTTTAAGGCACGATTACTAATTATTTGCTCAATTTAACTTATTGAGAAACGAAACGGTGATGGTGACATGCTCGGTACTTTGGGCCACGTTCTAGTCAAGGTCTCCAAATGTAATTACTCATTAGACGGAAGTGTAAGCCAGGTGAACGCAACTCCAGAGCTGAATAAATAATCTGGTTCCTTTAACCTCTCAGGATGTTGTGGCAGTTGACTGAGGACTTGAACATAAGGACAGGTGACCCTTACAAAGCATGGGGGCATTATAAAAAGATAGAGCCAGAGCTACCACGAGGAACATCATTAAGAAATGAGCCTTAAAGGAAGCTTGTAAAGTCAAGGAAAGATCTGGAAGAACTTGAAACGTGTCTTTGAGATTGGATCATAAACTGGTCACGTATGCCAAGCGGAATTTGCACATCGCTGCAAAGGACCTGAAAATAAAAAAGATTTGGTTGACACAAGAGAAGCGATGCACAGGCAAATGTGATAGAAACCCAAAATTGATCTGCATAGTTGAGTTGTCAGAAGTCCACCTTTCTTACAGCCTCATTCCAAATGTAAAAATCTAGAAAACTGAAATTTGTTTATAAAAGTGTATACAAGTCAAAATTTCTTGGAACAAACTGCATTGGGTTGATGAAAGAAATATAGGATAGATAGCCTCACAAGTGTCAAAAGTTACACTTATTGTGTCAAAAACTAAACTACAAAAGGGGATAATATATAAATATTTTAAAAACTTACAAAAGTACACCTATCACTGGTTTCCTAATCCATTCCTGAACCAGACTTCAACTGGAAAAACTGGGAGTCTATTTCCCACTATTTTAGATAGAAAAATATATGTTCTGTGCCAAAACAAACCCAGCCTATTTCCTCAGATATTAACTAAAACACTTCCTATATAACCAAGATACCATTATCGCTCTCTCTCGTTCTCCTTGTACAGCAACACACATTTAGCAAAAACATTTGTAAAAAAAAGTGCAGACGACAAATAAACAAACAATGCAACTAATTATACTAAACTGTTATAAATGCAAAATGAGAAAACTTGATATATGCTGTAGTAAGAGTGAAGGAGGATGGAATAGATGGCGAAGGCACTCCGAGAGCACGTGACGTGACAGAGATCAAAATGTGCATCTGACCAGACATAAAGCTGCAGCACATCCTTCTCACTCAGGCTTAGTGGGCTAAAAATTTCTCAGTTTGCTGTCCACACACTACAAAAACAAAACGTGTTTTGTCATAATAGGGACATAAATGGGAATGGTGTAAGTCGAAGCATGGCCAAATGTGTGCACCTGCCGCATTCACTTTTTCGTTTTTTTTTTTTTTTTTAAATCTGGTAAATTCCATAAATAAAATGTAACTGTATACAAATGTACAGAACAACGTCATCTGCGAATGGTTGCCTTACCTTCTTTTCACTTATACTGTATGTTCAGTGAAACATGCGATTTGACCAGTGGTGTCGAAACTTTTGCATAAAACTGTACATACTGGTGGCAGTTTATACAACACTAGCATTTCTCGCCCTTTTCACTGCATCGCTTCAGCTGTCTTCTTACAGGCAGGTCACTGTACCACTGAGAATAAAATGGCAAACTGTGCCCTATTAAACCTTCTACTTCATTATGCTTTCTCTGTGTACCTTTCTCTCTGTGAACGTGCCCATACTTCTCAGATCTATGACCTTGGCTCTCCTGCGGACTCCGTTAGCAGCTCGCCGGGGTGTCTAATGACTGATGGGAACTGTGTGAGCATGGGCTACCCTTCCTGTGGTCTGCATGGAAGATGCCATGGAGAGTGGGGCTCCTTCAGCTGCCACTGTCACTCTGGGTACAGTGGGCCCAAGTGTGAGCTGGGTATGTAAGGCAGCCATGCCAGGACTTGGTCAAATGTGAGATTTTTGGATTGTGAGTTCCCAGCCCAAAGTTGTTGGGGTGCTGCAGTACATGGCCATCCGCAGCTTCCTCATTTATTTGTTTTCCTTAACATTTGAGGAGTTACAGCAAACAAACTGGTTGTTATTTTTTAGACTCACAACTGCCAAGTACGGTTAAAGTGGCTGGTGGAATTCTTGAGGATGACATTTATGTTTCAGCAGAGGCTTTTTTAAGCAATTGCAAGGGCGAGAGTCAACAATTCTAAAAATGCTTATAAAGACATGTTGAAGCCATCTAATATAAGAGTAAGACAGCATGACTCATAACCATCAATGACCTTGCACCCATTTGTATAGGAAGTTTTGTCACAGTAAATATAGACTGATCTTCTGGTTATTGCTTCATATTCTAAGGCAGGTTGACCACTGCACACATCCTAGGCACAATATTAGCCATCCTATTGGTAAAAGCAACATAGTCTCCACTTTGTGCAGCACCAGACTACGTGGGCAGATATGGCAAGGCCAACTGTTAAATTTTGCTACCACCATCTCAACTCCCCCCAAAAAAACACCTGTGTAAATTCTGGAATGCTTACATAACATGATTGACAGCTCTGATTAAAAATTAAAGCTGGTAAAATAGCATTCAGTGTGAAGTGCTAACCATCTGCTCCAGATCTCTGAGGTCAAACTTCAGGTCTGGAGAACCATACTCCATGTGTAGTCTATTCATCTTCTACAATGGAACGTCTCAACTGAGATGAGAAAATGTACCCATTTTACTGTAAAGGCATATTTAATAAATTCCATTGTACCATTATTTGGCGCCACAGAAAGTTTAAAGAATGCGTAATGAACTTAATTATAGCTAAAAGTTCAATGCAGAATAAATGGTTTTTGGCGCAGTATCCTGCATTTGACACCTATAACTAAGTGTCATCTTCATTGTGGGGTGAACACAGAAAAAGAAATAAGAGAATTGTTATATAAGATAATATGATGGCCTACTGTGTTGGAGTGGCTATTTAAATATATTCAAATAAGATAGCGCTGAATTAGTATTTGAATTAATTTAGCCTTTAACAGAAGCTTGCTGGGTGTCTGTTTTCTTGTTTTAAACGGATTATCAAACGCAGGCTTATGTGCATTCCTCAGAAATTCATAACGTTACATACTTTAGCCTTAAAGGCAAAACTGAGTGCTTGTTTTGTCATTTTATTTGCCGATTCATGGAAAAGTTTTGCAGCAGTCCAGTGTTACTTTGTGGTCGAATAGACTGCAAGGCATTTATTTCATTTGCCTGTTCTGATGTTAAATTCATGCGCAACACATTGTAATGGTGACAAGCGAGACTGCCATGCGTCTTTTTATGTTTAGGGTAGGTTGGTAGTAACGGTGCTGTTTAAAGAGCAGCCAAGCATGTAAGTGGCAGCCGATGATCCTCACAAATAATTTATCTGAGCATTTTTTGTTTTTTGGGATTGTCAGAGGTTCCAGAGTATTCTTTTAATGGACGGAGCCACATTCATCTGCAGCTGGCGTCCACACTCCCGGCCCGCCAGACCCACGTTCACGTTCTGGTGAGAACAAGAAAGTACAGTGGTGTCATCCTCAGCCTTGTCTCGGAAGCAAGGACCGAATACCTGCGGCTGGAGGTGAGACGGTTTCCTTAGTGCAGTGTGATGCTCGGGATTGTCCACCTTTCTGTTTGTGGTGTAGCGTTCTTACAGTGAGGAAAAGTGTCTCCCTACACGCAGAAGTTATGCTCTTCTTGTGTGCCGTGTTGCTGCTTTGGAGGATTTGCCTCTGGACTAGCTGAGCTTATCTATATTCGCACTGGAGTGGCATTCTTCTGTGGTGGCATTAGTGACTTTCTGTCCTAAACCAGGTGCTGTGCTTTGGCTGGTGAGGCTTTTACACCAGCGGGATCCCATTAGTGCACATTTAATTTCCCTAAGTACTACGAGGAAGTCCAATCGTGATTATTCTGGTTGAAATGGCACATCGGTTGTGAGGGAGCGTTTAGTAACTGTGGCCGTCCTTTAATGGTGCTTCACACCAATGGCTTTCATCTTTTTGTCTGCTATTTTACACACTGTGAAATGCTCTTCAGAAACCTGGTGCTTGGAGAAAAGGAGCATGGAATGTTTTCACATGGAACGAAAGCCTTGATTTATCCATTGGTCACTTCTGCAACCCCTTGTAATGGGTGGACTCTAGTACACAGTCGGTTTCATTGGTTCCTCAACATAGATGTCCTTGCTAGGCTTTAAGTTCTCACCCAAAGTCGACAGACCCCAGATGGGCAACTTCAGAGCACTGCGATCTTCTTTCCCGAACGTCGATCAGACCCACATCCCTCCGGCACGCATTACTCAAATGTTATCAGCCCTGAATCCTGGTATTCTATTGTGTTGAGCAGAAGGTCTTTCAGCACACATTGTGATAGTCTGAAGGTAGTTTCTGGCACTCGCCCATCTGAGAAATTTCTCCTTCATTTAGCCAAATTTTGCTGAACGGTAAATAAGAAGATAGTCATAGCATTGTTGGAGTTTAATCTTTTTCTCAGACCTTTTCTGCTGATTCTTGTGAGATATTTAGAAATCTATTATGGCTTTTGCTTTTAGAAAGAGGCTTTCTTTTTTCTTCAGCATCCTCAGAACAGCTGCTCGTTTTTCTCAAGCTTTGTTTCTTTGTATTCGACTCGCTTGCTTTGTGTAGGCAGGTTGACCATTGGCATCCATAAGGGGTCTCTGAAAGCAAAGTGCGGAAGAACCAGACCGCTGTCATAGATTGTGGTTTTCCCACCAGTGGCCACATTCTAAGAGCTGTCAAGCCTATGATGATCAGCCTGGTTGTGGATAAGTGCCATGATGGGGGCCAAACAGTAGGTGGGGGGTGTGAGGACAGAGCAGGTGGTGCAGTCTGCAAAGATATGGTCATGTGACCAAAAGGTCATAAACTGAATGCCCAAAAGGAAGAAAGAACTGCTTTCCATGCAGGCTTCCTTTGTCAAAAGTGCTCACTTGGCTAATAAGGAAATATAATGCTGCAGTCAGGAAGATGGGATGTGCGTTAGAAAGCGGGACCAGAAGCTCCATCCCAGCTGAACTGTTCCCGAAACACCCCGATTTGATCATCTCTCCAAGAACAACTGCCCCCTTCCGTGCCTGCCGGTTGCATTTTTCTGCGGTGGGAATAGGGTGCGAGAGGACCAGAGATCACACCCATTCAGCTTTAATTGGAGTAAAATGAGCTGTTTTTGAAGCTCACTTTCAGCATCGCAAGGAGCCGCTGCCTACAAGTGCTTCCTGAAATTAATAGTTCATTAGGAAACCTTAAGAAGAACATAAATGGTAAAAAAACAACCCTTGGGCCATCTTAAGATATTTGTTAATACAATCTCTCATATACTTTTAAGCTCATAACAGGGGGGTGGAATGGCAGTGGGTGAGTTAGCAGAGCTTATTTTTGAGATGTGCGCCGTTTGCGTGAGAAACCCTTGCCAGCATCAGACGATCTCATTATTTACTTGTTCTGAAATAAAACAAGAGTTTACAAATTATGCTCAGTGGGACCTTTTCCGTGTTTTTGAAATTGAAATGAAGGCTTGAGCAGCTACACCGGAATGGCAGTAAACTAGTGTACTCTGATATTCTGTTAGGTTTTTCTTTCTTCCATGTGAGTTGTTGCTGTGGAGTTAATACTGCTCGCTCAAAATCGCATGATTTGTTTCAGAAGTGGTTAAAATGCGTTCCTCTCCATTTCAAGAGCTGACGTGGCAAAATGGTACACAAATATTTTTTTAAAAATCCACCCGTGAATGTACATTTCTGCTTCTAATGGTACATAATTGAAAACTGGAGCTGTTGGGATTCTGAGCTGTAATGCAGAACTGCGCAAAAATGTTCCAGTTTAATTGTCTTTTTACGACGTGGAAATGAAATTATAGGCGCAATCAATGGAGCCCATTCTGTCTTGTTTACTTCCAGTACAAAGAACCAACAAAGTAAGGAAAAGCGACTTCAAGGCCTTGTGAAAGAACACCGTTTTCGGGAGATGGAGGGAGGATAGCCAGGTCCTGCTTTTTATACTGGTGTAGAATATGTGGAATAATGATATTTTGGCTGCTTTGCTCAGATATCCTGGATTGTTTTTTCAGTGTTTCAAGCTAAATGCGTGGTGTATTATTCAGTGCTGCTCATACAGTATAGCAGGTGGTTGTCAGGTCCAGTCCCGTGCTGTCAGACAGCCCTCTGACTGCCTGCTGGCAGCCCCTTACAGACATGATGTGTGCGGTGTTTCAGGTGTCGCAGGGCCTGTTAACTGCCTTCTACAACCTGGGCGATGGGGACCACAGCCTGACTCTGTTCAGCGAGCGTCTTGACAACGGGGAGTGGCACATGGTCCAGCTGGAGCGCTACGACAATGAGGTCACCCTGCAGCTCAACGGAGGCAGTGGCCGGCGGGAGGTAACGTCTTCCCCAGGGCGGAGTCGGGAAATCATCGTGGACCCCAGCGCTGTGATGGTGGGGAATGCCTTCCCTTTGACCAACAACAGGAGCTTTCAAGGTACCGTGACTGTGTGTGTGCAGGCGTGCTCCCCTGTCACCCTGTCTCAACAATTTTTAAGAACCTGAAATGGAATTAATTTACTGAGGTAATCTGCTTTTTGAAAGAAAATGGAAGTACCAAAGCTTCTAAATTACCCAGCAGCATAAATGGGCAAATCATTGTAAGTTGCTTGACAAATGGTTATATATTTTGTGGGTTTTTAGGTACCTCCTAATGTTCCCAAGTTTTATTGGGCTGGAGTTGGGAGTCATTTATTTCCTTTAAAATGGGATTCGGTGTGAATTCCTCCACAGTAATAGGTACAAAGTGTGTGTGTGTGTGTGTGTGTGTGTGTGTGTGTGTGTCTGTTTGGTTATGCAGTTTCCTATTCTGCATACAGGCTGCATGCGAGACCTCAGACTGAACAACCAGTATGTACCCCTGGATGGCGTGCCGAGGGAAGGGGTGTCACTAATCAGTTCACAGGGGGTCTCTACAGGCTGCCTCTCTGACGCCTGTCGGAGAAGCCGCTGCAGCAGCCCCTTCGTCTGTGTTGACCTCTGGAGAGCCCATGAATGCAGGTAAACACACCCCCCTTATAGCCATCCTGCTGCTTTCCGATGCCACATCCAGCTCCGACACCCCAGACATCTCACTGTCACGTGACATAAACACGCGACGCTTCATCTGGGACTCAGAACGTGTGAGCAGAACCTACAGAATTCACGAGGGACAGGATTTCTGCCCTTGATGTTTTTCACATGACAAATCACACATCTCCCGTTTGAAAGGGTTGGGTCATCTTTTAGCTGTGTGCCGATTGAACACAGTGGTGACTCTCATGCTCATTTCCAGTTTAGATGCAAAAGTTGCAGGTTGGAGGTCTTGGCTCTGCAAACGCTGAGAATAATGGGGCTGACTGTGGGTTCTTCTGCAAACACTTTTATGTGTTCTACCCCATAAATATACAGAAATTTCTTTCAGTTTTATAAAACATTTAGTTACACCTCAGTATAGCAGAAACCATAAAGCCTCTCGAGTTCCCTTTTTTTATTTTTCTATTTATTCACTGTGTAAGGCAAACTAGCTGTACATTTATTTATTTATCTAACACATCTCTCCAATGTGACTTACAATGTTAAAATATTTACTGTGATTTACCCTTTACACAAGCGAGGTAAATTTACTGTATTGATTCAGAATAAGTACCTTGATGAAGGGAAGGTACAGCAGGAAGTAGGACTGAAGCGCTACCCAGTACCCTAGTACAGCTAGGTGTGTTAATAGTGGCTCAATGTATTAACAATTACTGGTGTATTTTCAACAACTTTACAATGATTGTAAATTGGTGTATTAAGAGCAACTTGTTCTCCCTCTATGGCTTCAGGTGTCCCCCAAGTCACATGGTGAAGGAGAATGCCACGGGAAGGTTCTGTGTATACACCCTGTGTGCCAGCCAGCCATGCCAGCGTGGCACCTGTGTGGCCCAGTCTCCGTCCAAGTTCACGTGCCTGTGCCCTGAGGGCTACCGTGGTCGCCACTGTGAGGTTATGCTGGCAGTTTACCGTGATGAACTGGGCCTCAGCTTCAGCTCAATGTTTGCCATCTGCATCTGCTTCATGGCGCTCCTAGGTAACCATGTGCTTTCCAGTCACTGTCTATTTCTTTTGAATGTACTGTTTTGATGCCCCGCAAGACCCCCAGTGTACTCATGGTAGGACCAAGTCCATGCCTTGTGCATCCTGCTTGCTCTCATCCATTTTTCTTCACTTTTTAATATTTATTTGGGTATTAATGTAACTGTTGCAGTGATTTACCCATTTCTACCACAGTATCATTTTTATTATTACTGTTATTTATCAGTTCATTGTAAGTGAAGGTACCGCTCAAAGGTACTACAGGAGATGAGATTCGACGCAGCACCCATTGTGTGCAGGGAAGCTTTTCCTTTCCAGCTCAATTATTGCTCTGTTTATTAGGTCTTCGTTGCACTTTTTTCTTCTTGATATCGCTCATTTGTTTCATAATTTGTGCCCTTACAAAAGAACTTTAACTCCCAGACAGGGTTTGTGCGGCTTTAGAAATTAGTAAGATTAGATTAAAAGTCGCGGGAAAATACTACAATGATAAAAGTACTTTAAACACCAGCATGATTGAGGACAGGGCTGACCACTTTATAAATGTTAATTACATAAATAACACACTTAAAATGCATCTTCATATAATAGGGGAAGTGAGATAATGCAGCCTGTATTGAAAATGAAGTAAATAAGGGGATGATTTATTCCTGCAGTGGTTTTCTTAGGCCTGGTTAAAGCCCAGCCTGTAAGATGCATCTAATTGCTTATGAATCCAATTGGTTAAAGTAACAGACTTGATATGGGAGCTCTCTTTCTTCTTGACTAATGGGTTTATTACAGAAGCTCCTGCCCTCAGGCTCCACACCACAGCGCTAGCTACACCACCTCCGCTGGCCATTGAAAATCTGCATACACTGACACATCCTATTTATCTCCACGAGCACACATTGAGCAGCAGGACTCCCCTCCAACATGCACCGCCAGGCTCTGAAGCTTCCTACATTTTCCAGAATGTCGACACGAAGGGAAAAAAACATGCTCGCTGCAGCTGTAAGGATAAAGTGTGGGCTGTTGCTGCTCTCCTCTTCCCAGGAGGCTTGTGCGCTTCTTAATTTTGCAACCTGGTATGCGGACAGACAGTCCATTGGACTACGCTGTAAGGGACTCAAAGTAGTCCCAAAGGTTACTATTCCCACTCTATATGGACTCCATTGGGTCTCTGGAAGGACCTTGTAGGCAGTCTGTAAAGACTCAAAGTACTGAGTAAGTACTGTAGGTACTCATAATGGACTCTAGGCCCTTTATACAGCCTGTATATAGCAGGTTTAGGCTTTCACAAAGACTTTGTAACAAGTGCATAGGTATTCTGTAAGAACTTCGTAAGGACTCCAAGGATAAGGATTCCATGAGGGCTCTGTGAGAACTATGTAGGTATTCTTTAAGAACTCCAAAAGGATTCTGGAAGGACCCTGTAAAGATTTCAAAGGGCTCTCCAAGGGCTCTGTAAGGATTCTGTAAGAACTCCATAAGGGCTTTCGAAGAATCCTGTAAGAATTCAGCCATGATTCCATAAGGATGCTGTAAAGACTCAAAGTTCTTGGTAAGGATTCTAGGCTTTGTAAGGACTCTGCATGGACTCCCTGAGGACTGTGGGCACGGAAGCTACCACGAGGACCGTTATTCTTGGACACTCCATGATGTTTCTGCACTTTCTGTATTTGTTGTGGCGGATGGTTCTGAGGAAGAGGAGTGAATCTTTCAGACTCCAGGCACACTCTGCACTCACCCCAAAGCCCCGTGAATTATAAGCACAGGTCGTGTGGTCACTTGAGGAAAGAGAAAAATGTGCGCAACATGAAATGAAACATTTTCGTGTCAACAGTTTCCAAGAGAGCTCTATTATAAAGTTGTATAATTTAGTCTGCGGAGCACCCTTTCCACAAGCACTCCAGCAAAGCAATGTCATCCGTTCAGACACATTATTTGGGCAGCATTTAGTTCTCTGCAGTTATTTCAAAAGACGCTATTCAAGGAATGCCATTGAATATACACCGATCAGCCACAACGTTGAAACTAGCTGCCTAATATTGTGTAGGTCCCCTCGTACTGCCAAAACAGCTCTGACCCATTGAGGCACGGACTCCATAAGACCTCTGAAGGTGTCCTGTGGTATCTGTCACCAAGATCTTAGCAGCAGATCCTTTAAGTCCTGTAAGTTGCGGGGTGGGGGAACTTGTTCTTCCAGCACATCCCACAGATGCTCGATTGGCTTGAGATCTGGGGAATTTGGAGGCCAAGACAACACCTTGAACTCTTTGTCATGTTCCTCAAACCATTCCTGAACAATTTTTGCAATGTGGCAGGGCCACTGCCATCAGGAAATACCGTTGCTATGAAGGGGTGTATGTGGTCTGCAGAAATGTTTAGGTAGGTGGCACGTGTCAAAAGTATCATCCACATGAATACCAGGACCCAAGGTTTTCCAGCAGAACATTGCCCAGAGCAACACACTGCCTTTTTCTCATAGTGCATCCTGCTGTCAGCTCCTCCTCAGGTAAACAAGACACATGCACCTGGCTGTCCACATAATCTAAAAGAAAATGTGATTCATCAGACCAGGCCACCTTCTTCCATTCCTCCATGGTCCAGTTCTGACGTTCACGTGCCCATTGGAGGCGCTTCTGGCAGTGGACAGGGGTCAGCATGTACACTCTGACTGCAATGCAGCCCCATACACAGCAAAGCAAAAATGCACTGTTTGTTTTGACACTTTTCTATCATGGCGAGCATTAAGCTTTTCAGCAATTTGTGCTACAGCGGCTCTGTTGTGGGATCGGATCAGATGGGCTGGCCTTCGCTCCCCACGCGCATCAGCGAGCCTTGGGCCGCATGACCCTGACGCCAGTTCACCGGTTGTCCTTCCTTGGACCATGTTTGGTAGGTACTAACCACTGCATACTGGGAAACCCCAACAAGACCTGCCGTTTTGGAGATGCACTGACCCTGTCTTCTAGCCATCACAATTTGGCCCTTGTCAAAGTCACTCAGATCCTTACGGTTGCCCATTTTTCCTACTTCCAACACATCAACTTCAACAACTGACTACTCGCTGCTGCCTAATACATGCCCCCCACCTCTTGACAAGTGCCATTGTAACAAGATAATCCATGTTATTCACCTCACCTGTCAGTGATTTTAATGTTGTGGCTGATCAATGTATACAAAATGCAACTGTTTGAAAAGCTATGGAGATTCTGCATGCAGTCGTAATCTTTTTAGCATAAATATCATTCCATTTTCCTCCAAACAACATATTTTTTCATGCTAACTTGGCTGTTTTTTACCAGAATGAAACATTTCTCTGGGATACCCTCTTCATCATTTCCTTTCCTTTGTTGCACCCATAAATGCACACAGTGCAGAAGAGTGTACGTAGTGTATTTTATTATAGCACCACACCTACGTTAAGACGACAGTGTGGAACTTAGTGGATTTGTAGCTAATTTTAGTTGCAACTTCTACAAGAACACATCAAGAAAGCAAAGCAAAGACTTTGCAGGAATAATTTATTTAATTTGAACATCTTCCTCCCCCTTGCTGGGAGGCTGTTGTGAAACCACTTTTGGGACCAGTAACCTCATTCAGTTCCAACCAGGTGGTTCAATGCAGAAGAAAGCTGTAGGCTGCAAAAAGAAGCGTAAATATGGCAAAATTTTCAGATATGGCAAGTCAGTGTTATTTTCGCGGAGGGGGGTAATAATGTGGTCCTGAGAGAGTCAACGTCTTCCCATATTTACTCAAATATCGTCTCATTTCGCAGTCCGGACATTTTCCTCAGCAACGGCCCAAAGTTGACTGGAATTTCAACTGGGAGCCGCGCAGCGCTATTGCCCACTTCGTGTCCTTTATTCGCGGTCCTCGAAGCGCCGCGCAGACACAAACCCACGCAAAAGTGCACGGAGGATGCCAGCAACAGCCATAGCGGGGGTGGGCAGCCAAATAATACAAACACACAAGTACAATAACCCACCCCAGTTACTAAGCCATAATTATACGGCACAGATTTAGCACAATACAGCAAAACACGCATTAAGCATAAATACCACAACACACACGAACTGTGTAGTAAAGGGTAGTGGGAAGCGTCTGCCACCACGGCTGGAGATTGTAATGGTCTGGCAAAAGGTAATGTTTATGTTTTTTTTTCCCAGTGAAATGGAGAGATTTAGGGAAAGCGTACAAAGGCACGGGTGTCTTTACTTTTGGTTTGCTTGTACGGCTTAGTTATCGGCTCTGCATCCCACCCTAAGGCTTATGGGAAATGTAGTCATTCGCTGCAGGATTACCAGCGCCCCAACTCCCCAATTTCACATTAGTGTTGTATAAAAGTGTAAATAGGTGTTTAACCGCAGTAGCACGGTAAAAGCATAATGCGAGCCCTGGTGCCGATCGTTTTTGTTAAGAGTGTCAGGTGACGTTCACGCCAGGTTGGTGTTTTTGTGTCAGACGTGCCTTATAGGAGCAAAGTTAGTGTCTCACTTCCCTGAGCCGTTAAGTGCAATTGTCATTGAACTGAACAGGATTTATGTTTCCTGTCTGTGAATTTTGGCTTATGAACCGTTTATCGGGAACGGATTACATGCATGTTGAGGTACTGTACATTTTGCGCAGTGGCGGTCGAAAAGCTTGCGCACATGTGGCGGGAAGTAGAGTGCCTGAGGGCTTCCATTTTGTGTACATTGGCGGGCGAGCAACGGTGTTTCGTGCAGGTTCTTCCGCCCAGCGTTGATGTCGAAGCGAAGCGAAAAACTGTCGGCTGAAAACTTCGCCGCCGCTTGTTTGCTTGTTCTCCGAATGCGAGGCCTTCAGTCGAGGCGCACTAGCGGTGCATGCGTGCTATCGGCTGAGTCTTCGCCGCAACCGATCGGCGGCAGCAGCAGCAGCACCGCCGTGACTCCGCGTCAAAGTCGTATTTTCGCGCGTTACAAGATCGACTTTGTTAAATCGTTATTGATTTTGTGGTTTTTTTTCCTTCCCTGACTGGTTACTTGACTTTGTTTCTATGGGGGTTTGACAGAATAATTTGAGTTCCCAGACTGATTTCATAATTGTGGCTATAACGTGTGACAGTTTATCTCCTTAGCACTGGCAGCCATGTTGTCTGAAAAAGCAAATATTGGCTATTAAAGTCGGTCGGAGCGAGAGAGGGCGAGCGCAACGGAGCTAACGTTTCAGGCAGAATTATTACGGCGTTCGCGCAGGGTTGCCCCTCGGTCACGTGGCTTCGAGCCTTTGATGTTGGAAGGCGATACATTTTGGCTCGGCGGCCCCCCCATGCTTCCGCGATCGCAATCGTCCTGTAGGTCTGTGGAGACGCGGGGATTCGTCCTCATCCCGTCGTGCACGTCTCTGCGTTCAGCTACTCCGAGGATAAAGACCGAAAACGTCTGGGAAATAAAAACCACAATGCGGAGGGGGGCGTGGCTATTTTGGGCTTCTGCTTTAAAAACGTTCTTATTTGAAATTGATTTTTCGCGTTTACTTGGCTGCGCTCATCAGAAATTTTGCCGAACTCGTGATGGGATTGCAGCCTGTACTCTGGGGCACGGAGCAGCCGACGGGAAACGGCAGCCCGTGTTGTGAATCCAGCATCGCCTCGCCCACGCACGATTTTCCCGCAAAACCTCCGCCATAAAGGTTGCGCTGCCGCCATCTTTGTTCTTTTTAAATCCGCAGCCCGGTTTCTTTGTGGAGTCAAGGCTGTTTAGTGCCACGTTCTTGGTTAAAAAATAAATAAGTCGTTGCTGTGGTTCACAGCCAAAATTCATTCTGTAAGCACTGCACCGTATGTGCTTGACCAAGGCATTTAACTGCAGTCTGTTGGAAAAATTAATATTTGATCTTCATAAAAATTCTAATGAATTCCGAATGTGTGGACACCTGCAAGGTAGACAGTTGTGCACGGTCACACCGTGAAATATTTGTACCGTTTTCCCTTGTTCCGTTACGTGGACGCGTTTGCGATTTCTCTGCCCTGTTTCCGGCCTCCGAGTTGCCATGACCCAGCGATGCTTGTACGAGGAATTTTAAGAAAATGACCAAATTCACTTTCCAGTACCACGAAAGCTAGGAAGTCACACCGGAGATTAAAGAAATGTAGCCGGGACGAGAACCCATAAGCACACGCTTGTCTCTGGTGGAACGCAGTGCTGCTGCTCGGCGTCTTCCTGTGGACGCGCTGGAGGAGCTACAAGGGGCTGAAAGAGGGCGTTTACCAGGTGTCGGCTCACCACGACGGCTGGGAGGACATCCGTGAGAACGTCCTCAACTACGACGAGGAGGGTGGAGGAGAGGAAGACCAGGTGAGATCCCGGCTGCGGCGGACGCGCGGCCCATCACGTTCTCTCAGCGGTAGCACGGATATGTTGGGCTCTTGTCCACGGATCCGTAAACCCATCATGATGTGTATCCAGGCTCAAAGTTGTTGACTTGATTTAATGTGCTGGTTGGCTGCTGGTTCAGAAACACGGCGCTAAAGACACCCCGCTGAGTCAGTTCTGTATGCCTTAATGATCGTTTTAATCATTTTTAGAACGCCTACGACATGGCAGAGCTGCAGAAATCTCTCCAGCCCAGTCCGGCACAGTCTGCTCAGTACAGCCGCTCCCGTGTGGTTCATCTTCATCCCGCCATGCAGCAAGATGCCCTCAAGAGCAGCACCCTCACCCTGGGCCAAGCCCCTGTTATGGTGCGCCGGGATGTCCCGCCCATCAAGACCCAAGCCCAAGTGCAGAGCCAGGCTACCCCCCTGCCTCGTAAAAGCCTGTCCTTCTCCAGCCAGGACCTGGCGCGCTACCTGTGCGAGATCATCCGGGACGTGGACCAGCACCCAGATTCGGCACCCTTTGACTCCCTACAGGTGTTCTCCACGGAGGGCGGGGGCTCGCCGGCCGGATCTCTGAGTTCCTTCAGTTCGGCTGGCCTGGATGAGGACAGAAGCCAAGACTGCCTGAAGGACTGGGGTCCTCGCTTCGAGAACCTCAGAGCCCTCTGTGATAGGGCCGAGTCCGGCAACCTTTGACTGATCCTAATGGAAGATGAAATTTGCTTGAAAATAAAATAATAATAAAAAAAATAAATAAATAAAAATGTAAAAAGAACAGTAGCTGAAATGTTGCAGCTCGCCGACGTTTGACGGAGTCTCGAACCTTTCCATTCAGATTTTTCTGGAGGGTTTTCCCTCACATCAGACACAAATGTCAATGTATCCAAAGGCTTGCTGAGAAACCGAGACCGGCCAACGTGGTAACTAAAGGACCGAGCCCAGCCTTTCGGTACTGTCTGACACTTCAGATATGTTTTGTTGGTATTTGTTTAATTTGTAAGTCAAATGTGACATTTTATCCTTTGCCTCTGCCATGTAACCTCCAGGTACAAGCAGTATGTATAACCGGAATTTCAATATGACTTTGTATGATATGCATCGAGAGATATTTTTAAGCGACGGGGAGGTGACGATTCACTCATCTCTCAGGATCTCTAATCACAGGCAAGTTTTCATTTATTGACGATTTCTAAATTTGCCACAATTTACCTGGCGGTCTCACTCTTTACCACGGATGCAAAGGGCACAGCATGGTAAAACGGAGTATGTACGTAACACAGGGGTATTTGTCCAGTGCTAATTTCAGTACTGACAACTGTAGCTGAGAACAAAGCTGAATTGGCTTAAAAGAAGGCTAAAGTAGGCGATTAAGAACAGATGACAGAAAAATGCCCTTTCGTTCAGGAGCTTAACTCCTCACAGTGAGGCCATGTCGCTTAGCAGGCACAACAGTCCTTCTGTTTTATGAACCGAAATTAAAATGATCGACCCAAATAAGCACCACTTCAGGAAGGAACTCGGGTGCTCGTGTCACCTGCTCTGTTATTGGGTTCTGTAAGGAAGGGCAGGGAGCGCCGAACGCCAAAGCCGCAGGTCAGGGGTCAGTGGCCGGCGTCCTGGTCGATCACAGTTCGCAGCGCTGCAAATGGCTGTCGTTTTGATAACAGCAGCGCCCGTCGATCAAAAGTGTCTCGGAAGCCACATGCTGGTGACAGATACGAAAACAGCACCGGTATGAAATGCACATACCTTCAGTTTTAACGTGTAGGTTACAGAAATAAAGCGCCTAATATAAAAAAATCCCCATTATTTTTCATTATTTTGAGCTTTTTTTTAACAAAAAGGGAGTTTTGAACCAGCATTTTTGCCACGGAGCTTCTTTGAATGGCGCAGAAAGGAAGCACCCGATATTTTCAGGCGAAACAGGCCTTTTGAAAAAGCACTTTTGAATATGTGGTGCTTAATGCGATTGTGAAAGGAAGATTATAGCAAGAAGTTACCAGGAGAGAAGGGCATGGTTGTAAAAATGGTTTGTTGCACTGCAAAGTTGAATTGAAACACCGTAATACGCTTTCCTGCAGCGCTCGGCTCCGTGTGATCTGCCGGTGAATGGCAAAATGCTGACATTTTGTGTTCCGCACACTTCGAGATACCATTTTTCTCCTGATTTTTTTTTTTTTTTCTTTCCTGCAGAAATGTGGGGCTTGACAGGAGAGCTTTAAAAAATAGGAGTGGGTTAAAAGACATCAGCACTGTAATCCTAATGTGAGCTGATAGCTGGCAGTCATGCTGTCAACCGGAGAGGCCTGGTAATTTGGGGTGGTTTAAAGTCGACAATTTTGATACGTCTCCTTTATTTATTTATTTATTTATTTATTTAGAATGTGCCAATTTCTGGAGACCCGAGTTAAAATGCGATTTGGATGTTCGAGCAGAGAACATTCCTGCGATGAAATGCATTCCTAAAAATTAAACCCAGAGGAAATTGTGTGCCTGATTCTAGAAGCAGAGGAGCCAGATTCATATCCTGAAAAAACAATCGCACTTAAAACGTGAGCATTTTCCAGGTATTTGTGTTGTTTTGTATTCTCTGGATTTCTTGCTATGTAACTGGTTTATGCTGTCAGTGGTTTCCATTAAATGTGAACACTGGATGGCTGTTACTTTTGTGCTGGACCAACAGATGTGAATGTTTTGAGTAAGTAAATGTGAGTAATGGAAATTTAATTTATTAAAAGAAAATGGTTATTAATTTAAGGTCTTTGAATATGTCCATAAGTTATGGTTTACACTGAACACACTTTTCACAAAAACTTAAACCTGTTTAATCTTATCCATAGGAGCACTGAATATCTTCTACATTCTCCTGTGTTTCCAGTATGTTTACGTTAGTAATAATGCAGTATGGAAGAAATTTGTACCTATATTTGTACTCAAATCACTATTGAGCAGCGTATGACGATTCTATTATATTTTAACTAAAACAATGAGATTTTTCACAAGACCCTATGGGTAAAATATGATGATTAAATGCATTGCTGATGTCTGGCATATTTTTGAGCTCCACTTTGTTCTTGTTAGATGTAATGTGTTCCTGTAATCCCTGTGTACACCTGGCACACAGCTGGAGGTGGGTAATAACTATTTTCATTTACTCACTTACCTGTAAGTTAAGTACATTTTGGAGCAGTTATACGTTTCTGAGTAAATTTTTACACGGACACTTTGTTTCTTTTAGCCAAATACCTTTGCGAAGACAAAAAAGACCTTTTCCTTGGTTACATTTGTCACCCCATTTTAGATACTTTACAATTTTTACTTATGTTGTTTTAATTTACTCTCCCTGAGTCTGATCGAGTCCATATTGCTGTGAATGACGACATCTGTGAATTTCTACAGCCGTGGCTCACAGTCAGTTGCAGTCACTTTATGGTGAAGCATTAAAAATAAACCTTCACTGCCAGCCGACTCCTTTTGCTCATTTCAATGGTCAGGTTAGCTGGCTTTGCTTTTATCCTGCCTTGGCTGACACTAGTTTATTCGCCCATGGAAATTAACCGGGGAAAGTTCCAGAAGTTTTTTTTTTTTTTTTTTTTTCCTGCCTTAAGGAGAGAGAGCCCTGGAAAAACAGTGCTATTTGAATAATGTTTGAATCTTGACTACTACTGGGTTTAGTTTATGTTGGAGAGAATTGGGGAACTTTAGGTGAAAGGTTTCATGCATCTTGGCCCTTTGGTAGGTCTCAGCCACTACGGCGAAACATTAAAATGTGTCTTCACTGTCTGCTAATGGGGGTTGGGGATTCAGGCAGCTGTAACCTCTGAAGTCAAAGGTTGCAGCCATCAGCCAGCACTTTGCCTGATGTTTGCATGTGAATGTAAAAATACATTGACATTAATTACACATTTTTGAAATAAACTTGTGCTGCTCTGCTATAACCTCTACATATTTTTGTAGCCCAAGACAGGAAGGGCAGCATCATACAAGCGCTGGCTCCTTGTTTTAAAGTATTAAAGTCATACATTTTCAAAGATGCCACCATTTTCCAGTTTAGTTTTTATTGCATTTTGGGCTTTTTTTTTTTTTTTCTGAAAACTGCTGCTTGTTGCCAAGTGAACATGTCCTGTGGTGTTGCTGCCGCCCACTAGGTGGCAGTAAAGTGAACCCGACAGACCGCCTCAGCTCATCGATGTTCGTCTGCGGGGTTTTCAGCTGCTGTGTGATGCTGACGATCGGGCTTAATGTGATGAAGGTTGCACTTGTTTATGGGACAAAATATGAGGTTATGTGCCATTGTTATTCTCATTTTCATTTTTATGTGATTTTTAAAGCTTCAAGTTTGAATTTCAATGTAGTTTAAGGTCAAATATTTAAGTCTTTCAAAGTACCAGATCTGCGCTAAAGTTTTTCTTCATTATGACGTAGTGGCTGATTTGTGAAGACTTGCAGTCCCACCCCAGGTGCCTCCGAAACTTTGCGATGATTTACAAACGGATGCTGACTGCAGAGTTAATCTTGGATCAACCTTTGTGTTAATGCAATCCTTTGCTGTGTTGGGAATGAGGAAGGGTCTTTGCCTCGGTTCATATTCTTCCGAATTTCAGAATTTGTTATTACAATAACTACCGTCGTCAAGGTACCAAATGAAGATTGCAGCAGAATGAGAGTTGTGAACTTGCATTGTTTGTGAAGGCATGGGAGTCTGAGTTGAGGGTGTCTGGCGGCCTGTCTGTCTCATCTTTTTGTATGATAATGATATATAAATATTCCAAATTATGATGCACACTGTATGCACAAATACATTTGTGTTCAGCTGAGTTTTTTTTTTTGTTTTGTTTCTCAGCGTTCTTTGGAAACCGACATGAATGTTTCAAGTGATGCCAACAGTATGTTTGGGAAAAGCCAAGAAAAACTGACTGGCTGGTAGATGAAGTGTCTCATCCTTAAATTTCTTGTTCATAATGGAATGCAAATTATTTTATAATATTATTGTATTTTATTACATACAATTTTTCAAATTCTTCCTCTGTGGCAGTGTAGCTTGAATGTATTTCAAAGGCCCAGTGGACAGGAACAATGCAGAAAAAGCGGTTGAAGACGACACATGCACGGTCCTGCCAGCGAAGCTGTTTGAACCCAATAGCACAAAATGTGTCGCAGCTCAGGGATTTTATTTACTCATTCAGATCTGGGGTGTATTGGCAGAAGCTTGGGTTACTTCTCAAGCAGATTCAGACCTTTGCTGATGCCAAGTGGTTGAAGGTGAAGCACATTCTGCATTTGGGCCGCAAACTGTTTGTACAGCTCTGTGTCGGGTTGGAGCTGCATTGCAGCTGAGTTGAGTTCCCCATCAGGGAGTTGGGACTTTGCCTTCTCTGCCAGTATGACCTCTCAAGGCAAAATTTACAGCAGTAGGTGCTCAAAGTTTGGATTCTCTGCTTGCAGAGGATGAAGCTGCTGGTTGTCTCTTTCCAGTTATTTTACAAAACTGCAGTGAATTCAAGTTTCACAGCACAAGGGTTCAGCAGAAAGCTTCAGCCATGGATGTCACCTCCTGCAAGCTGGAGGAGTTCAAATCCTGAATAAGTGAGTGAAAGTTTGTACTTCAAGAGGAGTAGAACCCATGGTGTTTGTCTGTCCTGCCTGGGTCCAGACCAGCACACAGTGTAGCTGGACCTGGATCAGGACCTGACCATCTGTAGATAAGAAAACAGTGAGGTATCTGCAAGAAACACACGGGTAGGAGCTCAGTGTGAGATTGTGACACCACAATTATTGTCTCAGGAAATATCATCGATTTTTATTTATTTTCTGTGTAATGACTCCCTATGGAGGGGGAAGAGACAAACATGGCATGATTGAATATTTTATTGTTTTCATAAAAAACGATAAAATAAAAGAATAAAGAGAATAAAAGAATTCAGAATAAAATTCTTTTGATTCTGTAGATAAAACATGCAAGTCCGTTTTCTATTAAAAACATAAATATGGTGGGGAAAGTAAGCACATTTAAGACTTCACTGTAGCTGCTTTTAAAGCCTAAAATGCAGCATCTACACTGCCTGGCCAAAAAAAAGTCACATATTCTGATATTTCATTGGATCACCTTTAGCTTCAATTACAGCATGCATTCGCCATGGCATCATTTCGATAAGCGTATGCAATATCACAACATTTATTTCCATCTAGAGTTGCATTAATTTTTTAACTGATGATGCGAGAGTCGGAACGCTGCATAAAGTCTTCTCCAGCACATCCTAAAGATTCTCAATAGGGTGAAAGTCTGGACTCTCTGGTGGCCAATCCATGTGTGAAAATGATGTGTTCATGCTCCCTGAAGCACTCTTTCACAATTTGAGCCCGATGAATCCTGGCATTGTCATCTTGGAATATGAAGAAAAAAATCCATTGATGGGAAAACCTGGTCATTCAGTATATTCAGCTAGTCAGCTGAGCTCATTTTTTCGGCAAATAATGTTGTTGAACCTAGACTTGACCAACTGAAGCAACACTAAGTTTAATCCAGGTGGGGAATTTTTTTTTGGCTGGGGCAGTGTATCTTTTGAATGTATAAAAAATAGTATATTTAAAATGGGCAGAAGAAAACATTTAGGCTGAATAAAATTGTTAATACCAATAAGTTGATTGGCATGAATCAGCAGGATCAGGGATATTTTGAGGATGAAAATGAATTAAGAAGTAATATAATCATCCTAATTCATGTCAGATCATATATTACAAATTTAATGATATTTCTACCACAGTGAATTAACCAAAATGTTCTTACCATCAACTATCCATTAACTTTTGTAATGCAGCATTTGGCTGCTTGGAGATGCGTTCAGAGGGCTGGAACTCAGCCTGGTTGTTTCCTCACTCGCTGTCGGTTAAAAGGGTTCAGTTGCCAGGACCAAATGTCCGCCACAGGGCCACCGCTGCCGGTGTCTCACGGTCGTAAGGAGTCTTAAAGGAGGACATCCCTTTGAAGTAGACCCCTGCCGAGCCACGTGCTTTAACCACAAGTCTACAGGCAGCTCTCCAAGCTATTTTCAAAACTTACCTGTCATCTAAAAGAAGAAACATTTTTATTTTTTCAATTCAATTTTAGTTCTAGGATCACAAAGAAAGCGCTGAGGTGGTAACCAAGATAATGTTGTCATCTGAGCAGTAGGAAAGGAATTTATTAAAAATATTAAGTTAACGTATCATTAAGCCTCCGAAAGAAAGTCACTTATTCGTAGACAGCATTCTTTACCGTGGTCCTGTTGTGCAGGATAAAATAGCTGTAGGAAGACCATGGGCAGCTGTGTGCATGAGACTATGAATGACGTTTTGGGTGCGGTGATGACAGTGGCCTACACATGACCAGGTTAGAATGGAGAAGTTTTGGTCTTAAATGCTGGAATGGTGACTTGCATGCTACAAGGGTGATGCCACTGGAGGGCACACTGGGACGGGGCAGTGCCAGAGCATCGTGGTTACACCTGATCTCAGCAACTTGAAACGGCACCATCAAGGTGCGGTGAAAGCAGGAGGCGTGCGCTGATGTGAACAGAGCAACTTGGGCCTCGACCGCCATCTATTCACTAATAGTGATTTGCGTGTTTGTACAAGTGGGTAATTTTTACTGTGTAAATCCAGGTTCGCTTAAATATGCCATGGCAGTGGGGTTTGAACCTGCAACCCCCAAGTCCCGAGGCAGCAGCACCACCCGCTGCTTCTCATACTGGCAGTTTGTTATACCTTCTGCTTCACCCGCCCCCCTTGGCTTCATTGCCACTATTGATTTCTACACTGTGGCAACACTTTGTGATATAAAACCACAAAATGGTTCACTTTGATTTCTGTATTTAAGCCCCCCCCCCCAACTCCTTAAATCCTGTTTTGTGCTGCCGGTGATTTTGGCCGATGATGCAGGTTGTGCTGCACGGTGGCTGTAGGGAACATTTGTTCAGCAAAAAATCAAACACCCAGTGGCTTAAGGGTGTTCTTGTTATTGTAATTTATTCAGTTATTTCATACTTTTCTCCAAGGTGACTCAGTGTGTCCTGTACGCAGTTCCTTACACCGATTTAGTCATTTATGCAACTAGGTAATTTTTACTGCAGTAATTCAGGGTAATTCCAGGACACGGTTGGTGTAGGTGTGATCGACACTGGCCTGGGGCAAAAGATGCTCCCTGGGTCCTTATTAGGACAGAGAGGTCCTTGCCCAGGGGTCCATCAGCTCCCTCCCTCCCGTGAAGCTGCTTTGGGATGGTAGTCTAGGCATTGAAATGAATGTGAAAAGGTGTGCAAGATGAGAAGGTCAGTGTGGTGGTATGTGACACTTTAGGAGAAATATTATTTGCAAGTGTCGCTGGATTTATTCACTAAGGGGGTTTCAGCTGTTCGGCCCACTGAGGAGGAAATCCGTAGGGGGCCATGCAAACCAGAGCTGCAGTCACACCTGAAAGCGGAGCCCGGCTGCTGCGAGGCACCGCTGCTACCTGCTGTGCCACGGTGCCTCCGAATGCTCTCATAAACTGGGCTAATTTGAGAGAAGAGACGAGAGGTTCGTGAGCTTCCGCTGCAGTTCATTTTGTTTGAACCGACGTCACCGCCAGCCTCCCCAAGAAAGTTTTCCTATTTGCTGGTGGACACCTGACCCTCTTAGGTATGGCCCTCTTATGGATGCAGTGGTGTTGCTCAAGGTTCCCCACCTCAGTTTCCCGAACAGCCACGATGAATGAATTGTCCGATTGAGTAAAATCGGTGTAAAATTGCGGAACCTGTGGGATCGCACCTCCCTGCGGCTCCAGATGCTAAGGGTGGCGCAGGACCTCCCTCCAGTCTGCAGCTGCTTTGGTCCACATGTGAAACTCGCCATATAAAAACGTTCTCAGTTTTAAGTACTGCGTGTGTGTGGTGTGGGGTAAACATAAGGAACACAAATTGAATAGCATCTAAAATCCAGATGCTGCTTTAATGTAATATTCAGCTTCATCTCGCTGGGACTGTATCCTGCACACGGTCGGGTACTTTGGACCACTGGCAGGTTGGGCTGGTATCTTCAGTCCAGATGCAGAAACGCTCACTCGGGCTCTTATTTAAGTAACAATCTAACAACCTAAAGTAAGACAGACGGAAAAATTACAGACAACGTAAAATCGCAGACAACATAAAATCGCTCCCTATTCTGCTGGAAAAAAAGACGCCTGCAACAGTGGCTTCTTACAGGGGTCGGATTAAATTACAGGCTAGATGGTGGTTGCTCGCTTCTGCGCTTTGCCCAAATCCTTCTCTTCCCCTGACCCGTTTCACCAGCTACTCGATTCATATCCTTTTATAAAAATCAACTCGAGCAATTCCATTACGGTAACCCGAGGCAAAACTACGTGAAAAATAAGTCCCGTTGAGCAGAACTATACAAACACAAGAGTGCAAGGCCTCAAACTGAGCAGCTGCCGCGTTCTTTTTCCCCTTTTCTGAGTAAATTAATACCGGTATGAGTGTCACTGTATATATTTTTTAATAATTTATGTAGTTAAATACAAATTAGTTGGAAGCAAGACATTTCCACAAGTAACATTCTATGCTGTAATAGAACTGAAAGTGGTGAAAGAATCAGTTATGTTGCATATTTATAGGCTTTTAGGTATCCATAGCCGAGCTGGAGAATCTCGCTTTAAAGTGCACGACAGCTCCGTGGTGCTGCGGCGCTTTTGTCATCCCAAGGCCTCTGCTTTTTGCGCCTCCACTATGACTAAAGTACCAGTCCGTCCTGTCAAACACAAGACCCTAACAGGGCCACCTGAGCTGAATGTGGCCCACGAGGTCGCGAGGCCGTGCGTGTGCTAGCGTACGAGTGTTTGTCTCCAAGGAGCTCAGTCTTGCACATAACCTTGCAGATAAACAGCTCGCTGATGCGAGGAGAGGGATGGAAAAGCCTCCCCCACCGCTATGTACCGCATCCATGTTACACAAATCCCACCCGAACAGGCAGTTTAGCATCTATCAAGCGTCTTTTTGAGAGTTAAGGCACGGAACCCAAGTGCACCCACTCACATTTATATATTTATATGTTGGTTGCATTGAAAAATGGATAAAGTAAGCTTTAATAAATATGGACAAATGGGAAGGTAACAGGTAAATGATGGGTAGATAACGTGTACATTTTTAAAATGTTTTTGGCTAAGCACCACTTGTAAAAGTCAGGCTAAAAAGAGAGTAGGTTTGCACTCTGGACTCCATTACTTTGCCGTTGAACAGAATGAAATGTGCTCAGCGCATTTTGTGTGAGAGAAACTTGCGTGGTTTCTTCTGCAAAATGAAGCTGCATCATTCAAGGTTTCCGCGGCATGCACTTCACATGCAGGTGCACAAGCCACGGAGAACGGTCGTGCAGGCATGAAACAAACATACACTTCTGTTTCTGCGCTTTTCCTTTTTGCTGCCTCTGAAGAGGCCGCTGACCTTCTCCGAAGGCCGGAGTATGGGGGAGAACATCGGCGCATGAAGCACGAGGAAGAGGTCACGTGTCTGCTCGCTCATCCGGGCAAGAATGAATGATGGCCACAGCCGTATGGCCGATGTTTTTTTAATCTGGGTCTGTTCTGAGCGTGCGGTCACAATCTGACTACAAGCGCAAAGCACGATGCGATGCGATACGCGGTCCTGGTGCTTTAACCCGGTGCCAGCAGGGTCCTGGTTTTTCCGTACTTACCTTCAGAACAAAAGAAATAATTCAGTTAACGTGAACCCTAAGCATCCATTCGGGCCACAGTTGGCCCCATTTGTAACAGAATAGGAACGAAGAAACGTGCGGAAACCTCTATACGTCGGGCCGTGCGTAAATGTGTGGGCGTTTATGTATTTGTTTCACCGAAAAACTGAAAAAAGCGCTTTCGCGAGTCACTTAGAACGAATAGACGTCGGTTATTTAAACGGAGCAGAAACTGCGGTGGAGAGGAGAAACATGGCAAAGTGCATCACCAGCTGGCTGACGCGAACGTGCGAGACGCAAAGATTTCCAATATTGCACGAAACCGGAGGCTCATGAGCAAAACTCGCGCGCCGTCTGTGGAGAAGCGGACGCCTAATAATCCGAGTACGAAACGAATGCGGTGGACTGGCATGTTTGGCTTGTTCGATATTTGTTTTAATAATGGCGCTAATAACCTCTGTGACAGCAACCGTGGTTCGGGGTGGTTGCGGTGCGCAGATGCTCTTCGGAGGGAACGGCTCCTCAGGCCAATTTGCATTGCACGAGGGGACGAAAATTGCCTGAATTCCCACGTTCAGGCATTAACGTCTAAAGTAATACTGAAGTTTACAAACGGTGTGAGCATAAATGTGAAGTCATTGCCTGGAGAGCTGGGTCCTACGGTCGCATTGCCTTCAATAAGGCAGAGGAGCCAGGGGTCACGGAGGCGGGCTGTTCACCGTTTCTTGCTAAAGAAAAGAAAATTGAGTTTTGACAGCATTTTGCCAGTACAGTTTATTAAATTATTTGAACTGTAACTGTCAGATGCTAGACAATAATAAATTAATGTAAACACAGCACAAACAACTCAACAATATTGAGGATTCGGTCCTTGGCGGTGCTGCCGGAGACGGAGGACTCGGTAGACAAGACTTTGGAAAGGTGAACTTCATTTGTATCGGTGGCGCCGACAGAACCTGTACAGCTGCCCGGATGTACAAATGGGTAAATCATCGTAAGCGGGTTAGTACGAAACACCAACACTGGACGTAGATGTGGAGGAGATGCGAAACACGGAGCAGATCCTGTGATGTTCGGGCAGAAGTTCAAACGTGACAAATTATTAAATCAATTTGCTTCTTAGGATGGGGATGCTGACGTTCTCAGGTATTCCAACACTCACCTTTAAACCCGAGGTTCTAAAACCGAACTCACTTCATTAGACCAAAGATAGAAGTCAACCTTAAGATGTATATCTTCCTATTCTAGACCCAGGTACTGAATAGCGAGCCAAAACTGCAGCTTGTGACCTTTTCTCGACCGCTTTCCTGCATGTATGTTCCTCCGAAAGGGTCAACCTCCTTTTCCAGCAATGCGTTTAATAGTTATTAAAATGCCGTTTGTCCAAAAAAAATAAAATAAAACAAAAACAAAAATCGTTCTGGTGCCGACAACGCAAAGCAAATCGGACGAGCGTTGGAGAACGTCGACCGAGATGTTTATGTGCGTTGACGTTTATCGCATGTTCAACACAGATGTGTTGGACATTCTGCAAAGAAATTAATTTGAGAAAGTGTCAGCTTTAAAAATGAGCTCTCCACATCCACAAAATGTGTCGTAATGACGAAAATAAAGCAATGTCAGCAGCGGGGGCACGCGAATACAAACCGGGTGGCTGAAAAAGTGGCGCTTGACGGAGATGCGTCTTGACGTTTTCTCTACCTCTGTCTTAAACAACATGTTTCCTGAGATCAGCAACAGCAAACTGTATATTTTTTACCGCACAAATACCATACTATTACCTCCTTATTGTGTTCTAATGTGTCTCTGCACTGATTATGAAGTGATGGCCGACTGTGGGCACCCTGCAGGGATACCTTGAGGAAAACTGCTGAAATGCAGCTTCAGACTTCAAGTCGGACTCATTAAAAATATGTAGGTTATGATTTTTTTAATATTTCGAATTTATTTTTGGCCAGTCAGTGTAGCGATGCAGTTCTGGTCAACATTACTGGCACCTGTGCATTGTGGGTAGGTCATGTATTACATCTTCGGAGATAACTGGAAATGTACAAACTTTCGATCAGAATATTTTAAAAGGATGTTCAGTTATGTAACAAAATGACAGTATTAAAGGCACCTTGTGTAATATTTGGTTGCACGACCCTTGGCAAGGATGACACCTCCAAACATTTCTTGTAGCATCTGTAAGGCTTCTTCTTGCTGGAAGTTTCCCGCTTCAGATGCAGTTTGTTGTAGCTGTTGAATGTTTGCAGGATTCCTTCCACCAGCAGCACATTTCGGTCTCTTTAACTGTGACAGTGTAGACCAGTGATGCTTTGAAGGAAGATGTTGCTTAAAGAGCTCTGTTTTGGTTTCATCAGTCCACAGAACCTTTCCCCAGAAAGATGTTGGTTTCTCTAGGTACAGTATGTTTGGGCAAAGAGTATTTCTGCTTTTTATGTTTGTCTTCCAGCAGTGGGCACTCCTTGGCCTTTGCCCCTTCTCGGTTTAGTGCGGTGCACGGTATGACCTACAGCCGTCACTCCAGATCAGTTTTAAGCTCTTTGGATGTTTTTGTTGCTTCTCCAACAACCTTTGGCATCTCATCAGTTTTCCTCCTCCCATGTCCTGAGAGGTAACATTTTGAACTGTAGAAACAGGGATGCCAAGGTCTCTGGAGATGGACTTTTTTAATGTTTGTTTTTAAAAAAATTGTTTTCCTGATGCCTGACAGCTGTTTTCATTATTGTCAAAAAGTAAAAGGGAACGAGAGCGACTTTAAAGCCGTTCGTTGGTTAATGCGACAGGTGACTGCCGGCAGTTTCTCAGGCGAGTTTAACTTCACTGTAATGAGAATCTAAGTTCTTCAAACCAAAAGGGGTTGAATTGTCGTGACAACTTTTCAGACTTGAAACCATTTCTGTAGCTACTGTAGACCACAGCTTTTTCGCAGGCACCATTTTTTCAGAGATATTGCATCTGACATACAAGGTTGTTCAGCAGAGCGTGCATGTTGATACAATTCAGTTTGCTTCGTGCAGACTTCCAGTGAAAAATGAGTATGATTATTGGAAACTTTTTGTAAATTATATTTCATATGCCGGTCTTGCGCTACTTTGAGGGTCCACGTCGTGCTGAAGAATGACCCCGGTGGAACGGCAGGACTCTGCTGTGATGGCCATGGTGGTTGAGGACGTTGTGGGTTTGGAGATCAGCAGCAGCCACAGAGCCACAATTCACACGCTTGCCCTCTGCATTTTAATACCTACTAACTGAACTCAAGTATTTCCCATTTTCCCCACTTTGTTTTGGCCCAGCAAAGCAATTTTTAAGCTTTTGGCTGTGACTGTGTAATAAAGATGGAGCTGTTGGATGTGGTGGAAAATCAGGGCCAAACCACAGCAGAGGGTCATACATATAACTTACTGTAAAATTGACAGTTCTGTATAGCAAAAGTAATGAATTTGATATATTTTTTTTTGTTTTCAAGCTCTACCATGATAAACTGTTATAGGAAGATAAAACTTATGAAATATAGCAAGAAAGCCGGTACAGGGAATAAAGTTTTGGGGAACTTCTGAAGATGGTAAACTGTCATTTCATGGGTGGGAGGAGAAGGGGTTATGGTAAACCTTTTTGTGAGGACACAGTTTTTACATTCAGACAATGTATAAGCAACATTTCAGAAATGGAAAAAGGTACACAAAGTTCTCTCAGACATTTCCAATAAAACTGATTAACGTAGGTTTTAAAATAGCACGAACTCCTATAGTTTATTACAGAAAAAAAACTAACAGCTGCAGTTAATCTTTTTGAGGTTAGAAGTGCAAAAAGAAAATGTTTGCATTAAAACAGAATGCTGAATATACTCAAAATTTGTTACTGCTGCACTCATTTCAGCTGAGGTATGAACTGGCAAAAAAAATAAAATAAAAAAATACTCTAAGACAACTGTGCCACATACAAAAAAACCGATGAGCCAAAGCAAACAAATTCTGAAATGACAAATACCGAGTTATAAATATTCCTCTAACCCTGTTACTGACTTCTAGCAACCGCCTAGTGACCATTATATATTTTAAGAAAAATGCACTGGTGCAAACGGAACACCGATAGCAGCGGGAATAAAAACATTAATCCAATAAAACAATATGTAATACTGTCATAAAACACTTGACTAAAGCTGGGAAGACAAATGCCAACAACTGACATGGCAAAGAAAAAAAAACACCCTTAAATGGATCTACAATATACCGTATAAACCATGTTATTACAAATAACTCAATTATGGTTTAAAATACAGTAAACTGCTTTACCAGATCAGCACAGTCTCTCAAAAACATTTCTTACTTGGCACCTTTATGTATTTTGGCTCTTAACTACAATTTGAAGTTTACTGTAGTGGATTTACTAGCTTTGTTAGAAATTCTATACTCACGTTTACAGTAATATCCTTAACCATAAAAACAAAGCACTGAAGGATAAAGTTGCAGTAAATGATGCTTAAACTTTATGATCCTTAACAGATCAAAAACATTTAATGTACAGTCCCCCATACTCAGCCATTAGTGAGACGTGACCAGCAGTTGGACGGTCCTGCTCACAGCGTGGCTCTAACAGCACGATGATATGGACGATCTACATACCAGCACTGCTGGCCCTGTCGCTCCTGCTGCTTTTCTTACCTTTGGTCAGTCTGTACACGGGGAAATTCGTCTTGTAAACCCAGATGAAGGGGCCGACGTGCTCGGCTCAGTCCTTCTCGATCTCTTCACGAGGGTGAGGAGCTGGGACCGGGCCTGAGTTTTTGTCTCCTGGACCATCTGTAATCTGAGATGAGGAAAGCACCACTCAGTTGGGACATTTTCATAGAGGAACCGTATTGTCTGCATTTACTCATTTAGACACTTTGTTCCAAAATTATTATGATTATTAAGCAGTACTTGGTCGACACCTTTAAAGATGTCTTAACTTAAGTGTTAAGATGAACTGCACTACACGTCATACGATCATATGTAAGCACACATATACACACACATGCATATACACATCCATCCATCTGTACAGCAGAGGAATGTAACACATGGATACCCACACTCTACTGGCAAGTGGGAGGAAGCCCATGCCAACATGGACAGAGCATGCGAAATTCAGACTGTTAAGATCTGAACCCACATCCAAACCTACAGTCCAGGAGCCACGGTGCTGCCCCACCGTGTAGCCCAAATGCTACAAGATATCAGTTTCATCGTTTTTAAAAATAGATTTAATTCCGATGTTCAACTTCGGCTTATACATGTTTTGCCTAGGAACCGATCACCTTTTTCCTCATTGAAAAAGGTCTTTAAATCCCCTCATAAGAAGAATTTGCTTAATGGAGTAATTAAGAACGAAAATCAATATAATAAGCAGCACAGCCTGGGGGAAATTTGATCGAGAATAAAACAGTGCGAAACGCATCCCTCGGCACTGCGATGGGAGGATTCCTCCCACAGCTTGGAAGGACCGACTTCTTCAACACAATCCGAGCCACCTGCTGTGCGTCATTCACCGCAAAATCAGCACCTGGACCAAAAAATTAATAAAACCGGCAAGGTTAACTGGAACTAAGTCTGGAAGAAAAGCACTTCTATCAACAGAGCTGCCGGAAGGTCAAGGACTCGGCAAACCCTTACATTTGTTGAGCGCATTTACCATGTGCTGTGTTCTAGTGACAAATAATTCTTCAAAATTTCTTGTTTCTCTGTATTCCCACTAAACCACAACCTAAATTCTTTTTTCGAAGAAGTTCTGGAACGTAGGCTGATCTTAAACATATTTGTTTAAATGTATTTTATAGCCAGAAGATAAAATGTTTATCCAGAAACATGTTTCAGACTCAAGTGTCTACCTTTCTTCTGCCAGAAGAGTGACTCAAACAGGATGATGATTCAAATTCTGAAATATCTTGCAACCCTTTTGGACCAAGGCTAAATATTGAAACCTTATTATTGTCATTATTTTTCTGTATGATTATGCGGTTTCCTGCCATATTTCTGCTTTGCCGTGGCCTCTTCCTGCTGTCAATTTAAAAAATAAATGCAAAAGGTGAGCTGGCAACTGACTCCTCTTTTACCACCGATACAGAATGCTTTGTGCACCACAACTGAATTAAGCATGGGTTGAAGAAAGTGTATTAATGTCTTCTCCACATCAGAGCTGCATGTGGTTCAGGGCCATTTCGAGACTTCTTACCGCTTTTTATGATCCTGATGTGCGGGTGAAAATGTCGAGGGTCTCGCTGGCAGAGATCACCCCACCGTTGGAAAATCAAAATAACAAGCGAGAAACGCCGTTCGCTGAATGACGAGTAAAGTAAAAATAAAAACAAAAGGCGTCTCATCCGGCTCCGCTCCTCACCTTTGCCGGCGAGATCAGAAACAAGCCTTTTCCTGCCTGTAATTGAGCGCCTTCATCGCCGTCCCTCTTTGAAGCGCTGCTGAGTGACAGCGGCTGACAGGCGATCTCATTTGATTACCGGCGAGGGCTCACGGAGGCGCGCTCGCACGCGCCCGCCCACACGTGCCAGACGCACACCGCGGATCAGAGGCCCGGCTTCGGGAGACACCCACAAGCCCGTTGGCGGCATACGGGAGGTCGCGCGGGCGGCGCCTCCTCTCGCGGCAGATGCTGTCCTCCAGGAGAGCATCGTCCGCCCCCGCCGCTCGCAGGGTACCGTGCACATCCTTGGGCGACCGCTGTGCATGGATCTGATACACCCGGAGGGGCAACATGCGAATGCGACACCATTAATCAGGCTCCCCAGCCGTCCAAGATGCTGCAATTTCGGGGCCTACGCCGGCTTTCACTCTTTTGGTCATCATTATCATGCAGACGCTGAAGAAGTGAGCTGAGATACCTGTAAGGTATCATTTATCATTTTCAAACACGGTGGGATGGTGCGAAAGCTCCATCTCACTACCAAGGCCCGAGCTGTTCACATCCCGCATCCAAGGCGCTCACCTCTCTACGACCCATCCCCGAGCTTCGCTGGCTTTCATAAGCAGTCCTGAAATGACAAACTACATTCAGCTCCAGACTGCACGGCTTTCTTGTCACCACGCACAATAAAACAACTCCAATGTGCACTTTTTTTCTACGTCAGTTGGGTAAAATAAGAACAGCTGATGGCTAATGAAAGGGACATGACCGCAAAACACGCAGGTTTGGATTCTGCTGATAGGCAGGTTTTGCACCAGCTGTGCTGTGGTTACAAGGATTGACAAGGGCTTAGGTGGCACAAGGCTTACTTACGCAGTGTTTTATTAAAGATAGAAAACAAATAGCACAACGTGTGCGTACTTTTAAAAAAGCAGCAACCCCAACAGCACCGGTTCTGAGCACCACAGTGTGTCCACTCCCATCTTTGGCAAGTCCATGAAACACTGGTGGTTGTACTCAGCCAACAGATCAGCATCACACTCCTGCATTCTGCAAATATTTTAGGTGTCACCCATCTTGGGTGGCTCAGCAAGAAGCTCTGCTTCCTCATAACACCTGGGCTGATCAGGAGTGGGTTTGACTCCATCTCAGTCTCTGTGGAATTTGCATGTTCTCCTCCTGACTCTGTTGCTTTAGTCTGGGTGCTTCGGTTTCCCTTCCGCAGTCCAAAGACATGCATTTCAGGTCAACTGGACACACTAAATCGCCTGTATTTTGGTGGCACGTGAGTCACCCTGCAATGCGCTGGCACCGCATTGGGGGTTGTTTTACAGCCCAATCTTTCCGAGAAAGACTCCTGACTGGGCATAAGTGATAAAGGTGGATCGATAATTCATTTTGCAACTCGTGATTATTTTTAATATAAACTGTGTTGCTTCCAACAAATTTATTCTATTTATTATATTCTGCCCTTTCAAAACAGTTTGACTAAAATATTATCAGTCATTGGATGACCCAGGATGGTGGAATTTCAGCACCACAGTTAGCAGAGAACCGTGGTTACCTGCAGCTCTTTGGTTCCTAAACCCGGTGTTAACCAGGCTACATCTGTACTGTTCTCTAACCCAACCCCATCCCCGCACATTGGTTTTTGAACAAGGGTCCAACTAGCAAGTTTGCTCCCCAAACACCCGGTCCTCTTAGTGAGGGTGGTTGGTGAGGACCTTCCCAGATGTTCCTAGAAAACACAGCCATCTTGGGGGTCTTAGAGCTTCAAACACAGGACGGGGAGGAGGAAAAATTAATTCCACCTGCCTTCACATACAAAGTGCTGCAAACATACGACATGAATGTTACACTTCTCCGCTAACGTCTCTTCGTATTAAGAGATTCCTTTTATTATGCACAAATTCAAGCATGGACGATCTACTGACATTCCTACTCCCACCTGCAAGAAGAGAGAAAACGCACAGGCCTGACACAGGTCACGGCAGCATTCATTTTCGTGCTTTTAGTGTGCTTGTCAGCCTGGATGTACCCTAGCAGTAACGTATTCGTGCTTTCCTTCTCAATACAAGTCATCGAAAGGTTTCCAGTAGCACAATTTCAAGGACACAGCTGCGGACGAGCGCCAGTTTTTATCCGAAATAAAAAAAAAAAAATTAAAATTGAAAAGCTAAGACGTCATCACGTGCCATCGGCACGCTCCCACAGGACACGGAATGGCGCCAGGAGGGAATTATTCCGGCCGTCTGCGGAATGCCCGCTGCAGTTTCCCGTCCTTTCACGAGACGGAGCTTTGCTGAGCGCAGGGTCACGATCGGCGGACTCGGCTCCCTGGAAACTTTGCTTCGAAAGCGCGAGAATCGTTCTTTTAGCCACAAAAGGCCGCTTAATTAATCCGGCCATGGGAAAGGCGGACCATAAGGAATGCCGTTGTCAAGGCCGATGGAAGAGCCAACACAAAGGGATGCCAAAGCATGGCTGAACCAAACCCTCTCGCGAATTCGTGCACAAACAGCACGAATTTAGACGTTTAACTTCATACACTTACGTAACCTTTTTGCTGCGTGCGTTCCTTTCCTCTCTGAACTGACCTTGCTAATGTTTTTAGTGCACATGGCTGCGTATTACGAAGACGCATCCCTCAAATAAAAGGGATAGTTCATTCCATAAAAAACACCCCGCTAGGCCAATTTCCATTGAGTACATTAAAAACCACAATAATAATTTCCAATTTTTCTCAATGTTATGTTTCCTTTCATTCATTATCTATGATCGGTTCTACGTCAGAATTTTTATGATTCTGTAAACATGACTTGAAAACCAGTTGGAGAAACAAACTGCAGACGTTTTCTCATTCGGGGAGATTGCATACCAGCAATGATGGAAAGCGGTGCCGTTTTAAAGCCTCACGTCACCGCTCAGCATTCTGTTTTCCTCATTTTGGGTTGAACACATTGGCACCAAAAGGCTCACGCGGCATCACGTGCTTCACGTGATTCTCAAAAGCGGCGTACAGGTGACATCCAAGGTGGCGCCGGTGTTCGAAAACCAAACAGTACCGTAAGGACGCTCGCAAGCAGAAACACGTGGGCGGACTTAAATTCTTTTACCCGATTTTAAAGACCACACTTGATCTTTTAAAGTGCTGACAGTACTCCAACGCCTCGTGACAGGAAGCAAAGATACCCGTTTGTTTTAATAGGAAATTAAACTGGAACCAAATTTTAGTCACACCTTTCATAGGTGACAGAGGTCATGTCCAACACAATACTGAAGAAGATTATTATTATTTATATAACTTATACATCTGGCAGAAGTATTTACTGTTGTTCAGCCATTTAAACACACGGTAATGTTTGCTATCAGTTTAGCGCAAGTACCTTGCTGGTCGGTACTACGGCATAAGTGGATTCAAACCAGAGCCCATGGACTAGTAAGAAGTGACTGAAACCGGTGGAAAGTCAAATATAACTTTGATAATTAATTCATTTAGTCACACATCCATGTCCGTGCTGGAACACATAATATAGTAATAAATGATAAAAAGGTTCGGATGATCCACTTTTGCCCCAGTAAAGAAGAACTATGGTTTCTTCAGCAGTCTCAAAGGCTGGCCTGCTAAAATTCACAATATCATCACTGGCAGCTTCCGGAAACAATCGCGCGACCAGCAAAGGGTGACAGCCGAATGGGTCAGACACCCGACCTCCGAGGCCGCTGTTGTCCGGGGGTCATTAACTTCGCACGGCGGCTGAGCACGGATGATCGGCAAATATTCAAGCGGAATCCGCAGAATAAACTGATTTAAATTAAACAGTAGGTTAATCTTGTAAAAATGTCATTCCATTTTGTGCGCTATAAAATCTGAGCTCATTGATATTCCAGAGTCTTACACGATTTCTGCATTATTGGGTCCCCCCCCCATGTGTGTGTCTCACTAAGCGTAAGAAATACGAGTCCCATCCTGCTCCTTCCTCCAATATTACTTTAGTCTCAGCGCTGGCTGAAGTCTGACAGCATCTTGTCTATGCATTCCAATGCAAGTTTAATCCTAGTTCTCTCTGTGTACAGTAGAGTCTGCATGTTCTTCCTGTATCTTCTGGATGCTCTGGTTTCCTCCCATAGTCCAAGGATACGCGTTTTAAATGGACCAATGAGTCTAAATTGCACACGGTGTGTGTATATGCAACCGAATGAGTGTGGCTGATGGACTGGCATCCCATCCAGGGCGTTCTCTGCCCCATGCCCTATGCCCGAGGGCAAGCACCACCGGCACCCTTCAACAGACAAGTGACTGTTGCTAATGGATGAAACGATTGATGGATGGATAAACAATTCTTTGAAACTGAAGGTACACAGCTCTCAGCACGACCATCTTCCAGCTGCACTCGATCGTGTCGAAGCCAACAGTGTAGTCTGAAAGCCACACATTTCTGAACCCTAACCTGCAAAATAAGCAAGCGCACAGTCCAGAACCAACACCGAAAACAGCAGTCGGCCTCAATGTGATTAAAACACGTTGGTGGCTCGCAGGACAAAAGCAAGTGGGAGACCAAGGCCTTCCTCCTTTCTACCTTGCTGTCACTGAAGGACTTCTCTCCTTTTCAGAGCAAGCATCAGAGACAGGAACGCCAGACTAAACACATGCGAGCCAAATGCAGTGACTTTAATGCCAATTCCTGACCAGTAGATGGGCTGACTAACTGATTCAGCATTTATTTATTTATTTATTTTAAAAAATCACAGCTCATATAGGCCAAAGGGGGAAAAAAAAAACCCACCATGGTGGTTGCTCATCTTGCGAGAACTTGGAAAGCGCGGCTACGTCAGCATGATAGCGCCAGCAAAAACATGTAAGGGGGGGGGAGACAACTGTAATTATTGTAGAAGTGAAAATGGAGGATGCGAAGACGTCTGTGACATAATAATCCCCTGAAACGGCATAAAAAGGTCTTTGTTTGGGCACAGAATGTACATCACCACCAATTGCTGTCACTTTTGCCGAAGTTCTCGGCGCAAACAAAAGATTCATTTGTCTTCATTTTTCAAAAATAGGGCAACACATCGAAGAATAATGCGGCCCTTCTGCGTTCTGCCGTGCTGTCGCAATATTAATCACGGCACAACAGAACGACAGTTAATTGTAAGGCAGGTAATGTTCAAGACGGTGACAAAGCGATGATGACTGTGCTTCGCAGTCTCGACAAAAGTGGGGGGGGTTGGAATGGAAAAACTTGAAGAAAGCGAAAGTTTAATCGGACTTAAATTCATTTTGCTGCGCTGCTCTCAAAAGGCGGGCGTAATAGGCTAATGTGGAAAGTGACACTGCCTACCTGGATCCTTTACTACGGGACTGAAATTCTGCATAATCTACATTCGCAATAAGAGGAGCTTTGAGAAGCGGTGTTAGCGCGAGCGGGATCCTTGCTTAACTCTTTCATCGAGAACACAATTAGAGATGGGGCGAGGCCTGATTTGTATGCATGTTAGGAGAGAACCCCGACACACAGATCTGTCACACAAATTGGATTTTCTTTAGGAGAGCCCAGGTAATTTCACAGCAGCACCTTGCCCTTTCTGCCGTTCTGTGTTATCTCTCAAAACGAAAATTGCGCTGGGTTTCTACGCCTCAATCTGGGATGCCGTAAATCTTGCCGGAGCTTTGCTCCACAGCAGGCTGAGCCGCTGTCACAACGCAGGTCATTTACACGCCGCGGGAGCCTGATCGCCTCAGCGTCCAAATCTGCGTAGGCACACACTCTTGCCGCCGCGTTAACCGCGGCGCTGGCTCTCCGGCGCAAGGATAATCTCATTTTCCATCATTGACAAAGGATTCTACCTAATCCAGGTCATCGGCTCCGCCGATTCTGGGTCGGAGAGTAACCGGCGATCCGAAATTTCTTCCGCTATTTCGGGGTAGTACTCGAGGCAGGAGGGAGTTACGTGACACCGTATGTCATGCACAAAAATATAGAAATAAAAATGCAGGCAATGATTATTATAAAAAAAAGTGTCCGAGCCATAATGACGTCTGTATGTTTACTTTGCTCTCCAATACATCATAATGCAGTTACAAAATGATACACAATATATGTAACGGAGAAGAAAAATATATATATATGCCTTGTAAAAGAAGAGCCGGAACAATGTTTTGGGAAAAACAGCCGGAACAATGTTTTGGGATCAACCTTAACTAAAGATACAAACAAACAAACAAATATTTAAATGAATTAATGCGGACAGCAATGTGGTTTTTGTCTTTAGTTGGTTGTTACCATATCACCATCTAGTGGAATAGATCATACAGTCCCTGGCTTTTATCTTACATCTATTAAATCTCATCAATAAAACTATACTGGTAACAATAAAAAAGTAATCCTTACTCATGTGCATCCAGCTTTGTGTCCACAGTTTGGGGAAGCTTCTTTCCTGCTCCACCATGATTGTGGCCCCTTGTGCATAAAGGGAGATCCATAAACCCCCGGTTTGCCCAGATTGGTGTGGAAGAACTCGAGTGGCTGCACAGAGCCCTGACCTCAACCTCATTGAACACCTTTGGGATGAACTGGAACGCAGACTGCGAGCCAGGCCTTCTCCCCAAACCTCACCGATAGTCTTGTAAACGAATGGGCAAAAATTCCCACAGCCAAAATCTGGTGGAAAACATTCCCAGAAGGAGGAGGCTGTCATAGTCCATATTAATGCCCATGGGTTTGGTACGGGATGTTCAACAAGCACATATGAGTGTGAGGCTCAGGTGTCCTCATACTTTTGGCCAAACAGTGTACTTCATCCTGCAAGGATTATATACAGGGTCTATAAGGGTGCTACCCTCCAAAAATGGCCTGATTTACTGATTTTATGGACATCTATTTAATTCTGTCATTGTAAAATACAAAAAAAACAGGGAATCTGTGGGCATCGTAATAGCAACGTTATGGGCCTAAAAGGCCCCCACTAAAATAGTAAAGGTCCAAACAACAAAGCAGGCTGTAGTCCAACAGGCCGGAAGAGGTGGGCTGCAATCTGAGTTCAAGCTGCCTTGTGAACATCAAAAATCAGCCCAAAAAGCGAGAATGAAACCTTCACAAAACCGAATTCCTGCAGCTGCGCTGGTTAAAGCACCATCTGCCGATGACCGTTTCCAGGGCCAAAACTGCATATACTTGCGAGGAAGTAACTCCATTTTACAGCTTACAAGGTTCTGTAAACGCACAAACATGAACAAACTGAAAACAATCTCCAAATGTGGGACTCCTGGAACTGCCACCATTTGCTTTAACAGCTTCACAAGCGTGAGGCAGTCACTTAAAAAGTTTCAGCAGGCGTACCCAAACTTTTGACTGCTCCTCTGCAGTCCGAGGAGTTACACTCGAGCACGTTTGCAATAAATGAGTGTGCACACCTTTGCAGACAGTTGGAGGAACCCTACACTGCCCAGCACCAGTAAAAGGTTCTGGCAGCTGTATTATTACTGGCCATTATTCTTGCTTAGCCGACGCTTTTACCCAAAGTGATGCACATAGCTTACACTTTCATACTTCTTATCAATTTATAACGCTTTATATTAAATTACATTCGACTGAGAGGTTTGTTCACTTTTCCAGCTGCTGCCTCCTGCTGCCCGTTTCCATAATGGATTTTCTGACATAAACTGGGTCATCTCACCCAAATGGCAGAAGCAATCCAGCCACTATTACAGGCCTGTTATACTGAATTTTGGACTCCCGGTGGATGCTGGGAGAAGTATGTCCTAAGGTAGTGCGAGTGGCTGTCGGACACAATGAGGATACCCACTATCCATAACCCACAGGGGCTCATAACCCTCCCCAGCCAGAACTACTCATCATGGTTCATGACATGGACCAGGCTCATGGGTAACTGCCACTGCAGGGTACTGCTGTCACTTCATTTCCAGAAATACTGTACACGAAAATCCAGCTTTTCATGACTTGCCATGCATGAACGCTATCAAAAAATACTAAGACCTTTGCCACTTCTAGGAAGGGAGTAAAATTAGTATTAGTAGTAAAGTTAGTATTTTGTAACCAACCCTTATAAAGTTGTAAACTATATACCGACTGTCCCCTACTTATGTTACATTATGGGGATACATTCCGATAAACCCATCGTAAGCTGAAAATATCGTCAGTCGAAAATGCACTTAATACGCCTAACCTCTTGTCACAACTGTGGCTGCTTCAGCAACGGAATGTAGGCGGTCTCTCCGCCCCGTCTTCAGACTGATTGATTGATAGGTGTAGGAACCAATCGTGGACAGAATTTAGTTCCTACCCAAACTTCCTGTCCGTGCTCAGTTTCCACTACCCTCTCTGAACTCTCCTGCGAGCACTGTCTTGCTAAGACCTTGTATTTTGTTTATTTTGAATTGTATTTTTGTTTACTGCCAATAGCTAATGTTTAGTGCTAGCTCCCAACTAACGGCAACACTCTTTGTTGGAAACGACACTTAGTAAAGAGTTTAACGGAACTTAAAACTTATTACCGTGGTGTCTTGCGATTGCTTCCACCAACCCACGTCATAACACCTACCGAACATCTTAGCCTAGTCTACCTTAAAAGTCATTATGGGCTTGCTGCTTTCATGCTGGGCAATTATCTTGAGTTTCTCCTCTAGAGTAATTGCCTTCCTTTTCTTCATCTCAATAGTAGTAGGAGACACAGATGGGCATTTTGTAGACATGATGGATGCATAATGTAAATATGGGGGGGATGTCCAAAAAAATGCTGGAAACACAGAACACTGTAGAGTATTGATTGTACATACTAGCGACCGCGTGGCAAACCGGGAGATGCGGATCGCTGCTGCCTGGGGGGAAAAAAAATCAGTATTCAAAATCTGAAGTACGGTTTCTACCAAATGCGCATCGCTATGTCACTATCTTAAAGTTGAAAAATCATGTCAGACCATCGTAACTCAGGGACCAACTGTATATCCTTCTCTGCTATAACAGCAATCCCTGCAACGAAAACCCTTTACTTTTGAAAATATATACATTTTTTTTTTCCCTAAAATGGGTTTACTATTAAGCACAACAGCTTTTTCCCTGGTAATGTGGTAATATGTCAACAGCGGGTATTGTATACACTGCCTACTGCACATTTAACTTTCTGGTACCTGGCTATCTCAGCACTGATTATTGGAAAATATAAGCAAAACAGGAGATTCAGTAGTGACTTCTAGAAATAAACCATGTAAATATCAGCTCTACTTAAATCATAAAAACAGGTTCTGTAACATGAATAATAACAGTATTTATTCTTCTGCACAACTCATTGTACCAGTGTTAATAATTTGGATGAGTGAAAGAATTCAGTAATTTTTGTTACTAACATCATAAAATGCTCCTTCTTATTTTGAATAGTTTTTCTATTTCAGAAGATGATGGTAAAGCGGCCCCCCAATTACAGCAATTCTCCCAACAAGTTGACTTCGGGGAACAAACTGAACTTGAAGGACCCAAGCTGAAATTTCTTTTGAAGCAACAGAACCTTGAGAAAAAAAACTTACCCCAAATTGCTTCCATTTAAACAAACAAATCTGTTAAAGTCGGCAAATCGCTACAAGTGGCTCAACACCGTAAGTTACTTTGAACGCATCAGCTAAATAAATAAATGTAACTTACTGTACCAGCACTCCATATGACTTCATTAAAAATAAAAGTGATGTTGTCTCACATCATAATGCAATCTCACAGTCTCTTAGCAATTCTAACAAATGCATGAAAAGAACAGAAGCACATATTTAATGCATCTTTAGACTTATATGCAAGAATCTGATCTCACCTCAATGTGCTGAGTTTGAGAAGTCCGAAAAAATAGCATTGTGTGCGCCACGCTGTACGCAACATCTGATCGTACGCAGACTGCATCGCCGTCTTCTCTCTCTCGGCGAATGAAAGCCTTTCGAATAACTGAAACAAGAAAGGCACCACAAAAGGGGGAGATGTTTGAAAGCAGCCACATCATTCAAAATTCATCTGTCCTTTGAGTGTTTGGAAAAGCTGACCTTCACTGCCGAAATGAAGCTCTAATGATGAGAAGGTTTGAGAGCTAAAAGCCAAAAGCCCAGAGCAAGATCTTCGATGAAACAAAAGGAGCGAAAATTTAGGGCATGGGAGTGTGCCATGGACACTATAATCCCACCGTAATGCAACGCTTAGATATTCAAAAGCAGAAGAGGGGGAGGCCTTTAGCTGCCATCCACTCTTTCCCAGCTCAGTAAGGCAGCTGTTTGACTCAGGTCAGCAACATGGAATGGAGTTGAGGGAACTGAAGGACCAGACTGTTGGCCCTGGCCTTTTAACATGTTTTTAATGGTAGCAATTATGTATGAGATGGGCATTGAAAAAGTAAATAAGCTATCAGAGCTGCAGCAGCTTGTGCCTTGTGTGAATGACAGTGATCTTTCCCCTTGTGACCTGCTGAGAGATGTTCACACATGGTGCAGGCATGAGCAGCCATCTCCTGAGATACGCCCAGAATTTGGCTTTACAAAGAGTTTCATTTAATGCCCTAACATTAAATCAAGGAATTTCTTCCCATTTACGAGGACTGAATTTGGATTTCCTGCCACCTGGGTTGTGGGTGACCTGCACCACCAGGCTGTCTTCTTTGCAGTTATATTTTGGCTTGTGTTGTGTTACCTTCTTAACCTTCATTACCCCTTGTTAACTAGTTGTAATCTTGGTAATCCCGGCCCTGTTTGGACCGACCAACTGTTTCAACTTGTTGGATGTGAAGATAACTGGACTGTTAAGTGAAGGTATCCACTTAAGTAACTGTGTCAAGATTTGCAAACATTTTAGAATACCTGGATGTCAGTTTTGGAAGAATGATTTCTTCTCCCCCATTGAAAGCAACAGTAATTACATCTTTTAAAGATGTATGAGGATTTACCTTAATAAACAACATTCGCAAACTAGGCTATGTCTGTAAATAAGGCCTCTTAGATGGTCCACTTTGTGTCGGGGTACAGCAAAGTCAGGGAATAAACCTTGGAGCTGGATGCTCCTGCCTTGGGCTGCTCAGTTTCCAGCATCTCCAAGGACACGCTAGAGCCACAGAGGTAGGACTGCAACAGCAGGGTATCCACCCGGCAGGTGAACGCGTTGAGAAGCAGGGGCCTCCTTGCAAGAGTAGAGGTTGGTGTTGAAGTTGCTGGGTGACAGGATGGGAAAAGGGAAAGAGACAAGTGCCACAATGGAACCACTCCCTGGTTCCACTCAGAAGAGGTCCAAAGCTCTGTGGGATGCTGGCTTTGTGGTGAAATGAGCTCCCTCTCTCCCTCAGAGCTGCTGAATAGCAGCCAGTGTCCAAACAGGGCCTAGAACAAAGCTCCGTCCTGTCCCTTTCAGCTCCACTCATTTATATCAGCCCATCTCCATATTGCTGGATTTCCTAGCCAACTCATATCTACAGACAGCCACGTCTGCAGTGCCAGCAGTACCATTTGGACCAGAAAGACCCAGGTTTTAACATCACCTCCTGCCGTGTTACACTTGAGCAAGGTATTTACCTTAAATACTGTAGCAAAAGTTATCTGTGTGCAAAAGTTAGCTGTGTGCATAGCTAGGCATTGCAGATTGCAGCAGGGAAACAGTCAAGTGAATGAATAAATGGTAGAACTGTGGTACACATGAGCAACAAAAATAATTCAAAGATTCAAAGAGATTTATTTGTCACATACGTGGTAACCAGGTATGCCATACAGTGAAATGCGAAGGCAGAAGAATAACTGCTACAAAAGTACCTAGAGGTTATGGAGTTTTGAAGATCTGAACAGGAGGGCATTCTACACCTAACTGAAATAAAACAACAGATTGTGCACCACTAGAATCCTACCCACCTGGTGGATCCAAATCCAAACTTTGCCGTGACGGATTCATAAACGCGCTCGGCGGATCTCAGGCGCAACTCTTTCTACGGAACAGAAAGATCAGATCTCAGCAGAGCAACTGAAAAGGGCCTCTAACTGCTTCCCGGCTCCGCTTGCCGCATCGCTGACAGACAGCACGAGACAGAAAGCTTTGCGCCAGTGAAGTGCCCCCCCCCTTCGGGCACGGAGGGCAGGCGGGCTTTTAACAAGCTAACACCGGCACCTGGGAGCCAGGGGATGCCAGACGGAGGGCTCACCTTTGTTAAATAATTGATGGCGCATGTCAGGCCCAGGACGAGCAGGCGGCACAGGAGCTGCGCGCCAGGAAACCGCCCGCTTCGCGCGGCCTCTGTGGGAGAAGGAAACACCGAGACGGGTTTCATCATCAAGGCGGCACTTCTGTTGTGATTCTCAGACGGGACCAGCAGAGAGTTGCCTTTATTAATTACTATCTACAGGGTCTTCTTGGATTCTCATCTTCAGTCGACCGAAGGCCCCCCGGGAACAACCATATCTACATCACCGCTCCCCGCCTATAATACGGGAAGCACCTATTGATCTGAGCTGTTTATCATTAGCCGTGTGATTTATTTGTATCCGGAAGAACTCTTTGATAAATTAGGGATAAACCACCTCTCATTAAGAATTTGTTCATTTGATGGATGACAAACCTGGTGAAATGGATAAACTAAGGTACCGAGCGGCGACATGTGCAAGATACATTTTTTCCTCCAGTTGTCTCCATCCATTAATCGACATCCCAATAAGAAATGCAGATACAATGTAATGACGATCCAAGTCTCTAACAGTAGATTTTACCCCGTCTTACAAATAAAGACCCAGCCGTGTTTCCGGAGGGCTCTGTCTCCGGCCCCCTATGGCCAGAGTGTCAGAGTCCCCTCACCTGGACGTGCCTGGTGGCCAGAGCTGCTGCAAAGAAGTCCACAACAGCGATCCCGGGATCATGGGAATGAAGAACTGCATCACCCAGGCCACCAAGATGGCCAAACCTTGAATTGCAAGCAACAGTTTGGCCTGCAGAAGGAAGAGGGCAGCAGGATCATTTTTAGCCTTTTTGCCTTCAACGGGCACTGAGCATCAGCTTCAAATATTTAACCAAACTGCTTACCTGCCATTATCAAACGCAGTTATGGATAAAAAACAATTGTTTTGTGCTTGGTACGCTTTGTCTGTCCAATTTTGGAACAAACCAAAAAGACAAAAAATATACCACACAGGTAAATCACCCAAACCGGCAGGATACAGAAGCTATTTCGATTTAATCTGAGAAATTGGGTGTTTTCTAGCAAGAAAATAATTTCAAAACGAAAACGCAGGTGACAAAAATAGTGGCATCACTATTTTATTACCGGCAACTTACTGTATTTAAATAATAATTTGCTGTTTTACATCTTCCATTTCTTTCTGTTTTGGAACACATTTCTTAATGTTTAACAATTTATTGAGCACCTGTACGTCGGAGATGTATCAGAATCATTCTACCTGTTCAGCTATAAAAATTTAGGCAAATTACCTGTCCTGCACAGTGGGACAAACATTAATACGGAGTGCTGCCGAGCGTACGGTGACTTTGCAGCTAAGTCTTGTATCATTTTAACACTAAGTCTTCTATCACGTTGATGTTTTCTGCCTTCTCTGTATCCCAAATGCTCACCTCCTGATCACAGTTATCAGCAACTCTTCAGGCGTTGGGAACACTGAAAGAAAAACAAATAGCGCTGAATACATTTAGACCAATTTGATGCTGTCCCTCTATCACGCCAACACCTGCGATGGATGCTTTTCCACCCTGCTTGACAATTCATCGCGAAGTAACAATTAAACTGGCAAACCGATCATTTCCGCTTCTCCAAGTGCATTGCTTGAGTAACCATTCAGGCAAACTAGCCAACAAGGTCTCTGTCTTTAACCCTCATTTTTTTATCTTTAGGCAGCAAGCAGTTCAAAAAAGGGAAACTTCAAGTGCAAACCTTCTTTATCAGAGCCTGTTGTTCAGAAAGTGAGCAAAGACAGATAAAGCATCTCACTGTCAGCTGAGTGCAAACAATCGCGCAACCTGAAAGTTTCGCCTTGGGAAAAAGGACAGGAATTTACCTTTTTGTTCACATCCTCCTTCAACCCTTGTAATTTTGGCTGTAAATATTTCCAGTTTTGTCAAAACCATACAGATAGGCACCATGCCTTACCGTATCCCCAATTCCTGCGTTAAATACGGCGGAAAAGTTCCCGTGTGTAAACCCCTGTGCAGATTAAACTCCTTGCAAGCACTGTATAAAAGATCAAATGCTTGAAAACAATACAATTTGATGTGAGGATTTGGTCAAATTAATAATTATGGCTTTGGACACAACATGACATTGGATAAAGGTGCGATAACTGGCCGTAAATGTAAACTTTTTTTAATAACAAACTCATCTGTTTTATTGTTTGACTCTGCCTGGTGGTCCCATGCATGAGGAAAAAAGGTCTGTAGGCTCAGTTTTGGCAGTTTCCCTCTGTTCCTCACAGCAGCTGATTCCTTTCCAAAAATTAAAAAAAACTTTAAAAAAACCTCTCTTTCAGGGTCACTTCTCTCCTGACTTATAACTTCTCCATAAACCTCTTTTGTTTACTCGGGGTTGCAGCTCATTTTTGGAGAAAAGCATCTGCTAAGTAAAGAAGTGTAAAATGTAAAGATTTATCCCTGTGGGATGTCATTGCTCAGGTAGAATGAAACCCAGGCAGTCCAGAGCTAAGATGACTAAAGCTTGCAGAATGAAAAAATGGTTGAGACAGAAATACAACGCAGAGAGGAGCACATGCCACAGTGCCACCTTCTGTACAGGGAGTGCAGCAACAATGTCATCAACAGTAGATTGTGAAATTTTGATAATACCAATAATAATACGTTTTGGGACTTCATTTTTACCACCTCATTTACTGAGCTACACTGACCTCTTACCGGCCATGAAAGCTTCAGCTTGGGTGACAGGTACCAGGCGATAGCTGCCGCCTGAAGGGCAAAGAAGGGCAGGTCCCAGTTCTTCCTCAGTGAGATGGTGAACTCCACACGTGCCACATCCTCTCTGTATGTAAACAGAGACATAACCAAAGCAATGTGTCATTTTTACTATAGTATCAACTAAGAATGGGAACAGCACTCTTCTGCTTCAACTTTTCACTTCCTTGGACAGGAATTGTAAAGGGGAGTGCAGCCAAACTGCACACCAGTTACCTGCTGGACAGGTGAAGGTTATGGGGGTTTTGTATCTAGTGAAGATGTAGCAGAATTCTACAAGAATGCTGTTCAGCCAGGAACCGGTCAGCAGCCAGCTGGTGATGTAGAGCGCGATGACACACACTGCCTGGAGGGCAAATACTGTGTAAATGTAGAACAACACTGGCCCCAGGTATGCCTGCAAGTGACAGGACACATCTCTATATCTGTACAGCTCAGGCTTTGTCTTTCTCTCCATTCTTCATGCACAGAACTGAAATTTGTCACACTGAACCTTCTCACCCTCAGTGAGTTTCTTGCACAGTCAAGTTCACCAAATGCCACTTAAATTTTTCACACACAGGGCATAGTTTCATGCTTCAGCACTGAAAAAACACCTTCACCATCACCGCAATGCTGAGAGGTGACAGAAGCAAACAGCTGTAATCTGTGTGCAAATAAAAATGTTTAAAACGGTACAAAATGAAACACATACACACACAGTGTAATAAAGTTTGCTGATATATCATTTAACTTTTTTCCTTTCCACCGGACTGCAAGCGACAGATGTGTTATTTTCTCTTTTCAATAGCACCAATAATACATATGAATGTAATAAATACAACTACTTTAAGGATAAAACAGTTTGGTCATGTATGATTTATTTCTCTGCTTTTCCACCTTCCCCTTTTCTGACCCAGGCAATCCTGGGAAATGCAGCTTGTATGAACTAAAACTGGAAAAGAAACACCTGAGCATGCACTGAAGTGAAGCATTTATACTTTATATAATTTTTATGTGTTTCTATGAAGCAAAGTACAACTTGAACTGAGCAACACTGAGGGATGTGCAGGAGTTTGGAGAGAACACTTAGTAGATGCTCATTTCCTGCAAGAGGTTGATGGTCATCTGGGATTCAATATAGAGCAGTTGTTGAGAAACTTAAAAAGTCAGGCCAGGATAATTTAAAAGTTCATACGCAGTTTTTTTTTCCGAATTAAAAAGCACTTCATGAATATGAACAGTACTGTTTTCTGATGGATTCTGACCTAATGGAAACTTTGCTATGCAAGAAATAAAATGCTTCGTGTATTTATCAAAGTCGGTGCAATGACTTTTTTGAGCCAAAAACTTAAAATAAATATTTTTATCATTAAAAGTTTCGTGCAAGTAGTAACAGATATTGAAATCGTGATTTTTTTTTTTTTTTTTGACAATTTATGCTCCACTTTGGCAAGTTCTCCAGGTTTTTTTTGGAAAATTTTGACCAAAAAAAAAAAGTCTTGCGACACACCGGTCAAAAAGCCCTCATGTTATAATGAGAACAACAGCTTGGAGATAATTAGTGTTTTTATTCTCCATGCTCTGCTCAGCCGGACTCGACGCCGATCCACGCGCAGTCAGAGCTACAGTATGCAACCGAGTCTTGTTTCCACGGTTACAAAATAAGTGACTCCTGGAGACTCTGCACCGGACAGGGGGAGGAGGATGATGAAAAGCAGACAAATGGATGGAGGCAACTCTCGACCAACTGTGAGACTATTTAAAGGGTTGGTGGCTGTAAGGGTTCCACGGTTAATGAGAGTGAGGCGTGGGCTTGGAGCCGTGCTAAGAGAATGAGAATTACTAAGCCAGCGTGTAATTACGAGAAGTGTTGAGAGCAGCTGGGGAGAAGTTATTTCGGGAGCGTAATGCTGGTGGAGGACGCGGTACCACACAAACGCCCATAATAAGCTAATGGCACCTCTACTGGGTGTATCTTACCGCGTGGATGGCCTGCAGCGTCTGCTTGTAGTAGGAGTAGTCGAGGCCACACAGGTTCCAAATGTGATTTCACCCTCAACTTCCAGAAATACAGTGCAGCCAGGAGAACATACGGTAGACCTACTTCTGCAGAACAAAGAACCACTCTGCACTGCATTGGGCATCATCACATGCAGAATTGGTAACAAGTATTAAACCGTTGATCTTAAATTTTGAGTAATGTGGTAAAAAATTACTGCATGTATCGCGGTCTGCAGTTTGTGAGAATAAACATACTAAAAATGTCCACCTTACTGGCTGCATTTCTTTATTTAGCTGCTGCTTTCCTCCAAAGTGACTTACAGTGCTAAGCTACCTACAAATATTTATCCATTTGGACAGCTGAACTTTTTTTTTTTACTGTATTAAAGTAAGTACACTGCTCTAAGGTACAAGAGCAGGAGATGGGACTTGGGTCTCAGTCGCCTGCGTCCAAAGGCTGTAGCCGCTACACCACCTGCCCATGATTCTGCTTTTACTGCTTAGCATTTTCAATAAATAACCTGCATTATCAAGTATAAAACACCCTCCTGCAAAGAATATCATTTCAATGCTTAGAAGGGAAACAAAGATTCGAACAAACAGAAGTTTTGCGTTTTAAACTTGTCTTTACTGTGCAGATTGCATTACATTTATATGCAGAACAACTTGGAGTTAAAGCGTGAAAGACGATGCTGTTCTGCAACTAAGCGTGAGGTGACTTGGACCCCCGAGTCCATCGGTGCGAGACTGAAAGAGCTCAGCTGCAGGTCAGAGAACCAACACGAGGAGGGGCGACACCCCTGCTGCCATGGCGACAGGCTGCCCACGTGGGGGGATGCATCACGCGCCCTGTCCAAGACTTTGGCGCGGCGCCGACACACTTATAATCACCCAACTTTCCAGGGACACCAAGGCCTGGGAGCTGATCCAACATTCCTTCCGGGTTCCTGCTCCTCCCATTGTGCACCACCATGTCATGTGCATGTATGGGTTCTTCTCTATCCTCTCCAACTGGGGGCAGCAGTTGGCATAGTGGTTAGCATCACCACCTTCAAACATGGAAGACCTGAGCATGAAGCCCACCTCCTACTGTAGTACATTTGACCAAGCCATGACCCTGCATTGCTCTAAGTAAAACGCACCCTGCTACACAGACAGATAAATCACTGTAAATAGCTTAACATAAGTCAATTTGGAGAAAACATCAGTAAAACAAATACATTTAAACTCAATAACTCACACCCCCAAGTCCCATGGGATCTGTCCCAACTAACTGGATGCTGACTGGATGGTTCCCAGAAGAAATAGATACAACCTATTGCTGTTCTTTCATGGATAAAATAATCCTGTTTATTTTCTCAAGACACCAAAAAAGCTGACAAACACCGAGGCTTGAAATGCTGAGATGCTGAAAACATTGGCTCAGCAATAGTTCATAGTCTGGCAAAAGGGATAAACTCCACCAACAGGGACCCCTGTACATTCTTATGCTGCATGCAAATATTTTAAGTGTGGCAGGAGACTCACATTGGTCCTCCAGCAACCAACATCTCTAAAACAAAAATTCTCGGGCTGAGATGCATTTACATAAGAGGGCTGGAGTTACCAACATGTGGGCAGCGCGCTGTTCAAACGAAAAGAGCATTCAGGAAAAAATTTATGCTAACATGTGGTTTCCTGTCCATACACAGTGATTTTTTTAATACTGCGATCTTATTTTCAGATGAGTGCAAGGAGTCCCGGACCATCTGAATGAGCACAGTGGCACTGACGTAGCGTACAACTGCCAAGCGCGTTCCCAAAAAACAGGCATCCATTTCCTTTCAAGTTGACAAAAAAGTATTATACCCCTTTGTTTTGTTACTATTATTTGCACACATCCTTCTGCAATAACACTACAACAATGCATGATTTACATGTCTATCTGTGAGGATACCAGCATCCCTATGATCTCTCTCTCTTTCTCTCTCTCTCACACACACACACACACACACACACACACACACACACACACACACACACACACACACACAAGTTTGGATAACCAGTTAACCCAAACACATGTCTTTGGACTGTAGGAGGAAGCCCGTGCAGACACAGAAACATGCAAACTCCACACAGACTGAACTGGATTTGAGCCCACGCACAAACAGCCAACGTGCTGTGAGCTCTCTTTGCTGTGGGGAATTGTGCTTGTCCTCCCCGCATGTTTCCCGTTTCCTCCTACAGTGCAAAGATGGGTTTCAAGGAAATTGGTCACCAAATCACCCACAGTATGTGACTGTGTGTGGCCACTGTGAGATGGACTGGCATTGGACTCAGAGGTAGTTTCACAGCCATAGTAATTCTGGGATAGGTTCCAGACCTCTGTAATAATAATAATAATAATAATAATAATAATAATAATAATAATAATAATAATAATAATAATAACATTATAGTAAACCGTTTAATCCTGGTCAGGGCTACAGTGACCTAGAATTAATTCTGGAATCACTGGGTGCCAGACAGACCAATGAACAATAATACAGTAAACATTTTTTTTTTTGGAGAACTGGAATTATTAGCGCGATATTGGTGTTTGAAGTAGACTATAGATTAAATTTGCTGGTTTCATTAAATTAAAAGCGTTAAAGAATAAAAAGGATAGTGTACAAAATTAAAGTAGCATAAAACAACATTAAAATACCAATGAAAACATTAACTAAAACAAGAAGCTAGAAAAATGCATTAGGCAGCTTCTCACCACCTCTCCTGGATGCTGCAGGTTGTTTTCATGCAGGGTGGCCACATAGACCAAGCCCCACTTTTGCCTCCCTGACCAGTCCAACACTTGCGTGCATCTGCGGAAACATCAGACCAAGATGCAACCTGGAGAGGATCTGAAATCTTCAGGAAAAGCGGAGATGGGAACTAAGCACACGCTGTTATCCGCAAATGAAAGGGGAACCTGAAACCCTACTATTACCCCGAGCTGCAGTTCTAATTTCTCCTTCTGCTAGTCCCACTCTCAAAGTGTGGCCACAAGTAGTAAAAACGTGGCCTATGGCCAACAAAATGATCTCCACTGCTGACATTCAACTTCCTATATAAAACTTTTAGATGAAACAAAACTTTAAAACCTGGCGAAAGTAGTAAAATGCTTTACAACCTCAATGAATGAGAAATAACCACAACTCAGCTGTAGTGGTCAAGCCAGACAAGCTGTAGTCCAAATAAATAGCATTAGACTAATTTAAAATGGGATGATTAAAAAATAAAATAAAATAAAATAAAATAAAATAAAATCACTGGGATAGAGGGATGCGGTTTTGGTAGCAACCCTTGGGGGACTTTATTTTGCTTTAGGCATTACTGACATACAAAAGGGGGTCCTTGCTTTGTGTTGATATGAAACAAAAAGGTGCCCTCACAGTAAAATAGCGTGTAAAACTATACAGCTTGCCATCTTTTAGGGCCCCTTAAATTTTGTTTTTCCAGATACTTAGAATGAACATGCAAAAGTTGAGCTGCGCTATATGAAGCAACAACTGCGCAAATAAAAAAATAAAAATGGCGGCAGCTTCAACGGGTGCCAGTTGGAGGGTCCTGGAATCCATTAAAATTTTTACCATTGAAACTGATTTATTTTTGTGAGAATTCACCTTGTAAAGGTGGGGTCAGACTGTACAGGCTTCAAACATACCCCCTGCACTCATTAAAAACTGTGCATTTAAAACAGAATAGATAAACACATTTGAAGTAAAATGTGTACTACCATGGTACACATAACAGGGGCCATGTGTGAAGGAGCTTTCAGGCTTTATTAATATTCAACAATAATAAGTTTAGGATGTAGCATGCAATCTGGGTGGGGGGAGTCTACTGGACATCATCCCCAGAGACACTGAATTCCTTTTGCCTTTCCTGTGTCTCAATGCAGACATGATGGTGCACCGCCTGGTCTAAAACACACCAGGGTCACTCTCTCCATCTCTCTATCTTACACTTTCTCACACACACACACACACACACACACACACACAGACACACACACACTTTTATTTGTGCTCTTGTCAGTACCAGAGCAACTCTACAGTTACCCACAATACCAGTAAGTCAAATGTTTGAGACACTTGGGCAACTTGGGCAGAAGACACACAGAAACACAGAAGTCCCACAACTCTGGGAACTGCTGCAGATCAGCTGGGAAGATGCGGAACCTCTTTTCTGCATTAAACTTCTTCAAATGTCTGAAGAAACAAACAGTTTACTCACTAAAAGTGGTTCTGGGTCATTTTGGTGCCTTTCTGTGACAGAAACCTACCTGCCTTCCCATACATCTGTCCACCTACCAATCTGACATGCAGCTGTACATACATTTACCCATGTATTTACTACAGTACTACTGCGGTTTCAATAGGGAGGAAACCATGATAAACTGCATTTGGACTCTGCTTTGCCATGAAAACCCATTTGGTCTCTATAAACGGATTTGGACCGAACAGCACTTCTTGCAGAGGGTAGCAAAATGGCTCACAGAGGAATAAATTATCAAAGCAGCAAAAACTAAATTCGGTATTTATATATACAGCCTTTAATGATTGCAAAAGGTGGCCACGCACAGTCCTGCGGATAAAAAGGTTTCTTATTGCCATTCGCTACTAGAATTAAAGCTCGGCTTTATAAATATATTTTTTCAGCGTAAAAATTACATAACCTATAAATATTTATTTGGGTTTGGTTACTGACTGGTAGCAATGTTCAGGGTAAAAAAAAACGAGCATGAATTACAAATTATTACAGCCATGCCCTGGTTTATTTTTCTAGTCCGTTCAGAGACTTTATTTTCTACACACAATTTGCCCACCCCTCAAAAAAAAGCTGAACCAATTTCCTGAAATATTTCTAACAGGCTTTAAAACCCCTTATAGCTAACAACCCATCATTACTGTCACTCTTTCCCTTCCTTTTGTACCACAACAGACATTTGTACCAAAAGCAGCAGCAGGTCCCCCTCACTTCCAGCTAGCAGCTAGTCACCATTTCTTTGCTTGTGCTTTGGACCTTATGACATGCTGGTTTTCAGAATGAAGATGGTGTAATATAATAGCGTGGTGCGGCTGCAGCACACATGCCTTAGACTAGACCAAATTTCAAGAAAGTCTTTCTGAAGAAAGTCTCGGAAACTGAGCTTGATGTAGAGATGTGTTGTGCAGTTTAGTTTTTCCCTTTTTAAATTTTTTTTGACAATTGACTGCTCCGTTTTTTTTAAGAACCACTTCTCATCCTACAGACTCCATTGATTTTAGCATGATGCTAACAACTTCGCCACACGGTGTTCAACACTGTATGCACGCGCTGAAACGTATCCCAAGATAGCAGCGCCAGAATTATCCTGCAGAGGATTTATGTGTGTTGGCGCTCTGCTGGGTGCTGCTCCTACATCAACACTTTGATCCTTGAAGATGTTTATCCCCCCTGAGATGAATCAATGCGTCCTTTTATACGCGCTCTCATCATGCTGCATTTCTTTAAACAGACGAGTGTTCCTGAAATAAAATGCCAGAGATGCTGAAATACTCAGAAAAACAGCACCTCCAGGTATTGCGGCGCCGCTTTCTGCGCAGGGAATCAAAAGGTGAGCACTGAGCTCAGAGACGCTCAAACACACTCCTTCTCAAGCATTTTCTCAGGCCTTTCAACCTTCCCAGCACTGGAGGATCAACCAGGCTTCCTGGTGCAGGTGGAGTTGTGATCAACAAGTGTGACAAGTAGCGCAGATAAATTTGAAATAAATTTGGCAAACCTTTGCATCCACTCTTTTTGTAAAATGTACATTAATAATGCCATTGACAATTAGTTGAAATATTACAAGGTGTCTCGGATATGTTCTCATTTTGCAGCAAAAATCCGCATAGCATGAACCAGAAAATATGTTGTCTTTAATATGAGGAAGGGCAAAATATTCCCGCACCGAACTACGTAGACATAAAAATGTGCTTTTCGTAAAATAAAAAAAGTCGACAGATACGTGCACTACAGCGGACAAAATACTATAAGATAAAGAAATAAATGTAAAACACCATAGTGAAATATTATGTCTAATAATTATTCAGTTTAGAAACCAAACATGTCATCAATTATCGGACTTTTATCCGGTGACATGCAGGGTAGCAATACTTGCGTCCTTTGTGTTTGTTTGATTTAACAAAATATTTCTTTAGGCTATTAGGTTATACTGATGCACAAGAGCTGTATTTTTGTTCATGCTCCGTACAGATGTTTTAATGGCTGCTTCTCTTAGTCAGTACTGGGAAAAGTTTCCCCATGCAAATAAGCCTGAAGAAATGTTTGAAATAAAAATAAAAAGTTAGGGGGTGCACAAGAGCTGCCCCCGAGTCAAAATTGTTTATCTCAACACCGTCAGGCAGTTTTTTTTTGGACTTACCCCCTTCCTACTGTAGCACACACACACCCCGCTGGTGTAAAATGCCCCATTTAGACTAAAGGCCTGAGGTTAATCGAGTGTGATTTTGCAGGAAGCCCAAGTCCACACATGGATACATCTGAGAGCGATCATTTTCTGAAGTCAAAGTCTCTTCTTTGCCCTCGGACATTTTACTTCAGCCCGGACTGGAAGCTTGAGCGCTAAGAAGGACGCACGCTGTTTACACACAGTTGCCGTGCAGACGAAACCGGGCCGAGCAGGGCTGCCATGTCATCTCACTCGCTGTAGAACGCAATCTGAAGCCGACAGCTTTGCGTTTGATGTCGGAGACCCTTTAATTCTGCTCCCTCCATACATTTCGCTTTCTTCCTTTAATTACCAGACATTTATTTGCAGAGTCTTTGGAAAATTCAAGATAAAAAGCCCCAAGGACAGCAAACCCCACACTTCCACCCACCAGTGGGGGAAAAAGTGAGTACTTGCCTCAGATTTTACCCTGCATCACTTCAGACGTCACCTGTGCGTTTTTGCGTGCCAGGATGCAAATGCAATGCAAATTTGAGACAAGGTTATGCAATGAGTGGACAAACAATAGGCTTATAGGAGATGAAACTAGCAAACAGGGGGTGATGGAGGCTGAGAACGTAACACCGCACAAGCCAAACTGTAACTGGAAGGAAGCCACGTGGCCTAGAGATAACCATAAGCACGCAGTGAATGTTCACTAACATTTCCATCCTTCAAAGGGGAGGTGTGATTATTATCTCTTTACTGAAGAAATAAGGCTGACAGGTGCCAGTTTTGGAAAACAATTTATGATTTTATTAATACAATATCTACCAGAATCAGTTATGGCATTAAAAAGTGCTATAACCCATTAATGAATTCAATAAACTTGGAAAAAACTAAATATCCAGTTATTACCCAGACAACAGGATTAGGAACCAAACCCTTTAACCACAGCAGTCCGCAAACTGCGGAAAATGGGGCGCAAGATATTTTGACTGAATCCTTTGTTGCTCACCAGCAGAGAAATGGGGAACTTATTTATTCAGGTATAAATTTGTTGAAATAACACATCACTCATTGAGAAAATTTGCACCGCAGCTGCAAAAGGAAATGGAAAGCATGCAATATTTAAAATGTGTAAAAACATCTCACCTTTCCTCCACGTTGTCAGACGGCACAGAATTCACAGAAATACGCTTCAAGCGAAAACACAAAGAATACAGTGTACACGCACATACCACAGCGCATTGCGAATCATTTCACAGATTCTCAGCCGTGGTATCAGGCTAAGGAAGAGCAGCAGCTGACATGGAGCAGCATGACTATCAGAGGCATTTTAGGTGAAGGAATTAGCGGGGAAGTCGTAGGAAAGTGGGATTAAGAGCAAAGAACAGCTTATTATCGTCATTATTATTTTCTTGGAAGGAGCTTTCTGGTCTCAAGTTACTTCCCGATGAGCACATCGGAAGGCTTGTGGCAGAAGAGGGGAGGCAGAGAAGCAGGGTGACATGAGTCACCCACTCTCTGCTCTGGAGAAACGGGACAAACGCCTAAACGCTTCTCAGACTGCTTTCTTCCAGTTGTCAGCACTTGGCACAACACCGAGCTTTTGAGTCTTTTCTTAAAGACGGGGCCTTAACTGTGATATAGGTGGCTGCGCTTGAAAACAGAACTGAACTGGAGCGAACCCCATTCGGTGGAATGTTTCTGTGGCACATCGGTGCGGGAAGGGGGCGGTGCGTTGGCTGCGTATGGGTCAGTGCCACAGAGCTGCTGTCTATTACATTAAGAATTGTGCTAAAACGTGAATGAGTAAAAGACACTAGGAGACATTGCTGGTGGTCACAATGTATAGTTTTTTAGTAAACGGTACAAATTCCCAACAAATGGTTTGACAAAAATGCGTGAGCCGACTTGCAGCGTAACTTAGTGCACCCTAGGTAATGAGCTGCAGCTAAGGGGCTTGCACGAATAATAGCCCTATGCTACAGCAGGGTTTTTACTGGGAAAGCAGCTCATCTGGTCAACAGGAAGCAGAAAAGAGCACGGGGCAGGGGGTGGGCAGCTTTACTTTCATTATTGCATTTTTTAGAATGAAGGACTTTTGATTTGCAGCTGACTCAGACCATAGGTTATCTTATCCAAAGCATTGAAACAAGACTTTAAAACACGACTTTCAAGGAACTCAGTTAAAAATCTCACTACACAAAACTACTATATTAAACAAATGTTTAATTTTTCATTTGTTGCAGAGCTTAACTGGAAACTGTTTTATGCCATAACTATATGGCAGCCTGCAAATTTATCAGATGAAGCACCGTCTGACTCCTGAGGTAGCAAAGTAGAGGTCAATATTACCCCCCCCCCCTTACCTGCCCATGAATCTTTTCATTTATGAAACTTTGATTTTTCCCCTCACAGGACAAAGCTGGGATTCAGGTTTGACTCAAATGTGGTCTGGGGGTAAAAAAAAGGCAATAAAAAGGCAGTTATTGTAGCGTCTCGGTCAGTCGCTTCTTGCTGTGAACAGAGGGTTTAAAGAAGCAACCAGGAGTCGGGGCAACTAGATGACAACTAGAGGCAGAATGGGTAGGGAAGGGGGGTCAGGAGTTGCAGTGTCAGTCCCCCGGTATATCATAGCATCCTGTGTCTAAACGGATAAGCAATAAAAAGTACTGAACCGGGGCTTGACTGAGAAAGACACGGAATCACCGGTGCTACATTTCAAAGGCTTTTATTTACCAAAATACAATGGCAAAGTCAGAAGACAGTCTACAGAAGCAAGGAAACCCAGTTATAATGCAAATGTCCAAAAACAAGGAATAAGCGGCATGTTCGGTCTCTCCACTGCTTTGGCATTAAGGCATGCAGGACCTGTGTGCTAAAGTCAGTTACCAAAACAAATCAGTCCATCTCTACGCTGCAAAGGAGAGGAGAAAAAAAAAAAAAAAAAACAACAAAGAAAAATCGAGCCACCTTAACATTACCTGCTATACTTTGGCCCAAACTTTTTTTTTCATGTATTTATAGCTTTTTTTAAATAACTAATAGTTGTAATAGTGTTTCTAAAAGATGTTTTAAAAATATAGATAAATCTTTAAAAAAACATCAATTTGCAGTACTGTACAGAATTATACACAATGTCAGCAATCCTGTGTAAATCCCTACCCGTACCATGAGTATCGGTAGTGACGGTTTAACACTTCAAAGAGCACAGCCTCGAGAGGGTAGCGTCCCCCAGCAAGGCTGCCTCGGAGCCAAGTGTGACCCCCGCTGCAGTACTGCCACCAGTCAACCGAAACCTGAATGCTGGGGAAAACAACCTCTGGAGTTCTTACTTGGTACCGAGCCTCTAAGAGTTGTAAGGACACCGACGTACTTTTCGCATTTAGTCCCAAAGTTTCCCTTAGTTCATTAAAACAAAGAAACAAACAAAGCGCTGGGATGACAACCGTCCAAATCGCAATATAAGAGTACAGTTCAGAAGGAGACGTTCTGACCTCATCACAAGGATTCCCACACAATGAAGTCCAACTGGTAATGCCAAAACGTGTCCCCTTCTAATGGCGATGAAGCCACGCCGACCGTACACCACAAAGAGCACCTTTGTGACTTCTCCGGAACATTCCTTCGCCGCCATAACACATGCGCGGCGATGCTGAGGGCAATAGGCTGCTTACGGTGTAAAGGTGCTTGGCAAAGCATAGACTCCCACGTATTCAGACGGTCTACGCTCAACCGAAAATCCAAGCACACGTAACTCAACAATGGATTTCTACCCTTGATTAAATGGGGCACAAAAAATAAAGCATTAAGTTGACACAATAAAACAACTGGGAATTGTGCAATAACTTGCAATGGAAAATGGTTTCATTTTTTCCTATACAGTTTACAAAACATCACATTACCAAACTATCTCCTACATGAAAAGAAAAGAAAGAAAAAAAAAAAACAAAAAAAACGCACAGTAATATCAGATGCACAACAGTAGACTCGCTGCGAAACAAAGTTGAAGTGTGGACTCCATTTTACATAAAACAAATTAAAAAGCAGTATCTTTGACATAAGTGCTATTACAAGTGGCGAAGAACATCCAGCACCTGAAAATCAGACATATTCAAATATTCAAATCCATTGCCAAGGTTGTGTTAAGGTTTAACACGATTAACAGGTCATTAAACTGCATAAAAGCACAAAATTGGATGAGGGAATAAAATACAGTTTAAATGCAAACCGTGTCCTGTGTTCCCAACTTGAGTGTTCAGAACTGCAAATGAAGCTGAATAATAATAATTTGGTAAGCAAATGAAATTTCAAGAAAATGAAGATGTTTTTTTTTTTTTTTTTTTTAAATTCGTACATATATATATATATATATATATATATATATATATATATATATATATGTACGCGCAATAAATTTTTGCGGTTTTACACTGCGGTCGGTTTCGGCTGATTCACAGGTACGAGTCTGCGGCGATTTGAATGTTCTGCATCCCAAAGAAAAGAGGTAGCGGCTGGTGGAAACTACGCTCGCGACGGTGCCTTTGAGACACCCTCTAAAAAATGTCAGTTGGTTCACTTTACGGCAACAGTACAATAAAAACTTTACAGCGTGCTGTCACTACACAAGCGAACGCTACGTGAATCCTTGTGCACGTGAGGCCACGCTGCAATTACAGGCACACACAGCTTACCAAAAGAGCATCGACGGATATGAGGAAACCCGCAGTTTACCGCTGTGTCAGTTTATCGTCTCTGTCAAATACAACTTTCCAGAATCAACTCACATTTGGGACGTAACCATTCAAGGTTCAGTCAAAGTTCCAATGTGGCGCACGTTCTGAGAAGAGCTTCATATTTATTCATGAGTGACTTGACAGAGAACAGTCTTTAGGGGGTCCATCTTTGGCCATCGATGATTTGTCCCATATTAAATACGAAAACGTAAAAAAAGTTTTGAAAACAAAGATAAAAATTCTGTTTGGATGGATGGATTGATTTTGAACACACTGTCAGTCAAGAGATGGTGCTCAGTCATTGGGACACCCAGGGAAGTAGCGGTGACAGTCTGTAGGAAACTAACTCAAAACGTACAACATCCACAGTCGTGGATAAACCAGACAAAAAGTCACTCGACATGCATTTTAGTCAACTCGGTGCGTTCTGTACACATAAACCCATCTATGCATCTATACGAGTATACCCTTCTGCCTTTTCATGCAAACAGCTAAAACAAAACAGAGAAGGAAAAAAAAAAAAAAAAAAGAAAACCAGGTATTTGGTAGAAATTCTTTCAAGACAAAAACTTGAAAAGAACAGATTCCCTACAGGGTCGGCCCATGGTTTTAAGGTACATTCACCAGCTGATTTGCTCTGTCCGTCTCTTAACTGAAGCTGAAAGAAGGGCCTTTTGTTCGGCGCCCGTTTAGTAGCACCAGAGTCCGCACCGTAGCATAATGGCTCTCTGTGGTTGTAGCTAACGGAATACTACTTGTAAAAGCATAAATTAATTCAATAAATACTAATGTAAATAGAAAGAGTAGAACAGCAAGCAGCTAGTAAACAGCTAAGTGAAAATGTGTAAAGTTTCTACTATAAACAGCTTAAATATTACAGTGATTTTAACAGAAGCTGCCTACACATTTTTTGACTATATGCCCTCAGGGCTTATCAATATTAAAATATGTTTATGGAGGTATGCAATTTTTATCAATAAACTCAGTAACTGCTCACTATTTAAAGTTCAGAAATGCAGTATTTATGATTTAAGGTACTTAGAAAGAACCTGGCTAGAAACCAGGAGTCCCAGATTCAAGTCACAGGACTACAAGGCATAACCTGTTAAGCTGACCAGTATGTTTAAAGTTTTCTTTCTGAAATCTCTGTTATTCATATTCTTCATTTGTAAAAGGAATAAAAAAAAAAAAATAAAAAAAAAAAAAGAGCTACAAAAAAAATATTTACAGCAGTTGAGGCAAATACGTTTTTCTGTGAGCTCTGAACAAGCCTATTTACTGGAAAAGCAACTGTCTCCAGCGACATACATACAGCACACGACATGGCATGGCAAGCCTTTCACCTTTCTGGATGCAGGCCACATGACCGTTAGATGCGGGGATCCTCAAAGGATTGAATAAGGTTGCAAACAGGTTTCATAGCGGACTGAAGCAAGAAAGGGCTTGTTGGACATCGCACCCTCACTGTGTAGTAGGAGGTGCTGTGGTCTGGCCTCCTCCCTGCTGCTCCTTGCTCAGGATGATGCTGATGATCTCTCCCTCATGCTCCTTCATGTGCTCCATGAGACGGTCCTTACTTGCTGACTCGAACCCGCAGATGCAGCAGCAGAAGAGCAGCATGCAGTGCTCTGTGCTCGGCACTGCGTTTGGCTGTTCTGCAGCCCTAGGGGGCTGTCGTTCTGCACCAGCATGGTCCTTGGGGGGAGGGTCCAAAAGTTGTGGGGCCTTCTCTGTCCTGCTTGGGGTTGTGCTTGCTGGCTCCTCCAGCAGCTCCATGACTGGTGCGGCTTTCTGAGCCAAACTGGAGGATCTAAGAGAGAGCAGGTATACAGGGTACATGGGAGAGTCTGCTAGTACTATAGATTTGAGATTTTTTTTTTTTTTTTAAAATCACTGCAGTAGAAGGGTACAGAAGACACCACCGCAAAGCAGTAAGAGAGAGATTGTAAACAAGATGGATGTAGTTATGTTTTAATCGTGATTAAGTGATGGAAATTAAATATACGGATTTAAAGAGATAAATTGGTACATACCGGCTGCTCTGTGAAATTGCCTCATTGATGGCTTTGTTCACCTGCTCATAATTATAATTCTGGTCGCCTGCGTGCTTCCACATGTGGGACTTGAGAGACGGAGGATGGCTGCACACGTATCCACAGAGGGAGCACCTGAAAGGGGGGTACCAGAGAGTATGAGAGAAGCACGAGGGACAGAGAGAGAAAGAGGGAACGAGAGCTGCATGGTGCTCGCCGCTCCAAAAAAAAAGAAAAAAAAAAAAACCCCCAGCATGGATTATAATGAAAATGGAGAATCCACGATCAACTGAAAATTTCAGAGTAAATTTACAGACAAGAATGGCGGCAGCTAAGCTCGGATAATAAAACTAAATTAACATAATTACAAAATATGAGAGAAGTGCAAACCAGCGTGAACTGATGTACTCGAAAATGAAGCATCCAATGGTCTCATTATGTAGCAAGGTGGTGAAGAAGTGTCTCGAGAAACGGGAGCGAGGTGGTCGTACAGCGTCTCGTGATAGGCGGAAGGCGACGCCATCGCTGAGTGCTTCGTGCCTGCAGAGGTTTCCATTCTTTGACAACGTGCGATAAACTAAACAGCTCAACTAATGCTCCTACAAGGTAATTAGAGGTTTAAACTACGCAATTATATCACACACTTGGCTCTCCAGATACTGGCATGTACAACCATCTTGCGTCATTTTCACATAACACAAAGGGCTGCTTTTCTTGACAGCAGAAAAAAAGTGAGAATCGCCGGCAAAATTTCTAATAGGAAACAATTAAACGTTGGCAAGTTTAAACTGGAGGGTCTCCATCCTGTGCATACCTGGGAAGCTGATATTCAATCTTGACATTATTAAATGCGATTTATTCTAAAACTTTTCCCCTGTGGTATTATTCGTTGAGGGTGACTTTTTTCTGAGAAAGGTTTCTTCTTTATTCTACTTTCATCATGCAAGCGCACACAGGGAGGTTGGACATCTTTCGTCTTGGGAAGAGATTGAAGCATGAAGCTCACCTGGTTTACTTGGGAATCACTCTTAACTGCACTACCATTTACAAAGAGCATCTGACCGAAATAGCAGCAAAACTAAAGTTACTGAACAACTCGATTCCAAACCTGGCTGGCAGTTGCTGGGGATCAGTCGTGAGCTCCCTGTGAACTCGCGCCCTCGCACTCTGCTACTCAGCGGTGGAGTACCGCTCCCGTTTGGGCCAATTCAGAATGTGCACATGGTTGATTTACAACAGAACCACAGTGGCTACCTTACTGATTCTTGCTCGGCAGCATCACCTCATTTGACATCCATCACTGAAGGTTTCGGGTTGCCCTTTTAAGCAGATCCAAGAACTAGAACAGCCCCCAACCTGTGCACATGCGTACTACTTGGAACTAATCTGAACACACCTCCACTTTTCACTCACCTGTACTGCTCCATGAGCTGCACAGCCTGATGCTCCTGAGGATGCCTCCTCATGTGGCTCTTCAAGCTGTTCATGTTGGTAGTGGCAAAGTCACAGCTGCAGCACCTGTTAACAATGGGGTGCCAGAGATATCATCAGACAGGGTGGCACAGCAGGTACCCAAATAACTCTTAACAGTTACTCAGGTGACGTAGGTGTCCATGCTGTGGTTATTCATCCAGAGAGCAGCAGCGAGTGAGCTGATGGGAACACCGACTCTTCCAGCATCATTCATGACCAAGGGCCTCTACTGCGCTACCCTGTTCTTATATCCATCACCCTCCCCTCTAGACAACTTTGCCAATTCAGTATCTGGAGATCAAAAGTTAAATAGATGAGTGTGACAGAGACACGAGTTCTGCAAAGATACGTACGATGTATTCATTTTTTAAACAAAATTTCAACAAACTTGTCTTAATGGAGAAATGACTCTACAATAATACATGTAAATGAGGTTTTGTCATCTGTTTTGGGTAAATTGTTTGTGTTGCGATTAGGAGTCAGTATGTATTGCTGCGTATACCATGCAATGTAATCCTCCTTATAACCTTCTTTACTGCAATCTGCTTCCTGCATGCATTTTCTTGCACTCAGTTCAGCACATCATCGTTCAATCATTGTGCGTTTTTTTACAATTCTGTTGTTACAGCTCCAGTTTCATGATTGTTTGCAGCTTTTGTTCATAGCACACTTAGGTCATAACCTGTCACATGGTCCTGGTATAGTATCCACTAAAGTTACTGAACAACCCGATTCCAAACCTGGCTGGCAGTTGCTGGGGATCAGCAGTAACAATTGCTGAAGAAGGCATCTTGCCAAAATACATACGCATATTAAAAATTAAAACATTACTTGTTTCCTTAAGCCTGTCTTAGCTCTCTAATGTTTTTTGTCTTCCTTAACCACTTCCATGTTAGACTGGTCATAAAAACATGCAGAAAAAAAATAAATCTGACTGCACACCTGTGGCTTAGTTAAAAGCTTTTATTATTAACTAGCATCTAGTTGGAGTCTAACCCATATATGACCGGTGAGACACCAGCTATGCCTGCTCCTTCTCCCTGCTGTTACAAGTTGTTGACTGCTGAGGTATTACAAAGATTACAAAACTCCTCCATAAATTTCACCACTATGAGTTCAAAATTTAGGAGTGAAAAATTGGAGCAGCGTTGCAGAAAAATTAAAAGGTGCCATAACTCCTTAGTCCAAAGCAAAGTGCAACCCGCTGCAGGCACATCACTTGCTACAACTTCAGAGGACAAAGTGATGTCCAGGGTCCCATCTCAACGAGGAGGAAATTGGCCAACGCACCTGTATGGCTTGTCAGAGTTGTGGATCCTCCGGTGGTTGCGCACGCCGACGTACGTGGAGCTTGTGTAGTCACACACGTCACATTTGTAAATCTTCTGAACACTGGAGGGATCTGGAGAGGATACAAACAAGAGACGGCCGATGCCCACAGTGCTGTCAACAGCCAGTTTGCGATTTTTCAAGCACGCAATTGTGGCTCCCTTAGCAGCATCACACAGGCCATCATTTACACCAAGTCCAGTGCAACAGGAATAGAGTTCAGGAATTAACAGAGATATCAACATACACAAAATTACATGTCAGTTTAGACGCAAGAAATTGATCTATGTTTATTTTCATTAAAGCGCTGTCAGTGCTGGTTACCCTAAAAGTGGAAATTTCTAAAGAATGCTCAGTGATCCTTTTTATTTTCAAATTAATTTACAATTTAATTACAGTGAATTGTTTATGGATCGCATTTTGCCTGCCATCCACTTTCTCATAAAAGAACAACTGTCTACATTCAAACTATCAATACAAATTAAATCACTAAGTGGAGTACAAAATTAACAGTTTACATAAAAGGGCAAAAGAGGTTAGCAAATAAAAACTGCAAAACTGACTATCAATATAATTGCTTAACAACACAAGGAATGCAGCACCATTAATAAACCAAGTATTCAAATTTGGTTGGCGCTACAGATAAAGACTTGTATGACTGCTGGGGGGGGGGGGGGGATCATAAGAAGAAGACATCAAATTCTTCATAGCAACTGCGCTTCACCTAATAAGGTGAGCAACAGATTCCCATATGGTGAAGGATATGGGTGTTTAGTCAGAATTTCCTCAAAGCAACACTGGGACCTTTTTACACACAAACACAAAGTCACTCATTTCCTTAACACATTCATAACTTACAGGCTATGAGAAAATATTTTCTCCCTTACCAATTACCTCTATTCTTGCAGTCTTTTAACATTAGGCTGGATCTGATCTTTTTTTAAGGTCTAACACTGCATGAATGGAGCCTGAGAAGAGAAATAAAAATGAAACCAATATTGTGATGCCATTTCCTCTTTGTGGATTGCAATGAAGTGTGCAACCGCAGCTGTGGAAAAACTAACTGTCGCTTCAGTCAGTCATTGGTTGTGCCACCTTTAGTGGCAATGACTTGCACCTGAACTTCTCCTACAGATGCTGACTGGGATCTCACATCACTGCGGGGAATTTTGGCTGCGGCATGCAGTAACATCAGCATGGCACTTCTTTTTGGGATAAGTGCTAATTCCTCTTAAGTTAAGGATGCAAGGCAGTGTGGGGATTGTGATTAAGAATAAATAAAGAGAGGAATAAAAAAAGTGTTTATGGACCGAAACATAGGGGTTGCCAAGGGTTGCCACCTCACTTGATGTATCCTACTACTGAACCAACGATCACTGTATACTCTAATGTAATGCTTCATTTTTGGATAAATATAAACTGTTCTAAGCAACACACTGTACAAGAAAAAAAGTAACGTCAGACTTTTTGTATGAGCGTTCAACTTTATGAAGATGCACATTGCAACAAGTGAAGGCACGGGACTTGACCCACCCTATGTTAATGCTGGCCTCAAGATGTACACTCAATCTTGACTTTATTCTCAGGCACCCAGAACACTCACCCTCATCAGTGCTCTTCTCCTTGGACTCTGTGCCAGTACTCGTCTCGCTGAGCGGTATCAATGAGGCCACAGGGTCTCCAAGTCCATGCTGGTCACGCTCGTGACTCCTCAGCTGGCTCTATTGAGAGTTCACACAGCCATAACAAAAAATTACTGGCTGTTAATATTACCAGCTAGACAGCCTGACCCAGCTAAATAATAAATATAACCACAAGAGTTCTATAGCAGATGACTCAACAGTATTATTATAAGCACTGCTGAGCAGCAATGAGATGTGGACAATCTCTACATTGCATTTCCTTGAGAAAACCCTGAGCTGAATGTGAACCCACAGCACAGAAGCACCAGAGGAAATGTGAGCTTCTACTCACCTTGTAGTAGAAGGTCTCGCTGCACTGCTTGCAGTGGTACATTCTGGTCTTGCAGTGGTTGATCATGTGAGACTCCAGGTCCTTACTGTCGCTGGCGACCAAGTCGCAGATGGGACACTGGTATGGCTGCCTCTGTCGGTGCACACGCAGGTGCTGCTTGATGTAACCCTTGTTGCCGCTGGTGTAGCGGCATAGGCGGCAGCGGTAGGGCCTCTCGTTGTTGGGAATGAACTCCACCAGACTGGCCTCAGGCAGGGTGGCATCCTCATTGGGCTGGCCCTGGGCGTTGTCCTGCAGCTCCTTCAGGATGTCATCGTCGGTGGCGTTCTGGTCCGTACGCTCGCGCAGCTTCTCGATGACCGTTAACAGGGACACACTTATTCCCATCTTTGCGGGGCCCTCGGCTACACCAGGCTGAGACTGTGCCTGCAAATGGTCAAGGTCAACCAGTGTGGTGCCAGCCAGCTCCTGGGTGGGAGCTGGGTTTGCCAGGGAGGCAATCTCCAGGAGGCCCTGGCCCGTGTCCACCAAGCTCCGAATGCTAGCCTTGGTTGGTTCAAGAGCCTGTGTGGGCATGGCCACCAGGGCCTCGGCGGCCAATGAATGTAGCCGGAGCGATTCCGAGTGCGTCCGCCTGCGTCCCGGCGGCACGTTCTCGTCCGAAGGAGGTGCTGGGGAGACGCCGTCTTCGCCTACTGGTTTCTCGTTGCCACACCAGCCGATCACCACCTCCTCATCCTCAAAGTACATGGACTGCGTCTCCTCTGATAGCAGCTGCTCATCTGCCTCTGTGTGGGGCTCCACCTGGAAAGGCTTTCCGGCCACAGGTACAGAGTCACCCACCCCGGGCATCCGCTCCACTATGACATTGACGTGACCCGCGCTGTTTGGACTGCAATTCATGATCTTCTGCGCAGAGGACAGCAGGCTGTCTGGGGCAGACTGCTCCACTTCCTGCTCCTGCTCTGTTGTAACCTGGACCTCCACCACAGGGTCCTCTGCAAAGGGCTCCTTGGAGGCGTACACCTCCTCTACGACGCCCCCAGCTGTCGGCCCTGGAGCGGCTGCACTCTGCTCGCACTTGGCAGAGCACAGTTTGATCTCAAAGGAAGGGGTTCCGCTCAGTCCTGATTGCTTACTGCTGACCGATGCCACCACCACTACGGCCTCTTCAGCAGGACTAGGTGTGGTGGTGGCCTCCAGCTCACAGGACTTGTCTGCCTCATCTTCGAAGATCGGGTATGAACAGTCAACAAGACCTGCGTGTTTCCAAGCATGCGTCTTGAGCATGCGCTGCTGTCCACACACGTAGCTGCAAATGAGGCACCTGTACATGCCGTACTTTTCGTAACTGTACCACTTCTTCACCGGCTGCCCCTCCACACTCTCTGAACTGCCTGGTTTTGCCTGCACATCCCCAGGCTCCCGCAGCTTGTTACCGGTACCATTGGGCAGTGCTGCCGTGTGGCTCTCTGCAGCATCTCTACCATCCAAGTGCAGCCTGACATGGGCCTCTAGCTCCTCCTGGTGGTGGGAGGTGAAGCAGCACTCAGAACACACCAGGAGGAGGCCGCTTCGCTCCTGGTTGTGCTGCTGCATGTGCTCCTTCAGAGAGTCCAGTGTGGGGGAGAGGTACTTGCACAAACTGCACTGGTAGCAGGTGACCATTCTGCCCACAGTGCCCTCTTGCTCCACCCCTGCCGGGCAGCACTCCGTTTGCAACCGCATATCATCCTTGGCCTTCTTGCCAGATGCCTCATGGTTTGGCAGTGACCTCTTTTTTCCGGAAAGGGTGCACCTCCGGGGCCGCTTCTCCACGATCCTGCTCAGCTTCTCGATGACCTGGATGAGGGAGTCTGCTGCCTGCTTGTGCTCCCGCTGCCGGTTCTCTAGGTGGCCGCTATGAACTGGTGGCATTCTGTCCGCAGAAAAGACGCTATCCTGTTGCTCCCTAGAATGTGGGACGAGGACTGCAATGCTGCTGCTGTCCTCCATACCTGAAAACAAGAACAAAAAGCTCTTAAAAAGAACTCCTTTCCTTCTGAACAAGGTGTACATGGAAGGAAAGACATCAATTTCTGAGGGGCAGGAGGTTGCATAGAAGTTAGTTTTCTCAATCAAAGGACCATGATTACCCTAAATTAATATACTAAAAATTACCCAGGTGTAAAAATGAGCAAAGCCTTGGGAGAAGTTTAGCGTATAACCCTTGTATTGTATCTCATCTTACAGAGCTGTCAGGTAAATGAATATGATCTTTACCTAACTTGTGGCCATACGCACATAGCAATGTAGTGACCAAATAAACCTGAACACACATATGTGCACTGTGGGAGGAAATCCTGCTCAGACAGCAGTAGAACATGCAAATAATTCATACTCGCAAAACAAATCAACATTGTTTGGACAGAGCAAATGTGGACCATGGTTTCCCCAAGTACGATGGTAAACTAACAAACAAGGCGCAAGATGGGCTGAGAGATTAATGCCAAACTGTAACTGCAAACAAGACTACAGCCCTGTTCTTGCACCACTCAGCTGTCAGGAGGCAGGATGCAGCCATGTTCAGTCCTTCTATAAATAAGAGAAATAAAAAAAAATAATAAAAACAATAAAAACAGAAAAGGGAGGCTTGTAAGCTGTAAAGTTAATTAAAACTGGGTATATTTCAGGATATGACTATAAGCAACAGCAGTCCTTTTTAGAGCTCACTTCAAAATTTTATACACACACACTGTATATGTGTGTGTATGTATGTGTGTGTGTGTGTGTGTGTGTGTGTGTGTGTGTGTATATATATATATATAAAAAAAAACTGCTCATCTACAAAGTGCTGGTAATGTGGAACGAAACCAAGCATGCCCTTCCATCCCCAAGAACCAGAACTGCTCTGCCCTTGTTCAAATACTGCAAAGCCTTCAAAACCAACAAGATCATTGTAAGATATACAAAGAGAAAGGCAAGCTGTTAATTTTTCCCTCTCATGGCAGACCTGCTTCTTGTCATCTGTTTGTGTCAATGGACCTGGCGGTGGTGTCTTTAACCGCAGTACACAAGTGCAGACCTCCACGCAACCAGGCCTCTTTTAGCTAACCACGCTGTGGGTGACATAACTTCACATATATAAATAGATCAAGAGCTTCCTCCCACTTGGAGAGGGTGAGGACTGACTGTGTGTGGAGTTTGACACTCCCAGACTCCTGCAGCTTGCTGGAATGTAAAACTCCCCTTTGGGTCTGAAAGGGTGTGTATACATGTAAGCAGCACGGCAGGCGAGACACTCCAAAAAGCAAAGCCAGCGAGTTACCAAGAAAAAAAATTACATTTATATTACACACACACACACACGATCTACCAGACAAACACAAATGCGAGACAGCCAGAGTTTATCTGATCCAAGTATTTGACACATTCAGCAAATCTCTTTGTGGCTGTGCGCACTTTCACACCGCTGACCACAAGAAGCCATCATAACTTTCCCACTTCTCCTTTCTGACACCAGCGCGCTTCTGCACAGCATCAGCAGCCAACAATTTAGGATTGGAGGGACAGCAGACACAGTTCCACGGGGTGAGTATCTGGCTGTCACATCCCTAATGTTTCCTGCAAACATCCAGCTGTATTGGACCTAACTCCACCCAAAAGGAAAATCCTGCATATATGTTTGAGCTTTTTTTTTTTTTTTAACGTTACAATTTCCACCCTAGCAACACAATGTTATTTACCATGATTTCAAACAGTTGAGTTTCTTTTACTGTGTCAATTCAGGGAAAGTACCTTGGTTAAGGTGCGATTTAGGCCCACATGAATGGGACTGGCTTAAACATTAGCACCTGCAGGTGGCGTAGTGGTTAGTTTAAACCCCACCGCACTTGACTAAGATACTTACATTCAACTTTGTAAAAATTACAATGATGTATAAATGGGTAAAACATCAGAATTATGTTTGGAAGAAAGAATCACTTATTTCCATGAATGCATACTGATCACTTTGGACAAAATGGCTCAGCAATATTCTGCTTTAAACACCTCAGTAGACGGACAACCATGCACAGATGGATCAATATATAGAGATAAAATATTAAAACGAGCGTCGGTCTGGGATCGGATGGGAAGAACGGGGCCATCGCGCCGATCTCCATAACACGGCCTTCTCTTGAGCACAGGACATCGGGGGAAGGTGGCAGCCAGGCGGGGCGATGGGACAGCCGCTCCCTTGGCACCCACCTGGAACTGGGCGACAACACAGTGGAACAGGGCGAACCCCGCCGACACAGCACAACATCCCATCCACCGTTGGACACGAACCGTTCACAAATGCGATGGCGGCGCTTAGCCGTAGCGCTCGACGCTAAAACATAAACACAAACATGTGCGAACAGCCACGCTGACGGATAGCTGATGCTTACAGACATATAAATATATATGGTACATTGCCCATGATATAAATATGGGCAACGTACGCGGACACAGATGTTACTTTATTGACTCACAAGGCGACAAGCAGTAGCCGGCGGCAAAAACACACATGTGGTGACACAATAAACAAGTTAGAGACCAAAGGGCGAGATAAAACAAGAAAGTGAACATCGCTGTGTGACCGGGGGGGAAGAGGAGGACGGGGCGGTAAAGAGCCGTAAATTTAACAAACATCCTTGGGAGGTTTTAGCGCTCGACCCCCCTTCCTGGCGGCTCGCAATGAATGACTCGGATCACGCGATGTCGCCGTCCAGTCGTCGCCCCGTCGCGCTCACCTGCCCTCCGCCACAGTCGCCGCGATCTTTGGCCGCGCTGCAACGCGGGACTTTGAGCCCTCGATCCCCGGCGCCGTCTCGCTGACGAGCGGCCACCACTCCGCTTGGCCGCCCGCTCCCTCACACGCGCCGCTCTCAAAATGGCGGCCATGGCACGGCGGTCACGTGACTCCCAGAGTGTGTGGGTGGGAGGCGTCACGTGACCACGGTGGAATCCGCGCCGCGCGAGCCTCGCTTTCGCGCTGCGGCGGGAGGCACGTGCAGTACGCGTCACACGTCACAATTAATAATTAGTACTTAATAGCGTCCACGCAATATCGTAAGTCTCCAATAATAATAATACTAATAATACTAGTACTACTACTAATAATAAAAATAATAATACACATATTGTCTATGCCCAAGTCGCCTGCAACAGCAGTTACACTACATAGTTGCACATTTGCTATAATGTCAACTTATAATAATAATAAATTTTAATAATAATGCAATGATGTGCTGTGAAAGCAACCGTAAAACGAATGAACAATAGGCTAACTGCGAGCGAGCCACAATTTTGTTGGCTACTGCCATCTAGTGTTTGTAAAAATCAATTCGCTGTGAGCTCAAGGTTTAACGTTCAGTCAGAATAACTTTTATTTATTGTATATTCTATTTGTCTAACATATTTATCACTACAGTTGCTTTTCCTGTAACTTGTGTCCTCATTTATTTGTACAGTTGTAGCACCCATAATTTCCTTTAGGATTACCAACTTGCAGCTGCGCCTGTTAGGGGTTGCCACAGCAGATCATCCACACATTTGGCAGATTTTTACACCAGATGCCCTTCTTGCCACAACCCTCCATTTTGTCCAGGCTTGGGACCAGCCCAGAGGTACACCCACTTTGTGGCTGGATTTGCATCGACACCCAATGTGGGGCTCAAACCCACAACTCTGAGTTTACAAGGCTCACGTTCGACCGACTGAGCTAGCCAGGCAAGGACAAGTAATTTCCTTTAGGATTAATACATATAAATTTCAAATAAATTACAATAAGTTATTCAAGTATTGCTCATATAAGTGAAATATCACACATTCTGCCTACCAGAGTTATATTAATGGGAAGTTAACAAAGGAGTTATTGCATATCTGTGTCTATGAATGACTGGAAGTGGAGTTGTAAAGCCTGATGGCAGCGGGAAGGTTAACTGTGTCACCTTGTTGGCATGCACAGGTGTACAAGAGGGCACAAAAGGTGCATAATACATTGAACAGACAAGTTAAAAAATAGTAAGATGATAGATGGATAAATACAGTAGACAGATAGTTAAATACATAAAGGGATCACTGCAGTTGATACTGGAAGTACAGTGAGAGGGTGGTCAGTGGTGGTGGTAGGGATCAATCCCTACGCTTTCCTGAATTCCTTGGTGTTTAAATGTATTTTTCAGGATTAAATAAGATTATTTACTGAAAAAAACCCCAAATTTAAGACATTTTTTTGTTAACCTGGTGATAAAACTAATATATCCACAAATTTCATGTAGTGCTTTCAGACCTGCTTCAGTATTCTCACCATCTTGTTCAATATCACTTGAACAAAGATCAAACATATTGGATGGATGGATGGATGCGAAGTGAAAATGCGGATGTTTTGATCGCGGTGCTCCAATTACAGGAAAATAACACACTTAGAAACCAAACCCTTCGTAAGTGCGCAGAGTAATAACTTATTTACCGCGGTGCAGGTGTCACTGTTTTGTGGCCCAGTGGATTGTGGGCCATTGTGAGAGTGTGGTTCAGGCTGCCCTAAAAGCCACAGGAGAATAACACTAATATGTGCCTCTTGGATTTATTGTTTTAATTAAATTCCTTGGCACATTCTTATAAATTGTTTCCAGGGCTGTGTCCAGTTCCGTAAAAGACTGTTGGTTAGATATTACTTTTCTCTCTGACGTCTGTAAACACGTTTTATGTCTTGTAAAAAAAAAACAAAATAAATAAAAAACGAAAAAGAAGGTATAAATCACGGATGCACAATCTAGAATAGTTAAAAGCTCAGGTTTGTTAAGGTGTGATAATATCTAATGTTTTAAGCAAGAAGGCATCCGACTTGTCCACATAAATGTGTGACATAATAGTGACAAAAGACCTTCCTCTCCTAAAGATTGCCGGTTTAAATTCCAGGAGGGACGCAAGTATTGTGATTAAGTCTGAACAGATCCAGTAAAAAATACCCCATTGTTAAATAGACTGTAGGGTTCTTTATTTAAAGTGCCCAGATAAGCCAAGTAATAAATGTAAAAAAGGCATTTTGTTGCTTTTCATCTGCTTCTGTGCTACAGTACTTAGTTCTTTACAAAAGAAAAGTTAGCTGAATAAATGACCAATATTAGATATTTTTTTAAGTTACTCTCATGATGCTGGAACCAATACAGGGCGGGTGACCTGCTGCCTCATCATGCTGGAGATGTCCATCTGAGTGGGAAAAACTGCAGCCACGAAGGGGTGGACTTGGCCAACAAAAGAGGTTCAGATAAGCTGTTCCATTTAGAAGTTCTTCAGGGTCCCTAATGTGTGCCAGGAAAACATTCCCCACACCACCATGCTTCTACCGCTGGCCTCTACTGTTAACACCAGACAGGATGGATATGCGGACCCGTGTTGCTCGTGTCAGATTGTGATCCTTCCATCAGCATGACGTAAACACAACCTGGATTTCTCCAACCAGGCAACTTCTTTCCATTCCTCAACAGTGCAGTTTTGAGTCTTTTGTGCCCACTGGAGATGCCCATTCTTGTTTTTTGCTGACAGCATTGGCACCCGACATGGTCTTCGGCTGTTGCAGTCCATTCGACACAAAGTCTGATAGATGAGGTCTGGGATGACACTCTGCTCACCAGTGTGGAATTCAGATGTGATTTGCCAGGCTATGGCCTATCTGTTTGCTGCACCATTCTCCTTTGGCCCCTCTGATTCACAAGCTGTTTTTGTTCACTGACCAGTGGTCCTTTTTTTCTTTTTGGACCTCCTCAATAAACCCTTGAAACAGTTGTGTGTGTGAACTTCCAGGATGATAGCCATTTGGCACATGCTAGAATCTGTGCACCCAACACCAACAATCGTGCCAAATTCAAAGTCACTGAAGTCATTTTGCCATATCAATGCTAAATTGAACGCTAACTGATGCTAGAACCACTGGCTTGCCTAATATATGCCACAAGCTGCAGTCACATGTGACATAATGAGCTGTAATGTGTCGTGTGTGTGTACCTAATAAACTGGCAGCTTAGTGTACATGATTAACAATTTTCCTGAATTATAAAGACGCAGCAGTTCCACTAATGTCCGCCAGAGCCCGCTGTTTCCTCGTCGCAGTGTTCACAGTTCAGTTGCTGCTTTTTCCAGGTGTTCCAATCTCACCCTCTCTTTCACTCGCTCTCTCTCTCTCTATATATATATATCCACTGTAAGAAAAATGAGTGTTGAAATATTTTTTTCCACATGATTTTATTAAGTCTAATATCTACACTGGCTATTACTGGGGCAGCCTTTCATTCAAAGGCACAGAGGTGCACTTCTCTAACCTAGAGTGACAAGCGATATACTTTCCCTCAGCCATTACAGTGTGGCCTCGAGCAAGGGACCTGATTCTTTGGAAATGCTGGAATTAGGTTATTTCTATTGAAGTATTAAAGTAATACTTCATGTTAACTCATAATATCAGAACTCTTGCTTTTTTCTGAGAACTGTGAGGAGTAATGAGCAAACAAATGTAAGTGTCATGCTATCATGGCTCTCTGTGTTTACACATATTTGTCGGTGGGCTGTTTTTTACATTTTTCAAGAGGGTTTTAGTACATAATGCCGTATATTTGATAAATTGACAGGGGCATGGTAGTTTTTATCTGCTCGCACGCACATTTCTCACGTTAAAGGGTATAACATGCTGGTTATATTGGTGATCCAGTGTGTCATGCTTGGGGCTGAGACATTAAGTGGAGATAAAAAAGGTCAAGTGCTTGGTTGATTACAGGTTATGGATGAACTTTGCTTTTTACGCAAAGAAGCTGGGGTGATGGCGAAAACCGTAGAGCGGCTGGATCCTCTGCGTGAAGCAACTTTCTCCATTTCCAGCAATCATGTTGGGTCCGTGGGGCACCAGTGGGTCAAATCCCAGTCTGCATGCGGACCAAAAACTTGCTTGACAGTGTCAAATCAGGTTGGATTCACGCGGCACTTGGCGGCGAGTGGCTCCAAGCAACTTCTGTTTCCTCCCCGTATCCCTGGGCCCGATCTCCTCTTAATCTCCACCCAGTCACAGCCAAAATCAGGCGCTATTGGGAAATTCTGGAAAAGAATGCTCTGGCCTTTCATAGCAGCATATTTTTTTCGACAAACTTGCTTTTATAAGTATATAATAAAACCACAGTTTAAGTTGTCATTTTTGAACCATCTGCCCAGATATAAAGGCTTGTTTTAATACAGCATTTATTTTAGTGCTTAGATAACTTGTTGATAGGACAAAAACATTTGTTTTTCAGCATACAGAATAATTTTACCAATAAATATTAAAATTTATACAATTAGTAATTTATCTACTTCTATAGTAGCATAACAATCTGTGAGGAATTTGGAAGGGCCAAAAAATGTTAACATTTATTTTATGCTTTTCTCCAAAGTAACTTACTGTGATTTACCCATTAATACAGGAGGGTCATTTTTGCTTTTATCATCTGGTCCTAAGCTCAGGTTCTGTGGAGGTGGGGGGGTGTTCCTAATAAATTGTCAACTCAGTGCATATGACTTTTAATTCGCCTTATACAGCACAAGGCAGGATTTTAATTTATGTCCATTTTGATCAGCTGCTGCGAGCATCACGCATCCAGCAGGACTGTGGGTGGAGATACACACAAATACCAGGGAAGACATTAGGCTTTTGGGGGTGGGGTGGGGTGAGTTGAGGTGAGGTGTGGTGGTGGTGGTGGGGGGGTTGTGCTCTGTTATTATGACTGTGCACATGAATAATTTTTAAATGGCGTAAACTTCTACTGATATTGCTGATGACTCTCATAAAGAGGGATGTAATTCTGCAGTCTGCCTCCAGGCCGCGGTGTTGGCTTATGTGTCATCCAGAGGGGTTTAACGGTGGAGGCGGCCACTAGCTTACATGACCTTTGTCGCTCTCAGGAGTCTTTCATTTATCCCTGCTGATGAGAAGCCAGCTGTGGCAACCGTGTGTGTGTGTGTGTGTGTGTGTGTGTGTGTGTGTGTGTGTGTATGGGCAGCAGGAAACAAGTGCACTATTGTCCTTATGGGAAATGGCCCTGCTCACGTGACTCTCCCGGCTCTCTGTCCACCGGGGCTCTGCTATTGCATTGTGGGTCTTTAGGCAATAAGGGACGATGTATGTTTCCTATTTGCCTTGGAAAACAAATAAAATGTCAGTTCCGCTTTATTTTTCTGCCCCTCCAATCGTGCGTCGGTTAAAGGTGTCTGCAGCAGCCCGCTCTTCTCCCCACTGCACCTTCTCACCACTGAGCTCTTTGTTTGTGGTCCATCACATCCCATTTCATTCCGGCCCAAACCTTTATGTCTCCCTGGCCTGCGAGTCGAAATAAGCTGGAAAACTGCGTCGCTAAACCTTCGTGTTACTGCCGTGGAGGAAGCACACATCTCCTGTGCACGTTCACTGTGCAGCAATTCAAGCTGCTTGATGTAAAAATGGAAAATTCTGTAATCTCATCATTTGCGTGGACTTGTTTCGTTGTTCATTCGCTTCTTGCAGTAATTTACCTATTTATACAGCAGGGTAATTTTTACTGTCCAATTCAGGCTAAGTACCTTGATCAAGGCCTCTACAGCAGGAAGTAGAATTGGAACCTGCAACCTTTTCATGGAGGGTATGGCCTCTAAAAACTGTGCTTCCTACTAGGGTCTAAATTTACCTGCTCACACAATGTTGTAATCATCTGCTCCAGATTACAGTTTCTATTTGGTGTCTTCCTGCATGGACACACACACACACACACACACACACACACACACATACACACACACACACACACACACACACACACACACACACTGCCATCCAGCTAAAGCTAAACAACCGTGGCCAATTAGCTCTTCTTCAAGTTACTTGGCATCATGTTCAGCATCCACCTGCAGATCATCGTCATGACGACCTCTGTGCACAAAGAGGACCATCTCCTTCCCCGGTTCAGATCTCCAGGTCACCGTGGCTGGTTTGGAATGACCTGCTCGCAGCAGGATTCCCACAGGCCCCTCCCTTCCGTTGCTCTAGTTGCTCTCGCTGTCACTTTGGTTGATCCTGCTCATCATTATTAGCCATTGCATAAAACGCATCACTGAATCCTAAAAATCTCCAGGAAATTATAAACTGTTGAAACAGCACAAGGGCCATAAAGATGATGTATAGTGAAGCTGTCTTTAGATGCTGTAACGCGTGCAACCGAACAACTGCGGTGGTGTTCGCTAAAAAGTGCTCGTACTTTATAGCCCTGCTTCAACCACAAAAGCCCAGCCTATTAAATATGTAATTATTTACTGCCGTTAATAACATTAAATTCATTGATTTTCTGAGCCTCCCGTGGAAGAGTTTGCCGAAGCAAACTTGCAAAAGGGTAAAATTACCTTCGCGGCGAGATGCAGAAAGTTGGATGCTGGTGGGGGGGGGGGGACCACAGTTTCTCTTTCAAGCATGGAAGTGCTCTCCTTGAACTTGGTTGAATAAATTACTTATTGATCAGTGACTAGTCAGATAGAAATAAATAAATTAATTCATTAACTAACAGCAGGTGGTAGTTTGGCTCACAAGTACCATCAACAATAAACATTATTTCTGAGCTCCAGTCTAAGTTATTCGTATGAATTATACCACATCATTTCATTTTTGAGATATATAAATCATACAGGGTTAGGGGCACAGGAGCAACTGGTAACCTACTGGTTAAAGGTGTCACATTTTGACTTGAATGGCCCAAGTTCAAATCCCACCTCCTGCTGTAGTGTCCCTTCATCAAGGTCTTTACCCTGAATTGACACAGTAAAATTTACCTTGCTCTCTAAATAGTAAGTTGTAGGTAACTTAACACTGCAAGTTATGCTGGAAAGAATTTGTCAGATGGGTCACCATTAATGTATGCTTTTATTTATAAATGTTAAAACAGTGCCAGTCAGAAGTTTGAGCACAACTGCGCCATACCTTCATGGGATGAACTAGACAGTACAGTGAAGGCAAAGCAATGCGCAAGGGGAGGGAACTTCTGCAGAGGAGTTGGAAGAACGAAGCACCACATTTCCTCACAAAACTTGTAAATCCACCAAACTTTTGACTCCGTATACAATAATTTTATACCTTACATATTTCTGACTGCTATAAATGCATAAAAGGCCTAGCAAAAGTGTTCTAAACCCCTTTAAAATGATCAAAATTGCCTGGATTACAGATTATACTCACACATATTTCTCCAGTCAGCATTTTTATTGTGAAAGCCTAGAATAAATAACTTGTCTGCAGAAATTGGTAGTGAAAACAAAAAAAAAAAAAAAAAAAAAAACTAATAGATGCCGTTTGGCAGTGTTGATAACTTTCAAGAGGTCTGAATACTTTTGCCAGCCACCGGAAATCCAAAATAAGAACCGCACAGTAGGTGTCCCCAGGAATGCGGCACCCACGACAGACAATCGCTGACCCTTTGAGTATGCCGAAAAGGATGGGAAGAACAAATCGCAAACGTACCGATGGGGAGGTTAAGAAACTGCATGCATGTGAAATAATGTGTGGGTGACTTAAAGTAAAATGCAAGTTATTTAAAAAAAAAAAAAAAAAACAGGACACCTTAATAGAAATCTTTAAGGGACTCTCCATAAATAGAAATCATTAACTTTTAAGACAGGATCGCCCTGCTTATAAACATATATTTACAGCAGCATATTTGCCAGTTTATCAAATTAACAACAAACAGCAAAAAAGATTTATTTACAATGTAAACCACATTTATTACATTTACTTAAAATATTCAGTCCAGCAGTTTTTGGGGGCCGAATATGTTTCACAGATTACAGCTAATGGTAAAATCCTTAAGATTAACAGCCTATAGTATGTTTGTGTTTGTGATTATTTAAAGATGTAATAAAACGTATAATAGATTAGCGAAGGAAAAATGAAAGGTTTGAGCCGTAAGTGCAATATTCTCTTAATGCAAGGAAATGATGATGCGGCGCAGCCCCCCCCCCCATAACGCAGAAATTATCACTCGAGTCACAGAGTCGCAGTATCGACCCAGTAACTCTTCTTTTGTAACAGCCCCGGTTATGAGGGCTGCACGTCTCCCCAGATATATTTTTACACTTAGTGAAATGAAACAAAAGGGGAATTTTGACGGCGTTTCATCCAAACCAATCAAGTGTAAATGAATGGTTGCCCGGTTTAAAACAAAAGCCCAGGACTGTGATTTTGCTCAGTCGAGTGTCGGCTGGCGACCCTGTCTTTCGCACCCACTGAGTCCTGATGACCTTCAGGCTTTCGGTCCAAACCTGACCCAAAACTGCACGAAACATTCTTAGGTGCAATGATACCAGGATTAGCGCTCTAAATCCTCAGAATGTGTCCTGGAGAAATGGAGTTTAATAAAACGCCATTAATACAGCAAAATACAAATGCAGTGTGAAACTGTGGACGCCTAACCTAACACAAGCTAGATCAGCCATACCTTCGATAAAAATCAAATAAACGCAGAAACGCAGTCTGTTTTAATATGTATAAAATTCCAAAATGTTTGAAATTAGTTTTTGATTTTTTTATTTAATGTGGAATTACCCAAAAGGCAAAATACAAGAGCAATGGAGACAAAGCACAATAGAAGGTGGCAATAACTGAGGTGTCACCGTGTCTGGGAAAATGGAAAGCATGAGAATGCATTTTAAAGAAATGAATTTATTTTTTAGCAGGAAGTATATTTTATTGCTACGGACCACTCTTTAAATATATGGATGACCAAAATATTTGACTCCTTTCTTTTAGAAAAAGTTATCATTTAAATACACACCCACACACTAGAGCTTGTTACGCAGTGCTACAAGGTCCCACATTAAATCTTCTGCTCCATTGCCATTGTTTTATATGTGTGGATGTATTTGCAACTTCTCAGTTTGCTGTCTCTGTGTCTATGTTGCTGTGACCCTGTGCTGTTCATAAAATTAAGCAAAAACTGTAAAAATAGCTCAAGGAAAGATAACCGCTCTCCATCCATCTACGTTACATGTTAGGAAAACGCATTATTATGTCACGCAGCCCATGCGGATAATTTAATAGGTGATGCCTACGCAAACGGCAAATAAAAATAACCGATATGTGTGTTTAATTGTGTACACATTCAAAAACAAGGGGGAGAGAAACATTTGAATATTTATTGTCTCATTTAAAGCATAGCTGGAAGCATCATTCACGCTTTTTTTTGCCAGAATAATCTGTAGGTAATTGTATTCCTGAGCCCAGGCTCATGTGCTGAACCCACAGCGCAGCCACCCTGCATTTGACCACTACCTGTCCACTATGTATCTGGTCAATTTGCCATATTAGGTTCGCAAAACAGCTTTGGCTGCTTCCCACTCATGGGTAGGCTTGGGTGGCGAGCAAACATGCACCCTGCTTGAGATTCCCTGCTTCAAAAAATGGCACAAAACAGTTCATTTAGCAGAGTCTTTTCTCCAAAGCAACTTCTAATGTTAGGTTTGTATACTAAGCTACTTGTACTCATTTATTTAATTTATGCAGGTGGTTAAGTACTTTGTTCAATGGTACATCTATCTATCTATCTATCTATCTATCTATCTATCTATCTATCTAGGCAGTAAGGTCTCTCCATATTTATATGTATATATTTTCATCCATCCGTGAGTCATTAACCACTTTCTCCTGGTCCAGAGTCCACCACAGAGACATGGGGCACTGGGTTATAAAACTACAGCCTGAAAGGGGGCTCCAGTCCATTGCAAGGTGGCCACACACACACTAGGGGCAATTTGGAGTGGCCAGTTCATCTAAAACTCATGACTCTTGACTGTGGGAGGAAACCAGAGCATCACTGTACCAACCTATATTCACTGTATATTTATATTAAATTATATATTACGCCATTTGCTGCACCAGTTCTGCGCTCTGACTCCAGAAGAAACAGAAACACCTACACACCGCCACGATCACCACCTTTGCACCTTTCTCTAGAATTCCACTTTGACTAAATTTAACGGAAGTTGTACACGAGACTCGGGTAGGAGCCGGACATGGCTGCAGCACGCTCAGAAGGCGCAAGGAGACAAGCTGCCCCACGGACGATGATTCCTCCTAAATGGGAGCAACGGGACACACAGGAGATGGGGGAAAGAGACATCCATCGCGGACGCTTCAGGAAGAACACAAGGCATTTGGGGAGTTTAATGTGACCTAATAAATATTTAATTCCTGTTTGGGTGTGAGTCGTCTTCAAAGCAGATTAATCTGCCGGGGAACCGGACCGTCGCTGAACAGCGATGTAGAAAATCTAGAAAATCTTTAGATAAAAGGTGAAATATTTGAACCATTTGATTTGGATCCCATTTGTACAAAACTATTATAATATCTACACCGCCTACGTAAAACATGCAGTGATGCACTTATTCTCATCCACGGACCAATAAAGTAGAATAGAAGCAAATCTTATTTATAGTGGTCGATGGGATTTGCTTGAAACGGATCTCTGTTTCTCCTTTCCAGACGGTTACGGAAGCGGCAGGTGAGTGCATCTGGCGCGGCAGTAATGGAGGCCGTATTTTCCAGGGTGTGTGGATCTGCTTGCTACGTGTTATTCTCCCCGCCCTGTTCCTCTCCCGTCCTTTGTTTCCCAGGATGGGGAAAATAGCGGTGTGACTTCTATCTCGAGGCGAGAAGAAACAGATGGTTGTTCTCCCAAAGACTTCCTAATACTGCGGGGAGCTCTTGTGACATATATTTATAGACAAGTGCGGTACATCGTCGAGAGAGAGAGGTATTTGTCCTCAAGTAAGGAAAAATATGGCTTCAGCTGCATTTTGTATCGGCCGGATAAAAGTAATGATCGATTATAGCCAGAGAGAACATCTCATACTAATTTTATCAGAGCCGAAAGAAAGGACGAGTCACGCAGACAAGTGTTGTTTTCGTAAAGTCGTCCGGAAAAATTAACACAATTAACTTGCCCTTAGGTGCAGGATTCGAGGCCTGCGTGTCGCGTCGCAGTTCTTTTATAAGCTTATGGGAGAAAAAAGGAAAAACAATAATTTTATTTCTCTTTCCCCCTCCAGCTGATGTTTTTTCTTTTGTTTCTAAGGAGACGTAATGCGCTTTTTTTTTTTGTGGCCGCCCTCTACCTTGCAGACCTCTGCTGATGCCTCTTCGGTGAGTTAAGTGCCCCGGCTCTCATGCGCGTTTGAAGCGTTTCCAAAAGGCCCCACCTTCACCTCCGTGTCTTTTCCAAGGCCACAGCTTCAGCTGCGTTTTTAGTTAAAAACGCCCCTTGTCCGCAAGTAACCAAAGGCTGCTGTCAAACATAATGCAACGCTAGGGTTTATTCTAAGGTTATTAAAAGTGCTTTGAAAAAGGTTTTGACAATTTTTCAGTAAAAAAAAAATATATATGAGCAATCACCTGCATATCTCAGAGCCATATGTAGGATGGGTTTATTTCCTGAAAAATAAGTTGACACTGGAAAAACACTTTTTTGGACAAGAGAACAACAGAACACAAGTTGAGTTGTTTTCAAAATGACGTAAATCAGCCATAGATACAATGCTCAATTTATAAAAAAGTAAAAATTTTAATGATTATAAATAAAATAATTCCTCGCAAAAATGTGACAAACTGACAAACACAGATAGATAGACAGATAGATAGACAGGCAAGAAAAGCCAAAGATTAAATGAATAAAAAGGTAGGGAAGAAGGGAAGTTCTTCATGCCATCTCTTTTGAGTTCCTTACCCTCTAAGCAGCAGACACACTGGAATATGCACTGTGCAGCCAGCAGCCAGTGCTGAGGATCTGCCACTGTTATTCTGTTTAACATGAGCCACTGCCGCCTATGTTCGAATCCCGAAGGGCGCAACAAAAAGCCTCTGTTTTGCGTGGCCTGGACCTGATAAAAAAATGACGGTGAAACTCAAGCGGGGTGCTTTTCCCCTACTTTCCTGGGAACCCTTTTGGTAAACACAGTGGGACAGAGCGTCTTTGTTGTTTCTGGTCCTGACAGACTGATGTCACCTCCACACTTGGCCCCGGCTGAGACGTGACCCGATTCTGTATTTTTTGATGGCTAAACACAGACCCAAAGTGACGATTAGCTTCATTATTTCACCCAGCTTCCCTGGCAGATCCCCTCACATGAGCTGTGCATCCTGACATTTATATAACCAGATTTTTAGCATAGCGGCCAATTGAAATATAGACACAGCGGGCTCACTACAGCCATATTTCACGGATAATTTAGACTTGTGGCCACAAGTGCGCAGCTCGTTCGTTCAATCTTGATGCCTTATAACAGAACATCTACCGCTTTAACAAAGGAAATATCATGATTTTTCCATTAGACTACAAATAGGAAGGTGTAATTACACTTTGGGACACATAATATATAGGACACAATTTAACTGTGGGGCTTAAGTTTCATTAGGGTTTAATTACAGTGGTTGCAAGCTATTATCCTTCGCTAAGTATTACTAAAAGACTCCATTAGCCATTAGCGACCAGCAGCGGCCAATGAGGACGCGCGGCGTGGAGGGTAGCTCCGGCGGCGAAACGCCGATAAAGAAACATGGCGCCACGCACGCATCGGCGCTCGGTCAACTACGACGGGAACGCGCGTACTTCGGAAAGCGGCTCCTCGTGTCCTTCGCGCTATGATCTGTCGCGAATTTGCGCGGTTTTTATTTACGCTCAAGGCCGCATGGCACCGATACCTGCTTTTATGTCTTTGTATCGGAAAGACCTCGTCATGTGTTTTTTCTAGCTGAGGGTTAGATGACCGGCGTCACATTTGGGGGTTGGTTCGCAGCCCAGTAATTTTGGGATAGATTTCGGACCACCGCGACTCTGACCAGGATCAGGTGGTTGAAAGATGGGTGTTAGTTACTACCACCTCAGGGATCAGTACCCGGTGTTATTGTTTGTATTTGTGTTTTGTATTTGTATTTATTATCACGTCTGTGTAGCTATTGTGTATTTGTTAACACCTGACTGTGTTTATACAGGTGACCGATGGCCTCTATGAGTTACGTCTGAACCTGTGCAGAAGATATTTTGTTTCTGGTGCACACCTGCGGAAAATGAAAGGACCGTGAGCATAAACCGGAATACAGACCCCGAAAGCGGGACCCGAATGCGCGGAGATGAAACGCAGACAGGTGCGCATCCATCCGCAGGGTAACAAAGGAGGACGTGAACTGTACACAGCAAGTTGTCATCCCGAAAGCCGGTCCAAATTAACCGGCAAATCGGCAGAGAGAGCCTGCTTTATGTGTAATTATTTTCTGGATTATTGCCGAGTTAAAAACTATTTATTTATTTATTTATTCATTTATTTTTGCCGATATCTCATTTGTCAAGAGAAATGGAACTTTTAAAAAGCAACTAAACCTTTGTTTTATTGGATTGAAACTGCAAGGCTATTAACCGTTATAGGTATTTGGCCCATATGAGATGAGCTGCTGACGCAGGAGTTCGGACCTGTTAGGCAGCCGGTGTCTGCGGTGAAAGCCGCATCTTACTTCCACAGCTAATTTGTGGTAATGGGCAGGCGAAAATGAATCGGCGCTCTTCCTCCGATTTTTATTCCTTTGAATATTTGCTGGGGCGCACCGTCTGCTTGGGGTGCTGTTACAGGTGAAGCTGACGGGCGCAAACAACGCTTGAGAAGATGCAGGTCAGTGTGAGAAAACGCACCTGAGTGCGACACGCCGATCGGGTTGACTTTCAAGGTCGTGTCGGGCGAAGGAGCTCCCGATTTTTGTTGACTGCGCCCTACATCAGTTGTAAGTCTTTAAGGTCTATTAGGGTGGCAAATCTGTCTGTCAGGTTTAATGTCAGTACCGTCTGGTCGGGGGCTAAGAGAAGATCTCAGTGGACAGATAAAGGGCAAGAGACAGGCCTGTCAGCGGTGTCACGAGGACCGAGGCTTGACGTGGCAGTGGAAGATTGTGAGAATGAAGAGCGACGTGGCTGGAACTCGCCAAACCAGCACCCCGGAACCCACGTCGCACGTCCCGCCCATGTATAAGCGGAGTCAGGCAAGGCCGATGGTGGCCGCGACGGTGGGCTGGCAGGCACAGGCGGCTGGGGGGTTGCTCCTTGCCCTGGGGAGCTGCAGGGAGGGGGCTGCGGTCCTGGAGACGTTGACATGGGAGCTCGTGGCCCATCAGCCGTGCGGCGAAGTGGCGTGTGTGTCAGATGAACGGATGTGGCACGTGTCCAGATGTGACGGCCTGTGACGCTCGTGGGGGCTGCCCCCTGTAGGACAACAAGGGTACGAGGATTTTTCCCCAATTCACCCAGCCGTGGGGTGCTGCAGACATGCTCGTCCCCACCTATTCACACACATACTCGCAGATACTAAGGAACTGGACCTTGTCTTTTAATGTTCTTTGCTACCCTGGTACCAATACTTCATAAAACATGTATAATATCATAAATAGGGTTTATTTATGGTCCAGGAATGAACGAACGAGCGCTTTTTCCCCATTTAATGGTTGTGTGATACCTCAGTCCAACTACAGATGGCACTCTTAGCCATTTCTGCATTTCACAACTTTTATTATGAGCACTTATTACACATATTCTCTGTTTAGACGGCACTTTCTCCCATTTCAAATATCTTATTTGCATGTGTAGTGCAAATTGTATAGCACTTGGCTCCTACACGCTGCACAGACACCTGCCACCAGGCATAACAAATGGGACTTATGCGTTTCTTTCTGCACCATGTCAGCCCCATGGTGAGCAAGTTTACGGGGATTTGTCCTGGCAAGAAAGGCAGAATGGATATACTTTAATGTACAAAATTGGGAGAATTTCATCCGGCAAGCTCTGTCCTTTTTGCCCAGAAAGAAATGAAGAGAGGATTCCGCTGCGTGCCGTTCTTCCCCGTTCGGGCTGAAACATGGCCGCGTCTTCAGAGGCACTCTGAGAACTCAAAGACATGAGCTTTTATTTGTCACTGTTGCCATCAGTTCCGTCGTTGTTGATGTCCACTATTCTACAGCTTGAGGTTTCCCTTCAAATTGTGTAAATTGCCAAGCCCGACCATTTTTTAATATATCTATATATATATTTTTTTCACGGAAACGTTAACAGGGCAGAGCCCAATTTGGTGGTGCTGCTCCTGCATTAGCAGCGCTGGAGCTGGCAGACAGCTGACAAGTGCGCTGCTTTAATCAGTCATCCGCTGGCAGGATGAGAACTCGGCTGGCGCCCTGAGAAGAGAGGGATGGAAAGAAAGAAAGGAAGAAAGATAGAAATAAGAATGCTCAGGCGCAGCACTTGAAAGCAGTGGTAAACAGCCGATGTCCTGTGTCTTTGCTGTCAATAGAGGTCCTCCATCAGCGCCTCGGTACCGACGGTAAACGGTTAAGGCCTCTGTTCTCGCCAGAAACCCATCCTTGTTAGCTGAAGGGTTATCCTAAGCATCCCTCGCCGTGTGCTGTCACATGGTTTGGGCTGTGTGTGGGCGTGTCAGACTTTCTATGACACCGAAATCGATGTGTGTGTGTGTTAGCGTGCGCCTATTTCCCCCTCACATGCCTTTGTCTGCTGTGGGTGGTGGCTCCTAATTTGTGGGAGAGTACTGGAGGAAGGAGGAAGAGAGTGAGCTGGGTTTAAGATGGCAAGCTGGGTTTCTCCTGACTCTGCATGCCCTGAGCGACCACGTCGAGGCCGTCCTACTAAAGGCATGCCGACTCTCCAAGGGTCTGACCATGCTGAGTGCTTAAAGTGTCTTCCGTTACGTTTCCTTTTAGGTTATCTGACACCTTTCTCTGAAGCGATTTATCATGTTCACCTTTCATAGCAGGGATTTACCCACTGATACAACTGGGTGATTTTAACTGGATCAATCTTGGGGTAAATACCCTGTCCAAGGGTACTATAGCAGGAGATGGGATTCAAACCCAGGCCCTCTGACAGCAAAGGTGCAACTCCAACCATTCTGGATCACTGTTTAACAGCCTTGGGCCAAGCTGCATTTATTAAAGAAAAAAGCAAATTAAAAAAAGTAAAGCTTGAATTATTATTTGAAATTTTGAAATTTAAGTGTGGTAAACCTTCTGTAAAATCCAGCGCACACCCACCAAACCCAGACAAAGATTTCATTTCGACAACTTTTCTTTCAAACAGTTAATCCATTACATACCTGTACATACCAAGACATACCTGTAAGAGGGAAAAAGTAAAAACTGTTTCTTAATGTTCACAGCAGTTTGCTTGGGGGTACCAGGTTTCAAACCCTGCATCGGTAGTGAGACCTTTGGTTAGGGGTTCTTAACCTAAATTGGCCCAGTAAACAAATACCCAGCTGTATAAGTGTTCAGGTCAGCATGTGCAGGTTAATACCTTAAAGGAGAAAAATGTGTGCTAAAAAAATAAATGTAAATCGTACAATGGTTATTGCTTCTAATTATTGCTATCATTTCAGCCTACATGATTCTTTGATCTGAACTCTATGCTAAAGTCTTAAGAAATATGAAAATGAAGGAAACTGACTTCATAGGCCAGCAAAAGTTTGATGTGACTAAAAGTGTCCTGAGCCCTGTGGTAATACGTCTGCATTTGCAAGACTTGAATCATCTACTCGCTTCATCAGACCTTCAGCCAAGGAATAATGATCACCTGCTTTTTTCCATGTAGCTGACACTTTTCCGTAAAGCAGCTTACAGTGGTAAATTACAATGTTTTACCCTTCATTACCAGTGGGAGACTTGCTAATACTGCATCGACTCAGGGCAGGTATTCTGTTCAAAACTACTACGGTTAGGGGCGAGAATCAAACCTCGATTCTACTAAGCCATCTTCTGGCATAGAAACCAGGATCGAGAAGAGACGAGAACCGACGACCAACACGACACCGGCCTACAGCTGTAGGTAACGTTACGGCTTAGCAAAGCTCTTTGGGCACTTTGTGATGCCACCATTAGCAGGCCCCCCGCCAACCAGCCGTGACTGATGCCATCTGCAGGTACCTTAGCTTTGGGTTTGATCATCATCCACTTACAGCTGAAGATAACAGAAGCACGGAATAGTCCCCGTAGATGGAGATGCAGTGAAAGCGCTCAGGTGTCCACAGTAAAACCTCCCATAAAAATCCTAAATGAGGCATCAGCAGCAGGACACAGAGCTCTTGAAGCCTGATCTGGAGGCTGCAACCAGCTGTTGTGGCGGTGATGAAGAAGGCTCGGGGTCCTTTAAGTGCCAATATTGTCCAGCAGAAAGGAATAAAAAAAAAAAAAAATAAATAAATAAAGGACTCAACATCCAAGCTAATCGAGCTCCCTTTGTGCTGGGTGTGTGAGCGATGCCATTGTTTCGCCTCCGGAGGTTTCATTAGGGCCACTGTGGAGAGACTCTCATTGACAAAGCTGAAACATGATTTATCTCCCGCCATGTGCTGACACCCCGGCTGGCATGCGCTCCCACCATTGAAGAAAAGAAGGGATCACATTTGTTTTTGATTATTTGACACGCTCCAGAACGACTTGTCTAATGAGCTGAACCTCCTCCTCGAGATCGGTTCCACATTCCTTACGGCCATTAATTAAGACTGTCAAAACTTTCCTTGCACCACAATGCGGTCGCACAGTACGCGGTTAATTAAAAATTATATATCTCGGATCAGGATTACAGTAGCGGTAGCTTTTGCATCTCAACCCCGGGTATTTCGAGGCTTCCGCGCATCTCGCGAGTGCAGTTTGTTGTGACTTCTTCTCCTGGTTTGTTCTCCCGTAGCTCTTCTTCTTATCGGTTGTGCGATTGGCGTCGTTGCTTGCTTGTCAAATGAAGCGCCGGCCAAAAAAAAAAAAAAGTCACACGCGCTAATATTTGGTTGGACTGCCTTTAGCTTCGATTACGGCACGCATTCGCCGTGGCATCGTTTCGATAAGCTTATGCAATGTCACAACATTTATTTCCGTCCAGAGTTGCATTCATTTTTCACCGAGATCTAGTATCGATGATGGGAGAGTCGGACGGCTGGATAAAGTCTTCTCCAGCACATCCCAAAGATTCTCAATGGGGTTAAGGTCTGACTCTGCGGTGGCCAATCCATGTGTGAAAATGATGTCTCTCTCGTGCTCCCTGAAGCACTCTTTCACAATTTGAGCCCCATGAATCCTGGCATTGTCATCTTGGAATATGAAGAAAAAATCCATTGATGGAAAAACCTGGTCATTCAGTATATCCAGGTAGTCAGCTCACCTCATTTTTTGGGCACGTAACGTTGCTGAACCTAGACCTGACCAACTAAAGCAACCCCACATCATAACACTAACTTAAATCCAGGTGCTGACTTTTTTTTTGGCCGGGGCAGCGTATAAATATACAGTGAATATAGGTTGGTACAGTGACACTCTGGTTTCCTCCCACAGTCAAAAGTCATGCGTTTTAGATGAACTGGCCACCCCAAATTGCCCCTAGTGTGTGTGGCCACCCTGCAATGTATCTGCCGCTGTGAAATTTTGTGCTTTTGCTGAGCGCACCAAAAAATAAAACCCTAGCTACTTTGAATTCTAGCGAAACCCAGAACTTCAAAGTACTTACCCTTTCCTTAAATGTGGAAGAGCTCCAAGTGAAGAACCACAGGCGATTTTAACTTTCTTTTTTGTCCATTAATGCTCCAGAATGGGCACACATTCTTTACGTCCTGTATACCATTTTCTACACCGTTTTTTCCCTTACTTTCCTGTGTCATTGCACCTTAGCGCTACGGTATTTTCTCATCGTATGAAATATTAAAAGTGCCGTAGAGAGAAATGCACAGGGTTCGGTTCTTCGGGCGGCGCCTCCGACCGCAACGAAGAATCAGAATGAAGACGGAGGGGAAAAAAGAAAAACATCCAGCTGACCATTAATGCAAATGAAGATGAGCAAGAGCAGATAAACACACATTTGGGATGAGCTCGCGGAGGAGCGCGGGCTGCTCGTTGCCATGGCTCGACGTTGCCGTGGGACGCCTCGCGGCCTGTCACCGCGTGTCACCGCTCATTCTGATGAATGGGTGTAAATCTGCCCCTTCGCTCATCGCGCCGCGATTCACAACAAATGCCCCTCCTGTCGCGCCTCTTGTACGACCATCTGAATAATTTGGAGTTAATCATCGGTGCGTCTCGGGCCCCGAGAGGACCGATCCGGCACCTTAACCGCCTTGCCGCGGGGCCGAAGAAAAATGGGGCCGAATGGCAGAACCCACATCCAGGCCTCGGATTGAAAAAACTAATTTTTTTGTGCAGCATTTCAAAATTGAGCTCGGTCATTTCTTTTCCTTTGACCTTTTCTTCCGTTTCGCAGCCTCCCCTCCTCCCGACTCTACATTATTCATTCAGCGACGCATGCGAATCTAAACACCTATGCGTACCTGCATATGTATATCTGTATTTGTGTACGTCTGCACGTTTGTCTCCGCGTTTTGTGCGTTTTCCAGAGAAAACAGAAACAACTTATTTTTATTTCCAGTTATCAAATATTAATGGCGCACGTCAGGTGATCACCCCCTCATTCGCTGGCTCGGAAGCGGTTCTTCTACTTCAAAGTTCTTGCATTAATTTCTAGGCAGACCTGCCAAGCTTTTGTTCTTGAATATGGTTTATATCACTTAGAGAAGCTGTCACTTCGAAACTGAGCAAAATTAATGCATTTTATTACGCCATTGTCAAATACTTCATGTGTAACAATTTCCCGTTTTTAATTATTATTGCAAATCCCTCGGGGATGCATTTATTTATTTTTTTTTCTAATCAGCAAAAGGAAAGAAAAACTACTTTGCCGACAGTAATTGTTTATGTAATTGTTTTATTTAATAAAAAGCAATAAAAACCAATAAGCTACCTTTCCCTCCCTATACAATTTCATTTTTATTCTGAAACATTTCTGCTCTCTTCAGATTAACGGAAAAGATATTTTACTAATAAATATTTCAGCTTGCTTATGAAGGGCTAATGCTGTCACATTAATATGGAATTATATTTCTTCCAAGATTCATTATAGTTTCATGGCTGTAATGACAGCAAGGCGATGGAACATTTGCAGGCTTTTCGCAAGACATTTATCCGCTACATCTCCCTGAAGGGCACCTGCTTTTTAAGACGCCGCGCCCTCCTTTAACTCCAGTCGCGTCGCAGAGCAGCCCATCCGCAGCTGGGCATCCTGCAGGCGTCACCGTGACAACGGGGTCTGAACTCGTACCGGTGTGGAAATTTTTCCCCGGCTTCTTGCCTTGAATAGAAAGTCCAGCGATGGAGACGTAGTAGATGTTAGCAAATTTGGTCGCTCACTCATTTATACAGGTGACCTGTGTAACAAAAAGAGCTCACATCTGAGCAATTTGGAGCGACCAATTGACCTGAAACACATCTTTGGACTACTGGAGGAAAGCGACTTTGGCAGACGGACCGGGGCGGATTCGGACCCAAGTCTGCATCTGCAACCCCGAGCTGTGAGGCCTCATTCACTTTTAACAAGCTGCATAGCAACTTTGACTTTTCATTTTATAACAGTTAAATACAAATATATATTTAGCAAATATATTTTGCAAATATATATTTAGACATTTCCAACAGTCTTTCTCAATGTTGTCTCAGGTTTGACTTTCTGAGCTCCATCTTAGATGAAAAATATGCACGACCGGGTGTGGTAGGCACCCTTATATTTTCATTTTACTGTACTTTTGTTCATTTAGGGGACGCCATTCTCCAAAGCAACATACAACTCAGAGTAAACACGAGTACAAGAGGACAATGATACTGAAAATGTTCAAACGCGGAGATGCAAGAATCCTCACGGAAGCATCTGGAAAAGAGCCATTTTCTTTTCGTTTTCCTCATGGTGGGCTCTTGTGCAGGTTCCTATGTGTGTGTGCATGGGGTCCAGAGCGTGGCCCATCAAACACACTCCTCGCCACACAACTTCTCTTGACAGCCCTCTGTCTGACTATACGAGCACTTTACAGGCATAAATATTTATGCCACTTGGCTTTATCTGGGATGTGGGCCTTTCAGTGCTGCGCTCCTGATGGGAGATCACTGTAACGCTGGGTTCGGTGGGCGGCATTCGGGGGACGGCCCTGCAGGAGGGCGACCCGGTGGGTGGTGTGGGGGCGCTGCGGTGTTCTTTTCACTCTGGTCAGGACTTCAAGGCAGCTTCCCGCTCAATAACGCATGCTAAGAGCATGACATTGCTTTTGGATTGATTTCAATAAATGCACTTTGAAGTGTGCCATGTGAGTTATTATTCACAGTTTGTGCGTTCTTATGCCAAAAAAAGATCCCATCCAAATGCAAATTAATCTTTTTTTTCGAGCAATATGCAGCATTATTTTTCATTCTTGGAGCAAAAGGCTTCACGCAGCCCACTAACAATATTTATACTTCTTAAAGCAGCCAGATTTCGATGTGAGAGTCCAAAGTGTAAAGGCTGTAGTTGCTGTGCTTATCGATTAGCCGCACAGTCAATGCTGTCCAGGTGAACTGAAACACAGCACCAGTCGAAAGTTTGAGTACACGCGGGCAACACGGGCAGTACTTGTATAGGACAAGCTGGAGATAAGAGTGGGATTAGAGAAGCACATAAGCGATGAGGAGAGAAGTCTGGAGCTCCATCTTGAATGTCGGAAATGAATCGGGATTTCTGACAAACAGCCGGATCTCATTCTGCCGCATCGGTGCCAGAAGCAAGAACGCACGCGTTATTAGGTTGGGACCGAGCGGGAAACGGACCGGCACCCTTCTGGTTACATGGGCAGTTTGTTAAATGCTAGGACCCCTTCAGGCTACCGGTGGACGTGCAGGACTGAGGTCGTCTACAGGCCGCTGCAAACAAGGTGCGAATCACAGACAGCTGTCGGCTCACAGACAAGAAACCTCGATATTTCAGCATCCTGCTTATAAATGGGGCCGGGAGAAATGTGCTGAGTCAGCGGATGGAACTTGACTGAGTCAGAGCTTTTGTTTCCACCTTTACACCTAGGATTTGGAGATGTAACCTTTTCAGCCTTTCCACCCAAAAATTTGGAAGGCTGTCGTTGCAAGCAAGCATAGCTGTATTAGCTCACAATGTTAACAATACAAAAAAAGGGGACAAAAACACGTTCGGAAGGAAAAAATAAATCTAGTAGCCCTTGCTTCAGCAGTGGGGTTTAGTGGTGCGGCTTTATGACTCAGCATACAGTAAATTGCGCAAAGTTCCAGTCTCCGGTCATTTATTCCCTGGTTTATACCCCACTCTCAGCTGGGGGGGAGGGAGGCAGAGGCAGACCGAGATGCTTATCTCTGACCCCCACAGGCATGAATATTGCTTACTCGTAAACCTCAGGTGAAGTGCCTGAGCATGTTTTCCGAAGACAGATGAACGCCCGTGAAACGTTACAAATGGCGCGGGCGACGTCATCGAGCCCCAATTCGCCGGGTCGCTTTTAATTTGCGCCAGTCGATATCCGGTATTGGATCGGACAGAACGCTGCCTGATGACAAATGGCTGGATTAGAGATACTGGGTTTGCGCTCTTACATTATTTACATCAAATTACACAATGTAGTTGCTGATCTAACACAGTAGTGTGGGGCGGCTTTAAATTTTGCAGCTTCATTTTTTATAACCGTTCATAAGAGCGGAATGTGCCGGAAGTGCAGCTGAAGTGTGTTTAGTGGACACAGCAGGGGAGTCCAGCATGGGATTTGTACCTATCACACCGGCCCAGACTCCATTGCGGCAGCACAGCATTAGTCCCGTGCCGCACCGCACCGTCGCTCTCTTTCTGCGCAGTACATCCAAAGGGACAGCAGGTGGTGCAGCGGCTAGAGCTGTTGCCTTCTCAGCCCCCTCCGAGACCCAGGTTCGAGCCCCGCTATCGTCTGCGTTTTCTCTGAGCAAAGTGCTCGTGCTGAGTTCCTCCAATGAGAACGACGCTGGAACACGAATGAGTTAATAATCCGTTTAGTAGAAATGTGCCAGTTCAGGGGATAAACATGAATTTTTGGGACAAACCGGAGAGAAAAGTCCAATTATGAATTGATTATCGGTGGTGGGGAAAATCTTTATTTGTCACAAATAAAAGTAGCGCAAACTCTTAGATTAGAATCAAAATATTTCATTTTTACTGTGGTAACGATAGGCTCCGATTTTGTAGCCGTGCTGCCGTGGAAAAGCTGCAGATAAGGGAACGCGGGTGTGATGTATGTGGAGAAGGAGCGGCTTGTGGCCCCTCGGAGCCTCGCTTTCCGTAATCTATGTGCATAGCGGGGTGTGTGACCGTGCCGTGATCCGAGGTCCCGTGTTTGAAAGCAGACATGCTTCACCCCGCCGCGACTGCGAGAAGCAAAAGCCGGAATTATGGGTAAAGTGCGGAGAACCCCTTCGCGAGGGGGGTCCCATGTGTAAGACAAAACCGCGAGCAGAAATATCACCAATCGATCCCAAGGCTGGAGTATAATGAGCAGAGTGGAATGGTGATATATTTCCCCCAGAGAATTGCCCTGCTTTCTTTTCCAGGCTTTGGGAGCTTTAGGAAATCAGACACATTGTACACTTTAATAGGTGGTCTTGTCCATTACACACTCTCAGCGAAAAGGAGAAAATAATACAGCAGCAGGTCCCCCCCGCTGTCAGTCAACCTGCTGCAGCAGAACATGCAACAGACGACTCGCCGTGCTCACCGACGCGGCCAGTTTTATTTTAATCCACGAAAATGCATATATTTCTCGTCTGAGACCAACATGCTGGTGCGGAAGGTCACTTGCTGATCCAAAGGTGGCTGTGAATTGGGAGGTGAGGGACAGAAAAGTTCTGCGATCTGAAGGTTGACCTGGAATATTTTTCTCCCGCTTGGACTTTCCACTTTAATGCCGGTGAGGGAAATTTGAAATAAGGTTCTGGAATTAGACAGGATGGTACAACACTGGTGGTTTGCAGTTGCAAATTCCACTTGCTTAATGCCAAAAATATTAGAAACAGTGAAGTCATACACAGATATTCGAGGCAAAAAAATTGGGCTTCCTTGAAGATTTAAGCTGTAGGTTATTGCTGCCAATTTGTGGTGGCAAACGACAAAGTCATGGTTAGAACTTCTGCCTTTGGACTTTAAAGGCTCGTGCCGGATCACATCTTCCGCTGCAGTTCCCTCCAGTAAGGCACTTTTTGCAGTAAAAGAATTACCCGCTGCATAAATGGGTAAATCAGTGTTAGCAGCTTAAAGTTGCAAGGCGCTTTGGGAAAAAGCGTCAGATCAAACGGATGGATGTGAATGCGGTTGCCTGTTCTTCTCGCCCGTCTGACTGGTGCCGATGTATTGATCCCTGCCCGCCTTTGGGAAACCAGTGTTTGTAGTTTGCAGGGAGTGGTGGACGAACCCATGCAACAGAATATAATCTACCTCTTTGGAAGGCTCTGGGTTATCAAACTCATTAATCTACATGTCAAGGGGCTGGGGATGAATAATTGTGCGTGGAATTTATCTGCCAATGTGACAGCGACTATTCAGCTCCCCCTACTGCGCGCCACTGCCGCTCCGGCCCTGTAATTACGCTATGCTTTGTCTTCTCGGTTTGTCTTCGTTCCAGGGGAAGGCACTGAAACATGGGCCTGGAGGTCCACACGAATGCTGTGTCCTCAAGGTGGCGCTGGTTGCCACCACTAGGTGGTAAGAAGGGGAGGGGCAAGAAGATTTTCTCTGATCGGCGCTCCGAATTTTCCTTCATTCCAGGATTGAGTCTCTGTGCTTCCTGTTCAGCTGGCTGTTCTTCCCTTGAAACGGCCGTGGGATTTGAGCTCCAGAGTCAGATTAAATATCCAAAAAAGCTGCTCATACGAGGGATGTTGGGCCTGGAAATCATCGTGGCACTTTCACGTTTATGGAAAACATCTTTACCCCGAATTGTTTGGCTTCGTACTTTTTGAAAGGTGTTTTTCTCTCAGCGTTTCCTCCCGATTCCTCGCTCCGCTTTGATATTACCATGTTTTTACTTCATTCAATATTTAGCAAGAATGAAAAAAAAAATGCAAAATTGAAGCGCAAAACAATAACAAATTCATTGCCATGCAGCGGGGAAAGAAAAACTAAACACAACAAACAATGCTGGGATGTGGTCTCATATGCCAGAAGACATCAGTTGAGCTTCCACTTTGCTTCCCCTCAGATCTATAAAGAACAAAGATTTTCTGGTGCTTATTTCATCATTTTTTTAGACAGACCTTGTCGAGAAGGAGAGTCAAACAAGCTAGTAAATAACTAATGTTCATCCATTTGTGCCTGGTGGATGAACTGTCATTAAAAAACACGTAACACCATTTCCTTGTTTGCAGTTTATAATAGAATTGTATTATTAGTTGGGTTTTTTTTTTAACATTTTTATAGCCACTTTCTATTTTTTATTAATTTCCTATTCTACCAATTCGTATTTGTTTTTTTTTTTTTTTTTTCCCCTCTGGATTTAAGACATTGGGATGACAAAGAGGAGAATGGAGGACCACGTCGCTTCCATGGTCATTTGTTGGTCCGAATATACAGTACATGTATGACTTCACTATTTCTAATATCTTTGGTCCCACAGTACATGAACAACATACTAAGCAACTGGAATTTGCCATTATAAACCAACAATGTTGTACCGTTCTGTCTAATTCCAGAACCTTATTTCAAATTTCCCTCATCAGCATCGAAATGGAAAGTCGAAGCAGGAGAACACCATCCAGGTCGACCTTCAGATTGCAGAACTTTTCCGTCCCTCACCCCCAATTCAGAGTCATCTTTTCTCTCTGTGAAGAGCCAGTGATTTATTTTAAAACACTCTGCTGACCTGGGGGTGTCCAACATAGTGTTTGCTTAAATGGACACACCGTGGTTTAAGAATATGCTTTGTGTAGCAGATTTTCAGGCACTGCAATGCATTTAAAAGGACAACCGCACGCAAGATGGAGAACAGATATGTCAGCCCAAGGTTTTCAGGGAGGTACTGTCGACTATTTAAATTCCTCTCTTTTTGCTTCTCAATGAGAAGAATGAAGAAAAAAAATACTCTGTGTACAGAGAATTGTGACAGCTGTAGCTCGGGGATCTCTTGATCTGCATACATTTCAATAAACAAAAAGAAAAATAATTTTCTAGGAATCCTTTGTTGCACATCTACGCGTAATTGGATCCTAAACACGGAGATGAACCATAAAGGGGGGGCATCCTAACATTTGCTCATGGGGAGGATACGAGTCGGACAGCGTGTGTGGCTACCGGGATTACAGTCACACCCTCTCGATCGCTGGTGGGATTAATACGTGTTCAGGCCTGGGTTAAGGAATCCAGCAGAAATCCCATCCCATCAAGCATTTGGGCTGGAGCAGTTGCTCCACACATGGATAAACCCTACCGTCTGTGTGTCTGTGCCATGCAAACATGAGGTTTTCTTATGAAAGATGTACAGCACATTTTTCCAGTAAATGTTAACAAACTATATGCTAGAGAAGCAAACAATTTACTTACCGGCACTGAAATGGAAGCTGGGTACCCACTGGCAAAGCATCGTGGGAAATGTAGTGCACAAATGCCCTGAGGAAGAGCCCATCTGAGAATCCACCATACAAGTATATATTGTTTTGATTAACTTGAGTAGTTTGAGATGTGTGTGTGTGTGTTAAATGAGTGTACTTGAAACAGAAGATGAATAGGAATAGATGCTTGTTCATGTAAACAGCGAACGAAATGGCTTAGGGCAGAGTGTATGGTATAAGTTGCCCATGCTGATTGAAAAAATGCGGTGGTGTGTTTGGTGGATGAAGGATGTGCGTGAGCATTGCTGTAAACACTGTTGGCTTACGTAGAAGAGGTCTGATGTTTGTAAACAGTTATTTAACCGTTGCATGTGTAAGTAGAGCACTGGTGTGTTGCTAAAGGTAAATAAAACCCTTGTGGATCCACGGTAACCTCACGTTTACCTCATGACTTGGCCAGCCGGATCACAGCGCTTAACATTCCTCCTCGTACCCAAAGTCCTCCATCCACTGTGTATTCAAGTCTCCATACCATCCTGTTCTTCAAATCCTCCAGCCATCATGTCCCTGACCCACCTGTTTGTTCCAAGCACATATCCACCACCTTTCCATTGCAGAGTCACCTGTTTGTGCACCGGCCTTCATAAGACCTCCTCTTCACCTGTAAATAAACCGTACACGAGTCCACCTTTTCAGCAGTGTCTGTGTGGAAACAACTTGTGAGAAATGGCAAACTTCAAGACAATATCGGGAAAACCTTCATCGGCTGGGCCTCCCAGTCAGCAGAAAGCAGCTGCAATATTGTTTCGGAATAATCACAAATGTGAAAGTATATTACAACGTGAAACACACATTTATACACGATATTTTTTGCAAATAAGTAAACAAACGGACAAACAAACAAGCAAACAAATAAATGAAATAGCTTCTGTTTCACGGATGATTTGATCCAGCACACTTCCATAATAGCACAGTCAGGCTGCGGCAACGCCACGAATTCCCCGGTACAAGAACCGCCATTAAGTCGTCCCACTGCCAGCCATTTTTGCTCATATTGCTCATGCTATTATTTACCGGACGGCACTGATGAAATATTGTGCAATGATCTTAGCGCAGTCCGATTGCAGCTGCGGCACATTATGTCATTCGGAAGGTCTGTAGTGCAACTGCGTAAAAGGTGGGGGAGGTTGCGGTGTTGGAAGGGTCTCGCAGGGGAAGAGAGTCTGGTGCTGCTGCCACGTTTATGATGTGGTCGTAATTAAAGATCCGCTGCGGTGGCACCCTGCTGACCACAAAGGGACAGAAAGAGGAAAAAAGGCGAGCGACCACTGTCTTCATGCCGCAGATGTTTATGGAGAGAAGAGCTAACATCAATAAGCCATTCTGTACTCTAAAAATATGCAAAAAAAATTGCTGGGGATGTCACTCCTGTGCGGTGTCAGTTCTGTTACAGAAGAAGCTTTGCCATCCCTGTGGGGTCTAGGTAAAATGTGCTCTTATTTTACAGTGTTTTGTGCATTTTTCTTCTGCTCATAGGTAGTTTGAAGTCAGTGTCGCTGTGCGGATCAGTGGTTAAACAGACTCTCGGTTTACAAATTAAATGTACCCTGGTACATATGTGGTACAAGAAGGATCTAAAGAAAAGAAAGCAGGAAGGAAATGCTGCAGCAAAGGACAGATGCTGGAGAAAGTAAGAAGAAGTAAAAAGCTAGAGGTGCAAAAAAAAAAATCTTTCTGACAGATTAGTGCTTAATGTGCGGCATGCACTGTTTGTGTGCTGTTGCTGCCAGCTATGAAATTGTGTAAACACACACACACACACACACACACACACACACACACACACACACACAAACACACCTCTCAGCAGTTATACGGAGGTGTCTCAGAAACCAGGCCTCTCCGAGTTTTGCCGTTGTCAGTGCCAATCTCCTGTCGGGTAATGACAGGAGCCCTCCAGAGGGTCGGTGGATCTAAACTCACTGGGATTGGGCTTGACTGCATTAAAGGGGAATTACATGACACCGGCTTTAGATGAGTGCTTTATCTACCGGCGGCTGCTCCTCCAGCAGTCAACTTGCCTTTACATCTCCTTACCTTCAGCACCTGCTGGGTCATGACGGTGTCTGCTGACTTGCCACCGTGCGAATGCCATCCCAACAGGGGAAGTTTAGAGGATTAGTGGCAGACTGGATGGATTAAGGCCTGGCGTGATGGGTGAGGGATGCACCTGACATGGCTTTGACGCTCCCTTGATGCCACCAAACACCCTGACTCAAATATAGAGGACTGACACTGTCCTCCCAAACCTTCCAGACTGAGGTAGAGATGCCAGCCCTATTCTGAGCCTTAAAAGCAAAGCAAAGTGACACCAAACGAATGAGTGGTAGCAACGGAACATGATCAGTTGGTTAACCATGAAGTACACATTTTATATTCCGGCACCCATGTGTAAAAGCCCAGGAAATCACTGAAACCCCCTATCTTGTTTTTCAAGATATCATCAAATAAGGTTGAAGTCTGAAGCTGCATGAGATTGTGAGACGGAAGTGATACCCCTGGTCCAGTCTTAATCCAACCCTTCATACTGTACATCAGTAGATCTTCAACCTACAGACACGTGGTGAGAGTGTTCTTGATGGCCATAGGATTGTCTTCAAAAAAAAATCAAAGGTTCAATGCATTTTTCCTCATTCTGGAATTAAGGACCAAGCTGACCAGCTGTTGTTACATATCAATCTTATCTGAATGTAATATTACAGCCCACAGTATAATATTAGCACTTCCATTTTAATTATTCACGGAAATGTATGTAAAATGATATATTTTTACGTGTGACCGTTTCATATCCATCAACAGAAATGCAAACCTAGGGGAACTTATCCACAACATGAGGTTGTAGCTGGTGGCCAGCGAAAAAATCTTTATTGCCCAAAGTCAAATTTTTGCAAAAGTCTGACCTTCATTCTGTTCAGCCTTAAAACCTTCAGATTAATTCAATAAAAATAAATTAATAAATGCAACATATCAACGTAACTGGTGGTGTCTACCGATGCCAGGCCGGAACAAGACTTTACTGAGGGCCACCAGCGCGGAAGTTTTGGAACCACTGCTAGACTTTGTCAAGGCCACGACTGCCAGAGCGCTAACAGCTCCGCCTCACAGCTGCCGACAGATGGCAATGCTATGGCCAATCGCATCGTTTTATGAGGAAAGACAAAGACATTTTCGAAATGCATCCATCTTCAGGGAGCACTATCATGGCCTTACGCTTCACACACACTTCTTTTTTTGCTCCCCGAAGTTCGCCATTTTTGCCAAAGTGACTCACAGTTAAGCTGTTTACAGCGATTTATCCATTTATGCAGCTTCTGAAGACGGCCTGCAGTGCCCACACTGTATCCACACTTCACCATAATCCTTCCAGTTCATTTGAATTAACTTTATTGTTTTATCAGATACCCAGCAACATCCTTACCTGACTGGTACTTTTCCAGAAGCTTATCACAACCTTCGTAAGAACGTTCCTTTCTCTTTGTGGTTTACATTTTTTCGGGAGACCGACTAACCAATAGTCTGACTGTCCACATAGAGGTGTATTTATATTAAAATCCCAAAGATCACCTTTATTGTGCACAATGACTTATCAACAGTCGCATCGCAGCTTATTTAAGTGTATTGCCTGCAATGGGGGATGAATACTTATGCACTCATACACCATTTTGTGTTTTTCCATTTGTAATTAATTCAGAATTGATTTTTAAATATGTGATTCGCTTAGGCATGAAAGAGTATTATTTTATTATTATCTATCAAAAAGTCTAATTAAATAGTTAACTGTGACCAAATATTGAAGAAGCTTGTAAACTTTATTATAACAAAAATATCAGGGGGGTAAATATTTTTATAGGCACTATAAATTTACAATTATTTTCCCAGTTCTAGTCGGGCAATTTTTCCTTTTTAACCATTACCCTAATTCATGGTAAACACCTTGCTCCAGTGTAATATAGCAAAAAATGGATTCAAACCATCTGAATGCAAAGGTGACTATAACCAGTTTAAAATCTGCTGGAAAGAACGTCATCGCACAATGTGGATGACATTCTGGAACGGTCAGCAGAGAAACGTTCAGCGAGAGTCGGAATCCTGGAGTATCAGAGTTTGGTGTTGGTGTCAGAGAAATTACCTGACCAGAGCTTTGTTCAAAGTTTCGGTTAAGAAAGTGGTCCAGGTGGGGTGGGGTGGGGTGGGGTGCATAATTCCTGAGCCAGGTTTCCCACACTTTGCAAACAAAGCACAAAAGACGACACCATGGAAACCAGCTCAGACCCCGATGCAACCCATATGGATTCAGATGGTGTCGAGTTTATAGTTCTTTCCATTTTACTGATAATGGTTTTCATGTATAATCTTTTCCTTCTGAACTCTGAGGAATTAAGCCAGAAGAAAGGCAGAGAGAAAACTTCTGCTCCGAATCACTGTTGATTATTGTGTCAAGGGTCAATGTTCTTACAGTCGAGAGCGATTTGGTGCTTATGCTTTGTATTATGGGTGACCTCAGGGCTTTGGTCTGAAGCACAGGGCCACATGACTGGAGCACATGTTTGACCCAACAAATTTGAAATTAAAAAAGTTGCCACTTTAATACCTCATTATCCATGTATATTTTAATAAGATTCATGGACATTTATTTCACCAAGACTTTAAAGCAGCTTACAGTGTAAAGCTAAGTACGATTTACTCTTGTTTACAGTTTTAACCATTCCATTTAAATGTGAGTGCCTTGAAAAAAGGCAGCACAGCAGGAGGAGAGATTCAAACTCGGGACTCCCGCTCCAATCCCTATGCAACCCGCTGCCACATTAATTTCACATTTTTCCTGTAGAAATATTTCTTTTCACAAAAAGAAGCCGGCCCATGCAAACAGTACCATGAACACAGCAAGATAGCCACGGTAAGAACTCCTGCTGGAAAAAAAGCACCCACACGCCTTCCTGTCTTATTTCCATTAGGTGTGCTAAACGTGGGAAAATGCGGGAAGCCTGGTCGTGAGCAAACAAGCTACAGTACGCAATTAAAGCGCATAAATGTAAGAACTTTCCTCTGTCTGTGGTGGACGGCCTGTGACTATGCCCTACGATACGTGACTTTTTACGGTTTAATAGTTGACCTTGCGGTGCATCTCATCTTCAGCATGTATTTATATCTGCGTGAAGATCTGAATTAATATTTGTTTATTATTTCTCCTATTACGCAACGCCCGGTTTTGGCCGCATTGGTGGGATGCTGAGACCTGCCATTTCTATTGCTGGAAGGATGAACCCCGAGACAATAAAAGCATTGTGACATATGAGCCGAGGATGAACGATTGCTTCTTTTCTGGCTGTACTAAAGGAAACAAGTCCAAGGCTTCTTTCGTGTTTTAACAATGTCTTTCAAACCCCTCCAAAAAATTTTGCATCTGTCCCTCAGCCTCTCTTCCAACCGGTTTTCCTTTCTTCCCCCTCTGAAAAATGTGATTCAAGAGTTCAATTGGAATGCATTGTTTAGTTTCTTTCATTAATGCTCTCTGCCACTTCAGGTGCACAGATGAACAATAGCAGGGGCCTGAGAAGATCAATACCAGATTGCTGCTAGTGCCCCATCCATTCGCTCAGTAGATTACAAGATAAATAGCGCAGCCCATATGTTTTGACACCGATTCACCTATAGAGGATAGGCTAAAACCCGAAGCCTCTTATACCCACTATCAATAGATCCAGAGCTAGCAGTGAAACAATACACCCCCATCTCAAGGCCAGACTCCATTTTGCACATTTTTATACTTTAATTTAAGGATTATTAAAATTATTTAACACCATGTTGTCTGTGTGAAATGCCCGCTGTCGTTGCGTGGCCTTGTTTTGAGCAGGAGGCCGCTGCAGTGCAAAGCTCGGCAAATTTCTAACTAAATTTTCCTTTAAGACATTGGGTTGGTTACCATCGGTCGTCGTGACACACCGGCAGTTAACTTCAATGCCCTCGGTGGTAACGCGACACAAGATGGTTAAATTCCTCCACTGTAAAAACTACGTGGCTGTCAACGCTCGCTCGGTTTTTCTGTACTTATACACGTACGTATTAATTCAAGAGTTAACGCAAATAATTTACTAATAATGACAGCAAAAGCCAAAAGAAGGTCGGTTTTCCTGTAGTTATTACATACGTATATATTAATTTAATCTTTAACGCAAATAATTTCTGCTAATAATGGAGATCGATGATTTCTTCGGACAAACAACCACACGGTCAGTTCCAGAAACATATGGCGTGAGGCTGGGAAGCCATTCACCCGCATTTACGTGAACGTACACGCACGGAGCAGTTTAAAGTCTCCAATTCACATCTGCGATGTAAGGACGTTACGGAGCACAAATTATCAAAGAAACCGTGGCCGTGTGCGAAAGTAACCCCATCCGACTCTGCGCACGTTCCTAGTTTAGACCGGCGCTGTAAACGGGATGTCAGCCACTGTTCTGCTGTTCCTCTGACTCCTCAGTCATCAAATGGAAGTGATCAGGACCGCTATTAGCCCAAAGAGCAGATATCAGCTCCTGCCTGCTTCTAAATCTCCTCACCGAGCCATCTGGCAAGAGCGAGATGGATGATTTATGGACGAGGAGAATGATTTTCCATAACAATTTTAATAATAAATATGTTCTCTGCTCAGGCTATTCGACTGTTATTAAAGGCATTTTTTAAAGAGTGTATATCCCTTATTTCTAAAAAGTGGTCCCACCTGACAGTTTAGAGCTTTCTGCTTTTCTAATTGGCCGCAAGTGCTAAATTATGCAAATGACATGCGGATGCATGCATTTTGTAATTGTTGCTTCGGTTGTATTTGTAACACAATAAATGCGTATTTATTAGGCAACGGAGCGGGGTTTCTAGTTTTCTTACGGCGTTCACGTTACGGGCATCATTGCGGGAGAAATTCCTTTTGACAATTTTACTAACAAAGTTCCTCTGCGTCCTGGGCGTCGCGAACGATCGTAACCGATTTTGTCGGGTGTAGCTGTTAATTTAGGAGATTTGGTAATTTTTTTGAAAGTCCCACTAAAGCTCATCCGGGATATGTAAGGCAACTGCCTTTCCTAATGGCTTATGTGCTCGGGCAGAAGAAGTGGTGAGATTAGAAATTACTCTGCTCCACGGGGGATAATGCAGCATCACGCGGTAAACATTTCCAGCGGCTGAAACAGCATCGGCGCCGTCACGTGATTAATCCGTTTGTGGGTCTGGTGACCCCACCTGCGGCACAACATCTGAATACAGACCAATACGCTTAACACTCCCTTACATAACGTTCTGCGTTCATCTCATCGTCTTGCATAAACAGTGGGGGAAAAAAAAAAAAAATAAAATAAAAAATCCTGTCAAAATTTAATGTGTGCCCCCAGGTTAGACAGTTTGGCTCTGGGGGTGCTGAGAGAGTTCATCCGTGTTTCTTCCATGAAAATTGAGTGTGCTGCTTTAAATGTCAGATGTTTTTGTCTTCTCCATCTGAAGACAACTGGAGATGCCCAGCCTTACCTGTGTACTCCCCGGTGTGTCCGCGGATCCGCCGCTCTCCCATCTCCTGTCAGGAACGCCCGCAGAAAGACAGGGACGGTATGACCAGTGGGCCCGGTGAGCCGGAGGGGTCAGCCATCCTGGAGGAGCGAGAGACAGCGCTGTGGCAGTGATCTCTTGGTGACAACCTGTCACAGGGCTCCATGCCGCCATACTGCCCTGTCACTTCGCCTGACGGGTCTGGCAGGAGAGGCGAGGAGAGACGGTATCCTGGATTTCCCAAACTTCACGGAAGGCTTCATCGCATCTTCACTCTCTGTTGGTCTTTTATTCCGCGTGTTTTCTGCTTAAAAAAACTGCACACTTTCCGCTAACTTCTACCAGTTCAGCACTGGTAACCTGCACAGGTGATGCAAATTGCTTCATGGGACCTGCTAATGGGACATCTCGGTTACATAACACGTCTTAACCACCAGTCATAATTCACCGCAACGCAAGGCGATGCAGGTTTTGATTTTTTATCTGTCTTGAATTGTTTGATGACTTCACAGACTTGGAAATGAAAAGAGAATTCCATGGCACACATTTCAAAGGGCTTCTCTTTAGAACAAGCTATTATGCAATAATTTCCGAGGGTCCGGGAGGATAAGTAACCAAAAAAACATCAACAACTCATATCTAGGAAGACACCGCGGGTAATAATTTGCTCAAACAGCGAAGCCTTTCTTCCTTCATAATCCAGCCTCTCCTGCAAGGGTAGTTTCCAAAGTTTCCTGAATATTGATTTATGTTGCACAGGGAGGCACTGCGCTGGCATTCTATCCAAATGCGCATCAAAGTATGTCTTCTGCAGATCATTTTACCTAGACGGTGAGGGAGAAAAAAGGACAAATTGTTTTCCTCTTCTGAATAAAATAGCCCTCGAATGAAAAAGTGGTTTGGTTTTTTGTGTGCCAAGGAGCGGGGGATCCATCGCCCAATTGTAGGGCCTTCTCATCAGAGGCCTTTGTAGGGAGACAACAATCTGGCGGGAGATTGAACTGTGCCCAGTGGCCGGTGCCCCCCAGGTGAACAATCACGCAGCCGACCCCTCGTACGGTCCCACGGCAACCGGCTCACTTTTTTATATCCGGTAGAAACAGGTGATAAATAAAAGTGTGAGCAAACCACTCAATCCAGGGGTCAGTTTAAAAAGAAGCCACTGCACTTTTTTAAGAACTATTTCAGAAAATAAATGCGCACTAAAAAAATCTAAATTCAGCTGTTATAGCTAAAATTAAAAGTAAAAAATAATTTGTTTTTGGAATGATGCCATGATTGCACATCTTAATATGTCCATTGTCATCTGACGCTGTTATTGAAACAGAATATTAATTTGGATAAATTTATTTTAGGCTTCAGACCTCTGAGACTCAGGATATGCGGTTTAAAAAATGTATAGATGGTTGGATATATTTATTTTAAATGAATTTTTAGTCATAAAAATATTATTCTAATAGCTTTTGTTATATTATTATAGGGACAACTCTGTATCCAAGTTTATGTTTGGTGTGCTTTAACTATTAATATATTTAATTCTGACATATAGCCTTCATCTTCCTCAGCACACTCATCATTACATTACATTACATTTTGCAACACACACACACACACACACACACACACACACACAGAAACATATAAATATGTCCTGTATACAGTATGTCATGTTTTTCTTAATTATAATTCATTCCATCTTAACATGTTACACATATTTTTATTTCGGGGTGAACTAGTAATGAGCTTCGAGCAAACTGGTGTTTTCTCTATAAGAAACAACAGAATAACCAATTTCATAATCCTATTTTTGTCCATTTCAGCTGAACCAGATGAGCGATTTTAAGCGAGCGCAACACGTGGACAGCAAACGGGGAGAACGGCCGAGAGTGAGGGACACACACACTGGATGCTCAGCATCTGCCAGTCTCAGGTGTCCATGTGGTCTCAGCTGGTTCCCCCACCCTCCGTGCGCTCCTTGGAAGGAAGAGGAGGCCTGTTGGACAGAAGCCCATCTGTGAGTATTCGAATTAGACAAATAATTTGCGTTTAATTGGTTATAATAAAACCGACACAGAAATTTTAAATGAATATTTTTAAAAATATACTCCATATGCATTTCACAGACAATAACAGACATGCGCTGCATTTTGAGAACACAAGGCAAAAGTTTCAAAATTAAATGCTACTTACCTACGAGACGCAGAGTTACCATTATCGCATACAGCAAATTTCCCACTTCTCAGCCAGGATTTCTATCATTTACGTTACCGTTAATGAAATAACATCACGAAATAGTAAAGCTCTGGATGACCGTGGCTAATTTTGCAGCGCGCCGGCAAAACTCATTCCGTCGCAATCAAAAAGCAGCCACCACCTTCCGAGCAACATGCTTTTTTTTGCACCGAAGCCCATATCAAATAAACATTAAAGCTCGAGGAAACAATAGGTGGAAACGGCAAAATCGGAAAAAGAAAGAGGAGGGAATATGTTGCGGAACAGCAGTATTCTTTGTTTTATTATTAGAATCCACGGACCAACAAGTAATGAAGTCCATGTCAAAAGCAACATAACAACTGAGCGTATATACGTTCACGTTTCTAAGGGTAAATTCGGGTCTTTTACATCCAGCCGGTGCTGTTAAATAGTGGCTCAGACTTGGAGAACTATTTGCACATGAACACTGAGGTTCACAGCCAGTTTAATCACTGTAATGGCTCTGGAATGACTTGTCTCAATGCACTCAAGGCATCAGATGTCAGGTAATTTGGGGATGTAATTGTCGAAATTGTCTGTGCGCATGGATCTGGGGGCCGGAAGAGTGCTTCATTTTGGCGGGAGAGAGGGAGCAAGCGGGGGGCGGAGGGGTGGTAACACGTTAGGGTCACGGGAAGGCAAATGGACTGATCAATGGCCGCGGGTTGCGGAGGGCAGATGCAGACGGGGACGGGAGAGCCCTCCCTTGAGCCAATCCCCTCCCAACCTCTAATGAGCTCCACTGATCCGCTTTGGGAAACAGGCTGGGGTCTGTGAGCTGTCGATCCGGCAGTGCACCATGGTAACAACCTGAGCATCACTTGGGGAACAGATGTCAACCTCAGTGGGCAGAAGCAGGGTCTAAATTGCAGCAACAGCAGTCACTTCAACAGGCCACTATAGATTTCAAAGTGGAGCTGGGCAAGCAAATGCAGCCAGGGTTCTGGAGTCCTCTGTTTCATAGCTTTGGCAACATCTACGTGAAACGCAGAAAAGGCTGACAGAATAAAGTTTATAAAAAATACACAAAATAGGGAAAATTGTTTACTAATTTTTGCTGCTGTTGTTGTTGCTGTTCTTCTATTATTATTATTATTATTATTATTATTATTATTATTATTATTATTATTATTATTAGTAGTAGTAGTAGTAGTAGTAGTAGTAGTAGTAGTAGTACTAGTTTTGCGACAAATGTCAGACCGGAACTAATTTATTTACAAAGATTTACAATTGTCCTTGCTATTATATGTATATAAAATATATGCATAAATATTTCTGTTGCTTGGCTTTCAAAAAATAAAATTTATTTTAAAATGTTTAAATCCGGTAAAAAGATTAATGTAGAGTCTATAGATGCTATGAATGTGCACATATGTACACAGAATAACTATTTATCAGATGCGTCACCATATTCTCGACATCAGGCGGAATGAGAGTGAACATTAAATATTATTTTATATAAATGATTTGTGCAAAGCCTGATACTTTAAAGCACTTTAATTTCGAGATAGAACATTTAAACTTTTGCGTTTGCGCTACACACCCGTTGGGCAGGTAGATAAGTGGTCTTATCTGCAGGCATAGAGCAAAAGTGCTGAGCGCTTTCGCACCCACTTGCACTGCCCCCGTCCCTCTCGCTCCACCTTCGTGCGGTACACAAGCGTTCGCAGGAAATCGACGCTTTCCAAACCGCCAACTCAAGCCTCGCTACGATTACCCGTTGCGATATTTTAGTTATAATTACCGCCGGCGTTTGCCGCGATGCTTTTGCTCAAAGAAACAAATCATCTTCATTTTGGAAGCGCCCGTTTCTTTTTTCTTTCCTTTAATTTCCAACACAGTGATTACATCCTTGGGCCTTTTCTTGCCGCCTCTGTTTAAAAGAAACAAAAGGGGAAAAAAAAAAAAGAAATGCATTTTGTTAATACTAATATCTTCACACGACGTTATTGCTGCTTCAATAAAGAGACTTGGCTTGACGGTATTTTTTCTGAGCGCAGACACGGGCCGCAGCAAACAAAGCTTTTGAGAAAGCGATTCAAATTAAAGACGTAACTGTGCGGCGAAAGAAAGGTTAGGGGCGACTGTTCCTTAACTACGTGGAAGGGAGGGGTTTCCGCTCAGCCAGCTGTTTATTGCCATTGAAAACTGGATACCCATACTGTTTTTTTTTTTTTTTTCCAGGAGAATGGAATATACTACAAAGGTGCTGTACCTACGTATATAATTTTTTTTCATATTAGCAAAGTGTGCATTTTTGGGAGAAGAGAAGCCCTTGCGTGTATATCTTCATTGAAGTGTCATCCTGTATTTTTGGTCCTTTTCTCTATCAGTGGTTTCTGTAATAAAAGCTTTTTGGCCTGTGCTCCTCTGTGGTTGTGGGAGCGCACATCTGTGCTGTTACCACGGCAGCGGATGCTGCTTATCCCCCGCGGAGGGCAATTAGGGGAAGCCGGCGGTGGCTTCTGACTGGCCAGGGGAGTCACGTCCCAGAGCCACGGGCCGCCAGGCCGGATGCTACATAATCATCCTGGACGCAAGGAGGGAGAGTCTCAGCTCTGCATCGCCCTGCTGGGATTGTCTCTCTATCACCTACTGGAGGGGGGAGGAAGCTGCTGCGGCCAAACAGGTGAACAAGCATGTGGTTGACTGACTGACTCAGCCTCATGTCTTCCCTACCGATGCATTTTTTCAAATTACTCTTTATTTTTCCATTTATTTAGCTGCCACTTTCCTCCAAACTACTGTTTATTACCGTATCAGTAAACAACCAAAAACACATGCAGGTGCGCTTATATTAAAATCACACCGCTCACCTTCACTGCGCACGAGGGCTCCCCGTTCAAACCGAGTGGCTTCTTAAAAACGGTTAAATGCTTAAATCACAACTGAGTTGTGTGTTATAGACAAAGGAGGTGGATACCTGTGCACTCGGACATTTTGAATTTTACATTTGTAGTTAATTCAACTTTAAACTGCAGAAATGTGTTTTCGGTTTGACATTAGAGTATTTTTGTATTAATATTTGGTTGAAAAACCTAATTAATTCAACCAAGATTCAATGCTGTACAACAATAAAACATAAACAAATCAAAAGGGGTTAATCCTTTTTTGGGAACATGTAATATCTTACAGGTATTATAAGCTCAGCATAATAACTTACCCATTTATGTAGTTTGCAAATTAAAAAAAAAAAAAAATGTCAATATCGTTTTGGTATCTTGCTCAAAGGTACTACAGCAGGAGGTAGGATTTAAACCCTGGTCCATCAATTCCTGTTTCCACATCTCCATCAACTGCTTAGGTACCCCTGCATACATTAGATAAAAAAAAAAAAAAAAAATGAGACATGAGCAAATACGTACAGTAGTACAGAGCTATATTATTTCCTACACGTATATACCTTAAATATTGGAAATATGACTTTAAAAAAAATCTCCATGTTTTATACGTTACATTACACATCTAATACGTTTTATACGTTGTATTACACATCTACTGTAAAATAGAATTATGCTGAAATAAAATAAAATACATCTGGGCAATGTTTCTGTTTTTGTGGTTGTTTTATCCAGTCCGGTCTGGGCTCAGCCAAGAAAAAATAGGTAATACTTTAATAAACCAGACAGATAGACATCTAGCTCCTTCATGCAGGTGAATGCCTCATTAATGACAATTTCAGACGCGCCAAATGAAAGTGTAAAACCTCTACATACGTGCAGTGAACGAGAGTTTTAATTTAAAATAACATTTTGTACAATGCGTATAACTTTAACTCTGTTAAATCGGTGCTTTAGCGCTGCTATGAAAGCCTACTTGATCATATTTCTTTATTTAAGGAGATTCATATACTTCTTGATTTAGGGAGACAATATTGCTTCTGCTTTGTAGATATTTTTAGAGGAAGCATCTCTCATTAATAAGAATCAGGAAGAGAAGTTAAAAAAGGTGGCAGAACTGCTCAGCTGCAAAGAAACAAAAAAGCTGGAAGTGCAGGATAATCCACTGTGAGAGGTGTAGAGAAGAGAAGGAACGTGAAGAATGTTGATCGTGCCAAGCGAAAGAAGAAGATAAAGCATCTCACTGTAGGGACGTCACACACGGTCGCCGGCAGAAGTGTCCCTAGTCGGGCGGATGTTGCAGCTGAGGGAGGCTGAGGGTCGCAGCGTGCGGAGATGTCCCAAATCCCACCCTGAAAAGAAGATGCCAACACAAAGATACACAGAAGCACACATCCCACAATGACAGCCTGAACACAGCTTCTGGGCCTTTTATCTGTACCAACTTGTAAGTGTAGGACTCTTGACACAACATAAAGCTTCAGGCAATGTGAAATACCTTCATATACCTGTAAGTATTTTTAAACATTAGTGTTTTTTAAACTTTATGCTCCAAATGCCTGTCTTGAAGTACCTGGAGATGTAAATGCACTGACTGAAGATATTCTGACAGTGTCCTCAGGTGAGAGACATCATCTTAGAGTTTTTAATTGCATTTTTAAGCGATTGACATAATTCAAAGTAGAATGAAAAACTGAGATGAACTATTATGTTACGAATTTCAGTTCCATTCTTAAAATTTATCCAGTTTTTCAACTGTAAATAGGGCAACAGTGCAACTGCGAACATATATTGTTTCAGTCTTATCCAAATTTTTTGCTTTGATTTGTTTATGTATGCCTGGATGTGTGTCTTCACTTGTCAAACGCATTAACTGCATGACCGGGAAATGAAAGAATTAGGCTTTCATTTCAAAATGTTTTTTGTGTGAAATATTAATAAAGCACATTTTTGGGTAATAAAAACAAAGCAGACGTGAATACAGGTGTCCAGAATGATGCTTGAGATCGAATATCCACCATCACTGGAAAAACTTGCTGCAAAAAAGGCGGTTTTTCCTTCCTCTGCATTTTGATGGTAGTCTGTGGTCCTGGACACACACACACACACACACACCACAGATACAATGCAGCCAAAGAAGGTGCTTAGCAAGCAAACACAAAAGGTCAATATCATTCGCAAAGAAGGTGGTCATTAGAATTTAACAAAAGGAAAAAAAAAATGCTGTTTTGGGGTTCACTTTTAACACGGCAGCTGAATGTGAGCCTTTATTTTAATAAAATAATTTAACCAAAGACTCTTCACATCAGAAACAACCCATGAGGTTCCTAACAGCTCAACTAATCCAAGATCAGTCACACAAACGGCGTTGATGGCCTATCGGGCTGCTAATGCTACCTGTGATTTACTCACACCTGCATATATGTACATGAGGCAGAAAATATATTTATTATCTACCCAGCATAGGAATGCGACCATTGACAAATATAATTGCTCTGTGGAATATTCCTAGGATGAGCTTGGCACATATTAAAAGTAAAAACTTGAGGCATGTTTGATAAGATTGTGCATAAATCTCAGCCGGGGCTTAGACTCCTGACAATAACAGCTACAGGACACTTCATCTTCTCTGGGATGGAGAATTTAAGACAGGTCACAAACAATCTAAATTACAACGGATCCTAGGCAGATGCAGTGCTGTGTACCAGAGCCGCTGTAAATTTCCTCCTCACATGCATGTTTTTTTAAAAATTTTTTTTATTTTTCCGTTTCCCCATTTTAATTGATAATTCCTGTTGCACTGAAATGCAGGCTCATTTAATAAAATGCAGGGTAGCCGGTATTAAATTACAGCGCGAGGCACAAGTTTCATTGCAGGGTGCAAACGTGTGTGTTCAGGTCCCAATGTCCCCTCATATGAATGCACCTGTTTACGCACCGTTGGCTTGATGATGATGTGTGTGAAAGTGTAAGCAGGACCACGTGAGCTTGTTCGCTACCCTCTCCCTTCCACCGAGGGCCCAAGTACACATTAACAACCGAACCATGACAATAAAAGTTATTTTTTGCAGTTCCCCTACAACGGCCGAAAACAGCACTGCTGCGAACTTACATCACAGCATTATTTATAATCGCATGCGATTCCATGCAAATAATACATTTAGATGGCGAAGATCAAAAATTTATGTTTAACATTAGATGCACCATGCATTATTAAGGACAATTAATTTATTATAAGTGCCATCAAAAATCACCATCTACCACCAATTTTGCGAAACGCTTCGCCGCAAGTATCTTCAAAAACAAAATATGACATTCCCTTTATACTGTCGAAGAAGCCTGCTTGCAGAATGAATAAATAAAACTTAAAATGTTTTACACTTAGTTAGCTTATTTTGATTTGGATGGAGCATTTTTGTAGGAATACACGGGGATGTTTGGACATTAAATTATTGACTATCTATAAAAATACAAGAAGTGACCCAGTGATAAGGTTACATTTCAAAACAGACTGCTCATCATCTTATGAATTATGTACTAATGTGTTATAGAAAATAAAAGCAGCCACAAGCCAATGAACCATTATGGGCGGAAAATGAAAGTTTCCTTCCACCGTTGCCATCATTTCTTTAATTTTAAGATTAAAGTTGGCCTAGCACCGAAGCGGGCGAGAAAATTCTTCCACGATGTCGGAAAGTCTCGTCCAACGCAACGGCAGAAGGGCACGGAGCACGGCAGAGACTTCCGTGTCCGGAACGGCGGACAAAGCGGACGAGCTTTCGGCCATATTGACTGCGAACGCCACTTTGATCCTTTCCGTGGGCCAATTGCCTTTGATCTCGGAGCCCGAAGTCGCGCCGCAACGGCCCGCTTTTTTTTTGAAGAACGCGAGACGATCTTTACGTTAATGATATTAACACAATTATGGCTTCACACCAGCAGGGGGAACAGTGTCCACAGAAAGTGATGATCCGCATCATACGAGCAGAAAATCCTTTCTTTTTATTTTTAAACCAGCATCGCTCCCGCACAGCTTCCCACAGACAACTTAAACCCTTTTCTCGCATCCGTACCGCGTTTTCATAGCATATTCGTTACTCCATTATTCCTGTGCACAAAATTAGGATTTTGAATTGCAGATGAGCGAAGTGGGAGCGGGTAAGTTTAAAATAAGCGGCGCGATGGATGTTTTAACGTGTCGGACCCGTCCCCGGGAGCGCAGACGTGTCCTCGGCGTGCGGGTCCCGGGTCGCGCTCGGTGCGGAAGATGAGCGAGGCCCCGCGGGCACGCCGCCTCCCTATCGGTAGCCACACCGACACGATGCTCTAAAAGGGTTCAACAACTCGCTTGTTATTACATCGGCGTAATTAGTGTCGCCCGCTCGTATTAATTAGCGCGCGATATTTCGATTTTATTAATTTATTAGTCGGGGAGGAAGCGGCGGCCCGTTCGCGGGAATCTCCGCAGGTTAACGCGGCGGTTTCGCGGGTGCGCTCATTAAACATTTCACGCAAATTGTGTTTGTTCATAAACAAATTACCGGACCGGATTTTCGGAACAGGTGCTCCGCCGCGAAGGCGCACGAAATGATGTGGCGCCGAAAGAATTAATTAGCGGTTTCGCGGTAATTACATGCAATAATTTGTGCGATTAGCTGCTAAGAAGGACACGCGGCACGGCGCCGCGGAACCGAAGACCCGGGCCTGTCTGAGCCGCTCCTTTTGTTCCGGAACCTTTTTTTTTTTTTTTTCTTCCCACTCCCCCCCCGGTTTCGAAATGCTGACTCGGCGAAGCCAATTACAATTAAGCCGCGCGGAGTCGCCTCTGTGTTCGACCCCCTTTTTCCGCCGCTGCTTTGTGCGGGCGGAAAAGCCTCCTTCCCCTCACGGCGGAGCAAAAGCTGACGCACGAAGCACTTTTAAAATTAGACGAACCCGGATGATAAAAGAGATTTATTTATTTATTTATTTATGCATATTATCAAAAGCATAAAATGCATAATTAATTTCTGCCGATGGAATCAATACCCTGAACTGCGAAGTGCAGATTCACCTTTTCCTTCCGTCCATGCTTTTTTCAGCGCTTTTGTGCAGTAGAGACGTACAGCATGTTTATACACACATAAAAAATGTAAACACGAATGATCTGTCCATACAGTGCCAAATCACGCAGAAAGGGAAAATAGTTACAGGCAAGTGCAGAAACTTTTTTAAAGCCCAAGAAATACATTTCTTAAGTATTTTGCAAGTGAAAAGATAAGATGTTCAACATGTGTAAGGTAGACCGTTAGGTTTAACAAGATTTATACCATTTTTACCCTAGATTAAGATATAATACTCAATTCAGCCTCCTGCAGGAAATTCCACGTACGTTCTAACTCTCGTGTTGGTCTTCTGAAAGGAGGTCAGGCTTTTTCAGACCTTCACGATGTTCTCAAAAGAAATCTCTGTCAGCTTCTTTCACAGTCTGGGGTGTCTGCCAGTCCAAAGCTGCTGAGGATTGGTGTCCAGCACCAGGACCTCCAGCAAAAGAGCACAAAGGAAATTGCACACAGTCATAGTTCTTTTTCAGGGACTACACGGAGACCTCCTGCCCATCGACCCGCGGGCCTCGGTCGCCGGCCGCCGCATCTTTGTACGTCGTTTGAACTCAATCTCGAACCACAAATACGGCATGAAATCTTATTCTGAGAGCGCTGGCATCGAGCTGCGAATGTTAAGTCCCAGAAGAGCAGAGGTGATGGGCGTGGGGTGGGTTAGGAGGCTCCTGCGGTCCACGGGCACATTTCCGAGCATGCATCTGCAATGTTCTCATAATCCTATGTACGCGTCTCAGAGTTGCCGCTATATAGGTCTGTGTAAAGCTTGGTGACATTTGTCATTGGAGACCTATTTCAGAACCTCCCTCTGTGTGAACAAATTGAGATACAGGGTCCACTCATTAAATGAACTCATCAAAGAACTACGATAAATGTAGGACACTGCATCTCACCACAACAAAGGAAAAGACAACAAAAAACACACACACACACACACACAAGAAAATGCATCATTATAAACCTAATTATAATGAATAACCTTCTAATAATAGTGGCCAGGGACTGCGACTTGCATGAGGAAACTCTATGGTAACAACCAGTGTGATAATGTGACAAAGACAATGAAAGCTATTTAAAACACAGAGCTCACATTAAAATACCGGAATATATTTGAATATTTCAGACTTCAAAGGACTTTTATTACCAGGATGTGTGCACTATGTGCCAAAATCTGGAACTAAATTCATCAAGCACGAAACTATATCAGCATCAAAGAGCGCAGAGCCCCCCCCCCCCCCCCCAAAAAAAAAAAAAGTACTGTACACTTCATACGGTGCGGGCATATTTTTAAACAAATGGCCATGGCTTTATATCGAGACAAAACAAAAATCTTTGCAATGTTTTCAGACATCCTGCTGAAACGGGTGTTTCGTAAGTTTCACCGTAAATCAAAATGGTGTCTGGAAATATTCAGCGTGCTGGCGAACAAACGGAATCAGCTGCATAGCTGACAATGCTTTCGTGTAACGTTCGGACAGTAAAATTTTGATTCCGTGGTTTCCTTTTTGAACAAAAACCACTGCAAATTTGTCGCTCTTTTACCGACCTTCTCATTCAGGAGTGTTTCACAGCCCACATTTGTTCCTTAAAAATAACCCACCATCCTTCCACCTCCCCCCTTCCAATATACCAGACAGTTATTATGTCTGAGAGGCTGAAATGAACCTTTGTCTTACAGACAAAACAACAAGGCTAACGGAAGCCGGGGTGATAAGAGCACTGGAAAGAATCAAAGCCCACTTTGTGATTAAAGCAGCACTCTTACTTATCTCGTGTATAAATCACTGTGGGGCCGTGGCTGAATGGCGGAGGAGGTCTCTGGATACGAGTCTGGACGGGCTCTCCGTAAACTATTTGGTCCTGATTCACTGCACCTACAGGCCCAGGATGCATCGAAGGCCCCGTTCATAGCTCCAACACTGAAAACTGTATTTATTCCTTTATTCTTTTTCACCACTGACACTATTTGTGTCTAGCAAAGTGGTGCTCGCTTTTATAGCTATGAAGGAAATAAAAAGATTGTCGGATGTAGTTTACCCGCATTTCCCGGAATTCCCGTTTACCACCGAGGTCTGATTAATAATGGGAAACAATTCGATGAAGCCAGTTTAAAAGTACTGGGCGGCAGGCGCCACAGTGGGTTGTGCTGGCGCATTTGCACCTGGAAGACCCACTTTCAAAGCCACCCACCTGCTGTACTGTAGTACCCTTAATAAAAGTACTTAGCTTGAATTGCAGCGGTAAAAATGACCTTGCCATATAAATCGCTGTGAGGAGATTCCCCTTGAAAGCTGCTCAGGGGAAACGTATCAGTTAAGGAAAGAAATGTATACGAGTTCCGTAACAGCGGACCAATCCGACGCGAGTAAGAGAAACGCAGCCCTGCGTGCCAACCGATTCGAAAGTGTTACGCGACCTTAGACACAAATCTCGGTAACGCTCATGAAGCACGTAGCTGGATGCAAGCAACGCGTGAGCCGCCTCCGAACGGCTCTCGAAACGCGAAGACGGACGATCGAGACTCCAGGCTGTTTTCTCGAGAGCAGCTCCGCGTTGGAAGTCGGGAAGAGATCCATGACACGTGTTAGAACTTGCGGCGAGTTTACCCAGTTGCCGGTCATTCCGCCTCGCCGGTATACATAAACAGTAACCCAAGCAAGTGTTGTTTTTTGCATATAACTGCAGAGGAGCAGCTTGGACTTTAATTGGGTATCTAACACTGAAGGGCAGAGCCGGGAAGGGAGCACTGCTGTTTGCTTTAATGACCTCGCTCTCCCTTTGCTTGCTTAAAACTTTGATATCTGCATCCTTTAATGATAAGAGAAAATCGTCAATGGTGGAAATTGACTTCATTAAAAAACACAAACGGCTACATGAGAAGGAAGCTGTACTTGGGCGCAAACTTCCAGCGGATACTGTAAACAAGCACATAATTAAGTGATGTATGTGATTTATGGGCTGGAGTTCAGCATAAACCGGCAAAATGTCCGCTGCGTAGCACTTTCAAACCGAGGGGTTCGAATTAGTCTCAGATAATACGAGGGGAATGCGTTAAGCGTATTCCCGCAAGCAGGGCCGAGAAGCACGGGTACGTAACACGTCGCGTGTCCGCACACATGCAAACGCGAGACATACCGATACATCCAAAAAGTTCGATTCAGGTCTTTTCGAAGCACCCGATGCCGGTGGTTCGTGATAAGAAGATAAAAGGGGAACAGCACGCGGCACATTAGTGCCATGCGTTCCATTGCATTGGGTTGAAACCCTGTCAAAAATAAATGAAAATCATTCCACATTCTCGGGCGTTGGCCATTTTGTCGTTTTTCAAGGCTTTCTTTTACGATTAACCTGCATTTCTCATGCGGCGTGGGCCGTCGAAGCGCCACGCTTCTCAGCGATTTAGCGCGCGGTTCACGTTCCGCGGCAAAGTTCAGCTGAACCAGCCGCACCCGCAGCCTGCAAAGCGGCACAGACGGGCCGTGTCCGGGGTGGGCGGGGGGCATTATCCGAGGTGGCGTCCGTGATGTGGGAGAGATGACGTTCCCTTGTCAAAGCGCTGGACCCGATTCGGGTAAACATCGGAGCGGAGACATAAACCAGAGGAGCTCTGACTGTTGATGTTGGAGTGTTTGTTTGGAGTAACGTGCGGCTGGATGGGACTCTGCCGCGGCACGAAGTCTACCTTGTCAAGCGGATTCATAATCACCCCCTTGCTGGATGAAGGACACGATTGAGCGGGTGGCTGCTTTTCAACATCTTGCTTTTGTTGTGCTCTCCGTTGCGAGGCGCTTGAATTTTCGGGACGAGGCCGCGAGAAGAGCTTCGGGGAACCCGAGTTTCAAAGCTTCGGCCCATCCACGGGCTGGTGGAAGGCGACCCCTGCGCGGTCCGCCCTTTTGTTTGTCATTTTTCTGCGTGGCAGCGGTGTGAACAAGAACACAAGAAGTTAAGAATAACATTTAAAGTGGATGCTGTTAGGATGGAAGTTAACAGCCCTTTGTTTTGCGGTTCCTGTTGCTGAGGGGTTTTCCTGTGGTAAAGGGTTATACCGCTGCCACGGCCTCCCCTGATTATCTGGAAGCCTGTCAGCTCTCCACGCTTCTCCCTTCTCCTGCTGATCTTTCTCCTTAATATATGTGAAACACTCCAGTCAATAATATTTCACTCGTCCGCCAACCCTGAGCATCTCCCTCTGCCTCTGATCAGTTCCTCCGGGTCAGGGGAGAGGTTTGCATTGTAAAGTTCAGCCAAATGTTATCAGCCAGAGAGACGTTGCTAAGAGGACAGCCTCACCACCCCCCACCTACCACCCCCCGTCAGGCTGCAACCAATGACAGTGTTCCTGTAGCCGATAACATCAGCAGCTGTCAAAGGCCCCGGCAACAGCGGTCGTCACGTAAACCTAAACACCTGTATTCTCTCATGCCTTCGATTGTTATCCCACCCCCACCTCCCCCTTACCTCCGCCATCACTCAAGGCATTTTGATTTACCTGGCAGGGTCCTCGGCAACCAGGGACGGGATTTATAAGCTGAAAGGGGCGCCCCCTTCAAATGCTTGGTGTGGATTGAAAGGCGGACAGAAGCCAGCAGCGCATGTCACCGCAGCTGGTGTTGTCCGCGCGCGGCGCTCACGCCCGCTCTCTCCGATGCCCCGTCTTTTCTGACGGACCGCTGCCACTGAAACGCATGACTCCCGGGTATGAGGGCACCTGTACAGAACTGGATTTACCCCCCCCCACCCCCAAACACACACCACAGGCCCCTCTGGCTGGGCTCACTTCACAGACAGCTGTCAGGACGCTGTGGCCCATCATTTCAGCGACGGGAATGAAAACATTCTCATGTTGCATCAACATCAACGCTGCACAGACAGGCCCTCTGTGACGGCAACCGGTTCTGTCTTGGCTTGAGAGGAAGAACAATGAATAAAAAATGCTGATGGCTTCCACAAAGCACAAACCCATTTATTAGGCACATGGCATGCACGGTAATTTCTGAAGAAATCTCTTTGGGCCGCTACGTACCTCTTCCGTCTTGAGCGCGTACTGCGATCAGCTATTAAAGTCGGTATTCAGTTGGGTTTCATTTCTCTTTTTGCCAATATCGCTAATTCTATAATAAAGTAAAGGCTTATTGTTCGGGCTCATCATTGCAATGTAAAGGCAGCAGGGGGTGTGGTGCCTTTGCCTTTGGACTCGGAAGACCCTGGGTCAAATCAAAGCGCTTCACTGTGTCCTGAACTGATATAATAAAAATCATGGCATACACATAGAAATCACTGCCAGTTGGTCCGCTAAATGGCTAAACAGGAGACCAAATGGTGGTGAGCCCATATGGAGCTCGAGATCTTTCTGGGCAGCGTAGAGAGCTGCGACGCGGTAAAAATGTCCTCGCTGTAAAAAAGGGGGGAATTGTCGTAACAATGTCATAAATTTTTCTGGAGAAAAGCATCGGCTAAATAAATAACAATCCGAGAAATACAAATTAGCATCTGAATATAATCTCTATTAATAAAGTGACAGATTTACACCGCTGCCAATAAGTGAACGTCTAAGTAGCTTGAAGCCGGGCTTTGGCAGAGATACCCAGCAGAGCGATGATAGACAGCAGTCCTCGCCGGCGTGGTCTAGAGATGCTTGGATCCCTTCAACAGAAAGAGTCGGTAATAGCGTTTGCTCCAGGAGTAGCTCCTGAGTACCTTCTGTCAAACTGAGTGCCTTCTGTCAAACGCTCCTGTGGGTAGAAAGCCTGTTTCTCCACCCTACCTGGTGGTAATGAGTTTGGCTCACGCACATTCGCACATCAGCCGTCTCTCCTTGCCATCTCAGGTTTGGATTTGCGCTCAAGGGCCGTCGTCGCTAGAGAGAAGGCGAACCTTCACTCACCCCTCCCGAGATCAGGCTTCCTCTTCATTAATTCAGCCAGCACATAAGAACCTTTTGCTGAATGTTGAAACTGCAGCGTATTTGTTAGATTTCCTTTTCAAATGCATTTCACCCCTCTTTTCGCTCAATTAATACACGGTCAGTTATTCCGCTTTTATGCCGTCCCTTTGAAGTGCAACACCCGCGCTTATTCGAGAGGTCGCAACTCGTGCGACTGCGCTCGTGCTGTGCGCTGCGTGGACACCAGGTGGCGCAGTGGTTGTAGTCGTCACCTTGAACCTGAAGGCCGCGCATTTTGAATCAGACCTGGAGCAAGGACGCTTACCCTGAATCGACAGCATAAGAACCCAGTTGTAAAGGCTGCATCAGGTGAGCCGCTGCGTAGAAAGTGAGTAAATAAGCGCAGCATAAACTCAGCGTGAAGATGCATCGCTAAATCTAGCTGTCAAAGAGTTGGCATGCTTTGCTGGGAGCTGAATGAATGAATGAATGAATGAATGAATGAATGAATGAACGGACGAAAACTTTATTAATCATAGAGGGGAACGGCACACAAGTGAACGCCACTCGATAGATTCAGGCAGCAGTAGATGCCCAGGTGACCATAAAAGTTCACCTTTCCTATAGTTTGCACATCACCCTGTGTACAGTAAGTCCATGAAAAAAAATAAAATTAAAAACAAAAGCCGGAAGGTAAAAATGCAGAGCACATGCAATGTGTAAGTATTTTTACATATGCAGTTTTTGTTTTTTTAAGGGTGATGGTTCATTTTGAAAACTGTGCACACTTCAGAAATGTGAACATGAAACCTATAAAATACCCAAGTTCATGACTCCTGCTCCACAAGCCACAATGCTTTATTGCCGTATCTATGTCTGCTTGCACAGGGGAAATTTTGCTCAAATAATTATATATAGGATCACACGTCCGGACTGAAGTGTTCCTTCAAGAATTTCAACTGTGTAAGCGGTTTATTTCTTAACATACAGTTAATATTGTTTTAGGACATGCCATATATCTGCCAGCAATGACACAAAATACGGCTTTAATACTGTGTCACGCACAGCATGGGACGCGGGAAATATTCCCCCCTCGTATTATTCGCCGAGGAGGAAATGGTGAAACTCGGCCGCCTAATATTTCAGCCGTCCGTATGTTCAGTTGTCTTCTCAAACGTTTGCACTGTGTCATTGCTGGAAGAGGCCGATTGGCATATTGTGTTGCGCGAAAGTTAAAAAGCAGGAACGGAGGGACACAGTGGACGGCAAAACAAGCACTGGATGAGAGCAACGTGGGCCGGAACGGCTGAGAAACACACCAGTGGCCAAAGTGCTGCTGGTTAAAATCACACCAGACAGCACAGGTATTCTGCCGGGGCCCAAAACTGGTACAAAATATTGCAAGAACTGATAATTTCTGCATTATGCATTATGGTGGATTATGACTCCTTAAAACAAAGATATAAATCTGGTTTCGGATTCCTAAATCATATACATGATAACTTAGGGCTGACATTTCAAAACTAAGTTTGGATTCCTCACTCTAGGGCAGTACATTTGTAAAAAATACGAATGGATGCATTTTGTTTTTGTGTTGCGTACGGAAGTCCGTTGCCTTCAGAAAGCGCTTACAGTTTGTTGCGTACGATCTTAAAAAGCTGCCGACAGCTCAGATAACCAAACAGAAGTTTGGATTCACAAAGATTTGTCACTGCAGGGAGAGTGGCGACCGGCTCGGTCAGCGTCACGACAACCTCGGTGCAAAGCAGCGAAACCACATTGTTGCTTTCATCGGTTACCGTCACGCGGTGCTCAATCTCAACTGCTTCAAAAAGCCTCCTTTTATAAATTTGTTACCAGGGTAAAACTGTGCACATCATATGTCATCCTGGATCTGAAAGTCTGAAATATAAATTATGCAGTGATGCAATGTCTCATCTTGACTCATCATCCCGGGGGAAATATTACTGTCATTTTAGCAGCTGATACCTGCTATCTGAGGTTGGATGTCTCACCTGCCACAGCAGCGCCTTCCCAAATTTTTAAATAAGAATAACAACATTGTTTTCTACTTTGTTTGTATATATTGATCTTCTTGCTACTAATCATGCTTGTATATTAATGCATTATGCTTATGGATGCTTAATTTTGGTAAAGATGGCAGAGGAGTAAGGAAATGAACTTAACTAACATTTTAAAGGTTAAAACAATGGGGAAAGCCCTAATATTTTATGAAAATGCTTTCTGAAACGTCAAACCCTGTCCATAACTGTAACCCAACCGTACCAAAAACCATATCCCGACCCTAACACCCTGGAAAAACAGTCCCGCCTGACAAATTCGCGGACACGTTCGCGTAGTTCACGCAAAACGCCAACGTGAACGTTTTCCCGCGAACTAAAAAGCAGCTTTGCGGCGCAGGCTTGCCATGCAGGCGCGATTAAAATATTCAGATGATTAAATTAAAATAAAAAACGTCACGAGAATCGGTTATATTGAAAATAAGCGCCCTTAGGGGCACCCGAGTACCTTCAGAACCCCCCACTGTGCTGTACGCCGACATCTTGCTTATATTAATTCTGGAATAAAAAGTGGGAGGATTAATAACATCAAGGTGTTACTGATTCAGACTTCTTCTAGAAAGCTTGCCCGGATCCAGCGGTGAAGTTGGCTCATTTTCATTGAATTGTTGCTTGCCATCTTCGGCTAGTTAACAGCTAGGTCGATGGAAGCTCCTTGAGCAACAGCAAAATGGCTTTGACAAGCTCATCTCGAGCCTGGGAGGCCTACATACATGCGCATTGATTTCCTCTGTCTTGTGTGAGCCATTTACCTATTCAGGCAGTCTGTTAAGGAACCCCCCCAGGAGCAATGATGCCTGTAAGTAGGTTAGCGCATACTGGAGGATGTCTTAATCTACTTCACCTTTGCAACTCATCCCTCCAGCTGACCAAAGGGTGCCTGAAGTTGATAGCAAAGGAAGGCGGGCACTCCGGGGTGCATCTCATTTCTCTGCTCCAGCCCGAAGCTATCGCCGCTTAAAATGGCTGGACCGGACCCACCCGGCAAACGTGACGTCATTTCCAGGTACGAGCGACCGCACCGGCATTTTAGGCCCGAAAGTCGCGCAAACCGGAACGGAGTCCGTCCCAAAGCTGCACGCTTTGTACGAAACGCATTCAAAAGAAAGCGTGCTTTGCTGTGTTGTTCGGCCTGTCGCGATTTTAGGTTAAAAACCATGGGGGGGTGGGGGGAAGAAAACTATAATATTGGTTTTTAAATATAAAAATGGCAGGTTCATCTTTTAAAAAAAAAAAAAATGAAAAGAAAGGGGGAAAAAAAGGCCAGAAGGGGTGAAGCAGCATAAATAGAAGTAATTAGGATGAGAGATAATCTGCTATGATTGCATATTTTGTTCCAAAAAGGACTTCAAAGGAAGCAGTTTTTATTTTCTGACAAGTCAGCCAATCTGCGGCGGTGTTTGCGACTGAAAGGCACCTGGATGCGGGCTGCGCGTGTGCGTCTGCGGCCCCAGGCATCGTAACGCCAATTAACGGTAAAGCCAACATCCACGGAGCGGAGCCGCGCTTATGTAGGGGAACCGGGTCCCGGCACCGCCGGGGGTGCGAGATTGCCGCCTACCCCTCCGCCCCCCCCGGAGAAACGTAACTCGGGGGCCTGCTTTAAACGGTCTTTGAAACCGAGTTCGAACTAAGCGATTCTCGGTTACGCAGCGGCTGAACGCGTTTGTGTGTCGCCGGTGCCAAATTATCGAATTTCCGAAGGTCAGCGTGCATATGGCTGCCTTTTTTTTTTTTTTTTAGTGCTAATACTGTAAACTTACAGTTTAACACGAAAAAAACGGCAGTTCAAACAGACTGCCTCATGTAGCCCGCGAAGCCGAAAAGATGCAAATTCAGCAAAGGATTAACCGCGTTTACATCAAAGCTACCGACAGTTTAACAGGTAACAGCTACCGTTGTGTTACCTGGCAAAAATGCATTTCAAATTGCGCAAACAAGTTTACTAAATGCTGCCTCGCATCGGGCTCAAAATGAAAAGATTTTCAAATGCTTAAATTATTGCGTGCGATAATAGATTTCTTGCATTGAGGCGAAAACGGGAAATAAAAAAAAAAAAGCGCCCGCATTAAACTTACATTTCCTGCGCGATGAGGGGAAAAAAAAAACGCGGTAAAACACGCCGTGACGGATATGTTTTGGACGTCACGCTATTCATTTACCCCCCCCCCCGTTTTGCCCTTGCGTGACTGACACAGTATATATCTGAGCATTACCGAGGCAACGCGGGTTGAACAGCCGGACCCATCCCGCCCGCCGCCGTCGGCTTGTCTCCCAAATGAGCTGCCAAGACTCTGGGGAAAAGGCTGCGATTCAGGCCCTGCCAGTGTGAAAAGTCAAGCGTGCAGCATGGCGGCAAGCGAGCTCTGATCCGGGTGCAGCGGGCGCTGTTGACCCATGGCACCGGCCTTGTCTGACAAGATGTCCTGGCCCACGGTGTCGAGTGCGAAACGCGCCGGCTTTTTCATAAACAGCGTCGCCGTCATCCACGTAATTGGCCCGCTGCGGGTTTTCATCTGCAACTCATTTCTGTCAGCCAGGAAATAATTGTGTTGTAAAATATTTGCCAGTGAATGATCGTCTGAGCCGGTGGGTGATTTGTGAGGCCTACTGTACGTCATAAAATAATTTTGATGCATTTGCTAATCGAGAATAAAAATAAAATCAAAAGACGGCTTTGGAGTGTCGGGAGGGGGGCGCCGGGGGTGGCGGCGCTCATTTGGAGGGGAGGCCCGTCCGCGCGCCTTTGTGAGCCGTCCGAGCTTTATTTGTTGTCCACCGCGGCGCTTTGCTCCTCTCCCGTTATCGCAGCTCAGGTTGACCGCTGAGGCAGGTGTCCGTTTCGGGGCTCGGCACCGCGTCGAAATTTTCACCGTTGAAAACAAGAGCGACTGCGCGTTTCATTTGTGAGAATTCATCTCGCAAAGAGGTCGCACTGTCGCGCGGAGGGGGAAGACTGTATGGTGCGAGGTCTTTGGGATAAGTTACAGGTGTACTGGTTTAAATAGCATAAATAAATATTAGCGTGGTATAAAGTACGAGCAAAGCAATACTGTTTGCGCAGAAGGAGCAGCGCTTTTTCTGAGGTGTGGGGTGGCCATTCGGTGACATTCGCCCGCGTCCGTGCTTTAATAACACAAATACCTGAAAGTAATGCCGGCGTGTAAACCCGCATCAACCGTTTCCCCCGAGCGGACGCGGGAGCCCTCCGGCCTTTCCTAACGGAAAGCGAGGCGCAGCCTGCCTTCTCCGAGCACAGGCAAGAAACAGACGGGAAGCACGGCGGCGCACTTCCGGCCGCGCTCCCGTTCGACGCGGCTCATCGACGGCGACAGACAGACGCGCAAGGTGTAAACGGGGGTAAGCGGCGTCCGAGTTAAAATGAAAGAAGGGAAAAAAGGACGCGCGAATTAAACTGTTTAATCCAAGTATGAAATGACCAGAAAGGTAGTTATTAGCACCATATAAATTATTATCATAAGATATTTTAGGTACATTCTAATTACAAGATGAAGCTGCCTACATTTATTTTCCCTCTTTTGACAGTGTATTAGGCCAAGGCCCTCATTATCACAGCCAGGGAGTATTTGCTTCGGATTCATGCGTTAATGTCTGAAGGTGTCATTAAGGCTATCTGTGACAAAGCTTGTCTGCTGAAACAGCTTTTTCACCCTCCAGTGGCAGGGGATCCAATCCATCGTCGGGCCTGGGTGGGGGTGGGGGGTGCTTCGGGGAGGGTTGGGCTGTTTAAGGGGTTGGCGCTGGGAGGACCTGACTGGGACGCTTTTACAGCCCGGTCAAAAGAACGGATTTGCCCGTTTTGGAAAGGAAAAAAAAAAAAAACGCGGCTGTGCATTGGGAGCGAATGTGCGGGAAGGGCGTAAACGCTACACGACGAAGGCGTCGGGAGCGAAACCTTGCCACCGTTTGCGTTTAGAAGCGGAGCGTGCGAGCGGGGAAACGAACGATAACTCGCCGTTGAATTATCGTTTTTCGAATCCGTTGCACATTTTTTTGCAAAGCCCCGCGCTTTTTTTTTTTATTTTTTTTAAGCCCGGCGCTTCTGTTTGGACGCAAGTCGTGCGTCCATTCGCCGCTTCATCTAATTTGATGTGACGGACAGGTCCGGACATCCACGGCATGCGATCACAGGCATGCTTTGGTCTTCCAAATGGGATGTGGCAGTGTCACTATGGGACACCTACAACCACCAACGACGGGAACTCGAAGGCCCGTCTGGGGCCACCTCATATTTAATGCACTAAAACAAAGATGCAAATGGCCTTGGCCCCACCACATCGCCTTTCAGCCACCCGTGCATCCCACCCCTTTATCTGCCAGCTCCCCATCACAGTTACATGCGGAAATAAGGACGTGCCTTCTTCCACCTTATCTACCTCTTTTGTCTGTCGGCACTCGGCCTCGGCAGCGTGGGCTGCGCTGAACTATTTAAAAGCAGCCTGTGAATTCTTAATCGGCACAAGTGGCTGCTTTCGCCCGTCCCGCGGCGCTCCATCCAGCCGCCATGCCGGTTACACTTTGCTGGTTTGCTTGGACACGTCTGGAAATGCTCTCCACCCCCCCATGAGTGAAGGAGAAGCCGCCTAGGACGGCAGTGCATATGTCACATTATATCAGGTGACAGGGTGGTGAGGAATACAGTATTGTCCCGGCACACTCAGCCATGCTTATCTCTGGTACATGAGCACGCATTACTTGTCTGCCGGGCCCGGATCATTCTGGACAGTGTCATTAAATGCCATGTCGTTACCTGTTATGGAGCGATTCTCTCAATTGAGGTGCCTCCTGGGATCAGAACCGCCCGAGAGGAGGACTTGGAGGGGAGCAATGGGGGAGCGAGAGGTGTTGTTGTGAGAAGGGGATGGGGAGCACGCCATGGGTCGAGAGGACGAAGAAGGTATCCGGCAATAGCTGCGAAGAAGGATCCGGCGTTACGTCCCCGGCAGAGGCGCGGCCGACTTTGACCGGCGCGGCGAGCTTATCTTTAGCACCGTGTTTGTCAAAGTATTTGAGCAGCTGCCAGCGTGCCACCGCTCACGAGTCCGACCGTGGCTTGAACGATATGGATAGGCGGTGAAAGTTCCCTGTGGGATGGCCAGCGCGGCGCGAGCAGGGCTAAATTGAAGGTTTATTTATCCAATTCGCTGTCAAGGTCGGCCTGCTGGAGAGCTGTCCTATGTGTACTCACAAAATGCCAAAATCTGGACAAGCGGTGCAAAGGAAAAAAAGAAAAAAAAAAAGGGTCCCGGAATCAATTACCTTTGTGTCAGAGGCATCAGTTTGCCACAGCCTCTTAGCACTGTCCTTACCGGCTATTATTGTAGCCATTTAAATCAGGACGAATAGGAAACTGTCCGCCTTCATTTGTTTCCCACACAAATGCGTAGCCACTCGCTCAAAACAGCAGGACCAGCAGGTGGAGTCGTGGCTAGAGCTGTTGGACCCGAAGGCCCCCGATTCGCATCCCACCTCCGGTTGCAGTGTCCTTGAGCAAAGGTACGAACCCTTAAGCAATATGGTAAAACTTACTATCGCTTGCTGGCTATGTATAAATAAATAAATAAATAAATAAATCGTAAATAACTGACAGCTGGCACCGGTGAAATTTAACATTTTTTTGGTCCGTGTGTAACAGCAAAAAAATTTGTGCCCAAAATAAAAGCCTTTAGCTTCTAACCCCAGTTCTCCTACTTTTAATTTTTACTTACTTTGCGTCTCTTTGTAATGCAGCATGAATCGACAAATAGAGGGCAACTGAGAGGCCCGAACATAGCTGTCAGCTTACGGCGAAGTACAAAATGCGCTGTTCCCCAGACCCCCGGTGCGGATGCATGAAATGCATTTTATTACCAGGCTACAGAGAGGGAGCGCGTGCCTTCACACCAGTTCACATGGAAGATTTTATTTTTTAGGACCTACAGAACCAAGTGGACAGAGTAACCTTTTAAAATGAATGATACTTGCATTTGTAATCTCGCACGCAATTACGGCCGGACCCCTCATCAGCATCTGAGTCGGAAACCGGTTCATTGTTTTGCGTACGGTCGCCTCCGCCTTGGATGTGCGGTCAATCCTGAAGTGGGTCAGTTCATTCCGTTGTTTAGTTTTCTAATCAGTTCACATGATGGAACTGACACGGACACGACGACGCACTTAATTCCTTTTCCGTTTCAGACGGACAAAGCAATTCTGCGCAGGGACCCCCATCGTCAAAGTTCTGGAAGGGGCCTGTCAGCTTGAAAAGAACACGACCTTTAAATTGAATCAGCATGTTTGCTGGTGCATAGGGGAGAGGAGAGAAGGTTCAGAGGATCGGATATAAAAGCGCACTTCAGGAGCCAACAAATAACGTCCACAGAGGGCTTTGAAGGAACGCTCCTCTGCTGCTGGTGTCATTCAGAAATGGGCAAAAGCCAAACGCTTTTCGGCAAAAAGAGCTGGACATTTTGTTGCCTTTGCACGTATCAAGCAAAAAAAAATCAAATAAAATAGCACGTTGCACTGTTGCTGGCTGATTATTATTATTATTATTATTATTATTATTATTATTATTATTATTATTATTATTATTATTAATAATAATAATAATTTAGACAATACTTTTCTCCAAGGGCAGTGACGTTCCATGGTGACTTTTGTATTTGTCATTTAAATGTGAAGCCCTAACTCTTAAGTTCTAACTCTTATTTTCAACCCTCAAGTCTAACCCTCAGTTGGGTTCTAACCCACAAACCTCCTGGTCCTCAACCATAACTCTAATCCCTACATCACCTGCTGCCCCCTCAGTTTTTGACTTCTGGACTTCTTAAGGGCCAAGGTAAAACACAACCTTCACTCCACTCTTCTACCCTGGTACAACCTGGCATCAGCGCAGGAGCAATGCAGCGAAAAAGACACTGATGCTTTTAAAGTCGTAGCCAATAAGTTTAAACAATGAACCCCTAAAAGATGACTGATCACTTGTCGACCGGCTTTACTTTTAGATATACTGTATGACATCTTGAGGCAAACCTTCTCTTGCACGTTGGCAAAACGATACCAACAAATTACTCGAGTCCAAAGCAAAACATGGGAAAGTGGCTGCAAGATGAGATGAATCTGTGTACCACATTTTAGAAACCACCAACGTACATCGACACAGGGGACATCGCCGCTGACCGCGTGCCGGCACTTCATTTCATGCGGTTCTGCTCAGAGTTTATCGTATTTACATTCAGCGTACTGCATTTATTTTGCTCTCGTGTGGATTTGCATGCCTCAAACTTTATCTTAAATAACTCCCCGCATCCCCTCAGCACAACAGTTTGCCCCGCTTGCTGTTTCTCACTTCACACACACAATTGTGGGACACCGGAGAAAACACACAGCCCGAAAAACATACACGCTCATGGAGATCTGCTGGCTGCTGCACTTTTTCAGAAGACCAAACCACTGTACCTTTGACAGGGCGCGAATTCAGTTCTGTATGTGGGGAAAAGTGATGCCAAACACGATTGTGCATCGTTTCACGGCAGCCCTCCAGTATAAGACATTAATAGCAATTTTAAAGATATTAAAAAAAAAAAAAAACATGCTGGGCATTGCAGTTTCTGAGCGAGAGCTGCAACATGTGCTTGGAAAAGCAGAGAAGCCGATTCTATTATATTAATACAATCTTTGGGGAAGAAAAAGGATGCGGCTGCAAGGACAGTTCAGGGCAGCAAGTTGAGTAAATGCACAGCCTTGCAGACTGAAGGCTGTTGGGTCAAATCCTGGGACAAGTTGTGCTGGAGAACTCCTGATCCAGGTAAATACCCTGCTCAGTTAAAAGCATGGATGTAAATCTCAATGGCTTGAATAAAGCTAGTTGAGGTAGCAATAATAATTGCAGTAGTAGAAATATTTTTAAATGTGGTAGTAATAATTTTAAAAAGTAATAGTAGCAAAAAACAATATTTATAAATATTAATTGTAGCATTAGTAGCACTAGGAATAAAAAAATGTAGTGAAAGTAGTTATAGTAGTAGTATTAATTTAAAAAAAAAGTTGTAGTAGAAGTAGTAAAAACTAATACTATTTATAGTACTAGTAGTAAAAGTAACAACAAAAGTAGAAAATTCGTATCAAACACAAAGTGCTAATAGTAGTAGTAATAATAGTAATAAGAGTGGTACTAGTAATAAAAAAAGGCTCAGTATAATAATAATAATAATAATAATAATAATAATAATAATAATAATAATAATAATAATAATAATAGCTGCTGCAGCAGCAGTAGTAACAGTAGTAATAGTAAAAGTTTGAAACTAGAGTATGTCGGTGACCCAAGGTGGGAGTTATCATTGCAGAGTTACTGGAAACAAGGAGTGTTATGCAGTTGTTTGGCTCTGTGTGGGTGGTGACTGATATGCACCTTCAGATGTGCATCAGCTCTCCATAAAACTCAATAAGCTCCAGCAGCTGAGAGCTGAGGTGCTGATGACACTGGAGTCATGCTTTGTGACCATATATTTTCATAACTCCCTTAGCTTAGCACACAAACCCATTTAAACCACACCGGGGGTGACACTAGAAATGTCCCCAAGTAAACTGTAGGCACCGTGTGCTTGCAGTGTAGTGTAACAACCAAGACTCCTAGACCTCAATATTTGCACTCCGTCAGCCATTGCCTGTGTGTTTTTCTCGGGTTTTCCTGCTTTCAGTTATGAGTCTGCTAATGAAACCTGTAGTTAAGCATTTTATTTGGGCTTGTCAGTTTTGGCATTTGAATACAATGCTTGTTATTCTTATTATTATGGTCATGTTTTTAGTTGACATAGAAAAGCATTGAATCAGTGTGTATGGAGATGTAGCCACTGCTGGATGGAGAAAAACACCACCCAACACCACCTTACCATCCAAAACTGGGTGACCCATAATGACTGCTTAGAAAGCAACAATAAAAACAAATCTTTTGGTCATTTACCTAAGATGATATAACTCGTGAGTGTGTGTGTGTGTGTGTGTGTGTGTGTGTGTGTGTGTGTGTGTGAGAGAGAGAGAGATCTTCACTGCTCTTTATCATTGTCTCCCCCATTCTCTTCCCATATTGGCCAGAGCTGACCGAATGCATCAGCCATGTAAAATGTGAGTAAAACGCATAAAATTCAATCAGATGAAAGCTTCTGTATCAATGACACGATGAGAAAAGTTGCAAAAGGGTCACGTTTGACCGGATTGCAACCTGAGGGGTGTGGAAGTGCTCCGCAGAATGGATGTGGTGATTCAGATGAGAAGCCTCAGCATCACTGAGCCAACTAAGCATGGTGAGCAGGAGTCCAGACCTAAGAGATGAATGCACACACTCGGCGGTTCTAATGCGCCTCTTTGTTGTTAATAGTTGAAATTCCAAATCAGAAGAACAAATGGGGGTGAAACACGCAGGAAGAAATGAAAAAATCAGGAGCGCCCTTTAACCCCCGTGTAGTTCCAAGGAACAACCCGCGCACACACACACACCAGCAGACCCACAATTCTCAGCTGCGAGCGGCAGTGCCAGGGAATATTTGATCTTCTTACAAGGCCTTGAAACGACTTGTTTACTTTCTCCAGTTTTGGGGGCCGCTCACCAAAGTAAAACATTGAGAGATGAATGCTGTGACGGGCCATTGTGTGTCAAACTGTCACTCTGTAATGGGTACATCTTTCAGTTGGAGAGGTGACGGCAGAGGCGGGGGGCAGAGGGAGGAAGCAGAGTATAAGATACACAGCAATAGAGACAGGGAAGAGAGGGATGGAAAAAAACAAAAAAAAACAAAAAACAAGTGCATCTCGCCAACCAAACACTTGTCATGTTGAAGGAAAGTTATATAAATTTTTAATGATATCGGGTACAACTGGCGCTTTGAAAATGTGCTGCGCTCTAATTTTTTTTATTTTTTTTTCTTCGTTAGCTAAGGTTCGCTAATACATTAAAAATGCTACCAGCATGTCCTGGGGAAGCAGCAATAATTGTGTTGTTACAATATTGCAGCTCCCTCCCGCTAATGTTTTCCCGGTAATCAAGCCGAAATGTTCTTTTTTATTTAATATATTCAGTTATTGCATCATAGCTCACACAAATTTTGGCAATTACAGCTGCCAGCGTGCGACAGTTAAAATAAGCACGCGCATTTTGTAGGATTTCTTTGTGGGCTTGGTTATTGAAGCCATGTTGGGGTGGGGTGGGGGGGGGTGTCCTTTTGCCATTTATATATATTTTTTTCAGGTTCTTGTCACCGGTTTATTTCTTTCGTTTTTAAACGCAAAGAAATACGTTGGCCGGCGTACGGCTGCGCGTTGCGGAATCAAAGGAAGCCTGAATAATGGGGGAAAAAGGGACGTTTGGTAAATAAACTCCGAACCTGCAGCGGTAATGGGGGGACCGCCGGTCACGAAGGCCGAGGTTTCACGGTGGAATTAAAGGAAAAAACTTCACAGGAGCCATACGGTAGCCAAAAATAACCCAGAAAAAAAAGCAAAAAAAAGGTTTTTTTTTTTTTTGAGTCCGAGTTTATGGTCCTTTTATTTGAATTAATGAATTGGAAACATCTAAAGTGATTGAGGAGAAATTATTATTTAAATGTTAAGCCTAGAGCTACTGTGCTGTTACTCCAGGTCTTCCTCGCTGGTTTTTATGGTACAGGCAGGCAGACGGCTGGCTTCTGCCTGCTCTCAGGCACATGGGCCGATGAGAAAGGAGCGAAAGGATATTAAATGTATTCATTTTTTATTCATTGACATTAACTACTTCACAACAGTTATTAAAAAAGGGAGGGTTGTTCTGTAAAACCTATATCAGTGTTAACAATTCCCATAATTTAGTATTATGCCAAAATATTTGAAAGAAACTATAAATCTTTTCATGCATGTGGATGTATGGAAAAGTATTAGAGTATTTAAAAATACATTTTTTCTTTACTCCGGCATATACAAATAAAGTATGTAAATGTGAATAATGATGATCTTTGGTCAAATTAGTCTATTTTTGATAGGGATTCATGAATCATAAAGAAATGAGAAAGAGTGAGAAGGAGAGAGAAACTATTTTGAAAAAAAAAAATAAATAAATAAAGGATCGGGCGGTGTGGCGGTGCAGTGAAGTAGTGAAGTGGGTAATTTGTTGAGTTGTGTTGGTTTCCTCCACATTCGAATGTAATGCGTATAAATGTATATAAAGTATGAATGTATATATGTATGAAACAGTCTATGTTGTGCAACTGTCTCATTGTTCTTTTACTGAAAAGGCAAAATTATTACCGTTGACTATCAGAACCTTACTTTGTATTTTGCCTTAGACAAATATATAAGCTATAAACCGATTCATAGTTTAATTTCTGATGTAAATTAATTCATTTGTTTTAACGTTTATAAGCAACCACAGTGTGGTGCTGCATTTGTTCTGCTGCGAAGGCGTGCGGCCAAAGCCTTGGTGCTGGATGTCTGGGCACTTAAACAGCTTAAACCTATAATGTTCACGTGGCCCCAATTCATCTTGCAACTGGGAGTGCTGGTGGACTTATTGCTCCGGCTTTACTGGAAGGTTGGAGTGGCAGGAAAAAAAGAAGGCAAAGAAAATTTGGCCTGCTGCTGTGAACACTGTTAGCCCATAGAGAATGAATGGCTGTAGCACTGAGTCCAGACATAAAAATCAATGCTTCATATAAGGAGGCTCGGGGTGGGGGCTGGGGTGCGGGGGGCCTGACTTCCATGTTCATGTCAACAAGGCTATCGGCTTTCTTAACACCCCAAAGTTGGTGTTTCTCGGCTGCAGGAAGTCCCCTGCCGCAACTTGTGTGGTCGAGGCTTAATGTCAGTCGTCTGCATCTGACTGTGGGTGGGAAAGGAGGAACGGAAGTGAGTCGGCGACCAGAATTATCATTCACTTATTTTTTGCCAGATTTCAGTGACATAGGAAACCAAACTTGGGGGAACGTCGGTTTGTCTGAAAGAGATCAAAAATATCTTGTTAACCTTCTAATTCCGTATGGTATTTTTACCTTAACGTACGATAGTGCTCGTAAGGCGCACCATTTGGTCCGAAAGTGAGAAAGAAAAAAGCCTTTTTTTGGCAAAAATTAGCAGAAAAATAATTTATTCCCAACTGTCCGTGATTGCCGCTAGCTTATTAATCGGGCTGTGTTATACGGTAGCATGACATTAAATCGGCTCTCGCACATTTTGTACTTTGTGCATCGGCACGGGTAAAAAAGTCGCGTTTGACCGAACTGAGCGTGAAGGTCCGAGGCTAATTTAATTTTTATTTTTCTCTTACAAAGACAAATTAAGACGATCATTCTGTCCCCCTTGAGCAAGGGTGGTTTGCACTTAATTGTGCCACGCGGCTTTGTGTTATATTTCAGATGTTGAGAAATTATCAGGCGCATGTTGGGTGGGTGGGGGTTTTATTTAAAACCACCGATTGTTTGTAAGGATTAACACGATTACAGATGCATATTAAATCAGAAATGCTCAGCTATTGTGGGATGGGTTTGGAATCAAATTACAAGTCCAACTAAACGCATTCAGCATTTGGCCAACATGGCACTTTAGACCATCTTAATCCCCGCAGAATTTATCTGAATGGGTTGCATGTAGAGAAATCTGAACCGCAACCCCAGTGTCTAAAGGAACAACGTCCTGTAACAGCGTCGCGGTACTAAAGCCAACAGATATTCACAAGTGGTGTGGCAGGAAACCGGGGGCGTAACGGTTAGTAGCCCCACTTTGGACTCAACAGGCCCGGATTTGAAGCCCGCCTTCTGCTGCTGTACCCTTGACTGCGGTGTTCGCTCTGATATGAAATATGAAAACGGCTACCTAGCTTAATTTTGCGCGTTGCTTTTAAGAAAATCCGAAAGTAAATATGTCGCCGTTTCCTTTAACGTACAGGTAGACGCCAGCTTGGCGATCGCTTCCCAAATCTTTTGCCCATCCTCTGTTGTGATGTTAACTGCAGTGCCCCGTTGGTGTCACGAAGGCAGGCTTTTGTCCCCAATAAGTACCGCTCCCATCTTCCATCCCTGTACGCCTCCGCCCCTCCCCAAAATCCCTGCGCCGTTGTTAGCGACGCGGTGCTAACGGACAAAACGCTGGCGGCACCGAGCGGTGAGCATTGCTCACCCGGAGCAATCGGATGAAAAGGCAGTGCAGATGTAATTTGTTTTCAATGGCTGTTTCAAAAGAATAATTGTGGTGACATTGCGGGATCGATATTATGGATTTCTGTTTTCGAGTGCACTGTGTGTGCGGCGCTAAGGGGAGGTAAGAAATACAGCGCCGCAGCCCGAGTACAATAAAAATGGATCGAGGGCCGAGGGTATTTCTTGTGCTGGTAGCCATCACGGGCCTGCCGACATCATTGGAAGGATTACTGAACCTGTCTTCTGGGCTGATTGTTCGTGGTAGATGGTGGCCATATTTACTGCCGTTACCCCTCCCTCCCCGTTTCCCGTGGCTCCTTTTACAGTGCAAAGCATTGACTACACTTGAACAAACTCATTTAAGACAAAACGCTGCAAAGGATTTGAATAGCACTGCACGGAATTGACAAGGTGGAGGGGAAAATTAGGATTGTTTCTGTTCACTTCCACTAATGCTGGTCTTAAGTAAGTGCTCAGTACAGTGTGCTTAGCTCAGTGCACATCGCTATTTCTCAGCTACTTATTCTACGAGACAGATTCTGATCTCGAGTGATGATATTTTAGCCAAGAAAAACATACAAAACTTAAACATCCCACAACATTTCCCCAGCGAAATAGTAACTTGAACAAAAAGTTGCATTATGATTAAAAATATATATTTCTATTTTTGTAAGTTACCCCGTGATGGTCTGACACCCTCTCCAGGGCCTGCCTTGCTGAAGCTCTATGATTCTGGGATAGGCTGTGGTCCGCCGTGACCCTGAAGACGGGAAGTGGACAACGACTGTGAGGGAGTGAATCTGTGAGACAAAAATAGCAAAGCAAAAGAGCAAAGGAAACGGTTTCCATCATAACAAAGCCTGTTATGTGTCCAGAATTTGTTCATTATCGAAACGCAAAGGTGTCGCCACGATTCCTCTCAACACCACAGTGGATGTGGAGAGATTGTTTCAGGGTGATGGATTGGGCCCGGCGCTGGTAAATGACAACATGCTGCACACACTCCGAGGCTGGTGTTCACACACTGTACCCCCATACCCACTTAATGCCGCTGCCCTCCGCTGCGCTTCTCCCCTCTCCCTCCACTTATCACCTGCCTGTTTACTATGTGGCCGTAATACCAGAACAAGAATCATTTGCATATACATACAAGAGACTCTGTCCCAGATGACCGCATCTAGAATTAACTCGCACTATTTGTAAAGCAATGCCCAGATCCCAGGCATTCATTATAAATCCCGTATTCACGTGGTAATTTATTATCATTGTATGGTTGGCTCTTTGTAGGACTGAATTTTTCCCTTTGGACACATGGCCAAGCATTTCACTGCAGCCTCCTAGGAAAGAAAAAAACACATTTGTATAACAGCCATCAATCAAAGCATTTCAAAATAATGACAAGGAAACAAGGCTATAATAATAATAATAATAATAATAATAATAATAATAATAATAATAATAATAGGATAAAGAAGAAGAATAGTAGTAAAAGTTTGGATCTAACACCATGACCCAAGGTGGGAGCTATTCTTGCAGAGCAACTTGCAACAAGAATTGTACAGACCACATTTTTTAACCAATGGGAGACATGAATTTAAATATTTTTAGAGAACAAGGTATTTAAATTTTTTTTTTAATAAAATACATCATAAGAATATTATTTTAAAGAGCAAATAAATGACATCCCTTCAACAGTTATGTTATCAAGAGCATTAATACTAGCAAGCGGAATGATATTTGGATGCAAAGCAATATAGAAATTTTAGCTGAATGTACATACCAATGTTCGAGGGCAGAAATATACCTTTAGAAAAATATCTAAATTCTAAATACGACGGACTTATTGTGATGCGGTTTTGAAAGCAGTAATAAAGTGTAAGATTTATTTATTAGTTTCTTTATAACTTGTTAGTTCTCTAAACAATAAAGCATGTCGTGAAAGGCTGTCTGAAAGCTCTGACAGTGAAAACGTTTTTTAGTGGAAACCAAAATCGCAATTCCGCCATTAGGACTCATGAGAACACAACCCTTTTATATCCCCATCCATTTATTTGTGTGCTTATTTATTTATTTAGCAAGATGTCCGCAGTCAGAACCTGTGTGTTTTCCCCTGGGGGGGGTGGAGCCGGGCCTGGCGGAGGCCCTCAGATGGCCGCAATTTCTCACATGGCCTCCCCATTCGTGTGCCGTGCCGCCGGGGTCCGGGGGCCCTGCAACAAATGTCCCTTTATGCAGCGCGGAAATGGCCAGTTTGTGCATTGCTAAATCGCACCCTGTTTTTCTCCTCATGGCGAGAGCGATGCAGCTTGGGGCTTAAGGGTGGGGGGGGTCACAGGGAAGTGGGGGGCACTTCTAATTTGTCAGGGAAGGGGGGGCGGCGGTGGATTCCTGCAGGGCCGCTGTTTAAGAGAACATCATTTCTCGCTAAGCTCGCGCTTGGGTCAACGTGCGCTGCTCTCTCCAGCAGAATTCCCTCGCTGCCCGGCGCCGCCAGGGACCCAGGGTCTGATTTATTAGCGCTGCCCAAGTCGCTGTCTTCCGCCTGGCTGCCTCGCTGCTGCAGAAATTTCCTCGTTTTAACCAGCGTGGGCATCTGCAGAATGGGGCTGTTTTATACAATATGCCTATTACTCTGTGTCCTCACCTATTTTCAGAGCTTCTCCCTTCCAACGTAAGCGTTCCCCTTTCCTGCCTTACGCTTTGTCAGATTAAGCAGGAACTTTCATACACAGAATTATGACGCACGTGTAGGCACTCGTTGCTTTTTCTGTATAAATTAACAAAACTTTCTTTTTCTTCTTTGCATGAAACTGTCACCCTCGATTCAATAACGTAAATCATACAAGATTTAAGTGTGGCTTTATTGCTTTGTATTTATTCAGTTGCACAGATGACTACAGTAAAAATAACATCTGTTAACAAAACTAGTTAAAAAATAATAATGCGCAACAACAAGCAATACTGCCTGCGAATTGTGCTAGCTGGCTAGTGCAGACAACATCGGTACCCAACTCTCGATTGGCGTGAATAATTTAAAAATGATGCAAGTTTGCTGGAATCCACTGCGAAAGACTCGGCTCAACTAATGCAAAGATAGCAGAAAAATGGGTTGAATAATCAATAAATGAACCCATGAAAAATCAAGTAGAAAGTAGGCCTTCTTCGTGGTACGAAACGCAACTTTTGCCTCCATTTTGCCTTCATTTGCCGGCGAAAGGGAAAAGGACGTGCGAGGACCTGAGAGTTAATGTAGTTCACATAATTGAGAGAAGAGTGGCTGAATATATTATGTGCTTCCCAATGACTGACTTCTCGAGTATAATCAGAACGCAAGGAAGCAGCAAATCTAGATTACCTTGTTATTAATCCTGTTACAGGACTGTTGTCCAATCCTTGACATCAGCAAAAATCATTCAGACCATCATAAAGCCACGGGATAATAGCCATTTCCCCGCGAGATGACTTTATTCACCCCTAAAGCTGGAAATTTTTTTTATTTTCTTTTCTGAAGAAGATTCAAACGATTTTTAGGTGTGTTGGAGTCGCACGTTAACAAAAACTGTTAAACCGAAGAATAAACGATCAGGATATGGGAGTCATGGTTTCCATTCACTTATGTACTGTGGAAATTAAAATGAGCAATTTATCGCTAGCTATGAATAAAATAAAATAATAAAAAAAAGTAAAAAATACACTTTATTGGTGGGCTTCCCAGTGCAAAATCTTGAGAATTTAGTGCCATTGCAATGCCCAAGTTTCTTTGTTGTGCCTCTATCCCACAAGTTGCCGTAAGTATGAGGGCTTGGTTGTATTTCGCTGCCGACAGATCGCACACTTGTCCTCCGTGACCGTGACTATGGCCGTACAGCGATGTAGCCTTAATTGTGAATGGGTTCACACACTGTTGGCAGGTGAGAAGTCATCAGCGCATGGCCACCACGCGACTTCTGCTGTCACCTTGAGGAGGTGGGTGTGGGGCAGGGGTGGCTCCTTCTGTTGTATCCTGCCTACTGCTCATTTCAGAGCCTTGTGACTGCGCAGAGAGAGGAAAAATAAAATTAAAAAAATGTGTTCCCTTGTTATACATTTAAGTCCCGTCCGATCAGCCTTGAGCCAGTTAGAGGCCATCCTTGCGGTTGCGGTGCAGTTGCTGGGCCAACGGGAGCTGGAGCGTTATTAGCTCCCCGTCTCAGGGCACTTGTCCTCCGCAGTAAACGCTGGCACATATAGTATTGATTTTCATTTAGATAACTTAATGTTTGCAGACAATCTGTGCCCGGATGTGTGCTGAACTTAGATCTATGAGTTTGCCTCTCTGTAATCTGTGGGCATTTTTCTTGCAGTTTCGTTTCATTTTTCATAAACTTAACTGATCTGGAGTTGGGGGGGGGGGTGACATATAAATGAAAAATGCCGGCTGTGTCTATCAATCAAGCAGCGGGAAAACACCCCTGTCGGCCTTTAGCCAACATTCTATTATCGCCAGGTAACTGACCAGTCAAATGGAAATAAAAATCGCATGGAAAACAGAGTAGGATCAGCTGGATTTGTAGAGGAAGGGGACCTGTTCTGAGCAACGAACATCAGACGGCGGAAAGTTAAGACTCATTTCTGAGCATAAAGATTGCTTGTGCAGCATAAAGAAGCTATTTATGTTTAAAATAAAAACAATAGCGGCTGCAAATGCCTCGCTAGAGAGCTGAGCAGCAGGTAGCACTGAGGCCTCGCAGCTCCTGTGCGATGCAGTTTGGATGCGGGTTCGATCCCTAGTCTGGGTGGGGTTTGCATGCGTTCCCGGAGTCCAAAGGCATTCAAAATTAGCCATAGTGTGCCTGTGCACATCTGAATGCCGTGTGGATGGGTAGACAACAGCAGGGTTTTGGTGCAAGTTATGTAGCTGTGTAAGTGGACTTGGACAAAGTTGTCTGCGAAACATTAGCTAATGATCACTGTGCTGTTTTGAGAAATGAAACAAATATTAAATTTAAATGCAAGAGGATGAAGTACTGGCACGCCCATCAGCACGGTAACAAGGAGGAAGGAACAGAATTCAACACGCCACCCTGTGACACCCTGGCAGACAAAGTGCTAAGTGGCAGCTTCTGGCTGTGCCCTGTCCCCAGAAAGGCTAGCAGCTAATTATACGGTAAAGGCAGGGTGAAGGTTCAGTGCCTTAATATGGATTTATGGTTCTGAGAAACATTGGATCTTCACTGTGGGCAACAAACAGAAAAATAATATTTTTCTGACTATTTATAGGGGGGCTGGTAGGGAACGTGACTTCTTGCGTTGTGCGACGGTCCTCGCTAAGATGCAAACCAGACCCTTCCAGTAAAAAATAAATATAATTTCTTGACAAAACGGAAGATGCTTTATAGAATTGGCAGCCTTACACACACACACACACACACACACACACACACTATTTAAAACACTGGAAAGTTTTACTTATCATTGCACATTACAATTTTGAAAACACTAAAAACAATTTTAATGACATTTCCAGTTTTGTTGCATTTCAACGTAAACTTGCATAGAATTGTCTGTATAATTAATAATTGTCCCAGTGAAACTAACCCTTTATGCAGGTTTACTTTAACTAGGTTCGTCACCTGTCTTTATCATATTTGTTAAAGGAAGGAAAAAGTCATTTTTCAGCATTGTATGACTTTTGTTGATGCCGCTGTTGTTATAGACAGGATTCTTCATCAGCGAGTCTTTGTCGGCAGCTGGTCGCAAGCTATGCAAAATAATCATAAAAATGGTGTAAGAGGGTGTAATTACTGGTGTATGTTTACCACGTGCTCTGGGACAGGAGCGGTGGGAAGAGCCAATGAGTGTCCAGGATCGTGTGCAGAGGTCAGCATCGGTCCGCCGCTGCGACACAGAAGGGCCATTCAGCAGATTTAATGAAGCATCTTGAAAGAACAAAAGGGGGGGGGGGGGGGAAACCTTTCAGGAGCAAGCAAACCCAAAAAAAAACAAAAAAAAACACCTTTTCAAGTCTTTCACGCAGTGTCGCAAAACAAGCACCTGTCTGACTTTCTTTCCCTGCAGACGAAGGCCGGCATTAAACGTCTGCGCTTAATTGGCTGCACCTGTGTGTGACCAGCGCTAATGAGACTGAGCTCAGGTGCAACTGCTGGGGGTCTCAAGGGGTCGGGGCTGAAATTAAGTATCCACCCAAGTATCTATCTATCGATCTATCTCAGTACACTGACGACACAATGATTTAAATAATGTATATAGATTTTGTAAAAAATATGTATATGGGGTGTAGTTTTATATTCTGGTGCCCGTTGATTTCAGGGTGAACTCAGGAACACCACAACCTTGACTAGGATACAGCAGTTAACAATAGATGGTGGACGGACAGATGATGGTGTTAGAACTGTTGAGTGCGAAAATGACCTTTTGTTTTGCTTATTTTTTATTTCTTGGTTACATTTCTTTGTTCTTCGCTGAAATTATTATTTTTTTTTCCATAAGAATCATTAGTGCGCAACCACCTGAAAAAGGGAATTTGCCAAACTGGACTTCATAAAACAATTCAGACCCTTTGGCTAAGGTTGGGCTTCACAATGTTATGGGAGCTCAGCTCACTCCTTCAGGCAGGGTTTATGCAGGATGATGTTACCATCCTGAGCCATAATCTACATCTGATGATGCAGAGTTTGCACCTTCTCTACTTGGGATGGGGGGGGGGGGGTAAAAGCCCTTTGCGGGCAATGATCCAGCTGTCTGTTTATAGCAGTTACCCATCTTCCATCACCCCTCAGACCACCAATCCTCAGGATTGTCTGGAGATGCATGAGCTGAAGAAATTTCCTGCTGAAAAACAATGAAAAAAAAACCCGCTCGCTCCACCATCTTTTTATTCTGAATTCTAGCCCAACAATCTAGTGATTAAAAACTTTTTAATCTACTGCTGGTTGCTTATAAAAAGCTGTTCACCCTATTTTTCAGATCTTCCTGAAAGGCAACCCAGACTTTTACAGACTGACAAAGCTCAAAAGATTTTTTTCCCCTGGGAAATTGTGCCAACATCCTATTTATTCTCTTTGTATGTTATGACATATTATTTAACTTTGCTTATCACATCAAAGATGTTGCAACATCCTGCTCATATTTTACGGCGAGCCTTTACATCTGTTCTCTGTATCGCTGCACTTATTTTATCAGAACCAGCTGGTCCAATATATTACTTATATTCACGGAATGGTCATCGCTTTCCAGTAATCTAGAGCCACAGTCACTTTGTGAATGGAAGGCAACGGATCGGCAGGCCTCACTTTACGTTTTAATTTCGCAGCATTACTATTTCATTCCAAATACTTCTCAGTCCTCTATTGTAATTCAGTCGATTGTATTCTAACAATTGCTAATACTATAGTAAATCATTGGTTTGTTGTGCGATAACGCTGTAAAAAGTATGTACTGTAACTGTAAATAAACCCTCCATTTTGCGATCGTAAAGCTCTGTCACGATCGAAGCGCAGCTGCAGGATTTACGTCAAGGTCGCTCCATCTAAATCCCACTTTGTCTTAGTAGGTCACTGCTCTTCATGTGACACAGTGTCAACGCATCCATAAATCCGTCAGCATGGCAGCGGTCGCTCCGCCGTCGCCGAGCACGGGGGCCCGTCCTCTCTGCTGTCCAGCGGGGCATCCGGAGCAGCGGCCCTAATGTGAGCCGACTGGCCCCGCTATTGCCCTTGCCCCGTGTGTTGGTGAGTGGGAGGGAGCCGCGTCGTCTTGGAATTTTTCTTGGCAGCCGTCCTCCATCCTGGCGGGGAACGGACAGCTCGGCTATCACTTCCACACCTCTCCCAAAACACGAAAACAGTGTGTGGTACGTCTCGGCGGGTCGCATCGCGGAGCGTACGGGAGGCCACTGCACCGGCTCGAGCCGATGATGCTCATCAGCGTCTCGACCCCCCCGTCGCCTCACACTGGATTGGATTTCACTTCAGATCATGCACTCTGAGGAACATTAACCGAGTCAAGTGGAGCTCTGGACGCTATTGTGACACGGCTCCGTGGCCTGATGTGATGGAGCTCGACTCGTGACGTGGGGAAAAGGTCACGTTGTTCATTGCAAATCAACGTGAGGACGGGAGCCGCTCAAAGTCACGATGGGGGGGAGAAAGCGGAGCTGTGAGATAAAGAGGCCCTTCAAGACACCAGTGATGGACAGAAGGCTTAGGGCAGTGGATCCCAGAACCAGTGAAGGCTATGAAGGTGTTTCTGAGGGTCGTGAAATATTGGTTTCACTGGCACAGAATAAGTCCTTATATGCGTAGTACAATAATGGTTGGGTCTCTTCAAGTCCAGCATTCATGTATTGAGCAGACCAGAGGAGTCTGAAAAGTTGCACTCTTATCTGGGTGTTAATATTAAAGATGGGGCTGTAGTTTCAGAGTGTTGGGCTTTATTGTCAGTGTCATCCGTCTTTATTGTCTGTAATTGCTAAATGTTTTTGTTTAAATTTTTAAAAAAAGTTTGATATTTCTGCTTTCATAACTGCACGGGGTAAATGTTATCATTGGAGATCATTTTATTGTATTCTGGTGCCAAATTTTGCAGTGCATCATTTAGGAGCAATTCAACAATTTGCAGTCATTCAGTGAAAGCAGTTTTTTTTTAAATTTTTCAGATCTATTGACAGTTTTCTGCTTGACAGTTGAGCTTTCACTTGTTTACTTGAGGCTGAGATGCACAAACTACAAAGTATTGGCTGAGTGTCCTTATTTATGTAAGGCTTAGATAAATGCTATCGTGCATGGTGTTAAAAGATACGATCATGTTAATGGTATAATAATCATTATTTATTGGTAATGAATTCAATAAACAATACCAGTAAACACACTGCATCCAAATGTTTGACTACAAACACTGCGTTTGCCAATGTTTAAGGTGGCTGGGCCTGGATAAGATTATATTTAAAGTTGCCCCACAGAAGTTCAGAAACCAATGGCTTAGAGTGAGGCCTCCCAGAAGGCCTTGTGTGGAGCTGCCATGCGGGGGATGGCATCCTTCTTCGTCACATTTTCATCTTCGGCAAGTCAAATGAGATTGTGTGAAGAAGGTAATTAAACAGAACAACGGTCAGGAGAAAACAAACAAGCCCAACTTTTGATGCTCGTGTAAGAGTCGGCAGGGACCTGCTATGTTGCAGATGGCGTTGGTGGCATGTAGGCTGCTGCAGTCATACGAGAAGACAGCCAGAACAGAGCGAGGGAGCAGCCTGATTGAGCATCAGTGCTTTTTTTTGCTCCGTGTTAAGAGCCTGGTTTGGAGGAGGGAAACCGATATTATGGGATGCAATTTGAGGGAGAAAAGCAGCAGCGAGCCCTGGAGTGTCCCTGGGGTACCATTACTAGGCTTAGCCCTGGCTTGTAATATCCAGCAGGATCAGTGCTCTCCAGACTGGTGTAACACCCCCCGCCACAAATCCACTCCTTCCAAGAGTAAATAAAAATTGCAGCTACCGTGGTGGTTTTATATCCAGCTGAAGCTTTCACTCAAGGGCAAATGCAGCTGGACATTAAAGTGAAGCCCAGACTAAGACAAATTATATATCTGGACTCATTAATTCTTCAGACATTCACCTGCATTCTATAAGAGGTTATTAATGCAAACGGTCTCCTTGTGTTGTTTTTAGTCCCCCCCACCAGTGTGCATGTGTTGAGGAGACACTAGGTCAAACTTGTTGTTTGATCCAACTCTGGTGAATAAAAATGCAGTTTCATTTTATTTTATTACTCTGGTAATTTGGGCAGTTGCTTTTTCCGGTTTAAATTTCAATTTATTTTTGTTGCCAGCGTATCTTGGTAACATGATGCAGAGGGGTGAACAGTTGAGCACAGATGACCACGGTAAAAAGAGAAATAAAATTGAAAATAATGTAGAAACAGTAGGCAGGGAGACCAGCAGGTAGTTGAGGAGGGGGAAAAAAAAAAAAAAAAAAAAAAACTTCTAGGCATGAAGAAGGTCCTGTTGTGTGAAATAAACATTGGCTTTCGAAGCACCAGTGGCAGCTAATTCTTCTTGGTAATTCTTAAGAATATAAAGGACCAACGTTGATGTGTCTAAAATTACATTGAGAACATTGAGCAGCAACAAATATGCAATAACTAGACAGGAAGGGCTAGACTGAAATCTATAAAGTCCAAAGTTGTACTTCAGTTCAGCAGCAACTTCCAACTGAGCAAAACTCTGTTGTGCCTCTGCCAGAATTTAACCCATATTTAATTTTTCTGTTTGACCAACTTTTGCTAAATAAATCAACATTTTGCTCCCGGAAGCCTTAGACTTTATAGGAACATTTGGAATGCACTTTAGTCTCAGTTCTGCCCCTATACATGACAGAATGCAAATCACATTGAAGCCGTGTGTGTTACGAGGAAGAGCATTTGAATGCTCATTCTCTCACTTAGACACATTCACCGTAAATTATACCTGAATAAGCTTTTAGCTTTCATGTCCACAGACAATGTGATGGGCACTTTGTGTAGTTGCACACAAGCTTCCCTTTCTATTTACCAAAATGGGTTTTTGCACTTCTGTTTGTTAATGTGCTGTCAGTGTTTGAACGGGTTTAAGGGGAAAATCCCAAAGAAGTGTGTAATGCAGCAGCTGGGCAGCCTCAGTGCAGGAAGCCACTTATAGCCCAAACATTTCCAAAGGTTTTATCTGTCATTCCAGAAGGTTTGGATTATAAAACACACAAAAAATAACTATAAATAAAATAACATTTTTAGAGTGTTCAAAGTCATCCTCATATACATTTTGCTTGTTTGAAATTTGCAATGCAATTAGTTCATATACATAGAAATAATCTATAATAAACTATAAGCCATAATAGAAATTAATGTTTTATTTAACAAAAAAAAAAAAAAAAAAAACAAACAAAGTGGGAAAGGATAAAAAGTTATCGCGAAAGCATGGCATAATATGAGAGATGAAAAAAACTATTTTAAAAAGTTTATTAAAGCATCCAGCTGACCTCTGTAATACTTTAACTTGTAACATAATTGAAATACGAATATTACAACACAATATCTGAGATTCTAAGGTTGTACCATTGATCCATAATCAATACTTTGTCTTTCCTTTGCTCTGTGAACACATATTTAGAGGAGGAATCTGGTTCCAGCAAAATAAAGATTTGTTATGTTATATGTCCCTGAGAAGCAAACTTTCCAGTTTATTTGTAGGTAAACACACTTTTTTGTTTCACATAATGTCATAGCTATTTTTTTTGTTGGCTGCAGGGGATTTTTCCCCATTATTTTGTGTTCCATATCCCCACATGGCCTCTCATTTATAATACAGTGAAGAAGCCATAGATAAAGAAGCAGTGTGTGGAGACAGAGTGAGTGGTCACATTCGGTGATGTTATCTGTTTCCCACAACGTGCTGCTACCGGAGACCTGACATGTTCTATACATCTTTCCACCGTTAAACTCATTAAACAAATATGGCTTGATATATTGCTCTCATGAAACAGTTTCCCCCTCTATCGCTTCCATTGCTTTCCCGTCATCCCTACAAGCGTACGCACAAATACACAAACATATACCACACATGCCTATGTTTCCCCAAACTTCTATCCTTTGGTGTGTCCACATTTATTTCTCACTCTGTTTAAATGGCAATAAATCACAGCTTCTCTGTAAGAAAACAAAAGAATTCAATGGAATAGCCTAGGTACTCCTTAACTCAATTTTATTGTATCATATTTACATTTTATTTTTAATAGACACAGAGCTATTATGATAATTATTAAACTCAAACAATGCCAAATTTAGCTGCCATCTGCATACATTTTGCTTTTCATCTTAATCCTAAGTGGTGTATATTAAATGTTAAGGAACAAATGCAAAAACATAGCTACTGGTCAAGATGTTTGCTTAATGAATAGTTACAGAAATTAATGGTGAAAATCCTGTATTTGCCAAAATGAAGGACATACTTGTTTGCCAGATTTAAATATTTCAAACAAATATATTTCTATGCAGCACATACATCTGTAACAGAAGCAGCTGCTAAGGGTTAAAAAGGGTTAAAAATGGTTTATTAATATATAAAAAAAACTAAATTCTGAAAAATAGTTTTACCATTGCATGGTATAAAATCTTCTGAAGGGACTTTTAAGCTACAAGGGTACTTTTTTAATAGAAACTAATGTATCAGGCGAATCCCAGAAGCATTCCACTGACCAGGTGAGTTTCAAACATGGAAAAAAAAAAAAAAAATGAATAATTGTAAATAAATAAAAAATACAGTTAAAATTTTTTTTTGAAGAACAAAGAGTGTGAGAAACAAAATACTGGAGAAAAAAAAAACATGCTGAAAAACTTGCTGAAAATACTAAAAAAAATGCGGGAAACTTGCCCTTGCCAGGATGTCACACTTACGCACCCCTTGGTTTGCAAACTCACAGATTCATCTACCAAATAACCCCCTGAACTCATTAAAAAAGGATAAAGTTAATGTGAAACAGTCATCAGCACCCACACATGACTTTAGATGTTGCAAAGGAGGGAGAACTGAGTTTTGTGGAAAGTGGTCAGTGGCGATGCTACAACCTCATAAATCTTGGCCCTTCCTGCCTAGTTATTGCGTATTTGTTTCGGCAAGAGATTGATTGTGGTGGGGGGAGATGAATTTGGCCATGGACCTTTTCTCCTTTTTCTATACCCCTGATGCTTGGCCAAGGTGACAATGCTCTCTTTTTCATAGCCCTCTAACCGCCGTCCCCCACCTCTCACCTCTTTTCTCTGCAATCATTTGTTTTGGATTAAAAGCAGCAGCCCGACCGAGGCGGCACAACTGTGAGCATCGCTTGGGCATCGCCAAACTCTTCCGAAAAAGAAATTATGAAGATGTAAAGTCCCCCAAGATGTACTAGCCACTTTTTACCTTTGCTCAAATATTTGCTCAAATCTTCATCTGTAATCCTTTAGGGAAAATAAGAAGCAAAAAAGTCAAATTCCCTGATTTGCTGTGATTTGTGCACATCGCTCATTGTCAGTCGCACTACATACCCTCGCAGCCGGGTACATGTTAGTTAATTTAGGGTGGCTACTTTATTTTGGATACTACAGCAGAAGATAACATTCAAACTTAGGTCCTTCAGGTGCAAAAGTGGCAGCTCTGACCACGAGGACACCTGCTACCCGAATAAACGTTAATGAATAAATTTTACATACTTGCTAAAAATTACTTTTCCGGAAATAAATAGCTAAAGTACAATGGGATTATTATATTTAAATGACATAATCAGACAAATAGCACGTATTTGAACACATTCGTAAATTCTGCAGCTCAGTTGTTAGAGGTTCCCTGATGTTAAATAGCTTATTAACACATGTACACACACACGCACAAGCACTACATCTGCAGTCCTAATTGTGGGGGTCGGCCGAAACTTTGAAAGTCAGGCGAGCGCTTTTTCAGTGTTGACCTTTCTGCAACGCTGCCCCGTATTCGCCGGTTGTCAGCACATGTTTGTCTGGAGTCATCCGTCAATGTCATCCGTCACTCCTCTCCGGTTCCCATCAGTCCCATTATCTGGGATCAGAGGAGAGCCGTGCGGGTAGCCTGCGGGATCATTAAACCTCTGCCGCCCAGGTACCGCGCCTCGTCCAGGTGGCCTGTTGTTATTTATAACAAAGAAACAACACAGCAGATCCGCCTGACATGGGGCCCTGGAGGACCGCCACACCACAAGGACAGGAGGAGGGGGTGTGGGGGGGCACTCCATGGTGTCATCGCTGAAGGACAGCTAAAAGTGGACCTTCTCTCCTGTCTCCCGAAAGAACGGGAAACTTATTGAGCAGCTGTTAGTTTGGCAAGATTGATCATTTTAATTGATAGCAATTTGCCTCGGTAACATCTGAATACCTAATGTCAGGTTTGAAGGATGCTTCTCCCGCTTTCTTTGTTTTGCCTTTGATGGGGGCAGGCGCACAACTTTTAGGCTGGCCAAAAAGCTCTCTCTTATTTGCGGAGTTCTTTGTGAAGGGACTCCTGGGGCTGGGATTACTAATGATGGCCCATCCTTACATCTGGTTTTCATCCTCCCTCTGGAGTTCAGTATATCCAGCTTAAAAGTTGCCGTGTTCATTATTCGATTGCTTTTGGGCTCGAGCAAATTAGCCCCGAACTCGATACGAACTTTAAAAAAATGAAATTAATCAAGTTAAGCACCACAAACACACAAAACAAAACTGCGTGTCTCCCTATCTTGTTTACCGAACCTCCGGCGCTATGGACTTTCAAAATACGTTCCATTATTTTTGTGCGAAATAGCACATGGTTACAGTTTTTAAATGGTCCTTTAAAAGGTGACTTTTTGACATTTTCACGGATTTTGATACGACACCTTCAGCTGACCTTCACCGAGGTTGTACTCGGAGGACTTGCGAGGCTGGAACTTCACTTCCTGGACTTGAGCGCAAAAAGAAGTACGCGAAGAAGAGGAATAATTTTATTTCAGAATAGACGATTAATCCGTTTGATGCGTGAGTACACAGTGTCAGGTGTGAGCTAGATAATACCTAAAGCAGTGTGGTATTTTTTTCCTTCCAAACACGCGCTGCCCCGAGAAAGTGACCTCCCACCATATTTCCTCCCCAGGCCTCAGGCTAGGCTCCGGGTTGTCAAGGCCAGAGGCAGGTGCCCGCGTTATTTGCCTCCCTTCACATCAGTCATCCCGGAAGGAGGGCGCAGACAATTAATCCCGGAGCAGAATTGAAAGTCGGAGGCAGAGTGTGAAGGAACAGACTGACAATAATAAAGTGGCACCCAGCCCGCATTAATCTCCCTCACACCAGCGGGTCTGTCAGGGGCGGCCGGCCTGTGACTAATGCCGAGCTTTGCATACAGTGGTCACAGACACGAGCAGCATGTTCGCCCTCGCGGCAGCTGGCGCGGCCCTCCGATCCACTCTGCTGGGTTTTCAGCTCCGGCAGAATCGCGGCAAAAGGAAAGGCAAAAATGGAGAACTGGAGCAAGCGAATGGGAGTGTGAGAGAATGCAACGTGTGAGAGCAGGTTTTTCTGGCTCTTTCGTAAAAAGGCGAACAAGATCTCTGGAGGAAGTTTTCCAAGGTCAGATCGGTGGAAAAGGGAATACGTGAACTTGTTTCCCAACTGACCCCAGAGATCTTAAAGGGTAGAAAAACCCTTCTCTTCTCTGGAAATTCAAATAGTGTGTCAGCCAGGAATATGGAGCCAGATGGTTTAATCCACTAACAATGATGAACATATTTCCAAGTTTGAGAAGGATTTGCAGTTGATTTAATTTTTACTTCTACTTTGGGTGCTAAATGCTCTACTGCCGAAGATTTATTCTTAAAAAGGAGGGCACCCATCCATCCATTCATCCTTCCATTATCATTTACCTCTTATTCCCTGTCAGGGTCATGGCAGTCCGGAACCTGGATTTGTTCCTAAAAAGCAGGCATGCAGCAGTAAATGTTGACGTTGTTTACAAGGCAGCACTGAGGGCTTTGCGAGAAAAAAAAAAATTCTCTGCTCACAATTTTTTGTTTGTCTTTCTTCCATTTTCTGGATTTAACATTTCCGAAATCTCCCGACCACTTTTCCGAAGCTTTACGCAAAATTCAATTGCGTCTTCATACACTTGAGGAAACATAGCATGTGGGCATTGCTGACAGCTGAAGGGCTAAACAGAAGTGGATCTTTCTGCTATCTTCCTACTCACATACGCTCACGAGGCCTTGACCTCCAGGCAGTAGTCAGTCACAAGACTTCTCAAACAGCCTTTTTAAATGTATTCATTTAAATGCAAACATATCCAAGTGTACAGGATAAGTACGTGAAGTGTACCTACTGTATTTTGCTCGCTACATTTACATTCTGAGTTATGTATATTTAAATTTCAACGAAAAGGCATTCCATCCTTTTGTGTTGTTTCTGAATGCGCAGTTTTTGGATCATGAACATGGCGCAGGAGTCATCATCTGGGCTCATTGTGAAAGTCTCTGCTGTCAGTCCAACCTCCGAAATTAACCCTATGTATGGGAATGAAAATGAAAGACATGTTGAAGGGTTTTCACAGTTAGGTCTGCTGAAGACCAACCGCTGCCATCTCGATCAGCTCCGCCCACTCTGCCTCGCTTTCTCTGTCCTCTTTCAACCTCTCAGGTGTTCAGCCCATTTGCTCCACGAGATCTGTTGAGCATCCGACACTCCTGCACATTGTAAAACCCACAACCTCCCATTTCTACAGTGGTTATTTGCCTCCGTTTATCAGCACCACTGCAGTGTTTCCCTCATCAGTTCATTGACGCTCTGCTGACCCGAGACCTTTATAATTCTGCAGTGCTGGAAAAGACCCTCTAGCAGTCTGTCTGTCTATCTTTTTAAAGGAAAACCAGTTTAATTTTGTCATGCTGGAGTATTTCGCTACTGAGCAAGCAGAAAAGAACTGAAACAAAATCAAAGGTTTGGAATGTGAGTGTTATTGAGCATTAAAAGGTACGTAGATGCCAATGAGCAAAAAAAAAAAAACTTTTAAAAGAGACTCGAACGGTGCAATGAACAGAATGTGTTTCATGGCCGTTTTTCGTTTTCTTTCCGAAAAATCGGCAATGTTGCGTTCACTTTATTTACGATGTTCGGTACAGCACAATGCTTTCAAGTTTGCTTTGTTTCATTTACGCCTTCACTGCGGTTGTGTCCTTCTTGTAAGCCATTTTACCTTTTTCGCCAAACGCCGCGTGTGTGGCTTATGCAGTGGAAGAGTGGAAATAAACCAGGAAGTTCTTAAACTGCGAGAATGTTGTAAGATAAGGCTTAATTTTGCTGCCGGGCAGAGTCATTCCCTGCTTCTGATCAATGATATTTTAGGGCCATAACTACTCCAATATATCCTCTTCTCATTATCACATCTCCACACAAAGGCCTGGGCTCCCTGCTAATGCATGTTATTTTTCCCCCTCCCCCATTCTTACTCTTTTCTTCTTGCTCTTTGGTTTTTTCCTCTAAAAAGGCTAAATCAGAGCGGGAGACCATAAAAGCCATCAACCTGGCGCTGTTAAACGGGTGAGCTCACCGAGTCGGAAAAGACGCCCTTCCCATCGTCCCCACCGCTGCTGTTCATTACGCTTCCCGCCATTTCATGAATCTCTGTTAATATGTCATTCGCCGGGGACGCGCCCGGGAAAAGACATTTGCGGAGGTGGTGGTAGCCACGCACCGAAGCTCTGGAACCACAGGTTGGGGGTGGTGGTGGGGGGGCAGGAGGGTGGAATAAAATGCACGAGAGAGGCCTGCAGCAGGGCATTGGTCTGTGCACACACAGAGGGGTGCCTCGTGACATATTGTCACAGTTAATGTCATTAGGACTTAATTAAACTGGAACCGCATTCGGATTTCGATGTCCCCGCCGCATAGCTGAAAACCACAAATTATGCTATTACGGTTCATGAGGCCTGATAGGAGAGATGTGGTTAGATGGAGAACGGGCTGAAGGGGGTGGTGATGATTCTGATGGCGGCGGGGGGAGCTGACCACATGGGCTGACCGCTCCTCCTCATAGACCTGCCTCTGCGTTCCTGCTTTCTAGCTGAAGGTGGTGATCGGTCAGGGCGAAACCACACAGTCATCACATGCACCGGTCTCGGCGGTCTTCAGCCTCTCCCAGTTCAGATAAGAAAAGGCTGTTTCGGAGCATTTTTGCAGCGTGCAAGCGACATCTGAAGACGATCACAAAAAATGCAAACGGGTAAATTTACTCTGCCGGGGAATAGATCACCACCGCCGTAATAATGACATTTGGATCGTTTTAAAATCGTCCTTCCAAATCTGTGCAGAAATGCTGGGTGAAATAGGAGCATGTTAATGGGATAAATGCTGCAGATTCTTTAGGGTTTGTGTGTTGGTTTTAGTGTCGGAAGCCTCGCATTAAGGAGCTAAAAATTCATTGCCGGTGTTTGTTGTCGTTCACCTGTACAGCTGCACAATTCCAACCGTACAGACAGTTTGTCTCACTGTAGAAATGCGGTTATTATTTTGCTTCTGTTCAGCCTCTTAGGCAGAATGTCAGTGGGCAAGACAGAGACCCTCATGCCCGAGATACCGTTACCAATTCCAGTGGCCTGGCAATCTCATCTTGGAGAGCCGCTGACGGAAATAATGACACCTTCTGATAAACCTACCTTTATACATAACAAAATCATGTAGAAGAGAGTCTGGGCTCCTTTTCTCTGGTACGGTACAATCGAATGCATCTTCTGTATTCCAGTGCATTTTATATTTGTGAGCTGCTGTGGACACAGCAAAGTACTAATATGGGCAAAAGTATGTGGACCCCGTCCTAATGACCGGGCTGAGCTGTTTCAGCTGCACCCACACAGCCTACAAACACATTGTAGACAACTGTGTGCTTCCAGCTTTGTGGCCACAGTTTGGGGAAGAAGCTCCTTTCCTGCTCCAGCATGACTGTGGCCCCCCGATGCACAACGCGAGCTCCATAAACACATGGTTCGCCCAGGTTGGCGTGGAAAAACTCGTGTGGCTGGACAGAGCTCTGACCTCAAACCCACTGAACACCTTTGGGAAGAATTGGAATGCCAACTGTGAACCAGACCTTCTCGCGTGACCTCACTGATGCTCTTGTGGCCGAATGGACACTAATTCCCAAAATCTGTTGGAAAGCCTTCCCAGAAGAGTGGGGGTTGTTATAGCATCAACGGGGGGAACAACTTCGCACTAATGCTCATGGGTTCGGAATGGAATGTTCAACAAGTGCGTATGAGTGCGATTCTCAGGTGGTCTCATACTTTCGACCATTTTTACACATGCATGTTCTTTGTCTTTATCTTTCGGCTGCTCCTGTTAGGGGTCGCCACAGCGGATCAACTGTTTCCATTTCTTCCTGTCCTCTGCATCTTTCTCTGCTTTTACACATGCGCGTTTATTCATCATATTTCCCTCCCACAAAAATTCTTTGAACATATTTAAGATATATAGCCCAAATCATAGAAAATCACTTCAAAAGAAAGACAAGAAAACATTATTTAAACATAAAATAGATAAATATAGGTTTCTGAGATCAAACAGGAAGTTAGATTTTTGACTAAAAGTGAAGCTTGTTCTCCCAGTAGGTTTATAATTAAATTTTATCCTTAAATCTGCGAACCACTCTCTTCATGGCTAGTCTCTGGGTTTTCTTTGATGAGAGAAACCTGGCAAGTAAGAGTTAAAAAGCCAGAGAACCCAGTCTTTCTCCGGGCCATGTGGCCTCTATCAGACTTTTAGGTTTATTTCCACTTATGCAGATGTGTCCTACGTATCACATCTCGTTTCTATGAGCGTGGACTCCCACAACCACAGTGACATTTAATCCACTGAGAAGACAACAACAAATACAAACAATACGAATAATATTTGTCTCTTCATATACAGAAGAGCTTTTGTATTACATCTTCATGAAACGTCCATACTTTTTTTGGATAAATGGTAGTAACCTCCCTTCCCCAGCTTTGATTTGGTTAATGATTTTATTTCACTCATTGCAGCACATGTTCAATTCTGAAGTAAGAATTTTGAATGAGTTCACAAAACAGATGAACTTATTTAGTACAGAGAGCGTTTACAATCGTCCTATACCTCCCCACAATGGCTATACACCTAAATGTTTAAGCACATGTAGCAGCAATGCATTATAGGAGGACCACAGCTCTTCCAGACTGCCGTATACCTTGGGTAGACCTCTACATCTGTCCCTTATCCATAACTGCTCTTTCCTGGTCAGGGTTGTAGTGGTCCAGAGCCTACCGCAGAATCCTAGGTGCTATGCTAGGAAACGGCACCCTAAACTATGGGCAATTATAGTGGCCGAAGAACCTGAAAAATCTGTCTTTGGACTGTGGGGAAGAAACCAAAGCACCTGGGGGAAACTCCCACAAACACAGGGAGAAAAGATGTAAACTCCACACACGGCGAGCCAGGTTCTAATCCACAACCAAGCAGCTCGAGTGTTGCAACAGAATGGCTCTCCTCTCCTGTTGCATGGACAGGAACCCCAGGAAGCCTCCGGCAAGCACGTGTGTTGCCCCTTAGCGAACGACAGGCAAACAGGGTGGGTTTAATGAGGATGACAAGGCAGAAAGATGAGGTTAATCCCAGGGACCATTAACACACATGCTGGTACCACGGTGGAGAGTCGTCCTCTCCCCACAGAAGCCTCGCGAATCCCCAGAGGAAAAAAGTTTTCTGATAAAACAACAGCATCATGCATGTGGAGTAACTGCAGAAGCAAAAAAATGGTTATAGGCCAAAATTGAATTTACACTGTTGTTTCTTGTAATCTGATGCTGCTACAAATATAAGTATATTGTTTTTCTTTTCCGTTTAGAGCGAAATCAGCATTTGGCCATGTTTATTACTGGGACGGGACCTGGTAAATTGCATTTTTATGTATGCTTTTACAAGAAGGCATTAAAGCACAAATATGTCTGCTTTCCTTTTGTTTGACAGCTTTAAAAAAAGTGTCACCGGTTAAACGTGGCTGAAAAATGAGGGCAACGTGTATTTATCTCCTCTTACTGTGCGGAAATATTCATCCAATCGAATATCTGATGGACGATTATGGAGGAGCAACCAGGACCGGGGCCAATAAAAAGCGAAAAAAGAGGAAGGAGAAGATGAGGAAAAATTTGAATTTGGAGATAATGATAAGCCCAACTGGAGGTTCGATGCAGGTAGGATGGAAGTATGATTTCTTAAACCTAAGAGGGTTATAAAAAGCCAACAGGGCATCAGAGGAGCAGAGCAGATTGCTGTGGCGCCACCGGGTGCACAGGTTTCAATATGAGCAGTAATTCATTCTCTTTGTGAGCGATTGAGCGGCAATGGTTTCACTTTCTTAATATACTTGTATTAGCATGAATAAGTAACGAGACCACGCAGTGGTTATGAATGGATTTTTGTCTCCCTGTCTGATAATAACATTGCAACTGTGTTGGTGTCATAACTACAAAGGGCGCCCATCGAACTTCATCTCGCTACTCTAAGTCAATTACGTCTCCCCGTGGGACTGATATTATCCATGATATGCAAATCTGCTCGCTTCCACACCATGAAGGATGGCTTAAAGCAAAGTTATATTAAAGTTTTTATTTGTTTTTCCTACATAATAACTATTGTAAACTGCTCGCTCCTTCAGTGACATAAAATGATGTTATTAGCTTAATGCAAAAAGTAAGACGGTCTTAAAAAATTAACTTGAATTTACAGCTGATTTTATAGCCACCACCACCACCACTACTACTACTACTACTACTACTACTAATAATAATAATAATAATAATAATAATAATAATAATAATAATAATAATGTCACCATTCATTTTGTAGCCGATTAAAAAAAAGGTTCAGTAAAATGTATTAAATCTGTGCATTTAACAGGGGCCTGTTTGTGTCTCAAAATACTTTATTAGCTATGTATTTATGTACATATATCTCTTGTTACTTATAGAATGGACAGATACACTGAAAGAAACTTGCACAAAAGCAGCAGCCACATACATTCCGACATGCCGTGTCCAGGCTGCATTTCTCATCATTTTCTACATGACTTACCATTGATTTGTCCAGGTCATAAGTAATGGTTGGGTTCCTAACATAAGTGATATTTAGATATTTGGATGTACTGCTAAGTACAAGATAAGTCAATAATCCTCTGGTGTATCCAATTTTTTTCCCCCAGAAAATTGCTAAGCAATTTTAGGATCCTTGAACTGTGGATTGTGAACCTCCCGAATGAACAGGTGCATCCAAAATGCCACTAAAATGAAGGAGAGGATTAAAAAAAATGCTGCTGAACTGTCATGGTGCCACAGTGTGCAGGGAAAATAGACACCTTTTGAGGGCCAAAGAATCTGCAAGAAACATCTGCAAGGACTGAAAGTACAAGTGACCACGGGTCACATTGATACCAGCAGTTTTTTTTTTTTTAAGAGCTGAACCTGGATCTGAGATTTCTGGCCAGTATTTAGAACCACACCAGCTCACTACCCTTTTGTGACACTGAATTTACACGCAATTTAGGCTGATGCTTTTTTCCAGAGTGGCTTGAAGTGTTAAGATATTTACAATGATTTCCCCATTTTTACAACTGGGTAATTTCTGATGCATTAATTCAGGGTAAAAAACTCTGCTCAAGGGTTCTAGAGCAGGAGATGGAATTTAGACCTTCAGTTCCATCGGAAGCAGCTGTAACCACTACAGTGCCTGCCACCCCCGAAAGTTTAGCAACTGTTCATCTCTTTATAAAGCATTAACTTGGTACACAGCCTGCCACCTTTCACGGGCATTGTCATCGGAACAGGAGCTTGAACTGAAGTCCTTCAGTTTTAATTCAATAGCTCCAAACCCTAATTAGTTGACTTTTACGTTGTTTTAGATCAGTGCCTCCTGTATATTTTTACATCACAATTAAGTTCCCATTGCGCATCTATCAGTCAGCAAAGGGGAGAGAAATAAAAAAAGCCGCAAAACTTAGCAAAATTTTTCAATTCCTACAAAGCAATTAAATGTGTGAAAACACAGAAGAGCAAATAATTACTTGAAATCTAATGAGGATAAATATGGATCTGTTTACTTTCATTAGAAAAATAGTTAGCAAGCAAAAGTTTACATCCCAACTTATGAAGCACATCCAAATCTGGGTTAAAGTCAAATACTATGGTAAAATACTGCTCAGTGTTACCATAGTGCAGTACGCTCCACACAAGATGCTCTAATGTGCAAAGACCTGAAGGAAAAATAGGGAAAACTAAGTAAATAGGTGTGCTCATGCCTTATATGTATACATATGCACATTCATTTCCTTTTGTCAACCAACTGTTGTACTGTGTGTGAACCAAAGACCAATTGTCTACCAACCCAGAAAGAAAAGATGGCAAAACAAAGTCTTCGATAGATAGATAGATAGATAGATAGATAGATAGATAGATAGATAGATAGATAGATAGATAGATGCCACCACTTGCACTCACACCCAAAACTTGGGAACTCACACTCCTCTAATGCTTTTCTTCCATTGGGGTTATTTATAGGCTCAGGAAGTGGGACGATTAAACTGAGGTCGATTGGCACAGGTGATGTCCATTTGGAGTCTCCACAGGCCTAATAGGAAAATGGAAGAGACACAAACACATAGTCTGGCCGTTACAACAAGCAACTTACAGCAGGAAGTGGGGTTAGGAGTACAGCGGGCTGGAATAATAGCGGCTGGAATAATAATAATATTTAGAACATTCAAATTTCAAAAAATATGGCATTGTTCGCCCATTTCTGCATATTTGTCACACTGAGTGGTTTCAGATCTTTAGAGAAAATGCAATACTAGACAAAGAAAATCTAAGGAAACCTGTTACGCAGGGACAGCAGTCCATTGCAGGGTAGATATAACAGAAAACTTAAAATTTAATAAGATATTATTTAAAAATTTTTGAAAAGTAGAGCAACAATCAAAAGTTTGAGTACACCTCAGCAACCTACAACCTTCAGTTGTATTAGATCAAATGAACAGAACAAGGGAAGCTAAACAGCTCACGGCTAGAGAGGATGGGGCAGCTAATTTCCTCCCAAGATGTAACTAAATATTAAAAATATAACTTAAGAAAAGTTACCAGCAATTGTACTCAAACGTTTGGCACTGCATGTCCAAAAAAAAATAAATAAATACAAGCGGTGTGTATAATAATATCCCGTCAATCCCACTTCTGACACCTGTGTCTGAATTCATTAAAGTTTTGCTTAAAATAGCAAAAGCTGTGAATTATCCTGAGCCCAGCTTTGTGCTAGACAGGGTCAACCTGAAGAGCGCAAGTGAATCTACTGAATATCCAGTGCCTGGGTGTATTTTTTCCTTCCCTTAATTAGACTCTCAAAACTGCTCTGGTGATGCACTCACTTAAAAATAAAAGAAAGAAAAAAATGTAAATTATATCTGATGATTTTGGTTCGCCCCTCTTCTTTTACAGCTTTGATAATGGGACTGCATAGTCCAGTGTGCCACCATTAACTCGTCGTGCTACTATGCGGGTCACTAATTTTTTCCCGAGATGAGTACATTCTGCCCAGACCGACATGCTGTCTTTTTAATGAGGTTATTTCTGGGTTATTACCTCGCCCATGATACAATACCTTATGCAAGGCACGTAATTGATGCAAATCAAATACATTTAGCATAGACCAATCAGACTCCTGCTCTTTATTGTGAATTAATATTGTGTGCAACAAAAGCTTGTATTTGTTACTGTTTTACTGAGAAGGTGAGTCTTTTATTCTCAGAAACTCCCAAGTAAAGCAAAATGAGAGAATGAAGACCATGCATTGCTTTTGCAGTAGACTTTTCAGCAGGAATGGCTTTGCCTTGATGGGGAAATAGTCTGGGTATCTTTAGAGTCCTGCTATCATGGGTTCCACCAGAGATGCTCATATTTCTGTGGCACTGGGTGAACCTTGCTTGCTCAGCAAAGGGACAGGAAAGTGGAATGACCATGAGGGGCACATTTGGAGGTGGGTGAAGGGCATCAGTCTTTTTTTCTTGACAGTCAAACCCAACTGTGGAGATTGTCTGCACCACTATGGCTGCTAAACCTCCAAGTTATCACAATAGATAGTACATACCCTTATTTATGCACATGCATTTTGACATCTTCGAAAAAGCAGCCATATCTTTTTCATCTCATTTGAAAATTTCCTTCTCCACAAAAGTCATTGCTCCATATTCTGGATTCAACTTTCCAAATGTCTCTTTATTTTTCCTGAGATTTATTTAAGGTTTCCCCTCACATCCTTAGTGCACAGTTAAGGAAGCATCACTTAAGGAACCCATGACAAAATAGGGGTGTTGGGTATGATAACTAATGGAGTAAATAAGAAGTGGTCTTACTACTTAACCTTGACTCCACAACATAAGAATACAGACAACTTTAAAACTTTTCATTCGACAATTTTGGGCTACACAGGTGCTGTCAGGCCGAGAACATCACTTCGGGGGGGACGGACCCAAAAGCACGTAAACCAAAAAGGGGGGCCCCTACTGTGGAACATATGCTCAAAAACTAAAACACCCAAAACAAGAGAATCCCACCAAACTTCCCTTACAATCATTTGCAACTTCTCAGCCCAGCTGCTTTATATCTCCCCACTGGTTTACGTTAAAGAAGCAACAGCTGGTCGTCATTTTCCCATTGAGGGAAAGCAAGGGCGAGCAGAAAGAATCTGTCTGTCAGGGTTTACCCCACCCCCAGCTGTCACAAAATCTCCATTTATCCTTCATACCTCTACTTAGTTACAAAGGTTATTTTTATTTTTAAAAAAAGTATACATAATGCGTATAGTACGTAAGAAAAATATAAATAGACATCACTGCATTTAATGTGCTCCGTCAAAGTTTCCCATGAAATCAGTGAGGAATGATGGTTTAGGCTGCAAGGGCCATGGCTACTGCAACCGATACGTGGATTCGCGCAAACGTCTCAAGAAGCTGTAAGCCCTGACATGTAAACGGACGCCGATATGAGCCATCAGGAGGAGCTCTGAGCCATTACCTCACCTGTCCGCCTCTGGATTTGACGTGCCAACGTCAGTGATTGGCAACAGCAGCAGATTGCACTCGTTCAAGAGCAGTCGTTTAAGCCGGATCAGAACACATTTTCCCCTCGTGAAATGTAATCGGGGCCCCGTGCGCTCGACACCGTCCCAATCCCCCATCAAAGGCGCCCTGTCTTTCTGTCAGGGGATGCTTATTGCCACTATAGCAAATGAGTTCCGGCAAAAGTGATGCTTCGGGTGTGGATGTGGGGGTGTCAGAGCCGGCGTGGCAGCAGGAGGGGCCGGGTGTCCCTCACTCCACAAGATCAGTCCCATTGAGCTGCCAGTCCATGACTCTCCTTTCCAAACTGGGAGGTGGCAATTGATGGGTGCAGACTTACCCTGGCATGTACAACATGGGTGTGTGAAAGACAGATAAGCGGAGCCGGCGACAAACTCTCTCCCTCCCTATGTTTGGCATTTTTCGCCTCTTATGGCAGGAACTGTTAAGACTTCATAGCTTTGTTTTTTTTTTTTTTTTCCCCCTTTTAAATCACTGGATCGTACGTTCGTGTTCTCAAATTGTAATGCAGATATTACATAATACAAATGGTAATATAGATATAGAATATTACTGCTGAGATCAAAAGTTAATCACAGTGCCTGCGCGAAACGAATTAACATGATGAATACGGGATGTCAGAATTTTCAGCATTCGAGAAATATTGTGCAAAAAGTAATGGTGTACGTGAAAGTGTTACTTTTGGCAAATGAAAATATTCCTGCTAAAAGCGACGTCTTTTTATGCAGGAGGCGCCGAAATTTATTGAACAAAGGTGCCAGATTGATGAGGAAGAAAATCATTTCGCCTTTCGCATATGAACGGGGAAAAGTGCTGAATGACTCGCTCGTATTATGTGTACACTGACTTTATTTGCTGCATTATAAGATTTTTGAAGCAAATAACCGGGTCAAGTTCTGCTTTATTTTGCCATGTTATCGCTGCATGAAAAATAATAGTAATTCATACTTTATATTTTTTTGGATCCCACCCTTCTTTCTTCATTTTGTTAGATTGTCTCACTCAGGATGCAGAACGGGTCGTCCTCCAGTCGCACAGACTTGATCCGGAACCACCAGACACGTTGTAAATTGTGTCACGGGTGGAAGGGGTGGACCCCCTTGGAAGTGCTTACCTGACGCCTGATTCAAAGACCACCTCTGTGCCCATCCCTGTAAATTTCTCTGGGTGGGTCCAGCTTTGAATTTCCACCAGAAGAGGAGTCCCGCGGCGCATGAAATGACCCGCTGCTCACGGTGACCCGAGGCTGCGGGGGTCAGTAGTGCTCATCTCCAAGCCTGTGAGCATCACCTGAATGCGCTTCTGCGGGGCGTAGAGTGAAAAGAAGCGAACGGCTCAAACCAAGCACCCCGAAGGTGCCGAAGGGTCAAGTTCACTCCTACACAGTTGGCACGAGCACCGCGCTTCGATGGGGAAACATAAAAAGTGGGCAATCGCTCACAAAACATATTACATAAGTCACGATGCAGCTCCCATTCCACCCACGGCCGGGTTCGGACGATCGGCGCACGCGACCCGGTCACACGAGATCTCTAAATGACGATTCGAACCCCTCACCTGTCCCGCACACATACCGCACCCTCCAAGCGGCCGCGGTGTTCCCGCTGAAGTAAACACTCCAAGTTTATCCAACTTTATCGTTCAGTCATTTTATTAAAATAGTTATTATAATTAGACTTTAACCGGTGTCAGGTCTGTGCCCATTTACAGGCCATTCGGTTCTGCTTGTCTTGATTATCACAATTTGGGAGGAGAAAGTAAATTATAATGAAGGACTATATAGCCCAATTACTGATAAAAGCAGCCAAGTGAACTGGCGTAATTAGATTCCACTACCTCTTTCCTCATCCACAATGGCACATCCAAGGGATTATTAATAGTCATTTTTTAATTATTTTTTAAACTGCTGGTCAAATATCTAACCAAAAGGATGGGGCAAATCCCCTCAGCTTGCTGCTAACATTTGTACCCGTGAAGCGAAGGAGCGAGATGCGGTTTTGGGAGATGGAGATGGAGAGGTGGGGTAAAAAAGGGGGTAAAAGCTTACCGGTGTTTGTGGGAGTTAGGAGGCGCATGGTGTTAATGGGTCCGTATAAGAGCGTGTGTTGTAATTATTTGTAATAACACGTCTGCCTCTTGTACCTGACTGAGGGCCTCATTGAAGCACCTACAAGGCAGTCAGGTAATTAAACCGCAGGATCATCCGGGGTTTTCTGCCACCGCTGTCAGTTGTGATACCACGGTTCGGGAATCCCATAAGAATCCTGATGGCAGGAGCAGTAAATTAAGGATCCCGGTTTGGGATGGGCAGGGAGAGCGAATCAATTTAGCAATGTTTTAAGCTACGTTCTCGATAGCGTCACCCGTCACGTCGGGGTGCAGTTGTGGGCAGTTGCTGGCGCGCGGCAGGAGAGAATGGTGAAGAAATGGGAAATTTTTGCGCGATAATAAGACAAAATAATAAAATAAGGAAGAAAAATTTAAACTTTATTTAAAAATTGCTTTTATAAAAGCAAACAGGAATCAAATTTGTGCTCTGGGCACGATCACTTGTAAAGTCGACAGTGCGGACAATATTGGGCGGATTTTATGGGGTCACAAAGGTTCGTGTAGCAAGAGTTTCATTGCTGTAAATGATTATTGTTTCCAGCAACTTATTGGTGCAGTCAACTTTCTGACATTTATGCTGTGCTTGAGGAAAAAGGAAGGCAATAAATTTATTTACTGTAAAGTAAATAATTTACCCTACTTTGCTGCAAGCCCTATCTTTCCATGGAAGGAATGGCCCTGCCCATCCATGTACCCCTCAGTTTTTTGGGATGGCCGATGGATTAAACGATAAATGAATGATTTATTAGCCGCTGCTGTCATGCTATTTAGATGGATTGCTACACGAGCCCCGTGACCCCACTTACCAGAGTCCTCGTCGTGTTTGCCGAAGCTGGTCGAGGAAGTGGGGTTGCTGGGAGGAGGGGGTGCTGCAATGCTGTGTGTACGTGGGGGGGGTTGCAGGTCAGACGGTCTGCTGGCCAGCTGTGATCTGGTGACAGGGAGCTGCTGCTTGATCAATGGCTCAATGAAAAGGCCGCATTATTGGAGGGTGTGCATTGCTAGGCAAGGGGCATGTGGTGACGGCTTTGACTGATGGGACGAAACCATCAACATTTGCAGACACAAAAGAATGTAAAGTTTTGATTATTATTATTGTTGTTTTTGTTGTTGTTATTGTTATCATAGACATCTCTATTTCCAATTAAGAAATACATGTCAGATATTGCAACTTTTTAAATGTAATAATAATAATAATAATAATAATAATAATAATAATAATAATAATAATAATTATTATTATTGTGTTCTTCTAAAGCTTTGTTATTATTATTATTATTATTATTATTATTATTATTATTATTATTATTATTATTATTATTATTATTATTATTATTATTATTATTATTATTATACTAAGACTACTTATGGTATGTCATGATTTTATAAGTATGTGACCATGAAAGTTTTTGATTAAGGTTTAGCGGATGAAAGAAAACTCCAAACCGATAGCCAGATGTAAGGAGACGAGTCGGGTTTGCCCCCGAGAGCAAGAGACTGCTCACCACTGCATGGCTGCAGATTTTTGTCATCGTGAAAGCCAAATATGCAGAGTCATCCCATCTGTTCATGGTCCCCAAGAGTACGCCATTTAATTCAACTTTTATTTGTGTTTTAGGCATTCGTTACTTGCTGGGGGTAGAAAGAGCAGTGAGTGTGAGAATGCTAAGGTAAAGGATAGGTAATGTGTTGAGCATCGGGGTGGTGCAGTGGTGTGCGCAGTGGTGGAGGGGAGCAGCTCCGGGAAGCCTGAGCCGCGGTTGAGCCCAACTCGACGAAACACCGATGAGGGAAGGTGCTCACATGATAACCCCGATGAGATACTGCGCCGTTGCTGCGCCACGCCGAGTTTGGATTTATAGTTAGTTGGCGGATACTAGTTTTGGTATGTTAGCCATTGTGTGGCGGCTAGGTAGGCGTGCTGTAGGTTGGCTGTGGGATTGCCGTGGGGGTTACGATGGGGTACAAAGGTTAGATGGGTAATGGGATCCCCTTTATAATCGAAGCTCTTTTATTGGCACTTTGTGTTTGCTATGAACCTGGGAGTGTAGGTGATGTAGCGGCTAAGGCTTTTGCCTCCATACCCAGAGGTTACAGGTTGAAGTTCCCTTTTCTGCTGTATTACCCTTGAACAAGGTACTTATCCTGGAACTGCTCAGCTGTGTAAATCGCGGTAAGCCCAACACTGTAAATCTCACTGCAGACGCCCTTGTACTAACCGAATAATTGTAATATCCTCCATCTGTCACGTTCAGACCTGTTAGTATTCTCAAACATTATTATTTATTTATTTTCACCTCTTTTCATTTTATTTCATGCTGATCCGAAGGTTAGAAAAACAGCCGCAAACACAACCAAAGAGAAAGCACAACAAAAATCAAAAACTGGCACAGTAAACATACCGTTTCACATTTCATGGAGCTTATCGGTGCCAGTTTACCTTAACAACGATAATATGCTTATAGCCGATGCCCTTAAGCCTCTACAGCGCAGCACTATATCAAGATACGCAGCACTTTCTGTATTAAATGTAAAAAGGGGAAAAAAAAGGTCTCACATGGTAGTGTTTTCAAATTAGGTCTGAAACTGTCTTGCCTGTACAAATGAGGCAGCTTGGAAGCCAACTCTCATCAAAAGGTCTCCTTATGGGAATACAGAGGGGGGGTCACCTCAGCAGTGCCAGCAAGGAAAAGGCTAATCAGACCTGCTGCATAATCTAACACCCCTCTTCGGAGCCCTTTGGACCCCAGTCCTCCGCCACAGAACACCGCCGCCTGCCTCTGACTAAAGGTACCGGAACGGTTAATAATGTTTATAAGGACGGCAGTTAAGAGGTAGGAGGAGCGGGTCGCTTAGCTGCGCTCGTCCAAATTTTAGCGGTGGGGCCAGGAGGAGGGTGCGGGCCGAGGCCGGGTGGAGGTGGAGACGTCACATCTTGGGGGGGGGGGTGTTACCTCCCGCACGTTACACCGTTCCGGGCATCATCGAGAAACGCAATTACAACTATTTGTCAGGCCGCACGGTGGATGTTCCAGGTCACTTTGGGTAAACTACGTGCAGACAGGGCTTCGGAGTTGCTGTGCAGAAGATGGGCCAGCACGAGGGTGGTGCTTGCGGAGGTGGGGGGGGCGGGGCGGCGATGACAGAGAGGGAGCCTGCCCCATACTCGGGGCCCCTCTCCCTCTCAAACGGATAATTCTGGTGATGCCTATGACAGGGCATGGTTTAGATTTTGATTTATGTTCTTCTAAAGCTAAAATCAAAGATTCCATCTTGTGCTATTTTATGGCAGCTGAGATGATGAATGGCGCAGTCTCCCAGCCAAACGAAGCCGCTGTGTCTTTGCCCTGGATTTTAATTGCTAAAGTAGCCAGTCATTGCTCAGGATTCAACGGGGGAGGAAAAAAAAGAAGAAGAAATAAAAAAGAAAAAAGCTCCCTCTTTCTCCAAAGAGCAGAAGAGATGGTGGCTTTGAAAGAAACTGAATTTAGTTTACACTAACTTGCTGTTAAATCATTCATACTGTGGCCACGGGGAGTTTGTATAGCATGTACGGCTAATGACTTGTAATAGGCAGGACTTTGAGATGCAGATCTAACATGTATGCTAAATTCGGGGATAAAACGGCGCCTTAAATGTTAAGGGGAAAACGATTGCGTGTTGCCGATTTGAAAACCGATTAATGAGTGACAGACTTTCGCGGCAAATGATAAATAATGAAATGATAGATAATAAAATAATAATAAATAATAATAAAATTGCCGGAAACGCGACGAGAGGAAATCTCGGCCGGCCGATCGCAAAACAAACAAACGTTAATAGAATCCGCTTTGGCGTGCGTCGTGAATCCAAAGACGGTCCTCTGTGATTTTGTCACCGACGTCCTATAACAGTTTTCCGGCCTATAAACAGGAAAATCAATATTTAAAAAAAAAAAAAAAAAAAGAAAGAAAAAAGCATGCACGTATGCACACGCACACACACACACACACCCAAAACAGACAAGCAGGTAATAAATTATTTCTCATCTGTGCACCCAATGGGAATTTGTAACAATTTTTAATAAAGCCTGATTGTAGTTTATATCACTGAATAATTAAATCAAATGTAGATTAGGTGGAAAAAATTATATTTTATTTTATTCGTGCTGTGTGTGTGTGTGTGTGTGTGTGAGAGCGTGAATGTGTGCATACGCTGAAAGCAGCCTCCGCTCTTCAAATCAGGGGAATCATGGCATACAAATTACCTTGCCGGAACATTCCTGGGCATGATAGCGGCATCATCCCTTGGACAAAAATAAATAAATAAACGTATGAAAAAGTGAAAGAAGCCGCCTCAGGTGAAACAAACCGCTGGCAGTAATTTATAACAATGACATGGGAGCGACATTTCTCTAAATGAGGCATTCAGATAGACAAACCAGCCATTTATTGTACTGATTAATACAAATGATATTGGTAATAATAAATATAACGGCCCAGCGAGGCTTGGTGCGGAGGGGATCTGAGGTAGATGCACCGCTGTGGGGGCTCGGGTTGTTGTAGTGGGTATCTGTGTCTGGCAGATGGGTGAACACCGCCTGATCACGAACAAAGATGATAGTAGAAGACCGTGGTATAATATAGCAGTAGGTGGTTAAAGAAAAAGGGAAAATAACTATTGGACGCACCATAAGATGATGGCTAATGACAGTAGAAAGTAGATGAATAAAAGAAGATGGTGGATGATAAAAGCTGATAAAAAGAGAAGACATTTGAAGATGGGAGGAGATGACAGTCGGATGCGGTAGAAGACGGTTAGAGATGGTTGAAGATGACAGCAGAGGACAATAGAAGACAGCTGAACACGGAGGTGGATGAGGACCGAAGGCGGTAGGAGATGGCCGAAGATGGTGGAGGACGACGGTTGAGAACATAGAGGCAGATGATGACCGAAGGCGGTGGAACACGAGTGGCAAAACAGCGCAGGGGCTTGGAAGGGTGTCCTCTCATTATGCTGGGTTTCATCTGCAGACGGTGTGGCGCCAGCGCTCACCACGTACATTTCCACCCGTTACGATAATGCCCAGAAGAGGGCCGCTGTAATAAGTGGACATAAAGCAAAACCATCGCCGGGGCTTTAAACAAATGAAGCTATCACAGAAACACAAAGCTCCAGAGAAAAAGTACCACGGCCAAATGTGGCGCTTGCGCTTTTCTCCCCGTTTTTTCCCTCCTTCCCGACACATAACAGCAATTTGGACATGTGCTCCGTACTCAACGTTGGGAATTTTGTGCAAACGCACCCTGGACGGTGGCGCCGTCCCCCAATGAGAGTCCCTTGCCCCCCCCCACTAGTCCCTCAGCCCCTTCCTCCAGGACAGACACAACCTGATTAAGCTGTGTCCGGGTTCAAACGCCCTCGGTGTTAGTCCGCCGCGGCCCACCTGCTCAGTCCATCACAATGGAGCATCCTGGCTTTTTCTTCCCCCTCTAAATGAAGTATTCCACACCTCCAGCACTTCTCCGTAACGCGCTGGCCCACACACCGGTGGAGGGGGGGAAGAAGGGCGAAATTATACATCTGAGAATCAACATAAAAAGTCACTTTATTTCAGGGGCGAAGTGTGTTGATGTCAGCCTCTGATAAAGTTTATGTCTTCCTGCCATTTTTTAAAAGTAAACATGCTCTACACTACATGACATTACTAAGTAGGTTAAGTATAGCCACGGGCAATCATCCATCATTACAGAATGTAGCATATTCTGCTCTCTGAAAGGTAAAAGTTTTCCACTGTACCGAGATGACATTTAATTTTTCATATCTCCTTCGTAGTGGCGGAATGAATTTTGGCAGACCTGATGCAATTTAGCAGCTTGGCAGTTTAAAATTGGGCAATGAATCACGCGGATTCAATGGGAATGAGTCGCTGCATAATATTTTCTCTGTGTCAGGAGAAAGAGAGAGGTGCCGAGCCTTTGGACGGGGCGTCCCTCCCCTCGCGGCGTCGATCCGCCACAAGCGCCACCTGCCTCACCGGCCTAGCGAAGGGCGCGCGGCTCATCCACGTGCGTGACGCCGAAACCGCTCGCCTCTTTTTAGTAGTCGCTCACATCTATAAATCGCGCCCGTGCTGCGCCACGCAGCTCCTAAGCGACTCCGTGCGTCTAAAGAACTGAAAATCTCCCCATTCGACATTTGGGTTTGGTTAAAGGTTTAGACTTTCCGTTTCCTGGTGTCCCCCTCCGAATGTGTGGACACTTACTATTGTTTGTAAGTGAGAAATTATCGCCAAATGTTGTTTTACACAATAAAGCAACTTCCTTTCCGATCCTTATCAAAGGATACGCGGGGCGTGGACAGATTACACAGCTGACACCGGCATATATAAATAATAGAACAGTTCATAGTCCCAAGTCGACTGATATGAGGGAAAACAAAGCTAAGATGTCGATAAAAAAGTGTCACCAGCACGTTTCAACACTCAGCTCGCCGCACACCCAGCCGGCAATAATGCCGCGCGCCGAAGAGTTACACACTTCATACGAGGTTCTATTTATAAGCCCTAAAGGGCATCGAGGCCTACAGGGCCCTCTCTTTGGCTCTTTTTTTTGACAGGGAACACAAAGGATAGAAATCAATAACGCCGGCCAGGTCCGGTCGCCGTGCCCGGCGCCACCGAGCGCGCTCGGCTCCGTCTGCGCTCCCGTCGAGATGAACCCAAACAAGCAAAGAATGGACTGACAACACTTTTGACATGAGCTGTTTATTAGCTGCGGCGCGGCGAGGGAGAGCGCCTTGCCGGCTGGCCGCCCCGCCGTTGACCACACTTTAAGGAGTGCGCCGCGCAGCCATTTTTCAGGGTCATGCTCAGGAAAATTAGTGTTTATTCTTGTAGAAAAGCGAGTGATGAATTGGTTTATTTATATGCTAAGAGATTTGCGCCCTCTCTTTCGCTCGCTGCGTACAGTAATTTCTCCCTCGTCCAGGTTACGCCGCGTGGTCCGAGTACAGTTTTTTAAAGGGGCAATATGTAAACATGACATATTGTAATGCGGGCCCTTAACAGCAGATTCATTCGTAAAAATTTAGGGATAAACTGCTTCGGCGGGTATAAAGTATTCCATCTTATGGTTACTTTTCACGTTAACGTTTAACATAACCTTCTTTGCCTGTTTATAGAAAATGAAGACAAAAAATGTGTTGTGTCCGTGACCTCACGTTTAATCCGTGTCTGAGCGTACAATCCATTGTTTGCCAGTAATCTTTGTTATAAAGACTCTTCTGGAAGCAATAACATTAAACCCTGGCAGCACGAACACCCATCTTGCTGTTTCAAATCGCCGCTTTACGTGCTGCTCTGGTTTTTGCTGCGATCTGCCGCTCACGGAGAGCGCAGGAATGAAGTTTGGAGACGACCGCTGCCATTTTGAGGGCCGCGAAAGCTCCGCCCCCGCAGAAGGACGCTCCGGTTTGTCAGAATCGCATCTTTTTCACAAGAATTAACGGATAAAACCAGTGTATTTGCAACCCACGAGGGGACTGATATTACAGAAATCAATACAAATGGATGCCGGCTGCACTGCGAGTGTGGCTCATTCCGGGGGTTTAAAAAAGACACGGATGGTCAGCAGGATGCATTTCCTTTGCTACGGGTATAATGTTAAAATGTTAAAAATGCTACGTCGGCAGCCGTGCACAAATAGTTAAGCATGGTATCAAGTTATAAACATGGGGTTGCTATTTTCATTATATTCTTCAATTTTAAAATATATAAATAATTTGGATTTAATGATTCAGTGTTTTGCCCATAACAATACTTGTATTTCCATTAATCACTAAATATCACTGTAAGTTTGTTTATTTTAATGACTCTTTCTGTCAAGACTGCTTACGGTTATTCACGCATTTATTCAGCTGGCTCAGTTTTACTGCAGCAGCTGAGGGTAAGTATAGTATTCAAGGGTACTACAGTAGAAGGTGGGATTCAGTCCTGGCTTCTCAGTGTGAGGCAGCAACTCAAAGCACTACGCCACGTGCTGTCACAGGGTTTTAAGTATTTTTGAATATTACTGTACAATAAGTACATTATTATACAATAATGCTCGATATTATTGTACATTCAACATTGCTACACAATCAATATTCCTATATGTTCACAAACTGATACGCAGCCAAATAAGTGCTATTTATTTTGCTAATTTCTATTATTTGAAGTGTCACAATTTAGTCCTGAGCCGACCGTTAATGTCTGAAAATGTTAGCTGTTAATCATGTCAAAATCGGAGCAACAGCGTTAGAACTTCGACAAACTTCTATGTCTCGGAAGTTCTTAATGAAATAATTTAAAAAATAAACTCTGATAGGAGCGTAATTGTTAATGCATAAATAAAATGTGTTAAAGTGTGAATGTTTTATCGTCACATTAACAGTTAATATAAATGAGCAAAATTTATAAAACATACCTTCCTAATTAAGCCGGTGGTTACAGCAATAGTGAATTAAAACTTTAGGAACCCACAAATCGGGAAACCTTAATAATGTGTTAACAAACTGCTTTCAACAGTTTTCGCTAAGTATCAAAATGAATTACTTTTGATTTGCTGATAGCTTGCTACCAAACCACATGGCTTGATAATAAAACAAATGCAGCGGCAGAAACTGAAAGATCCTCTTTAATGCCAGCATCATATGAGATACATTCAAATGTAAAAGATGGACAAATACAAGTCAAAAGCAACTAATAAACCTTTTACAAACAAATAATAATAATAATAATAATAATAATAATAATAATAATAATAATAATAATAATAATAATAATAATAATGGCAGGTGGGAACAGACAGTACCCTGGACAGAACTTGAAAATGGATCATTGCCTTAAAAATTGCCTTCTCTTGTCTCCATCTGAATGGCGTCTTTCAGTTTATCACAAGCATCATCCATCCATCCATCTATCCATCCGTATATCCTTTTTTCTTAAATGCCTTGTATGCCCTTATCCGTTGCATAGTTGTTGGTTTGGCTGCTGTTGTTGTTGTTCGTTTTTGTATGCTACTTCTTGTTTTTTGTTTGCTATTTCTGTTTACTAACCTCTAACTTCTATGTATCCTGTTTACTAACCTCTAACTTCTATGTATCCTGTTTACTAACTTCTAACTCTAACCTTTATGTATGTTTTTATATCTTATTCCTTATTTACTTATTCTCCTTATTTATTTATTTTTCTTTTTCTTAATTTCATTATTTATTATTTGGTTTTCTTATAGCTTATTTATATATTTATTTGCTGAGGATGCCTGGAAGCAACACTTTTCATGGTGACAACACTGCTATGCTGCTGTTAGTGCTTCCATGGCAAATAAACCTTGAAACCCTGAAACCTTTTTTAACTGCTTTATCCTCATGAGGGTCTTAGTGGTCTGGATCTCATCCTGTAAACACTGGGCACCAGACTATAAGACTTAAACCTGGTTGGATGTCACACACCACCGGGTCAGACCTGGTAATAATAAAATTGTCGCTTTTTGGCAGCATCACAGATTCATGACATATTTTCATAGATGACCGTTGAGAACACCCCTTTGCAGCGCATATAGACTTCCAGTCCGAGGTGGAGCCAAATCTCTCTATCGCTGCGATGCGAGGCTCGTCGCCGACATGTGCGGCTCGCTTACACTCGGTAAAAGTGCCAATCATAGATCTTGCGCGCTGGGTGTTGTCAGAGTGCGTTGGATTGTCAGGCTGCAATTGAGTTCGGTGGTTCTACATTGTGGCGAGTGCCTCCGCGTTCCACTTTGTAAAATCATATTATACTAATGAGAATGCAAATGAAAGGATAGCGCCGTGGAAGGCTATAGATGAGTTGCTTGTCAAAACTGTTTAAGTTTGGGGGAACTGCGGGGGGGGGGGGTGCTTGCTCAACAGGGCAGCGCAGTGTATTCCATAGATGGAGTTATCCTTCGCGCCGTGGGCACGTGGCCAACGACGAAGCCTTTCTGTCCCCGTTGATGTGTCATTCGGCTCATTGTCGCCGCACCGTTCTAGCTATCTATTTATTTATTTTATTTATTTTTATTTATGTATTTATTAAAAAAAAAGACAACCTCTTACAGACACGACATTCGATTCCTCTAATACAACTACTGTCTTTTTAATGCCTTGTTTCTGCAAAAACAATATTGTCAGGCTGCCGTGGAGGCAGCAAGCGTAATTGTCCAAATGAAATATTTTTGACGCTTTTTTATGGATGCAATTTGTAGCGCGGTTATAAACGCCGTACGAGCGGGAGCCGTCGCGGGCATTTTCATAATTAAGATTTTATTAACGGGAAGATGAGAATTCATGTCAACATCATTATTTCAATCATTATGTTCTGGATCGTGTTTTTGTTTATGGTGTAGTTAAAAATATAATTGATTTAACGCGAGCACTTGTCAGTTGCTTGTGCCACGGCGCCAAGTTTATTCTTGTTTTGTCTGAAAATAAACATAAAAGGAAGCAATTTGCCGCTTGGAGCTGTCAGCTGTCCCTTAGTCTTTCTTAGGCATTTTGTTAGCACATTGCAGCTTTTCAAAAAAAGGGCCAAATTAGAAGAAAAAACAAAACAATCACAACAGCCGTGAGAATTAAAACATCCGGCGATGAACCGGCAAGGATTTGACAAGCACTGCTCTCTGCGCTCTTTTCTCCCCTTTGGTCTCGACACCGAATCCCCCGACGTTATTAGAAGATGCACGTAAAGCGCAGGACTGATAAAAAATTCAAAATTATTAAAGGATGTATTCAAAACTCAGATGCGTGGATAAGAAACGGCGCATTCCCGTGTTTAGCTATCATTCCCTCTGTGGATGTTTTCAAGAAGAATTCGGATCAGATGCTGCCCTGCGTGACTGTATCGTGCGGTTCATCTGAATGTTCCTCCAGGCCTGTGGGAGAGGAGGTTGTGCTACTGCAGCTACAGATGTCGCTCTAAACCAGACGTTTCTACAAACCTTACTGCAGCCCAGAGGTGTAAAACTCGGGAAGGAGAGGTGCCGTACACCGCTTTGTTTACTGAGAAGCGAAGTCACCTGTCCATTGGCGATTACTGTGACATGTTGTGATGTTCGACAACCAGTGCCTCAACGTTCCACCAGCAGACATCCCTGGAGACACGTAACTTGCTTCTGTCTCGTGGAGGGCATTTTCATAAACTGCTGTAGAGAACCATATCTTGCTGATATTATACACGATAAACAATAAAGAGGAGTACCATAAAAATCTTAGCCAGAGTGTCTGCGAAGGTGACGTGAAGCCAGCCTGACTTGGTGGAGACCCTGTTTACTACAGGGGCTCGGCAGAGGGAACGCTGAAGCAGACCCGGCCGAACGCGGCGACACTCACATCACGGCACCCTCTTACTGTCAGGTAAAAAAAAAAAAAAAAAAAAAAAAAATCATCAGAAGGAATAAACCTTAATCTTCTTAACAGGTACAAGAACGGGTGGCCTTTCCACATTTATTGAGAGATGCAGAATTTCAGTCAATTATTCATGGAAATCCCATTTATTGTAGCACACGTGGAATTTATAATGGCACCTACACTGTATGTCCACAATGCGCATAGCTTTTAAGCGCACTATTAATAAGACACGTAATGTACTATTCATATTGAGGAGCCATCATTACAAATTGTGCAGAACGTGGCTCCGGAACCCAGGCAGACACAAAGTATATGCTCGGCTGGCTTATTAAACCTGAGAGAGACAGACTGGACAAATAATAAGACGCTGGCCACAGAAGTAGAAATCTCAGAGCCCGGGGTGAAACGGCACCGCTAATGCACTGATCAGAATGACTGACTTCGGCGGTGCTCGGGCCTGCATTGTCAAAGCGTATCAGGGAGCGCCGCTTGTGTGGATAATCAGACGCACTCAAAATCACGGCCTTGTTTTTCACTAAAAGGTCACTCGGAAAAGATTCTCCGAGCTCCTCGAGTGCGCCCGGATGGGATGGGTGCCTCCATCCTGACAGCTGGCACGTTGGAGGACACGAACGTACGGGCGCCTCGGAAAAAGCTCTCCAGCTGATTTCCAGTGGGGAGGGCGGGGGGCAAAAAAATCCGACAAGTTTGTCGTGTGCGGAGATAATTTTCTTTTCGTCGATAGGAGCGGGTGCTATCTCGCGATCCGATTTGGGAATTATATTTTGATATTTTCAGAAGAAGGCTTTTTAAAAACTTTGATGTGCGCTTCAATTATTTATAGCCAGGCCAGCTTTATGCGCTGTGTCCTTTTGGTAAAATGCCACAAAGACATTAACCTATATATCTCGATGATGAGATCTGGAGACACCAATTTCTAGTAAAATCAAGAGACCTTTATTCTCCTCCGTTCTGAAGCCAAATGTTACCTTTGCATGTAAATGAAAGTCCACTTCACATCGAGAGGATTGTGAATTATTGCCGTGAACTTGTTATTGCAAGCGAGAAAGTTCATATCCGTGCAGGAAAAGGCTGTTCGTCCATTGTGCGCACCTGGAATTTTTGGCTGAGGCAGTCAGCTGTGGTTAAGGTGGAGTCTCTTCTGTTCTCCTTTTAACATTCCTTCCTTGCATGCATTTTGTCTCATGGTTTCTCTTATCAGCTCTATGCAGACAATACTCAGATCTCCACATTGCTTCCTATCCTCAGTCCCCGGATCTTAGACTAGATACGAAATGGTTTCTCAGCCATCATCTCACCACCTCAAACTTAACCGTTGTAAATCTGATGTTCTCATCCTCGTTGTGAGGATGACCCAATATAACCTACATGATCCCACATCAGTGACCTCAGATGATTTCCCATATGGTCCTTGATTCATCATATCTAGTCATTGGCTAATGTCTTTCTCTTTTATATCTATAAAATCCATCCATTCCTCACAAAACCTGCCACTTAACTTCTTGTTCAGGCTCTCATGCTCTGATTTTAGACTCCCCATGGGGGTGCTTCCCGTAGCTCCTGTTCCTCCCCGACTTCACCTGGAATTCAGCGTTATGTATTGCTTACTTGATACACATGCACTTCTCCATTTAGTCTAGATTTCTGTTAGGATTCATTGCAACACACCTGTCCTGATTTGCAGGTCCCTACCTGGTTTTAGCCCTCGATATCAATATCAGTAATCAATAACCAATAGAAGCATCGCTGTAACAATTCAGAGCAAAACCTCTGGGGTGCCCGGATTGGACAGCTCCATTACCTGCTCTCTTCAGATGTACTAAAAGTTTGTTTGTCCATCCACCCATCCATCCATCCATCCATTCATTCATTCATTCATTCATTGGAACAGATAAGCAGTGCAGCAGGTATCTATCATGTGATTTGCAGAAAGTATTCTGATGTTCAGACACCTCTTTAATACCAAAGACTTCATAGGACCATTTGAGCTACTTCTATTATTTTAATTCTATTATTATAGTATTATAATATAATTCCAATATCATTCTTTTATTCTAATTACAAGGTGCTCTTTAGAAAGGAGCAACAGTCACTTTGTTTGTGTATATAAGTATTTGGGACCAACTGTGACCGAGGAGCGAAGAAACCCAAAGTGGAATTCCTACAAAAAAAGAGAAAAAACAGGCAATAAAATGAGGAGAAATCCTAACAGACAGAAAGAGTAACACGGGCTATTTGCATAAAGACACACCAGATAAAGGATTCGGGCCAAAAGTACCAAGGGTAAAACAAACGGTGCTAAGTGCTAAACAATGACATAAAGACCAACATCGGCAGCTCTTACAGAGTTAGCAGCTTTAGCATCGGTTCGGCATCGGCGGCCAAGAACAAACACCACCATCTTCTATCCCTGAAAAAAACCCATCTCCTCATTAATTTAATGATATATACCTTGATGGAAACATACGGCCGAACATACAGCCTCACATCTGTTCCTTTGCCGCGCTGCCGTTCCTACCCATCAGAAGGCACAAAACGCAGTTTGATTCCCCTGAAGATAATTGTGTGAATTTCATTTTTCGAAGCATCTAAACCTCTGCCTAACCTTTTGTTTTTCAGCGATAAACATTAATACATTCAGCGGAGAGTGAAAGAGAGAGGTGGGGGGGGGGGGAAAGGTGCATCTGCAAGTGACCTTGAGGAAAAGGCTGCAAATGAGTAGAGCAGAAATGTAGGAGAACAGGAAAGACTCATTGCGCCGCGGTTGCTCAGACGACACTGCTTTTAAACAATACATCCATATCGCCCGGAGCCATTGTCACAGATATCACCTCTCGTGGCAAGAGGAATTAGAGCTCTCTTTGTAACTGTAATTGATCCCTCTTTTATATGTTTTCTTTTTCCCTTCTTTACTTAAAAAAAAATGCAGTTGTCTCCTGGCTTACTTACCGTATCTATGGAGAGTGGAGTTATATCGGCTGAGTGGATTGGCTTTTTTAGAAATAATCGAAAACGACTCCCGGGACAAACAGGAGCGCGACGTGATAAAAAGAGAACATCCGGAAGCAGATAAAAGAAAAGAGCCGAAAATAAAAGTAGAGTTCATAAAAATGTGTCGGAAGCTTGGAACAACTGATCGGTCAAATGGAAGATTGACAATTAAACGTCCTTTGTAAATGGTCGTTCCCATCTATGGTATTAGGGGCTCCTCGGAGAGCCTTTCTGCCAGTGCTTTGGCACTGATAAGCTCACTATTAATACGACCAATTTCCAGTTAGGTCAGATTGCGCTGCCGTCAGAACATCAGATTTCCGCCTTACGTGCTGCATTTAGCACAACGCTCTGAATTATTCTTAGAAGCTGTCATTTCATCGAAATGTATGCGCTGTGAGATGGCCAAAAGTTTCACAGATTTACATCGTTTCCGGCTCCGCGAATAAATATCTTAAAGGCAAAGCAGGCGCTTGCGCCCATCATCCTGCGCCCTCATACTTTCTTGCAGCACTTTGCTATGAACCTTAATCCAGCAAGTCTGGTGGTGAACATGGAATATTTTTGGAAAAATAAAAAGCGCCAACCGGCATTAGTGTCATCAGTATCCTATTTGTGAGTTTAAGACACGCTTTTCCCCACAGCAACTTACACTGATTTACCTGTTTATACCCGGGCAGGGCCTTTGCTCGAGGGTACTACAGAAGCAGGTGGGACTCAAACCTCGATCCTTCGACAAAGGCATCGGACGTCACCGCTAAACTGCCGTCGCCTCCCGTTTTATCTTTTCAATGGCGTTCGATTCCCACGCAGATGTTCCGTACCCTGTTTCCGGCATAGGTTCCAGACCTACGCGACCCTGCAATAGGACGAGCTCTTATCAGTGCGGCGTTCGCATGTAGGGCTGCGTTCCTGTGGCATCTACAGTCCAATAGGAAGGACGGAACTCAAAAGGAGGGTTAATGCAGGGAGATAAGTCTTCTGCCCCGTCTACAGTAAGGTACGTCCTTTCAGTCAATGACTCAACAGTAGCTATGGATTTCTTTAAGCACACGCTCCTCTCCTCCTCCTTTTCCCTTCTTCTTTCCCTTCCAGTGTTTAGGGCATCGGTTTATCAGCGTATCACTCACATTCTTAATTTAAAGGGCAACCGCATCGCAACCTGGCAGGCCGTGTTCTGGAGACAGACATATGTTAGCGGTGCAGACAAGTGTTGTTGTCCTTAGGACCTGTCCATCTCCCTGATTATAAATCGGAGGCAAAGGAGCCGGGCTTATCAGGCCAGCCCTCCGTCGGTGAATTAGCCGGCCTCCTGTGCGATAAAACCGGAGAGCTCCGCAGGGGACGGGGCCGTGACAGTCGGCTGTCTTGCGCTTTGCTGGATGCCAGTCACTCCTACTGGCTAGTGGCAGTCTTTATTTATGCTTCAGTACCACATTTGTCCTCTGGGTCCTTGACAGAAGGGAACTGTCGGTAAGTGTTCTGGTTAAGGTGTTCAGAACAGAGTCCGTGTTGGGAACTAAAGGGGGAGGACAAGCGCACTGGGAAGATGTGCATTTTTTAAAACGCTCCTCTGCATTTTTTTTTTTTTTTTTTTTTGGAGCTGTCAGCTTACTGAAGGGAAGACACATTTGAGACTTCAAAGTGCTGTTTGAACTGCGTCTAAAAAGCCTTTGTTATCTTTGTTATGAACATTGCAATTACTTGTAGTTAATCTCCTTAAAATGGGTTTATTAAATCACTGCGCGCATTTGTATTCTAAGCATTGTCAACAGAGTTTAAAAACAAATGAATGAGAAGACTTGCTGGTTTACACACCGACTTACTTGTGGATATGTTCCGTTTGTCATATTAGCACACTTCTGTATAACAAGACTAATCGTCTTCTCGCATTGGCATGAAAGTATGCTAATTTCACTTTGAAATAAGAAATGTGCAGTTTACTGCTCGAAAGCAGGCAGAAAAACTCAACTATATGATTTAAAAATCTTTATTTATTATTTCATTTAAATTTTAACGGTTTGCTTGAATATTTGGTTTTAAAAACTTGCTTTTGCTTTGATTTCCTTCTAAGGTTTTTACTGCGCGATACTGTGCTACCCCAGGATATGTCCAGTCGAGGTCTGAGAGCGCAGCCTCATGATGGGTTTCGTTTAACATCGGAACTCAGGGTTTATAGAGATTTGTCTAAAGTTATCAGGAGAAAATTTGAGGCATTTGTGTCATAGTTTGGCTTGTGCTGCAGTTCAGTTCAGTCCTTGACCGCCCTTACTCCTTGTTTGCCAGTTTCACCTCTTACAGTCCCTACGATCATGAGCCCCCATCCAATTTGCTGTTGTTCAGTGACTGCCAGCTCATGTGCAGAGTTTTAGCAGATTTATTTTGTCTTTCTTTTATAAAGTTAAATTAATAAACAAAGAGTATCACATGTATGTATGTTGTGTTCTTTAGCATTTAAGCGCACAGCATGTAATGGGCTTGAAGGAGCTGAATGAGCGCAGCCATTTAGCATCACTGAGTAAATAATAAAGGGAAGCCACCTTTTGTTTGTGCTTTCATAACTAATGTTAGCTAATAAAGCAGCTGCATTCATTTTAAAGGGACTTGGTGATGTTTTGGCATGAATATTTGTCAATTTTGAGACTCGGCAATGCATGGGAAATCTAAACCTTTGAAAGTAATTGTAATTGCGTCCTTGATTTATGAGAATTCACCTTACAAAAGGTTTTTGACAAACAAATTACTTTCGTAAGGTGGGGGGTGACCATATAAGGCAAAAATGGGAGGAAAAAATGGAACATCACCGAGCGAAATTCACTGACCACTCTATTATGCCTGTCTACAGTAGCAATCACAGAGCTGGAAAAGAGGGTTGGAACTTCCATTAGGTACCTGCAGCCTCTATTTCCCAAATTTCACTTTTCATCACCAGCGCATCCTGGAGGAGCACGCGCGCTCCGTCCGAGAGCACTCCGCCTTCCACGGAACCGGAGCTCAGATAGCTTTCCTCCTCCAAACCAGAGCGGAATGAAGTCAGCTTTGATTCTCCAAGACGTCGACGGATTCTTCCAAGTAAATCAGCTCAGTCGGCCTGATGTGCCGCTGTCACCTTGCGGTGACATGATATAATATGAAATGATATTGAACAACACGAGTTTGGCAATAAATTGTTAGCAGTGCTTTAGCTCTGACAGCAGCCAGTTTATCGCTTTAATCCCAAGGTCTTTTAACCCTCCTTGACGTAAATTGAGGATGGCTTTTTTTTTTATTTTGAAGAAAGCGAAAACTCCATCCTCCTCTGCTTCCCTTTTCTTTACCTAAAACTGCTTTCAGCGATTTGCGTTTGTGCATCAGCTATGCCGTTTGACAGACGCAAAGTAAAAAAAAAAATGTCTATTACAAAATATTACACAGGAAAAGAATGGTCAATGCAAAAACATTTTTTTTTTCCTTCTTAAGCCAACTCACTTGTTTAGAAACAGGTTGTGAAAATGCTGTCAGTGTACAAAGAAGGGAGAAATTTATTCTCTCTTTCAAACTGCTCCTCTTAAAACTGCAGGGATTATGATAAATTGTGTTTACCATTGGTTAAAAGCAGGAAAAACACATCTATATGCTGTTAATCGGACATGGCAGCTTATTGGCATCAATTTGATTTATAAATAGGATAAACAAGCAAACCATCGGAGGGCTGGATTAATGAAGGGCTATGAACAAGATATCAGAAGAAGGATCGGCGTATAATCTGCTGGGAGCATCTTGACCTGTTCTGAATCGTAAATTTATTTGATTTGATTAATTTTTGCTGTTTGATTTTCCCACATAGACTTTAGATCAGCAGAAGCATTTCTCGGTAATTAAACAGGCGTGCACCGCTCTCAGAAATAGTTGGTTTCCAATTATGCAAAACAGAATTTTGGATTGAATTGAACTGCTGTTAGTCTAGATGAGCACCTCCTCTGATGGGGCTCTAACTGCTCATTGGAAGGGCAGCTCAGTCCATTTGACCCTTTGGATTCCCTCAATAAGTCAATTCTGTCGGTCATGTTTGCAGTTGGTGTGGAAGAACCCGAGTGGCTGCAAAGAGCCATGACCTCAGCTCCACTGAACACCTTTGGGATGAACTGGAACGTTGACTGAGAGCCAGACCTTCTCGCCCAACCTCACTGATGCTCTTGTGGCTGAATGGGCAGAAATTTCCACAGCCACGCTCCAAAATCTGGTGGAAAGCCTTCCCAATAGGAGGAAGCTGTTATAGCAGCAAAGGGGGAAACAGCTCCATATTAATGCCCACTAGTATGGAATTGGATGTTCAAAACGTTCAACACATATGGATGTAATGCTCAGGTGTCCACATGTTTTGGATATACAGTATAATCTAAAAGAAATAGAGAAAAATGGCACTGCTCTAGCAAAGGAAGGACACATTTGTTGAGGTGTCTTGACTTGCTGCCACGAGCCCTCTGCTCACCACCTTTGAACTCCTGGGTTGCCATGAGTGTATGGTCTATGGTTCTGCAAGATGTCTCCTCAGTGGTCCCCTGTGATTTGGAGAACCCACATCCACATCCACATTCACATTTCTTTCCATACACAAAACAAATGTAAGTACTCATTCACTCACTCACTCACATTAGATAGTTGTTCATGTGCAGTTAAGGGTGGTCCACTGCCGGTCCTGGAAGCTCAATGTGCAACACTCGTCTAAAGGTACACCTCGGACAGGATGCTAGTCCATCTCTGTGAAATGATGCATTTGCGCACAATTTGCATTGTTCATTTCTCAAGGAAAACATTTTCAGATTTGCAAGATTTGCTGATTTATTGAAGCAATAAATCAATCCTGCAGACAACGCCTGTATAACATCCATAGCGTTCACCTATGGATGTTCCGTAAAACACTTAATGCATCTCCTAGTCCAGGTGGGAGTGATGTTCCACCTGAACAGCTACACCTATCACCTTTCCTGGTCTCTACTATTAAGCTTTTTAACTGATTCACTTGTGTTTCACCTGCCAAAGAGTTCCCAAATATCTCCATTGCTTTTCTATCTTCACTGGCTTCTATTAACTGCCCATATCCAGCGCATTCTCTAGAAAAGGCTTACAAGTTTGCTAAAACAATTGCACCCAGATACCTACAGGGTCTGAGCACTTCTTATACCCCAACACAACAGTTACAATCAGCCAGTTCTAGCTGCTCATTGGTCCAGAAATTACAAGTGCAAAGGTATTTTTTGTCCTCTTATGTGGTGGAAGAAGCTCCCTCTGTCCTTCAGCGGTCAAAAACTATCTCAAAATAAAGACTACACCCTGGATGGGACACCAGTCCATTGCATAGAGGCCACACATACTTCACATGCAGGCATTATGGGCAATTATGGGTGACTAACTGTACTAAAACATGGGTTTTGGGACTGTGGGAGGAAACCCATGTAGACCGAAGGAGGACATGCAGACTCTGCACAGAATGGATTCCAACTCATGTCCCAAGGCCCAGCAGCTGTGAGACCGCAGTGCTACTCACCACACCATACAATAAATATAATGTAAATAGCAAATTCTAACTGGCAACGCTAAAAATTGGTTCAGATTATTGCTAGAAAACAAAAAACAACCACCTCCATCAGAGAGTTGGTCAAGACCAGCTACTTTTAGGCAACTAAACGTGTTCTGACTTTTTCAAGGAAAAGCAAAGAAGGCCAAAAATGGGCTTTTATAGCGGAAATGAAGCCCCCCCCCCACCACCACACGTACAAAGTCAAGCAAACAAAAAATAAACCAAGAACCACACGATGTCTTTAACATCGTTTTGTCAGGAAGGAAACCCCAGTTCTGAGCCGAACCATTTTGTGTTGATACATTTTGTGTGAAAGAATTGTTTCTTGCAGAAGGTCAATAAAAATGATTGATAGCTACAGAGGTTGTGAGTATGGTGGGCATTCGGCGGAGCACATATTTGTTTTTTTTTTTTTCTCTCCTTTTCGGTAGACTCACATGGGAATTAAATCAGCCCAACACCAGAGTTCTGCCAGAGTCACTTCCAAGAAACTCAAGCAAATCGACTGTAATACTCGCTGCAAAATTTTCTTAACCTGCCCCATCCAAGCTCAGCGACCAAGGCTCCCCCTTTCTTCACCCATTTTTATTTATTTGTAGTGTAATTCCATGATATTGTTAGCTCAACTTTGTGTGCAAGGGTAAGTGTGTATCGATTCAGATTTGATTAAAGTCAGACTAATTTGGTCTGAATGAGCAGACGTTTAATCAAATGAAAATCAATAGAGGCCCTTGTGCATCCAAGGAATAAGAGAATACAGTTAATACGTTATAAATTATGGGCTGAGGGAGCTGGTGTGGTAATGCTCTTTGGGACCTGAAAGGAGGTTTTCTGGGATCCACTACTCCCACACTGCTGGGGAGAGATAGATGTGTGTGTTGCATGTTGAACGCCCAGACTTGTTCCTAAAATGCAGAGGGAAATAACGACAAATGCCATTTTCAACCCAAAAAAAGCCAAGGCGAATCCACTTTTGAGGCCGATGAGGCTGTGGTCAAAGTTCACAAAATGCAGATGGCCCTGTTTATCAAGGCATTCTATCTTCAACGTTAAAAAATACGGGCGGTCACAGTCCATATGTGTGGCCGTTAGAACATCCATGCCTGCCTTTATGTCATTTTTTTAATATTCATGCAGCATCAAGACCCCCATAAATGATTTGCAGATGCTCAGCTGCGCTGTACTGCTAAGTATAAACTTAAAAAAGGCCAATGACACCAAAGGCGATGCCATTTCTCCTTCATTACCAATATTGTCTGGTCTATAAATCTGCACAAGGCAGCATCTTTGAAGGATGCTGTCTTTAGACTAAAAATAACAGCAAAAATCACCAAAATCACATTAAAATGAATGAATCAAACACATTCACCTTTCAGCATCGACTTAATTACTGTAGATTTGTGATGCTTCTTTCAACGGGAATATTTGGTATTCGTGGCAGTGCTTCGATTTTTTTAAATTTTTTTTTTATTCAGTTTACAATGTACTGTAAACAAATGTGAAAAATGAAGCATGTGTTGAAAGACGGCTCCTTTGAACATCCCGCAGCCGCACTGCATGCGCCCATCTCAATAAACAATCCGATTATATTAGCGAACCTTTAATGTAGAGGAAAGCAAGTAATGCATTAACAGCGGCTGAGCTAATACTGCCTTTTAATGTGATGACCTGTTGTAACCTCTGAGTCACCGTGTGTGGACGTGTAGTGGATGTCAATTATATCGCTTCATTTGTCTTCATTTCTCTACCTCCGAACTCTGACCCTGTGCCCAGCTGGTGCACCTCAGTCTTCTTTGCTTATTTTTGTGTCTTTTAATTTGTACGTCAAGATATTAAACGCATTAACAAACACACCAAACAGCAGTGTATTTTTTAACTATATTTGACATAACACTTGTATACATATAAAACCATAACACATATAAAACCATATATGTATTAAACCACAACACACAAACACACACACACACACACACACACACACACACACACAGTCTCTCTCCCTGGGTTTGCACTGTAGTAGAATTCCAAGCCCATGTTATCATCCACCTATGTTTGGTATCATGGAGACAATTGCCATCCAGCTGTTCTGCTGTAAAATTTGATGCCAACTGGCATAACTCTCCTTGTTCTTTTCATTCTTATCTAAGGACTATTATTTCCTGCATGCTGGACAGTTGTTGTCATCCACTAAGCCATTAGTGTATCAGCCTCCCATAACCATAACACACACATAGAAAATAGTATATACTGCTTAATATATAATACACGCAGGCAGTCCCCGGGTTACGAAAGTCCGACTTACGGACAACTTAAGAACAAAAGCATGCACTACTTTATGACGCTCATGAAAACATTGAGCGGCTTCAGCGGTTCGTTGGCTCCCGGAAGGAGAACTCTGTCCGGCATTTTAAGTCGGATCACATTTCCGCTAATACCGTGTTGAGTATGTAACTTTGCTTTAAATTTGTCTCTTATTTACTCTTGTAACCATGCGTCTCAAGCATAGATCTGGTGCAAGTACTGGTGATGCATCAAAGAAAAAGAAAACGATCACGAATGAAAATAAAATGGAAATAATAAAGCGATCGGAAAGAAATGAAACACCATCGGTCATTGGAAAAGCCTCAATAATCGGAACAAATTTAAAGAACAACAGAGCATGTGTTTCTTAAGTGTTTTCTATGCTTAGAAAGGTCAACTATATGCTATATACTAAGAAAAACATTTGACTGACTAACAGTACTGTAAATAAGAACTGTTTGTACCTGTTCCGATTTAACCGCAAATTCGACTTAAAGACAGAATTAAGAACGGATCTTGTTCGTAACCTGGGGACTGCCTGTATATATATAAATATTAAAAAAAACAAAAAAAAAAACTGTCACATCTGCTGATGGCATGTCAAACTATTTTATGAATACATACGCAGTAATACCTTGCTTCACACTGTTTACCCTGCTTATGTTGTATTTTGTTACAGCGCTCATGCTCTGTTGCCATGGTGCTTGACACTTGACTTTTCTTGTTTACTTCTTTGGTCTTTTTTTGGTCAATCCTCATTGTCACATTGCTCCGATGCTCGTGCTACATGTTCTGGTCCCTCCCCTGGGGGGGGGGGGGGGGGCATATTATTTTCTCTGCGCTTCTTTCGTGCACTGCCTACTGCCCACGGTTATAGGGCTCGCTGTATATAACTTTTGGGCCACTGCGTACTTCCTCATCCTTTCCTTCTGTCATTTTGCATGTGCGGGTCACACATGGACAGTGGAGGTTAAGCTAACCGGGGTCTCACTGCACATTTCTGGACCTTTCTGTGCATTTTAATACACAAACCTCAAAGAAGCGTCACTTACTGCTGTGCCTCAGATTACTTGAGTGCCATGCAAACTTAATTGTTCTCGTATGAATGACAGCCAGTTGGTCGCCGGGGCCTGTTATTTCGACAGTGAACGTTTTGCTATCTGTGTGACAGGATTAAAGCAAAATCATTTTCATTTTGTTAAGATCAAAAACGGACCGACGCATCTGGGGATCGATGCGACTGCTTAGTTGTGACGGTGGCAGAATGCATAAAGGTGATGGATAAGTGCACAGGTACTCGATAAACATTTGAAAATGAACTGAGGAAAAAGGTGCAGAATAACATAAACCAAAAATGTTTACAGTTTAAACCCGCTGCATGGCTGCAACAGACGTATTGAGATCTTATTAAACAGACAGGTGGGGGTTCATTTTATTATAATATAGCAATAATTCCAGTCCTGTGCTTGCTTGGTACAGATTGATGATGTACAAAATTCTTAAGAGTCCCAAATCCATCATGCAAAATAACAGAAACAGATAAACAGGCAACACATTGCAATAAAAATACATTCACCCATCTGGCAAAAATGACTTTTTGGACTCCATTCTGCGTAATTGTCTAAAAATAGGATGAAGACAAATGAATATCATTTGCGAAAGCCCATGGCAATAATGATGAATGCACAGTTTTTTTAGTTTGCCCTCAGTGGAGTCATTGCTTAAGGCGGTCTCTGAGGGATCAACAGTGTTACCCCGGTAAACTTGTCTCAGCTGCACCGTACCAGGCCTTTGTACCATCAGGAGGAAACTGACTCAGGTCAGGCACCTCCTCACCAGGGTTACACACTCAGTGTGCAACCAGTGACCAATTTATGCCGCAAAACGGCAGTTCCACCCCTGCAACAAAGACAGCAAGGCATCTCCTTCGCTGGTAACTACCACTTCTGGATGAGTAATGTTAATAATAAGTATTTAAAGGTCACTTTTGTGTGCACAATGCATTACCTAACCCCTAATTCGTTGATGGTATACAATCTTCCCTACGTTCCCTAGAAATTAAGATTACGGTGAACAAGTTCTGAAGTACCATGAGTCTGTAATGTGTTAGTGATGGGAGTCGTCCTTTTGTTCTGCGTATTAAAGTGCTTACATATTTAAAGGAGGAATAAATGTTGTTTTCCAAAGCATCAAAATGTAGGTAGATGTTGGTTCCTGGGTTTTGTCCAGGTGAGCAGAGCAGAGCCATGACGTCCTCTGCGGGACACATGGGTTTGTGTGGGGTGAGCGGAAGAAGAGGACGATTCAGAGCCAATTTGGCGGTGCAACCTGACAAGTGTTGCATTCACACTCGCTTAAATGCGAAGGTGTCAGAGGCGACGCAGTCTGCAGAGCGAAGCGGAGAAACCCATTCGCGCACCCACATAAGAACCCATCCCATTCTGCTCGTCGCATGCTTTCCATCTCCTGTGATGGATTGGTCCTGATGCAAATTTACAGCCATTTCGCAAGCATGGGTTTGCTCTCTGACCAAACACAGCTCATCATGCTTCAAAATGCCTTGGAACCCCTTCCTTCGCTGCTTTAACCCGTCTTTGCATTTTCAGATCAAATTTTTTGAAGAAGTTATGGAACATAGGCTGATTACTCTTACACCTGGCATGGGTTTGTATTTCATTGTAATAGGTCACACCTGAAGTCCACCCTCTGTTAATATATAAATTTCACAGCACCACTAGATCCTTTGACAAGAGGAGACACAGCTGTAGTTTCCCATCATTTCAAAACTTTATTTGGGATTTAGGGACAGCAGTGGCTAGGACTCTGCACTCAGTCCTTTACTCCAGAAGAAAAGTCTTCTTCCCTTGAACAGCGAGGACTTGAATAGGCATGTCATGGCAACCCAATGTTTATTGACTGCAACTAGGCATCTACATTAGGGTAGGCATGGTGTCCAGATGTGGTTGGGTGTGTTTGTGTGTAACTGAATTGTAATGAACTGTGACCACAGTGATGGTAACTTCCTTCCTCTTGAGAAATGTACAGTCGATCTGAATGATAACTCTAGAATGTCTGGATTTTCTAGTAACCCTACCCGCAGCTTAGTGCAAAGACACACATGAACCACTTGACCCTCTGCCATTGTTTTACGTAAATTCATGCATGTGCACATTTTTGGTGTACCATAATTGTACAACTATATAACAAAATCTGTAAAAAAATATATATATTGTTGGATATGGAGAACATGGAGGAGAAAAAAAAACGAGGTCAAACATTATCTCTCAGTAGTTAAACAGCACCATTAATGATGATATTATAATTATATCAGTCAGCAACTTGTGAAAAAGTTATTTTACTCTAGTGCACAGTATAGAAATCCTTCATAAAAGTATACTGGCCCTCTGAAATAAAGGTTGTTTTTCACCCTATCAATTTGAAAAAAAAGGCAATGTTGTGCCCTTGTAATTGAGCGGGTACCTCATCTATCAGCCATGCCAGGCTGGATAATAAATAAAGAGTACAGAGAAGCTCCTTTGAGATATGAAGGGGATTAAAAAAAGAAAGAACATGTGCTTCACGTAAGGCTGGGGCTTTCTATGAGCGCAAAGAGCAAAATTGAAACATCTAAGGCAGGGACATCTGTGTGTGTGTGTGTGTGTGTGTGTGTGTGTGTGTCTGTGTGTGTGTGTGTGTGTGTGTGTGTGTGTGTGTGTGTGTGTGTGTGAGAGAGACAAAAAAGAGGACTGCTGAGGTGGTACAACAGGTAGCGCAACAACATCCCTCAGATACCCCCGTAATGGTGTGAACCGCATGACCTTCGCACAACTACAATGGGAGTTTCGGATCAAAAGGCCAGCCTGACCCGTTTCAGTTCAAATGCTAAACACAAAAGGACGCTTTATTTTGCTGTGGTTTCAGTTTCCAGAAATAAGCTTTGATGTAACAAAGCCTACAAGAACAGGCAACATTTATCCAGGAGTTTAACTAAACCCATTTTCTCAGAAATATATTATACATCTTTGAGTTTTCACCTCACTCTTTTTGCACTTTTGACATTTTCTCACAATTTTTTTCTGAATAATAAAGTATTTGGTCACAAACCCCCTGTTGCACAATACAGATTAAAACTTTTAGGTTTCATCGCGCATAAAAAAATGAAAAAAATGAAACCGCGAAAAACCTGAGCAATGAGGAACTTACTGAAATCTGCAGTAAATGATCTCTCATGGCAACAATATCATTTCAATATTTTCTCGTGGTCAAGTGCCCCGGTGAGGGGTATGAACGCCGGCAGTACACAGGATGGTTGGGGTGTCGCATAAATATCTTATTAACTGCTGATCCAGCCATCACGACGTCCATTTACAGTGACAAACTTGTGCACAAGTCTCCATTTACACAGTCATGCAGCTTCTTTGGTCACTCATATGAAGTCTCATATGTGTGAAATATTAAACCCTCCACTTCCATTCCATTTAAAGGTGTAATAAATACAAATATGCAAAAAAAAAAAAGAGAGCGGACGAACTGAGAGCGAAGTGCATTTCTTTGTCTCAGTAAAAAAATTAAAGAGGCAAACAGTTTAACATTACGTGATGAAACCCATAAAAAAAGCGTGTGCATGTGTCAGTGTTTGGCTGACACCGCCCAGTTCCTCTCATCTTTGTTATTTCCAGGCTCGTAGTGTTATAGGAAATAACTCTGTGGTAAGTTATTGCTTATTTTCTTCATCGAAGTTTAAATATTTGATAGATGCTCTTAAAGAAAGGCCATTGGAGAGGTGATCCACAGCCTACGTTTGATAAAAAAAAAAAAAAAAAAAACAGGAGAGGAGATCACAGAAGATGCCAATAAGTGTGAATGTCAATTATTATTTTTTAAATTGTCTAAAAGTAGAATATCTTGCAATTAAAGCTTGAATATCTTGCAATGCCAAAGGCAAAATTAATTATTCATTTTTTTATTAACATTCACAAGTAGCACTGGGAATATATTAAAATGATTTTGTGGTTTTAACTGTGATCTTGCTTGCTTGTATATTTTCACTTTGATTCTGTTTCAGTTAAATTAATCACAACCCAACCCCCCTCCACACACACACACACACACACACACACACACACACACACACACACACACACTTAAACAGATTAAAATAATCTTCAAAAATCTTTGCACATGACTTGCTGCTTTTTCGCATTGTTTTATTGGCTTTTATTAAGTTATCGATTTTTCTCTGCTCGCAGTGGGTGCAACACATTACTTTGCACATTTATTTACACCGGAATAAAAATTACAGCAAGTTTTCGAACACTGGCGACTCGGAACAACTCAAGAAATTGTCATCTGTCGCGTGTCGAAATGCAGAATTATCTGTGAATCGAATATGTATTTATTCAAGCAATGGGGAAAAAAAAAAATAATAAAAAAATAAAACAATTCTTATACCATTGCGTACTGTTTCCTTCTCAAAGAGTAAGAGGTATTTAGTAATTTTAATAAGCATCTTCAATACTATTGAGTTTGTTTCTTTGTTCATATCGCAAGATTAATTACGCTGTCAGGCACCGCCAAGGCCTGCTTTGCAAAGATTCACTGATATAATTGTCTGCTTTGCTGCATTTTATTTTTTCCTTCCTGCACAGCAATCACGAGTAGCACGAGAGAATTTAAAATACGCCGCCTTTTAATTTAAAAAGTAATTTTTGCCAGACAGATGGGGAAGCGTCACTCCTCATGCGCTGCCTTTGTTTTCCTCCCAAACTCGTGCCTCTGAATGATGAAATGCGTCCCATTTAGGACTGGATTCTCAGCTGGAACTGGGAGAGATGATCCAACGATGAGCAGGGTTCAAATGGCCCTCTTGCTTATTCCTCCTTCGTCCCCACATGCCGAGGCTTCAAGTTGCACGTGGACAAACGGGTTGTAGGATAAAGAGCTGTGTGTAATGTTCATCTCTGTCTGACATGAGGTCTCATTTGCTACCGTGTTCAGGCCTGATCACTACCACCACTGACCAGCAATACTGATGACCACTGGCATCCACTATATGTGTGAATGTAATGTATTTGTATGTACATATTTATTTATCTATACATTTGTATTTAACTTTTATGCATACAGTTTTTTTTTTCAATATTTCTTTTAATACAATCTGTTTATCATTTATTGTCTTATTGTTTTCTTTCCTCATGTTCTGCGAACCGTAGACCTGAGGAGCTTCATTTTTTGCTTCTCTGTATACCTGCTGCATAGGACTGACTTGATACGGTGAAGTACAAAAGCAAATCAGGACTGACCTTTAAAATGCTAAAAAAAATTAATCTGGGTGTTAAAAACAATAATATTTAATAGTAATATCGGTGGCCAATTATCATCTATTACAACTGCCTTTTCAAACATTATACAAATATTCACAACTTCACGCTGACTGATGTTTGATGCACGTGTCAGACCGCTCGTGTAGTTTCTGCGATTTAACCTTTATTTGCCTTGAAAATATCTCAAGGTTTCATCGCGTGTCTCCAAGCAACCAAAAAAAGACACCGGCGTATATGTGTCGGTGGATGCACGCGGCACGCGACCGTGCGCCTGTGTTTGCGGGCGCACCCGCGTGACCGTCTTCGGCAGGCTTCCGGGGGGCTCCTGACAAGACGGAAAGCCGGGAAGAGCGCCGACCCCCCAGGAGACCGCCCCGCATGTGCACTGGAGCACAACCCGTCAGGGAGAATAACAGGGTCAGGTGACAATACTAATGAAGTTATAGCAACCGGGGCCCGGGAGCCAATCGGGAGAGGCGATAATCTGTAAATAGGGTTATAATTAGCAGATGAAGGACGGAAGGAAGAAGGATGCTGAGGGTTTGGGTTCTGAGAGCAGAGGCGGCAGTGACAGGCCTTACCGGACAACCGTGAGCAGGATTAATGCGGACGTCCGGCTGCGGAGATATCTGTCTAATTAGCAACAGGACACTTTATAGGGGGACACGGTGGAGGGTGGAGGTAGAGGAGCTCAAAGAAAAATGACACAGTTTAGGCATTTAAACTGCCTCTTTGCTGGCTCACTGAGCTAGTAAACACAGTGTTTTCACTCTATTTTTTATTTATTTATTTATTTATTTTTTAAAGTCAGCCCGCAGCTCAGTAACAAACTTAACAAACTTAAACTGAAGAAATAAGGAAATATGCCTATCAGCGCTGCTTCCTATAGCGCTGTCTTATTTGAGCCTTTCCAAGTGAGCCGTTGCAATAGTTTGCAATATTTTTTTTTTAAAAAGTGTTTCTTAAAAAAAAATAAATAAATAAAAAAAATTGGATGGGATTTTGTGTTTGTTTTCCGCAAAACTCATTCCTTTCTGTCTTTATTTGCTATAATTAATATTTTTTTGTATTAAGTTGCACAAGGCGCAAGCTCCGTTTCTCAAGAATGCATGTTGGGGGATCATCCATGCGTTACTGTAATACTTTGCAAACACATTTTACAACAAAATACTACAAATAATATTAAAAATACTAATAATGATGGTAAAGTGATAAACCATGATGGTAGCAGTTCAAAGCTACAATAAGCTGCCTGCTAATCCTATAGTAAACGCAGCCTACGTTTAAAAATCAGTTGTTTGGAACCCCTAAACTTCTGGGAAATCCTTTGAAGGAGTAAAATCTCAACACCTGCCAACACCAGGACCTGGTGGAGTTCATGAAAAACAAGGATCTGTCCAAACACAATGCTCAGAGGAGCAAAATGGCCTCTGCCCTGTTGTTCTCGGCGCATGTACACACCTCCGATCCCCGAGACCTTTTACCAAAGTACAGGGGATGAAACTCTGAGGCATTATAAGCTAAATCAAATTGTTGAAATTAAATGTTTTATGGACTCTTATGACACCTCTTGAAATGCTCGAATTTACATTTCTGTGTTCTGTTTTATGAAAAAAATACAAACTGTTACAAAAACAGGGCTGAGGTGTGCCACAATCTATCTAGGAAGCATCTCACAAGTCTTTGAAACCACATGCTTGATGGGGCATTGCACACAGGCACAAAATCACACATACTGAAGGCAATTTAAAAGACCAATTAACCTTAAACACACATGTTTGGACTGTGTAAATAAACCCCTGTAGATACAGGGAGAACATGCAAGCTCTTCATAGACTGAGCTGGATTCAAGCCCAAACCCAGCCCTGGTGGGAAGAGGTGGCAACACAACTTGCTTGGCCACCCAAGAGCAATACATACAATACAAATATAATATATATATATATATATATATATATATATATATATAT